>CM055117.1:380641932-381289432 GCA_029206835.1 Rana muscosa
TCTATTCAAATCAATGGGCTCCCATAGGGAACCATTCATTTTGAATATAAAGAAAAACGCGGCTGAAAGCTAGCGCGGGGAAACGTGCATTGAATTCAATGCAAAACGCAGAAAAAATCTCATTAAAAACGCTGCTTTTTTCCTGCCATCTGTACTAGCTTTACAGACCATTTTTTAAAATGCCTGTGGGCATGAGGCCTAAAAAAAAAGGGGGAAAAAAAGCACAGGACTGCATTAAAAAGGCATTAAAAACGCACATGCAGAAAAGCACCTGGAATGCATCCGGACTGCGTTTCCAAGGTGTTAACTGGCCTAGTTGCATTTAACCTCGTTTTTCAGCAAGCAAAAAAAATGCGTTCAGACGCCAAAGATTTCCACATTTCAGACGCCAAACAACGGTAGCGGCGTTTAGTCGTGTTTTAGTTTAGAAGCGTTTTTAAAGGTGATCTATTTTTTTACATTGAAAAACTCAAATTATGGCAAATGATGAAAAACCATTAAAAAACAAAAACTAAATTGCTTGCATTGCATTGTGGACAATACACAACTTGTGGCAGGTGACGTCGCCAGGTGACGTGGCAGTTGACGCTTATACACAAAAGCGCGGCTAAACACGGCATGCAAGCGCGGCAAAACGCACGTTTATAAACGCCGGTTTCAACCTTAGTTCAGAAGACTTTGCACCAGCGTCCCATGTACATGGGGCCTAAAACGGTTATGCCATTTACAGCTCAAAAACGGGGTTCTAACACTTACTTGGTTTCCCTCAAAATGCCCATAATTAGAATAGTATTGCCTTGAGCTATTTTTAAGTGCAGTGCTCTAAATCAGTGCTTTTCAAGTACCCCCAACAGGCCACGTTTGCAGGTTTTCCTTCATCGTGCACATGTGCTTTAAATCACAGTCAATGGTTTAGAATTTTGGACAGCAATTCTCGATAAGATAAATTCACAAAACATGTCCTGTTGGGGGTACTTGAGGACTGAGGCTGAAAACCACTGCAGTAAAAAGGAAAATTGAATACTTACCGCTCTGTATTTTTAATTTCCTGGTGACTATCCTAGGCAGCACACAATACATGCATATGCTACCATGAAGGCACAAGGTTAGACCCAATCACACCTGTTTTGTTTTGACATGCCAATCAGCATAAGTAAGCTGCAGCTGTCACATTTGTTGCATAGAAAACAAAAAACAAACATCAAACGTTGCATCAAATTTTATTGGTCAACAAAACAGGACTTGGAAAAAAGAAAGGGAAGCAAAAAACAAACAAACATGAAGGTAAATTTGAAACATTAATCACATCTTCTTGAGAAAGATTTAGCAAAATAATGCAGCACAGACAATTAAATCAAAGTGAACAAACGACACACATTAACAACATCAAAAATATTTCAGGAGAACATATCCCCCACACAAAAAAATACAATCAACAAAAGTAAAACAAACATCTGTTTTGCAAAGACATAAAAAATAAAATGCATGCGTTACAAACTCGATAAGGACACCAAAATGTACTTTTTTCCGGCCGGCCACACACACAATCTTGCCTCTTTTCAGGGCAAGGGAGAGAATGCTATCTGCAAGCTTTATATAACATAGGTTTGTGTGCTAATGAGGCAATTGAAAACGCATGCACAGTCCATGAAACACCCAAAATGCAAGTTCACCCAATGTAGAGACTGAACGTCAAAGTGGGTACACCTGTTAAGGATGTCCTTCAATTACTAACCCAAAAAACACGCTCTCTGAGCATGCCCAGAAATATCCAGGTGCTGTTCACACACAAAAAGCACCAAAAAAACACTAACTCCTTGAGCATGCTCAGACCAAGACAAATGCAGCTAGCAGAAAATAAGCCCCTCCCCCCCCGTCCAAAATTAAGCACATCATCCAGCATGCTACAAAATTAGAGATGGGACAAACACACAAAAGTTATACAACAAATACCATTGCAGTCTATGGGAACTGACTTGTTAATTTTGCTAGTCCCCACTTGGCTGGCTTATCTTCTAGTTATTGGCCTTAAATTGGGTATGGGGGCACAGGTCCCACCCTAAGGGACATATATCAATGTCACCAATTTGGACAACACCAAAAACAAAACAAGGAGAAATGCCTTTAAATATGCCAAATTGCTTAAGGGCCATTTCACACCACATGCAGTTCATTGCGTTTTTTATGCATCAAAAATGCATGGAAAGTTGGTTATATGGTTCTAAATGGCAGTGTTTGTTCCAGTGCATTCCAGTTCCACAAAAAAGTAGAACATGCTGCATTTTACCTGCACTGAACTGTACTGCAAAACGCATATAAAACACACTGGAACGCACCTAAATGCACCAAAAACGCACTGGAACACACTTGTCCTCATCTATGGTTAATAAAAAAGAGGGGTGAAAAAAAAGCACTGGACTGCATCTAAAACATACCAAAAATGCACTGGAACGCATCAAAAATGCGCATGCAAAAAAGGACCTGGAACGCATCCGGATTGCATTTCTATGGTGTGAACTGGCCCTAAGGGCCAGTTCACACCATAGAAACGCAGTCTGGATGCGTTCCAGGTGCTTTTCTGCATACGCATTTTTGATGCGTTCCAGTGCATTTTTGATGCAGTCCAGTGCTTTTTTCCTCCTCTTTTCACTTAACCTTAAGGGCCAGTTTACATCAGACGCAGTTCTGTTCAGTTTTGTGCACATTTTTTCTGCACTGAAAATGCATGCACAGTGTTTTCCATGTATTCCAATGGCTCTTGTTGGCTCTAGTTCATACAATACGTTCAGTTTCCGGTGCAGAAACTGACAGGAAACTGACTGCTTGGTGTAAACTAGAGCCAACTAGAGCCATTGGAATACATGAAAAATACTGTGCATGCATTTTGTGCAGAAAAAAAGCACACAGAACTGAACGGAACTGCGTCTGGTGTGAACTGGCCCTAATAAGGACAAGTGTGTTGCTGTGCGTCTTTGGTGCATTTAGGTGCAGCAAGGGTTGTGGGGATGAGGCCCTTGTCCCCATCAACATGGGGACATGGTGCTTTGAGGGGTCGCAGACCCCCAAAGCATCCTCCCCATGCTGAGGGCAAGTGGCCTGGTACGGTTCTCTCGCCCCCCTCTTTTTCTGCGGCCTGCCAGGTTGCGTGCTCAGATAAGGGTCTGGTGTGGATTTTTAGGGGGACCCCACGCCATTTTTTTTAAGTTTGGCGCGGGGGTCCCCTTAAAATCCATACCAGACCTGAAGGGCCTGGTACAGATTTTGAGGGGGGCCCCCGAGGCAATTTTTTTTTTATTTGGTGAGGAGTTCCCCTTAATATCCATACCTGAAGGGCCTGGTAATGGAATTTGGGGGGACCCCACGCATTTAAAAAAAAAAAAAAACTTTCAATGACTTTTCTCTGTATTGACGGGAACCGGCAATTCATTACAGCCGTGAGTGCTTTTAACCACTTAAGCCCCGGACCATTTGGTAGCTAAAGGACCAGAGGTGATTTCAGAATTTTGCACTGCGCTGCTTTACCTTTAAATTGTGCGGACATGCAATGTTGTACCCAACGAAATTTGCGTCCTTTTCTTCCCACAAATAGAGCTTTCTTTTAATGGTATTTGATTGCCTCTGCGATTTTTAGTTTTTGCGATATAAACGGAAAAAGACCGAAAATTTTGAAAAAAATTATATTTTCTACTTTTTGTTATAAGAAAAATAGAATAAACTCAATTTTAGTCATACATTTAGGCCAAAATGTATTCAGCCACATGTCTTTAGTAAAAAAAATGTCAATAAGCGTATATTTATTGGTTTGCACAAAAGTTATAGCATCTACAAACTAGGGTACATTTTCTGGAATTTACACAGCTTTTAATTTATGACTGCCTATCTCATTTCTTGAGGTGCTAAAATGGCAGGGCAGTACAAAACCCCCCCAAATGACCCCATTTTGGAAAGTAGACATCCCAAGGAAATTGCTGAGAGGCATGTTGAGCCCATTGAATATTTTTTTTTTGTCTCAAGTGATTGAATAATGACTAAAAAAAAAAAAAAATTACAAAAAGTTGTCACTAAATGATATATTGCTCACACATGCCATGGTTATATGTGGAATTGCACCCCAAAATAAATTTTGCTGCTTCTCCTGAGTACGGGGATACCACATGTGTGGGACTTTTTGGGAGCCTAGCCGCGTACGGGCCCCCGAAAACCAAGCACCGCCTTCAGGATTTCTAAGGGCGCAAATTTTTGATTTCACTCCTCACTACCTATCACAGTTTCGAAGGCCATAAAATGCCAAAATAGCACAAAACCCCCCCAAATGACCCCATTTTAGAAAGTAGACACCCCAAGGAAATTGCTGAGAGGCATGTTGTGCCCATTGAATATTTTTTTTTCTTGTCCCAAGTGATTGAATAATGACAAAAAAAAAAAAAATTACAAAAAGTTGTCACTAAATGATATATTGCTCACACATGCCATGGTTATATGTGGAATTGAACCCCAAAATACATTTTGCTGCTTCTCCTGAGTATGGGGATACTACATGTGTGGGACTTTTTAGGAGCCTAGCCGCGTACGGGGCCCCGAAAACCAATCACCGCCATCAGGATTTCTAAGGGCACAAATTTTTGATTTCACTCCTCACTACCTATCACAGTTTCGAAGGCCAAAAAATGCCAAAATAGCACAAACCCCCCCCCCCAAATGACCCCATTTTGGAAAGTAGACACCCCAAGCTATTTGCTGAAAGGCATGTTGAGTATTTTACAGCTCTAATTTGTTTTTGAAAATTAAGAAAATAGGATTTTTTACTCACTGTAAAATCCTTTTCTCTGAGTCCATGGACCGACACAGCTTCTCTATTGACAAAGTGGGTATTATCCGTTAATTAGGAGTGACTAGGCAGAAAAACTTGTAAAAAGTGTTGCATCACACCTTCTACAGTACCGCCCAGGGGGCGGACCCTCTGGGTATACCCTCTCAGTCTGCATCTTCGCAGATCAGTTCGTCAAAAAGCAGTACAAACTTAAAAGGAGGAGTGGGTGCTGTGTCGGTCCATGGACTCAGAGAAAAGGATTTTACGGTGAGTAAAAAATCCTATTTACTCTTTCGTCCATGGACCGACACAGCTTCTCTATTGACAAAGTGGGACGTCCCAAAGCAGTGTCAGAGAAAAAACGAGGGGTGGTAACAGCATAAAAATAAACTTCACCCCAAACACAAAACAGCACTCCTCCAACGGAGGAGTTGCAACTCTAAACAGCCGCTTGCAAAACCTTGCGGCCAAAAGAGGCATCCGAAGATGCACCTACATCAATTTTGTAGAATTTTGTGAAAGTGTGTGCGGACGACCAAGTCGCCGCTTTACATAATTGGGAAACAGACGCTTGATGTCGGAAAGCCCAAGAGGCACCTATTGCCCTGGTCGAATGCGCTGTGACAGGAAAGGGGGGCGCCTGACCCTTTAAGGCGTAAGCCTGGATTACTATCTGTCGGATCCACCTAGAGATGGTGGCCGATGAGACTGCTTGGCCCTTCTTGGGACCAGCCACCGAAACAAACAGTGAGTCTGACTTCCGGGACAGGGAAGTAGCAGATAGGTATACTCTCAAAGCTCGGACAACGTCCAAGGAATGCAACGCCGACTCCTTAGGATTCGAAGGCTGAGGACACAAGGATGGAAGTACAATGTCTTCGTTGAGATGAAAAGCCGAAACGACTTTCGGAAGAAAGGAAGGCTGCGGCCGCAGCACCACCTTATCCTTGTGGAAAATCAAATAGGGAGCCTTGCAGGACAAGGCTGCCAGCTCAGAGACTCGTCTAACTGACGTAACAGCCACCAAAAAGACCACTTTCTGAGAAAGTGTCAACAGGGGAATATCTCTAATATTCTCAAACGGTGCCTTCTGAAGCACCGAGAGGACCAGGTTCAAGTCCCACGGAGGTAACGGGGGACGGACCGGAGGGGCCACATGTCGGACCCCCTGCACAAATGTACTCACGAGAGAGTGAGTCGCCAGGGGTCGCTGAAAAAAGACAGCCAGGGCAGATATCTGTCCCTTAAATCGTACTTAAGGCAAGCCCTTGGTCCACCCCATGCTGTAAAAACAGCAGGATTCTGGAAACCAAATAGGTACGCGGATGCCATTTCATTTCCTCACACATGGAGATGTAGGCCCTCCAAGTGCGGTGATAGACCTTCCTAGAGGACGGTTTTCGAGCACTTCTCATAGTAGAGATTACTGAGTCTGACAGGCCCCGGTCTCTCAGTACCTGGTTCTCAACAGCCATGCCGTTAAAGCCAATGACTGTAAAGCAGGATGGAATATGGGACCTTGCGATAGCAGGTCCTTCCGTAGTGGTAGGCGCCAGGGGACGTCTGCTACCAGACGTACTAGATCAGCGTACCAAGGACGCTGAGGCCAATCTGGAGCGATTAGGATCATTGGAATTCCCTCTGCCTCCACTCTGCGGAGCAGAAGAGGAAGAAGCCTTAAGGGAGGGAAGGCATAGATTAGCCGATACTGACCCCACGATGCTACCAACGCGTCCGTTGCGTCTGCCCATGGGTCTCTTGACCGGGCCACAAATCTCAATACCTTCCGATTGAGTCGGGAAGCCAGAAGATCTACGTCTGGTGTGCCCCATCTTTGGCAGAGGAGTTGGAACACCTCCGGGTGTAAGGACCCTTCTCCCTGGTCCAGCATCTGGCGGCTCAGGTAGTCCGCCTGCCAGTTTTCCACACCCGGAATGTACACGGCCGACAGTGCCGGTACGCTCCTCTCTGCCCACTTCAGGATGCGCGCGATCTCCGATGTTGCAGCTGAGCTTCTTGTTCCTCCTTGATGATTGACATATGCCACTGCTGTGGCGTTGTCTAACTGGATCCTGACTGGACGCCCTTGCAGCCTCTGAGACCATTTGAAGAGGCACAGCCTGATCGCCCGGATTACCAGGACATTGATCGGCAGGAGGGCTTCCTCTGGGGTCCAGCGACCTTGCGCCGACTGAACACCCCAGACTCCCCCCCAACCTGTAAGGCTGGCGTCCGTCGTGATCACTATCCAGTAAACCGGAAGAAATAACTTCCCGGCCATTAGAGCCGGTGCTGTCAGCCACCATACCAGGGATCTCCTGACTATGTGGCTCACTCGGATTTGATAATCCAGAGATGATGGACATCTGTTCCATCTGGACAGAACTTCCTTCTGTAACACTCGAGTGTGGTATTGAGCATATGGAACCGCCTCGAAGGAGGCTACCCTGAGGCCCAACACTCGCATGCAAAAAACGGAGTGACGACCAATTCCTGGAAGTCAGCTGCCGTACTGCAGCCCGGAGGGTCTGCAACTTCTCCACAGGGAGGAATACCTTTGCCTCTGAAGAATCCAGAATCAACCCCAGGTACCCTAGGCGTTGAGTGGGCACCAATACTGACTTTTGCGTGTTTAGTATCCAACCACAGTCTCGAAGAGTCTGACAGGTAATGGACACCCTTACCTCTAATTCTGAGCTTGAAGGGGCCTTCAGCAGAAGGTCGTATAAGTAGCCTGTGATAGCGATACCCCGCTGTCTTAGAAGTGCCAGAATCGGAGCGAGCACCTTGGTGAACGTCCTGGGTGCTGAGGCAAGGCCCAACGGGAGGGCCACAAACTGGTAGTGGTCCTTCCCGATAGCAAATCGCAGAAACCTCTGGTGTCTGGAGTATATGGGGACATGCAGGTATGCGTCCTTGATGTCCAAGGAGGCCAGAAAGTCCCCCGGATGGAGAGCCGTGACTACAGATCGAACCAACTCCATCCGAAAACTTTGTACCTTCACAAAGCAATTGAGGGCTCTGAGATCCAAGCTTGGACGAACCCCCTCCTTCTTCGGCACAATGAACAGATTTGAGTAAAACCCCGTTCCAGTTCTGGAACTGGAATAACTACCCCGCGTTCCAGTAGACCCTGGACCGCCCCATACAGGGCCTCCCGACGGGTCGGTAGTAGCTGGAGATTGGAGGTGTTGAATCTGTCCGGTGGACAAGAGAGAAACTCTATCTTGTAGCCTGAGGAGATTACTTCGCAAACCCACCTGTCGGAGATTAGTGCTGTCCACTGAGTCGCGAATTTGCGAAGACGTCTCCCCACCAGAGAGCTGGGTGGGGGTGGACCTTCATGCGGACGCAAATTTGTCCACAGGCTTATTGGGTATGCGGGACCAGGGACGCTTTTGTCCTTGGGCAGGCGCTTTATCGGCCTGGGGTCTTTTCCCTGTCGCCCTAGGGGGACGAAAAAACCACTTGTGTGCAGTAAAGGAGGGCCCTTGCCCTTGGCGTGGCCCCTTATCCTTGCTAATTTGGGGAAGTAAAGTGCTTTTACTTCCTGTGGCATCCTTGATGATGTCATCCAGAGAAGCCCCAAAAAGTCTGTCGCCCTTAAAAGGCAGATCCAACAGGGCTTTCTTGGAAGTCTGGTCCGCAGACCAGCCTTTTAGCCAGATCAGGCGGCGTATTGCTACTGCATAAACCAAAGTTTTAGACAGCAGGGGAATAGTATTCATGTCTGACAAACCTAAGGCCCTGGACCAACAGGTCGGCCAATGTTATCTCATCAGGAGGAGCATCTCGCTCCTTAACCCCTGGAGTAGCAATCTTGCCCATTCAGTAAGTGTGTGAGACACTAGGGCCCCCGCCAATGCCGGGCATACTGCCGAGCCTACCACTGAGTATAGGTAGCAAGCGAGTGCTTCAGCCTTCTTATCCACAGGGTCCTTGAAAACAGGAGCCCCTTCTACAGGAATTGTGGTGGCTCTATTAAGTCTGGACACCGGAGGGTCCACTATAGGGGGGAGAGGTCCATTTCTTCAGAAAACTCTCCTCAAAAGGGGTACCGTACCGCAAACCTCTTTGGGGCTGTAAAGACCCTCAGTGGGTTCTCCCATTCCTTGTATAAGAGTTTATCAAAAGACACACAAGGGAACACCTTAGCAGTGCGGGCAGGTCTATGAAACCCAAGTGGACCGGAGTCTCTGCTGCTTCTGCAGTATTTTCCAATTTTAGCATATCCCGCACTGCAGTAATAAGGTCAGATACCAAAGCCGTCTCGCGTACTGACCTGGACTTTGAGTCATTCTCACTGTCCGGTCACGGTCTGCAGTCTCTGATGCGTCAGAATCTGGGCCCCGAGCCGTAGCTGGACCTGGTTCTGCACCAGAATTATCCCCAGAAGCTTGCAGGGGATGGGGCGTTTACTACCCCCTGTATTCCCGTGTGCTGCTTCCACCCTGGCAGCAAACGCCTCTAGGATTGCAGTCATAGCGTTCATAGACACCTCAGGGGTACCAGCTGCTAAATCTGGTGTTTCAGGGGAGAAGACATCTGGCTCAGATGCCATGCTGACCACACGCTGACACTCACGGGGCTCCAGGCAAGATATCAATAGGCCAGCCTCCTGTGCTGCAGAGAGGCCGGGTCACCCAGAGGACTCACCACCCTGGATAGGTACTGCTATGCTGCGCCTGTGATGCTGTCCCACTGCTGCTGTGTCAGTCTGCTTCTTTTATCAGCACTTCCTGTGAGAATTTTCGCGCCGGTGTAATGCACCCTAGAGGCCAGAGGCTCTCGAAAAATGGTTGCCAAAAACTTCTGTATGGAAGATAATGTGGGCTCTAAGAAAATGGCCGCCGACAGAAGATAGAGGTCAAGCAGCCATAACCCACAAAAAGATGGCCGCCGAACGGCAATATCTGCATGCAGGGTGGACAAACATGGCCGCCGATCAGCTGATAGGGGCCAGTGGGTGTGGTCGAACCACAGGAAGATGGCCGCCGGGCAGTCACAAGAGGCCAAACTTAGCATGGACCACCTCAAAATGGCCGCCCACAGCATGGAGGAGGAAGGACACAAACACAGGTAAGAAAAAATGACATTTCTTTTAAATGTTAGTTACAGCCAGCCCCGCTCCAGTGGGACCCCCTAGGTGACCCCCAGCACCCAGCAACCTTTAGCTAGAAGCCCAGGGAGGAGGGAAAGGCAGGGAGAGAGGGAAGAAAGGGGCCACAACCACTTACTTGATCTCTCCAGGAATGTCCAGCTAAATCACCCAGCCGAGGCAGGGGAGTTTTACTTACCTATCCTGCATGTATTCTGCTGGAAGACATTCCAAACAGATCATCGTCCGCGCACGGAAGCTGACTGTTGGCCAGGCATGCTGTGATTGGACCCAGAAGGGACGATCATATGTATGCCCTGGAGCATGACGCTCACCGGACAGGCTGCTGCGACTCGGCCGCAAGGTCAGCCGAAGCTGAGCGGTCCGATGCAAGCCTTGGAGCGTAAGCTCACCGGCCAGGCTGCTGCGACTCGGCCGTAAGGTCAGCCGAAGCTGAGCGGTCCGATGCAGGCCCTGGAGCGTAAGCTCACCGGCCACCCGTGGAGCGACGGGCATGTCGTGGAAAACCCAGCGCGTAGCTAGGGTCGGCACACGCTCGATGGCCGAAACTGGGGAGACTACAAGGATCGAGGATCCAGCCTGTCACCCAGTCGGCAGTTGATCGAAGATCGCAGGAAACAACAAATGTAGCAAAAAAAATTAAAATATATATATATCTTTTTTCCCCGGACCAATGGGCCCAAAGGGAGCCATGTCCTACTCCTTGCTAGACAGAAAAAAAACTGATCTGCGAAGATGCAGACTGAGAGGGTATACCCAGAGGTTCTGCCCCCTGGGCGGTACTGTAGAAGGTGTGATGCAACACTTTTTACAAGTTTTTCTGCCTAGTCACTCCTAATTAACGGATAATACCCACTTTGTCAATAGAGAAGCTGTGTCGGTCCATGGACGAAAGAGTAAGAAAATCATTTTTTTTTATTTTTTTTTTAAATTTTCAAAACTTTTTGACAAAAAGCGAGATCTGCAACATACTCACCATACCTCTCAGCAAATAGCTTGGGGTGTCTACTTTCCAAAATGGGGTCATTTGGGGGGGTTTTGTGCCATCTGGGCATTCCATGGCCTCCGAAACTGTGATAGGCAGTGAGAAGTGAAATCAAAAATTTACACCCTTAGAAAGCTCTTAAGGCGGTGATTGGTTTTTGGGGTCCCGTACGCGGCTAGGCTCCCAAAAAGTCTCACACATGTGGTATCCCCGTACTCAGGAGAAGCAACAGAATGTATTTTGGGGTATAATTCCACATATGCCCATGGCATGTTTGAGCAATATATCATTTAGTAACAACTTTGTGCAAAAAAAATAAAAATAAAATAAATTGTCTTTTTTCCGCAACTTGTGTCAACATATAAAATATTCCATGGACTCGACATGCCTCTCAGTATATAGCTTGGGGTGTCTACTTTCCAAAATGGGGTCATTTGGGGGGGTTTTGAACTGTCCTGGCATTTTATACACAACATTAGGAAGCTTACATCCACTCTTCTAACCACTTGAAGACAAAGCCCTTTCTGACACTTTTTGTTTACATGAAAACATATTTTTTTTTGCAAGAAAATTATGTTGAACCCCCAAACATTATATATTTTTTTAAAGCAAAGGCCCTACAGATTAAAATGGTGGGTGTTGCATTTTTTTTTTCCACACAGTATTTGCGCAGCGATTTTTCAAACGCATTTTTTGGGAAAAAATACACTTTTTTAAATTTTAATGCACTAAAACACACTATATTGCCTAAATGTTTGATGAAATAAAAAAGATGATCTTAGGCCGAGTACATAGATACCAAACACGACATGCTTTAAAATTTCGCACAAACGCGCATTGGCGACAAACTACATACATTTTTAAAAGCTTTTAAAAGCCTTTACAGGTTACCACGTTAGATTTACAGAGGAGGTCTACTGCTAAAATGACTGCCCTCGATCTGACCTTCGCGGTGATACCTCACATGCATGGTGCAATTGCTGTTTACATATGACGCCAGACCCACGCTTGCGTTCGCCATTGCGCAAGAGCAGGGCAGGACAGGGGTGCTTTTTTTATTTTTTATTATTAATTTTGCTTTTTTATTTTATTTTTAAACTGTTCCTTCCATATTTTTTTTTTAGCATTTTTATTGTTATCTCAGGGAATGTAAATATCCCCTATGATAGCAATAGGTAGTGACAGGTACTCTTTTTAAAAAAAAAAAACTGGGGTCTATTAGACCCTAGATCTTTCCTCTGCCCTCAAAGCATCTGACCACACCAAGATCGGTGTGATAAAATGCTTTCCCAATTTCCCAATGGCGCTTTTTATATCCGGGGGGGACATTCCCTCCCACTGCTTGTAAAAGCAGTCCAGAGGCTAATTAGCCACTAGGATTGCTTTTACATGAAAGCCGGCCGCTGGCTGAAAAGAATGATACCAAGATGATACCAAAACCCGCAGGCATCAATCTGGTATAACCATTCAAAGTCCAGCAACATACCAGTACGTTGCTGGTCCTTGTTGGACATGTATTGTAATCTTTTTTTTCATGCAGCCTGTTGGCTGAATGAAAAAAAAAGATTGATCGGTGGGTATGCCCACCATTGGAATACCGCCCTTCATCCACCCACTTCTAATGATGGGCATACATGCACCATTTATATATGCCGAAGCATGGGGGCATCTTCCCGCAAAAGTTATGCCCCGTACACATGGTCAGACTTTTCCACGGGCAAGCCTCCGTCGGAATTTCGACCGTATGTACGCGGCATTAGGAGAAAAATCGCTCCTCCGCCCCCGCTGCCCCAATGCTTCGGCATATGCGCTTTTTTTTTTTAACTGTGGTGGTGAAATCACCTCCTACAGCACAGGAGTCGCAGGGATCAGGCCTGTCTCTGCAAACGCTGCAGTTATGTGTGTTGTGTTTTGTAAGTGACAGCGATCGATCGATACTGCACTTGGGTGGCCTGGGCTGGACGGAGGGGCAAAACACAGGTGCTAGCAGGTATCTGGGCTGATCCCACTAACACTGCGTTTTTGGGAACCCTAAACTGCTGGGGACACTAGTATAGATCTGATCAGATCAGATATTGATCTGTTCAGATACTATACCACTAAGGGAGGTGTATGCTTCACGCGTGGGTGTTGGCATTACTGGCACTAACCTGACGCTGCTTGGGGTGTGACGCAGGGTTAACTAGGGGCAATTAGGGGGTTAAAACCTTTATTAGATAATATATGGGGGTACCTGACGCTATAAAAACCTGCGGCGAACCTAAAAAAAATAACTGGCTATCTATCGGCACCAACATAACGAATACAGCTAATATGTAAAAGTATCAGAAAAAACCTAAGTGAATCTGATCCTAGCGCTCAAAGATATATATGTGAATGATCTGCAATTAAGCTGCTATTATAACGTGCACGTAAACTATAAAAAAATGTTTCAATAAATTAAAACTAACAGCGCTTAGATGAGACAACCATCCCACCTATGATATGTATATATATCCTGCAGAATTTTTTTTTAAAAGTCTCTAAACTCCACCTTGAGATGAAACTAGAGAGCCTTATAAACAAACATTAAACAGTCAAAAATGCTAATGAACACAAATAGCACCAAAAACCAAATGTTACTGGAAACAAACTAAATGTATAAAAGTCTTCAAGGGGGAATATTGGCAAGGAGGTATTGAACAGTAATCCTTCAGCGCTAATAATGTCTCTTTTAACGGTGACACAGGGCTCACTACTCCAACCTTTAAGATTTCCAACCGGTCCCAGTGCAATTTGAAATCAGACCTCCACCGATGTCATGGCAAACACTATCCCCTTAAGAAATGTACTCACCAGACTTTGAATGGAAAAACGCCTGTAAGCTCCTCTCCAAGGATTCCGTCAGGTACCTTCAGAGTCTCCAAATGACTTCAGTCAGCCTGAGAGTGCATGCAGCAGTGCGGGCATGAAAAAGCAAGGGAAGCTTCATATAGTGTAAAACCCTTTTATTAATAATATAAATGCCCCCACATACATGTATATGCTTACTAGAAGTAAATAAAAATATGGCATATCACCCAGCCGATTCGTCAGCTCACTGTTGTATATGCTGCTCCCAGCATTCAAAACCTCCGTGAGTCCCGGGAAGACGATCGGGTCAGTGATGTGATAGGTTGCGTGGTCACGCCCTGACGCGTTTCGTGATTGGCTCACGTCTTCAGAGGGCGTGGCCACGCATCGCAACTGCTCATTTAAATAGAGCTACGGCCTCTGACGTGTCTGCATAGCCACGCAGGCATGTCATTCAGTGGAGAAAGCGCTGCACGGCTGGGAGTGTCCTCACGCCGGCTCATCCATACAGCCATCTCCATTGGGCCGGTACAATTGTCAATCTCAGGCATCCAGCTCTCCTCTCTGGGATGAGCTGGGTGTGCTGCTGTGTTGACATAACATCATTATGAATAAATATGAGCCGCATCACCATCCTGCTCAGTGGGATCTATTTGATTAGAAGGCACTTAGATCTCTCACCTGCAACATAGATGCATCAGCTCTTGTATGTCATTTAGTATATTTGAAAGGCAAACATACCAAATAATAAAACTATATAAAAAAATTAAAAAAAAATAAAATAAATATATGCGGCAACAATAATAATAATAATGCCGTCATTAAATATAATGACCATATGATTCAATGTGAAAACATGGTCAAACAATACATTCTATTGATCCTAAAATATATGTCATATGATACATCATAGACATATATGTATGAAGTGCATTCATCATATAAAATGTCTCATGACTAAAATGACTGAATAAAATGAAAAACACATAAAATTATATGTCAAGTTAAACCCATATATACACATATCATTGATTATAATGCATGAATCATAATAAACTACATCTGAACATATGCTTTTATACTATTGGGAAAGGAGTGTGTGTTAAAGTTTGTTACATACCTCATGAGCCTCAAACTAAACATAATCATGTTCTCTCACTAGGATGAAGCTACAGAGGTGCATATCACTACTCCCACTAATAATTGCTGATATAACAGTTAAGGTCTAAGTCAATATTTAGTCCATTGGGGCTAAGAGTATTTGTGAGAAACAACCACTGCGTTTCAAGCTTAGAATACAGCGTTTAGAAAAACGATCGCTTAGTGACACTGGCAAAAGGGGGTGAAAGGGTTACCTGGGGGGCGATCAAGGGGTTAAACCTTTATTAGGTAATATATGGGGGTACCCGACGCTATAAAAACCTGCGGCGAACCTAAAAAAAATAACTGGCTACCTATCGGCATCCAGACAATAAGACAGCGATCAGAAAAACGATCGCTTAGCGACAGTGGTGATAGGGGGTGAAAGGGTTACCTGGGGGGCGATCAAGGGGGTTAAACCTTTATTAGGTAATATATGGGGGTAGCTGACGCTATAAAAACCTGCGGCGAACCTAAAAAAAATAACTAGCTACCTATCGGCATCACCCACAATAAGACAGCGATCAGAAAAACGATCGCTTAGCGACAGTGGTGATAGGGGGTGAAAGGGTTACCTGGGGGGCGATCAAGGGGGTTAAACCTTTATTAGGTAATATATGGGGGTACCTGACGCTATAAAAACCTGCGGCGAACCTAAAAAAAATAACTGGCTACCTATCGGCATCACTGACAATAAGACAGCGATCAGAAAAACGATCACTTAGCGACAGTGGTGATAGGGGGTGAAAGGGTTACCTGGGGGGCGATCAAGGGGGTTAAACCTTTATTAGGTAATATATGGGGGTACCTGACGCTATAAAAACCTGCAGCGAACCTAAAAAACATAACTGGCTACCGATCGGCATCACTGACAATAAAACAGCGATCAGAAAAACGATCGCTTAGCGACAGTGGTGATAGGGGGTGAAAGGGTTACCTGGGGGGCGATCAAGGGGGTTAAACCTTTATTAGGTAATATATGGGGGTACCTGACGCTATAAAAACCTGCGGCGAACCTAAAAAAAATAACTGGCTACCGATCGGCATCACCGACAATAAAACAGCGATCAGAAAAACGATCGCTTAGCGACAGTGGTGCTAGGGGGTGAAAGGGTTATCTGGGTGGTGATCAAGGGGGTTAAACCTTTATTAGGTAATATATGGGGGTACCCGACGCTATAAAAACCTGCTGCGAACCTAAAAAAAATAACTGGCTACCGATCGGCATCACCGACAATAAAACAGCGATCAGAAAAACGATCGCTTAGCGACGGCGGTGCTAGGGGGTGAAAGGGATATCTGGGGGGCGATCAGGGGGTTAAACCTTTATTAGGGGGGTTAGGGGGCTACACTGGACCTAAAACTAAACTGTAGTGACACTTTTACAGTCACAAATGTCACTGATTGCAGTGATGAGTAAATAAATGGTCACTGCAATCAGTGACACTGTGGCTGGGGGGTGATCTGGGGGGTGTCTGGGGGGCCTGGGGGGCGATTTGTGTGCCTATGTGTCCTGGTGTCAGTGTGCTGTTTGTGCACTAACCTGTGTGTCTTCTCTTGTACGGCGCTCGGTATATGTGAGCGCCGCATGAGAGATGACATCACTTCCTCTGCCTGTGTAAACATTACACAGCAGAGGAAGCTCTCTCATTCGCCGGGAGCGATCGCGAGGGGGTGGCCGGAATCGAACGGCCGTCCCCTCACCTCGGATCGCTCCCGAACGGAAAACGGCCGCTCACTGTAGAGGAGGGGGGTCCGATTGGACCTCCCAACTATACAAAGGCAATCACGTAGATATACGTGACTTTGCCTGTCGGTGCCATTCTGCCGACATATATCTACAGTGGGCGGTCCTTAAGTGGTTAAATGACTCTTTTTTTTTCCCTTTAGAAATGTCATTTTGTGCAGAGACTGTTATAAAATGGTAAGTTCAGAGGAGTGCCTGTTCAACTTATGCAAATGCATTTAAGTGACTTGACATTTACTACGATTTTGCCGGCGCAGTGAACAGGCGCATTTGAACGAGCGCAAATGCCGCGCAGTGCACAAATTCATCTCTCGCAGTTATAAACGTAATTGCAGGCGCAGCAGGCTGGTTCAGAAAAAGTTACTTTCTCATTCTATTTTGGGCATATTTGTTACTTTGGCAGTTGTCACTATACTTCCTCACATCACCACACATCACCCCATTATATTGGCACTTCCAGCTTGTTTATATTTTGATTTGAAGATGCCGTGCGCCAGGTCCATAGTGGCGCACTGAGCGCCTCCTCCCGTGCGCTGAGAACACTATAGTAAATGGGGAATAGCACTGAGTTACCGGCACAAATGTTTCGTAAATACCAAAACTGCCGTTGCGCACGCCGATGCGCCGATACTCATGGCGCAAACGGTTCATAAATTAGCCCCAGTGTATTTTGATTTGAGTTAGATAGAGCAGGCAGGCGAGTCAGTTAGCTGCAGTTACAGTGTGTAGAGGATATATATGAATCCTAGGTGTTGTACATATATTTATACACTGTATTCAGTTTAGCTAGATCCGTTCCTGTTATTCTCTATACTGTGACAGGCAGGCAGGTGATTGTGCTAGCTGCAGGGTTTCACTTAGTGCACTGTGTCCTTTGCATAGCGTTCACCTAAAGCTTACCTGAATACAATTGGTGGTGTTCTCATAATGAAACCACAGGCAGAGAGCTGCAAATATTTTCAGTTAGTGTACTGTGTCCTCTGCACAGTGTGCACCTAAAACTAACTGAAGACAATTGCTGCTTTTCTCATACTAATACCACAGCAGACAGTTGATTCTGATAGCTGCATTATAATCAGTATATATATATATATATATACTGTGAGGGGGTTAACTCGGTAGCGGGTGTGTGTGACCCCCTGGTTGGGCTCCCCACACAAAAACAGGGCCAGCAGACGGAGGTTGTGGTTTTCAAAATCAAAAGGTGCGGTTTATTTCTCTATGTACAGTGACAAAAACACAGCAAAGCCAAAAAGAAACATAAACAAAATAAATCCTGGTCAGTTTGACCTCTGACTAAACATACAGGTTTCCTAACTAACAACTGGGATCAGCCTGGTGCTGTCCTAGTCCCTAAGTCCCTGGTTTAGTAAAAGTCCAAACAAATAGCCACACAGGCTTTGTCTCACCGCACAGGGGTTCACTCTCCCTAGACAGTCCACACAGGTCTGGTTCCAGGCATGAGCTAACATCTAATGAAGCTGGGAGTTTTTATAGAGGCCTTAAACGAACTGACAGGCTTCAGCTGGTCTCATCAACTCCCTGCCTGCACGACGCCCAGCCCTCTCCCTAGAGGTATGAGTCATCCATGAGCCCACTAGCCTCAGCTGGGCTTCATCAACTCCCTCCCTAGTTGTATAAGTCAGCATAAAGCCTGAATCTGGGAGAAATATATCTACCCCCCTGGATGCAACCAGGTGACTTTACCTTCCTGCTGTCACAATATATATATATATATATACATCCCACCTTTGTGCAGCTACATCTCACTGCAGGCCATTAGTATGTCTGGAAGGCAAACAAGGAGAGGCAGACAGTCACAAGGCAATAAAAGAGGGCAAGCAGGCTCTGTGTCTAGAGGCAACAGTGCTGGTCGTGGACATGGTGCATCCTCATCAGCACGTGGCCGTGGGACACGCTTGTCCTTTTTTTTGGTAGCTGGCCATGTTGAGTCGCAACATGCCCAAGACTTGGTAGAGTGGATGACCAAGCCGTCCTCATCCTCTCTCACCCAGGCTCAGGGTACTTTGTCTGGCAAAACAGCTGCCAAAGCGGCCTCTTCCATCAGCTCAATGGCATCAGTCACTACTTCCCTAGCCCCACCATATCCTCCTGAGGAGTCCCCCGAACTGTTTGACCACAGTGTTGGGTACATGCTCCAGGAGGATGCCCAGCGTTTTGAAGGCTCCGATGATGGAACCCAGCTAAAGGAAGGCATTAACGTGAGCCCAGAAAGAGGGGGTAGTAACGTGAGCCCAGAGAGAGGGGGTGCCCAACAAGGACAGCTATCTGGCAGTCATGTTCCCCCAGCTGCAGCATACTGCCAGATTTGCTCCAGTGATGAGGAGGGAGGGGATGCTGAGGTCACTGACTCCACATGGGTGCCTGATAGGAGAGAGGAGGAGGAGGAGGAGGCACATCTCCAACAAGGCAGGATGCCCTCCAGGGGCCAGTTTAAGGGCAGCACACCGACTGCATCACACGGCAGAGCTCCGCGTGTGCAGGGCGCTGCTGTCTCTACGCGTTATTCCAAAAGTTCTTTTGTGTGGGCCTTTTTTCAGACGTGTGCAGCAGATCGCACCGTTGCCATTTGCAACATATGTCTGAAGCATATCTCGCGTGGCCAAAATATTAGCCGCTTGGGCACCACGTGCTTGACCAGACATATGTCGACCTGCCATGCAGTTCGTTGGCAAGCATACATAAAAGACCCACACCAAAGAACAAAGCGGACCTATCCTTGCTCCTCATCAGCTGGGATCTCCAACCCCACTATACCTTCAGTCCTCTCTGAAACCTGCACTGAAAGGAATGAAAGTGTAGAATTAGGTGTGTCACAGCCAAGTACTTGCGGGCAATCTGCTATTGGTACACCGACGTCAGATTGTACCAGGCAAATTTCCCTGCCCCAGCTGCTGCAAAGCCGAAAGAAGTTCGCTCCCAGCCATCCACATGCCCAGCGGTGGAATGCTAGCTTGGCTAAATTGCTAGCACTTCAACTGCTGCCTTTTCAGTTGGTAGACTCTGCCCCAGTGAGTTTGTAGAATGTGCGGTTCCTCAGTGGCAGGTTCCCAAATGCCATTTTTCTCACAGGAATAAGTCGCATTCAGAGCAAACATGAATCAAATAACATGATCAATAGCATCTACATCCCTGTTAAATTGGATATGGAAAGAAACCCCTAGTCGGGGCAATGTATAGGACTATGAAGATGCTTATTGATGATATTCAGGAATTATTCCTAGTGAAAAATAAGTAGATATCACAATAAAAATTCATTTATTACAGATACAAAATTACATATTTTTTTAAAAAGAGAAGAGGAAGAAGGAATGCATAAATACACTGTGATGCATTTGTTCCTCCAATGTTGCGTGCTGCTGGTCCTACTAGTTTCGCCTATAATCAGGCTTCACCAGGGACACAGGCACACAAATCTACAAAGATACATGAAAGTTGTTTTAACATAAAAGTCAAACACAAAAAAAAAAAACTGCCATTAGTTTTACTGTAAATCAAACAATTTTATATATTCCAAATTACATTAAATTCAAAGGAGTTCACTCTGAGACATAGACAAATACCTAGTGATTCACGAGTAGCCACCTCATGTCGAGCCAGAGTGTATCTCCTCTCAACAGCAGGAATGAGTTGATATATATCTCACCCTACAGGAGTTCCATAATGAGACAGGTGCTGCACACGATTGTACACGGGGAGTTATCCCGATTACAATGTACAAGTTCTATATATATATATATATATATATATATATATATATATATATATAAAGAAGTATAATATATCAAAAACCTCTGTATATATAAAGAAAAAGGCTGATAATCAGAGTTGTTAAATGCATATAAATGGATCATAAAAGATCTCACAAGATGTACATCATCTGAGGCATAGCAACATCATCAAAGAAGTATAGAATAAAATAACATTTATTGTTAGGTTGTAGTAAAAAATCACACTTACATAAGTATTGATGGAATTTCCGTACGCCTTACGTCCCTTAGTAGGCGGGGACTTCTTCAGCGGATACGGAAGGGTCGTGAGCACCCGCTTAACAAGAAAATTGGTAACCATAGAAACAAAGTGACGCGTCCAAAGACACAGCACCAGGATGTGCTTGATAGCACTGGTATTCCGCACGTAACCAACAGATTAAAATATCATGTGACAGGATGTACGGAGGAGAACCGTGACACAATATCACAGACATGACCCCACTCGTAGTGAACTCATAATGTCACAGATGATTATATTTAAAACGAAACAAATGTGCAATAATTGCACAATGCACAGTAAAAAATGAAATGAAATTATAACATATAAACCGCAGTATATGTAAAACATATATACATTGTATTAACAAAGTATATATTCTGAAAAATGTAAAATTTAATGTAGAGAACCTAAAAACAATAATACATAATATAATATAAAAAAGAAGTAGGATGAAAGGGATTTTTGTGGTGCAGAGGTTTGATCAAGGAGAGAGAGCTTCTAATATAATATAATTGATAATTTTATTAGTACAAAAATAGACAAAAGGAATATAAAATATATAAAACCAATCATGGGTTTTTAGGTACATATACAGTATTATACATAGGTGGTGGTCATAATGCATAGAGTTTGGATGAACATAAAATCGCATGGAAACCCAACATGTTTCGCTTGAAACAGCTTCCTCAGGGGTTTGCGATGACCATCCGCACTTGTCAAATATGACTATACAGAAGAAAAAAGAAATACAGTTATACATTGAAATGCATTACATATCATATCCAGACAAATTAGGTATGAACAAGGTCTAATTGTTATGCTGGACCCCTCCCATTGCTATTTACCCTGCCGTCTGTATTGTCTGCTGCTCAACACCGAAAAACGCAGGATCAAGAGCAAAAGTCACCCCGTATATAGAAAATGCGGATAGGTGACCACAGTGGACACTATATAGGAGACCGGCTGAATATCAAAAACAGAGAAACAGAAATCAGAGAGGAAGAAAATAGATTGTGAATTTTAAATTCTAAATTAGGAAACGATGGTACGCAATTAAGCAAACCATACAAAGACGGAGAAGTCTGTCTACTATGCAATAAATAAATAACTGCAATTAATAGATATGACTTACGTAGAGCCAAGTAAACAGAGATATGTTCACTTGCTGAGATGGAGAGGCTGTCTGCTTGCAAGAAACCACAGATGGAGATTGTGGATGCCACTAAAAGAAACCACATTGTTTGGAATTTGTTTGCATATAAAGTTTAGTATAAATGACATGGTGTGCCTATATCCCCCAAAGAAAAATAGGCACACATAGTTTAAAAATTAAATTAGTCAGGCAGTTTAAACGACTAGATGTATATGAAACATATATTAAATTAGATAATGATCTTGTAAATAGATATTTATTTTAATAAAAATATATTATCTATTCGTTTGAAATAGCTTTTGAGGTTAGTTCCATATCAAAGTGGAACGTAATGGACAATAGTCTCAATAGATGGATATAACAAGATCAAATAGATGGATTAAAAGTAATACTAATTCTAAAGCCCAACAGTCCAATGTGGAAAGAGGGACAGACCCACTTTAGCCTATGGTGGTTATATCCTATATATTGGGTGCAGTTCCACATTGTTAAGTACAGCCTAAGATAAAGAGGTTATAATCATAAAGAGTATCAACGGGCAGAAAAAAGAGAACAAGAAGGTATATGACTATTACCTTTAAATGGTTGAACCGCCAGCCAGAACTCCACCAACCCACAACGCTGCGAACAGTGTGTGAGCTGGTTATATAGTGTCCACCCATACGGTCGGCGTCTGACATCACCGACCGTAGAGCGGGCTAGAAGTGCGCGACGTCAGCCCGTAGGACACGCCAACTGCTGGGGACTGCAAGGTCCAGAATGCGTCAGGGCTGGAGGAGGGGCCGCTCACCGTCACACCATACAGGACGGATGGAGCGGGTACCGCCCTCTGAAGAGTTCCACCAATGGGAGATGTCGGCTGACAGCCACTGGCGAAAAGGTGGAAAACAGCCCGACCCAACCAGAATGCATGTCACCAGGGTCAACGCCGCGCTACAAATGGGCCATCCATGGGGGATCGTAGATGACCCTGGGTGCCCATGCAGTCACACCGCATAAATCAAGGGGGGACAGTGGCCTGAGGGAAACGGCAATGCACAACAGACAGGACCAACGGCAGTTGTCAAAGGAATAGGTGCAAAAACCAGAGCAGCGAGCCTGGGCTGAGGGACCGAATCAGAAATCATATGGCCCGACACTCTGGGGGAGGGGAGAGAGAAAAGAAACCAGCAGAACAAAAAAGACCAATATGTGTCACCAGATAACCATAGTAAATTAAAACATTGTACATGAAGTGTAAGGTGGATATGGTATCAAAACATAATATGCAACATTATAAACTAACAAATGTATAGATAAAAATTAAAGCTGGAATGTCCATAGCATGAAGGGTCAAGAGGAAATACTCAAGACCATTGACGCTAAGACATACACCATATAACTGTGGCCACAGTAGACAACAACAACAACAACAAAAAAAAAAAAAAAGGAAAGGGGGGGGGGACTTTTTACAAGATCAATAAATAGAAAACCCGAAATAAATCCTAGATATAGCATCAAAGAAATGATCTAAAACTAAGACTTTCGTTGAATCCCGGAGGATGGGTGGCCCTGAGGTCATAGATCCATCGCGACTCAAGTTGGAGAAGGGTCCTGTCTACACTTCCCCCCCTTGAGTCGAGCGGGACATGCTCCAGGGCCAAAAATTTGATGACATTCGGGTCAAAATTATGATAATTGCCGACATGCCTACTAACTGCTGTCACTACTTTTCTATTGAGAATGGGTTTCATATGGTCCCTTATTCTCTTAAAGAAGGGTCTTTTTGTTTTTCCAACATAATATCCCCCGCATTGACACTGAGCCAGATAAATCACCCCCACTGATTGGCAGGTGACTAAATCACGGGTAGAGTGCCAATTGCCATTAGGTAATTTAAACTTAGTTTTGGTGTCTACAAAGCGACAAACATCGCAGTGACCACAAGGCGATGTGCCGCCAATAGACGTATTTGTGGAAACTGAAGTAGGTTTGAAATGACTATGAACCAGGCGATCTCTCAAAGAGGAGACCCGTTTAAAGGTGATTTCTGGGTGTTTTTTTATGTATTTATTCACAGTCAAATCTGCTAATAGTAATGGCCAGAATTTTGTTAGAATGTTTCTCATTTCTTTATATTGGGAAGCATACCTAGTAATTACTCTAACCGTATCTGTGGTTGCAGAATTTTTTGAAGAGAAAATTAGAGAACTTCTTTTTTGGGTTTTTACCCGATTGAAGGCTCGTTTTAAACATCTATGGCTATAGCCTCTGGCTTTTAATCTCTGGTAAAGGTCTTTCGAGGTAGCTTTAAAATCTGTATCCCTACTGCAGTTCCGCCTAAGCCGAAGGTATTGGCTATAGGGGATACTACGTAGGAGAGGTGCAGGATGTGCACTGCTGGCATGAAGGATGGTATTTCCAGCAGTGGGTTTCCTATATAGACATGAGTGAACTAGCCCTGTATCATCAATAGAAATATTGAGATCCAAAAAACTAATAGTGGTTTGACTGTAATTGATGGTAAATTTTAAATTAAAATCATTAATGGACAAAAGATCAAAAAATTGCTGTAATTGAATCTGATCACCTGACCAAAAAATCAATAGGTCATCTATATACCTATACCAGGAGATGATATAGTCCAAAAAGGGAGCAAGATCCTCTCTGGAGAAAACCTGTCGTTCCCACCCCCCCAGGTACAGGTTGGCATACGATGGGGCACACTTAGTCCCCATCGCAACCCCCTGCACCTGGAGGTAGTGGGAAGATCCAAAAAGAAAAACATTGTGTTTCAAGATATAGCTCAGTAACTCCAAAACGAAATTGTTATATATCCATGAAGAGGGACCTCTCTCTGAAAGATGGCCCCTAATAACCTCCAAACCCCTATCATGGGGTATTGTGTTATAAAGGCTTTCAACATCCAGAGAGACAAGCCAGGTGTTAGCTGGAAGTTGAATACCCTCAATTAATCTCAATAAATCGATAGTGTCCTTCACATACGATGAAAGAGAGGTGACATGAGGAGACAGATAGCTATCAACCAAGCCACTGGCATTTTCGGTGAGACTGGAACAGCCTGAAATTATCGGCCGTCCTGGCGGATTAGTTAATGATTTATGTGTCTTTGGCAGAGCATAAAACGTAGGAGTCCTTGGATTCTTAATGTCCAAGAACTTCCACGTATCATGATCTATGGTGCCATGCTGAAACGCTTTAAGAATAATGTGACGATACTTGACATAATAATTTTCCAACACAGTTTTAGAGATTGGTCTGTACCATTCGACATTGGACAAAATCTTCATACACATAATCTCATAGTTCTCCACATCCATGATGACAAGATTACCGCCTTTGTCTGCGGGTTTGATTATTATCTCAGAATTATTTTGTAGAGATTTAATGGCCACTTTTTGTGATATGGTTAAATTTGAGGTTGCTGAGGAACCCAAATTCATTGTTTGAATACTATGTGAGACCTGTTGAACAAAGGCCCAAATATTGGGATTAGTGTTCAACAGTGGAAAGTTTCGAGATTTGGATCTAAAAGATTGAGGAGGGGGGAAGGACATGCCAGCGATAGATAAATCCGGTGTATGGCTCCACCAGGAATCCTCATCACAGGCATGGCCCTCGTCCCAGAGATCCATCAAATCAGACATTGCATTCTGTTCAGCAATGCGTGACTTGATGTTGTCAATGTCACATGTGGATGATTCAGCTAAAGGTTTATCATAAATTACTTTATACATAAGACGACGTGCAAACAAATGTACATCTTTTATGAAGTGAAATTTGTCAACATTAGAATCTGGGCAAAAGGTCAATCCTAATTTCAATATTTGGATCTCACTTTCAGAAAGGCTATATCTGGACAAGTTAATTATAGATAATTCCAAATCATCGTCAACCTGTTTGGTGAAATTAAGTGCATTACCTGAAGGTGAAGGAGAATCTATTCCTTCACTAAAAAAATTGGTGCAATCCTGGTATCAGATGGTAAGAGCGTCCCAGACGGTGATACCATTATATCTGAATTACTCACCTTCGGAATTGCACCAAGGTGCATAGGTGATGCGGTGACGGACGTAGAAAGTGCGGTGGAAACGATAGCATGCGATGCTGTGGGTTGAGGACCTCGAAGTGTATTAGAAGAAGGGTGCAATAGGGTGGAAAGGTGAGAGGAAATCAATTTAGATTGAGCGTCGGATGATTGACGTGGTAAAGGAGTGCCGAGTTGGTGTCGCAATGATTCGGTCGATGCTGCATCCGAATTGCCTTTGCGCTTTTTGGGCAGTCTGTCCCCAGACAGATCGCGATAAATCGTAGATTGACTAGAAGATAAAGAAGAATTAGTGGAACGATTTGATGCATTTTCATCTTTTTTAGCACTTCTATAGCTGTTTGATCTGAATGGTTTCGGATTGGTATTAACATTCCATTTATATGCAAAGTTGTTAGTATATGAGTTTTTGTCGCGTACAAATTTATCTTCTTTTGTCCTAATGACATCTATTGTATAAGATTCTATATGTTCTTTGAGAGTTTGTTCTTTTTTCTTAAATCTTGTGCTGGTCATGACCAAACTGTACTCTTCATACCATTTGGAGACAGATGCATCCAATGCGATTAACTCATGCTCGTATTGAGTACATAGGATGGTCATCATGCCTATTGAACAGGATTGTAGGTTCGCTTCCCATTGTGTTTTGAGAAGATCCCCTACCTTCCTGAGGTTTGGAAAGATCTGAACCCTTAGGCCCCAGGGTACTATGTTATTTTCATTATATTTTTCAAAATATCGTTTATGCCAAAAAATTCGCACTTTTTTCTCCAATATTCTTTGAAGTCTGAGAAACGCTTGATCTAAATCTCTATCCGAAATGTTTCCAGATCTACTATTTAATTGTACCCTGTTCATAAGTCCCTCCCATGCTTCACCACTAAAGGCAGCCATGGTGAGACGAGAAAAAAAAAACAAAAAAAAAAACACAAATATATATATATATATATATATATATATATATATATATATATATAGAACAGACAAAGACTCAACAGATTCCACGTACTGATTTACCACAGTATGGCGGTAAATAATGTTAAACAATTTAGTAAGTGAACATAACACTCTCTCATTGATATACGATATACAATCGTGAATAAATTGTTTGTTGTGTTCCCCAATGATAGACGGAAAAATGGTGTATTTAAACACCGGATAGAGCTATCATGTTTGGATTGTCCATTCATTGGCGAGACACTCATTGAGATTGGCACCTCATCCCAAAAAATTGTTATAAAAAAGAAGTAGGATGAAAGGGATTTTTGTGGTGCAGAGGTTTGATCAAGGAGAGAGAGCTTCTAATATAATATAATTGATAATTTTATTAGTACAAAAATAGACAAAAGGAATATAAAATATATAAAACCAATCATGGGTTTTTAGGTACATATACAGTATTATACATAGGTGGTGGTCATAATGCATAGAGTTTGGATGAACATAAAATCGCATGGAAACCCAACATGTTTCGCTTGAAACAGCTTCCTCAGGGGTTTGCGATGACCATCCGCACTTGTCAAATATGACTATACAGAAGAAAAAAGAAATACAGTTATACATTGAAATGCATTACATATCATATCCAGACAAATTAGGTATGAACAAGGTCTAATTGTTATGCTGGACCCCTCCCATTGCTACTTACCCTGCCGTCTGTATTGTCTGCTGCTCAACACCGAAAAACGCAGGATCAAGAGCAAAAGTCACCCCGTATATAGAAAATGCGGATAGGTGACCACAGTGGACACTATATAGGAGACCGGCTGAATATCAAAAACAGAGAAACAGAAATCAGAGAGGAAGAAAATAGATTGTGAATTTTAAATTCTAAATTAGGAAACGATGGTACGCAATTAAGCAAACCATACAAAGACGGAGAAGTCTGTCTACTATGCAATAAATAAATAACTGCAATTAATAGATATGACTTACGTAGAGCCAAGTAAACAGAGATATGTTCACTTGCTGAGATGGAGAGGCTGTCTGCTTGCAAGAAACCACAGATGGAGATTGTGGATGCCACTAAAAGAAACCACATTGTTTGGAATTTGTTTGCATATAAAGTTTAGTATAAATGACATGGTGTGCCTATATCCCCCAAAGAAAAATAGGCACACATAGTTTAAAAATTAAATTAGTCAGGCAGTTTAAACGACTAGATGTATATGAAACATATATTAAATTAGATAATGATCTTGTAAATAGATATTTATTTTAATAAAAATATATTATCTATTCGTTTGAAATTGCTTTTGAGGTTAGTTCCATATCAAAGTGGAACGTAATGGACAATAGTCTCAATAGATGGATATAACAAGATCAAATAGATGGATTAAAAGTAATACTAATTCTAAAGCCCAACAGTCCAATGTGGAAAGAGGGACAGACCCACTTTAGCCTATGGTGGCTATATCCTATATATTGGGTGCAATGACGTCAGCCTTCTTTCAGAGGTGGGAAAAATAATAAAAAAGGTAGAGGTAGAGGTGGCAACCACCAGCCCCATATATACGATGGGGGTTATCAACAACCATCCCATCAGCAGGATTTAGCACATAATTGGAGAGATTATCATCAATATGGGAATAATGGGGATGCTTCCTATAGGGAGGAACCACATTACACTCAGGACAGACCAATTACTACATCTAATAGATATGCACCCCTATCAGACCAATCAACATATGATAGAGGTGATTGTTTAGGATCACGCAGAGGCTACACCTCTATTATACAAACCCAATCCCGGGGAATGGTGGAGACAGCCCCCACAACAGTCGTCCTACACCCCACCCAGCATGGGCCCACTCAGAAAGTGCAAAGAGAGGAAGGAGAGGGGGTAGGCGACTTCAAAAGGCCCAAACCCCAATAGGGACAGGTATTTATAACATCAGTGGAGTGTCGCTTGATGAGGATGAAATCAAAGTATTAGACAGGGGTCTTAAGTTTGCACCTACAAAAAATTTGAATAAATTTCAAACGTATGTGAGCTTACAGAAATACATGAGGAACCTTAAAAATGAAAAAGTACGGTACTTTTTATCACATCCTTACAAAACTATTATGCCTATCTCTAACGATCATTCTTCATTACGTAATAAATCCATATTTAATCCCCTTAATGGGTATAATAAATATATGGAAGTTTTTAAGAACATGGTATCCAAAGATCTTGATGACCTTAGGGTTAAGAATGTCATGGACCCTCAATTTATTAAACGTGGTATGGAATCCTTAGAAAAGAGTTAAGATATTGTTATAAGACCTGTCAACAAGAGTGGCGGCCTTGTCATCCTCAGTAAAGAATATTATCAGACAGAAATTAACCATTTGCTGTGTGATGAAGATACCTATAGAATTATGAATAGAGATCCGATGTTATCTTTCAAGGATGAATTGCATCACATTATTGAAGATGGGAATGACCAAAAAATTCTGACTAAAAAGGAAGCTCTCTATTTAGACCCTTTATTTTGCAGGACTCCTGTTATCTATTTTTTACCAAAAATCCATAAGAACAGCACTGCCTCGCCTGGCAGGCCCATTGTTAATGGGATTGACTCTGTATCAGCCAGGCTGGGGCAGTATATTGATTTTTTTCTTCAACCATTAGTTATTAAAACCCCGGCTTATCTTAAAGACACTAAGCACATTATACAGATTCTGGAATCCTTGAAATGCTCATCCACTACCATATTAGTGACAGCCGATGTTAGTTCACTTTATACCATTATTGGTCATAGTGAAGCTCTGTCTTCGGTGGAATGGGCTTTGGCATCTTCTTCATTATCAGGGAGACACCAAGAATTTCTGTTATGTTGTCTTAATTTTTGCCTTACAAGGAATTACTTCTGGTACAACAAGGAGTTTTACTTGCAAACTAGGGGAGTTGCTATGGGCGCCCGTTTTGCTCCCAGTGTGGCCAATATTTTTATGGCAAGAGCTAGTCTGCTATCGTAGGTTCATCGACGATCTGATTATGGTCTGGGAGGGAGAATTGTCTTCTCTCATGTCATTTATAGATAAGATGAACAGTAACGGTAAGAATATTTCCCTCACCTGGAATATTTGCCATGATAAGGTGGTCTTTTTGGATTTGGTCATCCATAAGTCCTTGGACCACTTTGGCTAATTAACCATTTTAAACCCACCGATCGCAACTCATACATTCCCTTGGGGAGTTGCCATCACCGTTCTTGGTTATGCAACATCCCCAGGGGTCAATTCATCAGACTACGTCGCAATTGCACTGAGGAAGAGGACTTTGTTAGCCAATCCCAAGTGCTGCTGACAAGGTTTGAGGAAAAAGGTTATGATAGACAGTGTCTTGAGGGTGAAATATCTAAGGTGAAAATGTTAGACCGACAGCATCTGGTTGCTGATTGTGTTAAAGAATCTGGTACTGATAATCATAATTTCAGGATGATTCTGGATTATAATGGATTTCAGGATGATTCTGGATTATAATGTACAATATAGAACATTTGAGAGGATTATTAGGAAAAATTGGTCTATCCTAAAAAATGATAAGGTGTTCGGGCCAATCTTACCCACACGCCTGCAGTTCATTTAAAAAAAAAGCTCCATCCCTGAGGGATCGTTTGGCCCCTAGTGTCCTTAATCCCCCAGTTCCTACTGAAAATACGTTATTTTCATTTTTAGGGGGTTTTTATGCTTGTGGACGTTGCGTTCCTTGTAAAAATTAAAAAAACAATATTAAAAAGCTAAATAAGTTTTTGGCTTCCTCAATTAATAGAGAGTATGACATCACACAACTCATCACTTGTGACACTGTGGGTGTAGTTTATATGTTAGAATGTGACTGTGGACTTCACTATATTGGGAGGACATCTAGACCCCTGAAAATAAGACTGGCAGAACACGTTAAAAATATTAAAAAAGGCTCTATTAACCAGACATTTTAAATTATTTCATCAGCAAAACCCCAAATCTCTCAAATTTTGGGGGATAGAGAGGGTAACCCATCACTGGAGGGGGGGTAATCTCATACGTCAGTAAAGTAAACATGAATCGTATTGGATACATGAAACAAAGGTTCTTGCCCCTGGTGGATTAAACTTTGATTTCGATACCAATTGTTTCATTCCTTTTTTTTTTAAATCAAATCCTTTTTTATTTTTATTCTTGGTTTACACCACATATAAGCCATACGACCAACATCCTTTGAATATAGCATTGTATATATCAAATATCACAAAGATAAAACAATCCCACAATTTCCTCTTCCATTCCACCCTTCCATTCCCCCTTATCCCCACCAACTTCACTTTCAAACTCCCACCCTTAATATACTTCCACTTCTGTCCATCGTTTCCACATAGTTTTGAATTTCTTGCTGTTTCCCCTTTTAGTGTATATAAATTCTTCTTTGTTAATCATGTCCTCTATCACCTTCCTCCATTCTAGCCCTGTGGGGGGGTTCACCGATTGCCATTTCTGCGCAATAAGTTTCCTTCCCTGGAACAAACACCTTGTAATTGCCATTTTTTTATCTCCTACTACCCCCCTTTCTTCCACGAGGCCCAATACACATGTCTTAGCCTCCATCTGCAAAGCGGTCTCGAATACCGTATTTATTTTTTCCACAATCTCCTTCCAATACTGGTATAGCTTGGGGCACCTCCAAAACATATGCATTAGGTCTCCCCTGTCGTCCCTGCATCTCTGACATCTTGCATCCTGTCTCCTACCAAACTGGAACATTCTTTGAGGTGTGTAGTATGCTCTATGTATCAGAAAAAGGTGGGACACTATCTGCGAGGGAGACAGTGACACTCTGGGTCCTGCTTCTAATATGCTTTTCCACTGTCCCTCCGACAGTGGCCCCACATCCCTTGCCCATTTATCCTTGTTTTTAGTGTCTAGTTCCACGCCTTGGTCCGCCTCCTCTATATACCCATACAGCTCTGATATCATCCCTCTAGAGCAGTGGTTCTCAACTCCTGTCCTCAGGGCCCACTAACAGGCCAGATTTTAAGTATTACCTTGGTAGATGCAGACTAGAATACTGCAATCCCTGAGCAGCAAATTATATCACCTGTGATGCATTTCAGTTATCTTGCAAACCTGGCCTGTTGGTGGGCCCTGAGGACTGGAGTTGAGAAATACTGCTCTAGAGTCTTCTGCATTTACCAGCAAGCAAAGGAGAGGCATGTCGTTCCATACTGGTGGGCCCTGACTAAATTGTGCGTTCGCCGCATGTCTAACTTGCAGGTATCCATAAAAGGATCTATTTGGGACTGCATATTCTTCCCTCATCTCCTGAAATGATTTGATTCGCCCTGCTTTGAAGATATGTGATAGTAGGTGTATTCCACCCCTATCCCATTCTTCGATTTTCCCCATAGCTTTAAATTCTATTAGGTTGTTGTTATCCCATATTGGGGAATATTCAGAAAATCCACTATATCCCAACATCCTCTTAGTGATATCCCAGCATCTTACCATCAGTTGTGCCGTGGGGCACCTAGAGCAAAAAGAGTCCGCCTCCACTGCCTTAACCAGTGTGTCATGGCTGGTATCGTTCAGAATTGACCCCTTTACAGCTTCTCTACCTGCGAATAGATTGCTACTCCGCATATGCTGCATCTGTGCGGCCAGGAAATAATGTCTCGGGTTTGGAAGTGCCACTCTCCCCTTCTCTTTTGGTTGCTGTAGGATTCGGAGACGGATCCTAGCTGTCCTCCCCCTCCATATCAGTTCCCTAAATAAACTATCCAGTTTTTTAAACCAGAGTTTGGGAATCCATACGGGAGAGTTATGCAGGATATACAGGATTTGCGGCATCCAAACCATCTTCACCAGGTTGCACCGACCCGCCACGGAGAGTGGGAGCCGGTTCCAAACTCTGCACTTCTGTCTCAGTTTAGTCATCAGAGGTACCACGTTTCCATCTATGTACTGCCCTGGATCTCTGGTGACAGTTATCCCCAAATATTTCATTTGGTTCACAACCTTCACCTGAGTTATCTGGCGTGACAGTGGGTCTATTGGCAAGAGTGCTGATTTGTCCCAGTTGATTGTTAGCCCTGAGAATTTGCCAAAAGCCCCTATTATGCCCATCACTGTTGTCAGTGAGGCCTGCGTATCCCCTAGAAAAAGTAAGATGTCATCTGCGTACATTGCGATCTTCTCCTCCCCCAGTCTCCTCCTTAAACCCTGTACTTCCGGGGATGCCCTTATGGCGATAGCCAGTGGCTCCATTACAAGGGTGAAAAGCAGGGGTGACAACGGGCACCCCTGCCTTGTCCCCCTCTCCAACCGGAACCACTCCAAGCACTCGCCATTTATCCTCACCTTCGTCCTAGGGCTTTCATACAAGATTTTTATCCATTGGATAAATTTAGGTCCAAACTTGAATCCTGCCAGCACCCTCCATAGGTAGTGCCACTCCACGCTGTCAAACGCCTTGGTGGCATCCAAAGACAGAACCGCTCTGGACCCCTCCTCCTCTATTGGCAACTGTATATTTAAATACGTATATGAAGAACCAAAAAGGGGTTGGGTTGGGACTTTGAGTGAGGCCTGTGGGTGTTTGTAATAATAAGTTTGTAGCATGAAAATAACCTGAGTGTCACAAACCCCTAGGGGTGATTCATGGTAGTGATATAAGTAAACATAATTAAGCAATATAATCAGATATTTATGATGTAGAAATACAGTCATAAAATTCAACAAAAGTTGATATAATCAAAATACATTTATTGATAAGGGAATTGATCACTAAATCATGATATGTGACAAACAGTAAAATTCATAGCAGATAAAAAGTATATATAATTTAAACATATATGATGCATACATAATTCACATAATAAATACAAACAAAGAACATGATAAATTGAGGTTATTGGAGCAAGCGTGAGACTACCTTCACCTAACCCTTGCTCGATCCCATCCCTGGAGCTGATTTTTAAGTAATAATGTAACCATCCTTATCTTTCATCCTCAGGGTTAAATACCTAGATAACCATTAAAAATTATTTCATATCTCATTATCCCATAGTAATACACACGCATCCAACTCCTGACGATTGGCAAAAGGCCATGAAATGCATAGAGTGTCCATCCAGCGATGCCAAGCCATGGTTTCAGGATGGGACAGGTCACCCCCCTTATCCAAAAATGTATATTTAAATACGTTCTTCTTATGTTGGTACTTGTGGTTCTACCTGGAATGAATCCAGTCTGGTCCGGATGTACCAATTTTGAGACCAGTTTGTTTAATCTCATTGCCAATATTTTGGCTAGAATCTTCACATCTGAGCACAATAAAGATATCGGCCTATATGAAGATGTCTCAAATAGTTTTTTTCCCTCTTTTAGTAGAACAATAATTGTTGCCTCTGTCATAGATGTCGGTAGCTTCCCTTCACCTGCCGCCCAATTAAATACCTCCAGGAGTCCTGGGAGCAACGCCTCGCTATAGGATTTGTATATCTCGATTGGCAGGCCATCTGGCCCTGGGGCCTTTTGGCCTGCCATATTGGCTATCACCAGTTGTAGCTCTTCCAGCGCGAGCGGTGCCTCCAATCCCTCTTTGTCTTCCTCTGATAGCTGGGGAATCTGCAGTCCTTCAAAAAGGGTCTCCATTTCTCCTTCTACACCACTATGCTGTGTGCTACTATACAACTGTTGATAATACTTTCTAAAGACTTCTACTATTTCTGGGGTTCCACTCTTAATTTCCCCTTCCTCATCATGAATTGCTGGAATGACAGATAGAGGAGCATTGACCCTAGTTATTAGGGCCAGGATTCTACCCACTCTCTCACCCTCCCCAAAGAAGGACTGCCTTTGGAACAGCCTTTTGTTTTCCGCCTTTCCCAGCAGCAGCTTTTTATACTCTTCCTGTCCTTCCAGCCATTCTTTGTGTCTCTCCGGGGTTGGGTTTTCCACGTAGCTAACATCTACCCTTTTCACCTTCTCCCTTGCTGCCATCTCCTTGGAACGTGATTGTTTTTTAATGAGTGAAATTTTTTGAATTAAGATTCCTCTCAGGAATGCTTTCAACATATCCCATATAACCCCTCCTGAAGCTGAGCCTTTGTTCAAGGTTATAAACTCCTTTATGCTAGCAGTTATCGCCCCTGGCTCTTTAATTATTTCCAACCAAAATGGGTTTATCTTCCAATCCCTTTTCCTGCGGCCGATACCTGTCATGATTCCAAAAGTCACTGCTGAGTGATCCGAGATACTTCTGGGTTCGTATTCTACTTCCCCCACCTCTCCCAGTGCTTCTTCGTTACAAAGTACGAAGTCTATCCTGGACAGTGTCGCGTGCGTTTTTGAGTGGCAGGAGAACTGTCTCCCCCGGGTGTCTTCCCCGCCACACGTCCACCAGCCCTGTCTCCCCACAAAATTGGAGAAGGGGGCTGCCAGGCGTGCGAGCGGCGAAGGCCCCGGCCGGGAGTCTATCCAAATTTTTGTTCATCGTCATATTAAAGTCCCCCGCCACTATAACAGGTATACCCGTCTTATCCATAACAAATTCCATTAACTCCCAAAGTATCTCTGTGCTAAACGGAGGAGGGATATAAATGTTAGCCACCATATAGTCCTTTGTCTCTATCCGACAAAAAAGGAATATATAACATCCCTTCGTGTCCACCTTACTCTGCCTGCAGGAGAACACCAGTCCAGAATCCACCAGTACGCTTACCCCCCTTGAATAGGAGGTGTAGTATATGTTATGGTATTGTACCCGGTATCTCTTATGTTTTAGTGCACTAATCGTCTCCCTGTCCAGGTGCGTCTCCTGCAGGCACAATATCTTAACATTACCCGCTTCCGCTGTTGAAAAAATTGCTTGTTTTTTGACCGGGTCTTTTACCCCCCGGACATTCCATGAGCACACCTTTATGCTTCTGGCTAAATTTGGGGGTTTCCTCCTGTTTTCCTTACTGTCTGTCATCTACCCCTTTTATCCCTGTTTTTACAGTGTACCACCATAAACACCATATACCTTGTGTTTAATATTCCCCTTCAAAAAATTGTATGCTCCTTGTGGATTTCCCCTTATATGTGCTTGTACCCCACCCCAGAATTCTTCCCCCACCCCCCTTCCCTCACAGTCACACCTCTTCACTCGTTCCCATACCTTGCCCTCCCACCCAACCTCCCTTCCCTCCGCCCTCCCACCCCTTCTTTGCCCTTTTTGGGAACCCCTTTGAGGGCTTCTTAAGTGACCGTAACTACACTTTAGGATGTGTTTTGCTATCTTTTCCCCATGAAAGGGTACATTTCTATATCCCCATCTCTGTGCAAATCTCAAAACATTCATAACAACAAAAAAATACACTTTGATCCACCACGTTTCCTTTACCACCCCCCACCCCCCCCCTTCTCCATCCCCCACCCACCCATGACCAACTGTTTCCGACCTTGTCCAAATATCCAAATGTGTATCAAAAGCGAGAGAGAAAAAAAAAATCCCAAAGGAGCAAAAAAAAAAAAAAAAGGGGGGTGATTTAGAGAAAAAAAAGGGGGGCTTAAAAAAAACCCTCCGACTATAATTTCCCCTCATTCGCATCCAGCCGTGATGTCAAATCAGCTGGTGGGCTAAAAAACATATTTTCCCCCCTTACTGTTACCCGCAAACGTGCTGGGTAGAACATTGCGTATTTCACTCTGTTTTGCATTAGTCTACGCTTGCATTCGTTAAATCCTGCCCTTTGTCTCTGAAGTTCGGGGGAAAAATCCGGGGTATATTGAAATTCTTGCGCCTTTATGTTGTATTTCCTTCATCTCTCTTGCCTTTTGAAGGATGCTCATTTTATCTGAAGAATGTAAAAGTTTGATAAGCATTGGCCTTGGTGGACCTCCTTCCGCTGGGGCCCTAAAAGGAACTCTGTGGGCTTGCTCGATCGAAAAAAAAATTGATAAACTATCCTCACCAACCACACTTTTGAGCCAGTCTTCCATATATTTAGTAGGATGGTTGCCTTCACTTTTCTCGGGGAGGCCTAGCACCCTTATATTCTTCCTAGGTAATCTGTTTTCCATGTCGTTGATTTTGCTGACGCACATGCTCAGCTGATCTCTCATTACTTTCATCTCTTGTTCCATCGGGCTAACTTCATCTTCCAACTGGCTAAGTCTCTCCTCTAGCACCGTGGTCCGAGTGCTGATTCCCTGTACATCATGTTTAAGTACAGACATGTCCTCTTTAATTTCTTTCAGCTGGCCAAAAATTTCAGATAATGATGATTTACAGATATTAATTGCTTGGAAGATTGCTTTCATAGACGGCTCCTCCTCCTCCGCTGCTCCGATGGTTACCTCCATTGTTTCTGTCGGTGCCTTTTTCTTTGCTTTCTTTGTCCCTGGGTTACTTATAGTGGTTGCCATGATTGCAGTGGTTACCGGTGTCGCTGGCGCTGATGCTGGTGCTTGACCTTGGTTTTTCCTTGGGGTGTTTGGCTGTGACCCCCCTGATCCCCTTTTAGGAGTCTGGTCAGCTGTTTGTGCCGGGATATGCGTAAATTTCTCCAGCTTTGCTGCAGCTGCTGCCTGGCTTGCCTTTGTCCCCCACAAAGGCTGCATATGTGCCTGTTGCTGTGTCCCGGTGCTCATACAAGCCCCCTCTTTCCTCGTCATTACCGACAATGTTCCCGGCATGGCAAAAGAAAAGAAAAAAGGGGGGAGAGAGGGGGGGCAAGGGAGGACCGTTTTACTCCACTCCCTGGCCACTATAACACCTAGACCTCTGAAGCTTTATGCCTTCTGCATCCACACTGCGGAGAGGGTACAGAGAGGGTACAGTGGGTCACCCCAATACTCCACCCCTTCCCCCAAACAAAAATAGAAAGTTCTCACCCAGCCACGCTGCCACACCGACCATCCAGTCTCTGCCAGAGGGATGAGAGAGATGAGCCGACACTCCTCATATAGGTTGCATGTGCCGTGTCCCCTTCCTGCGCCTGATGCTAGTGCTGGTCCCGGGGTTCATTACCACCCCCGTCAGAAGGAAGAGGGAGGGTGGTGGGGATCTCTCACACCACTATCACTTCTCCCTATTGCGGCGTGCTGATGTCCCGCAAGCCGCTCGTGCGGCTCGTCCAGCGTTACTTCCGGGTGGCCGCCGCTCACAGAGCTCCTATGTGCCCGCGCCTGCTCCCATTCCTCTCCGGGCGTCCAGGCGCTCCCCCAGCCGGGGGGTGGAGGTTAATTGGGAGAGGAGTGTGGAGAGAGGAAGGAACTCTCTCACTCTCTCCCTCCCGCGTCCCACAAACGCATCCGGTCACGCCCCCGCTGGGGTGATTTTAGATCATTGGCAACATTGGAGGTGGAATTCAGAAGTCAATTGTTTCATTACTGATCGCTAAATTTTGTTTTGGATTTTGTACTGATGGCCGTGGCTGACGTCATGAAGTTATATTATGTAGTATTGTTTTTAGGTTCTCTACATTCAATTTTAAATTTTTCCGAATATATACTTTGTTATTACAATGTATATATGTTTTACATATACTGCGGTTTATATGTTATAATTTCATTTTTTACTGTGCATTGTGCAATTATTGCACATTTGTTTAGTTTTAAATATAATCATCTGTGACATTATGAGTTCACTATGAGTGGGGTCATGTCTGTGATATTGTGTCACGGTTCTCCTCCGTACATCCTGTCACATGATGTTTTAATCTATTGGTTACGTGCAGAATACCAGTGCTATCAAGCACTTCCTGGTGCTGTGTCTTTGGACACGTCACTTTGTTTCTATATTTACCAATTTTCTTGTTAAGCGGGTGCTCACGATCCTTCCGTATCCGCTGAAGAAGTCCCCGCCTATTAAGGGACGTAACGCGTACGGAAAGGAACGAGCTTCGTGACATCACCAGCGGCCATCACGCTGTTTTATATGTACACACGCTTGAACATCTAGCACCGGAATAGGTGCTCTGTTTGTAAGTGATTTTTATTACCTTTTAAATAAACTATTGCTGTTTATACGGAGAGCACTATGCATCTGCCTTTATCTTTGCATGGTCATCTGGCATGATCGATTGGCATTACCATTGTCACATTCGCCCGCTTGGTTCCTGGTTTCTGATTCCTGAGCCTTTGTGGATTTCCATATACATCCGTCAGTTATAGGTGCATTTGACCCTCTATAACAAAGGGTCCACTTTGGTGAATTATTACTTGTGGTGGAGGTTCATCGTACTCGTGGAAGTCACCTGCATGTCCTTTTTATCTGAACACCGATATTTACCTCACGGATGGTGTTTTATATATATATGGACTATATTAGCGCTGCATCATCTTTTACATATCTCCTCTCAAGCATCTCTTCTCCAGAGAGAATAGGTTTAATGCTTGTAGTTGTTCCTCATAACTAAGGTCTTCTAGTCCCTTAATTAGCTTTGTTGTCCTTCTCTGGACTCTCTCCAGTTCCAGCACATCCTTCTTGAGCACTGGTGCCCAGAACTGGATGGCACACTCAAGATGCAGCCGGACCAGAGTCTTGTAAAATGGCAGAATTATAGTTCAATCTCTTGAGTAAATCCCCTTTTTAATGCATGCTAATATTCGGCTTGCTTTACTTGCTGCAGGTTTGCATTGCATGAGGGTCTATCATCTGTTAGGACCCCCAGATCTTTTTCCATCCTGGATTCCCCCAGAGGTTCTCCCTCTAATTCAGTTTGTATTTTTAGGCCCCAAATTCATTACTATTTTTCAACATGTAACCTCATTTGCAATGTAGTTGCCCATCCCATTATTTTTTGGAGGTCCTCCTGTAAGGTTTCTACATCTTGCTGTGAAGTTATTGCCCTGTTCAGCTTTGTGTCATCAGCAAACACTGAAATTAAGCCATTTATGCAAACCTCTATATTATTTTTGAATAAAGTAAACAGAATTGGTCTCAGGACAGAGACTTGGGGTGCCACACTAGACCAGTCTGAGTACTCGCCATTTGTCAATACCCTTTAGACGCGTTTCTCTAACCAGTTTTCTATCCAGGTACATACCCTATGGTCCATGCCGACAGAGCTCATTTTGTAATTTGTAAACGATTATGGGGAACAGTATCAAATGATTTAGCAAAATCCAGGTATACTATGTCAACAGATCCTTCATAAATCCAGGTTGATTATTACTAATGATACTGTTTTCATCAGCACATTCTTGCATATAGTCCCTTATCATCCCCTCCAATAATTTACAAACTATTGATATTAGATTGACTGGCCTGTAGTTCCCAGGTATATATCTCTGCCCTTTTTAAAATATTAGTACCATGTTGGCTTTTCTCTTATCAGTTGGTACCATTCCAGTCAGTAATCTGTGCATAAAAATTAGGAACAATGATCTAGCTATCACCTGACTGAGTTCTTTAGAGACTCTCAGGTGTCAGCCATCTGGTCCTGATGATTTAGTTGTGTTAAGTCTTTCAAGTCTATTTCTGACACTCTCTTCTGTTAGAGAGTACCAAATTCGAAGTCAAAAAGATATCGCAAGTAATATACGAGGGAAAGATATCTTCATTTACAGATATGAGAAGGAACTGGAAAATCCCCGAGAGCTACCTCTTTAGATATATGCAGCTAGCCCATGCGTTGTCAGCCCAGCTTCCACAGGGCATCCCACAATTAATAGAAACAGGCTTAGAGAAAATGGTGAGAAAGAGAAGAGAAAAGGGGATGATATATAATTCTATTCTATATAATCACTTATTTAAGATAGAACTATCAGATACGAACAAACTGTGGGAATGTTGGTTAAGAGACATTCCAAGATTCTCAACAGAAAACTGGGGAAAAATATATAAATTTCCATTTCAGATTTTAATTTCACTTAGAGATAAACTAATTCAATTTAAGATAACACACGGAAGCTATTTCACACCATACAAACTATCTAGAATATCAACATCTAATTCTCCAAACTGTTGGAGATGTGAAGGTACACCTGCAAATTTTATCCATATCTTCTGGACCTGTCCGAAGATAAGGGTATTCTGGAGAAAGATTCTGAGAATAATTGATAAAGTCACATCAGTTCAACTTAACCCAGAGGCAGAGATCTGCCTACTGGGACTAGTTGAGGAAAACACACTTTCTATAGAAAGAAGAACACAACTTGGTCTTCTTCTCTTTTATGCACTTAAGACAATAGTGCTGAACTGGAAGAAGGCCGAAGCTCCCCCATTGGCACAATGGAAAAATCTAGTAAATAGCAACCTGATACTGTATAAAGAGACATACTGCAATAAAGGAAGGGAGGAGAAATATGGGAAAGTCTGGGCAAACTGGATAGAGAGTACCATGACAGCTGCAGTAGAGGGGGATGGGGAACTGAGATAGAACTACACCAATGGAGAAAAGGGTTATGGAACAAACAAACCTATTATTGGGAATGTTAGGATAGACGGGATAAATTGTTGCCGCTTTTTTTTTCTGTTTATTGTTGGATGTGAAATGTAAGATGTAAAACGTATAATTTTATAGGATGTATAAGATGTAAAATGTATAATGTAATGTGAGAAAGAAAAGGAAAAATTAATAAAGAGAATAAAAAAAATAGTACCAGGGTACATTCTGCAATGCAATATTAACATTACAGTCTTGGTTGCTATTTTCCCCCTTTTCCTTTGTGAAAACTGATGAGAAGAATGCAATGCCTTCTCCCTGTGAAAATAAAGTGAATTGCGCTAATTTATAATATAAATATCCAATCCTATATCCCTATGTTTGTCAAAACAATTAGGTGTGTGAATCTTGTGAACTTTCTACTCTTATGCCGCGTACACACGATCGTGATTCACGGCGGTTAAAAAACCGCCGTGAATCATGACATGAAAAACAAGGGAACGGCTTGTTCCCCCACACACGGTCGTTTTTCCCGTCATTTTTTCTCTTGTCGAGAAAAACGACCGTGTGTAGGCTCCGTGGCAGTGTTTCCCTATGGGAAAACTGCCGCGGAAAAAAATGACGGGAAAAACAACGAGAAAAATTAGAGCATGTTCTAATTTTTCTCGTCGTTTTTAATGCCGTTTTTCACGTCGGGAAAAATGACAAAAAGACCACACACGGTCGTTTTTCTTGTTGAAAAAAAAAATGTAATTTTTCACAACGTGAAAAATGATCGTGTGTACGCGGCATAAGGGTGTGGTATCCACAATTGCTTGTATAATTCCAATCCAAAAATCCTGCTGCAATTTTAAACATAAAATATATAAAGTGCAACGTCCAAAAAAAGGTATATAAGTGCCCAAAAAATCATATTATAATTAATTTAGTCCATCAAATATGTTATATAAATAAAAGGAGATGTGCAGTGAAATATAACTCCAATGACCAAATAGCTGCAATAAAAAATGCACAAAGAATCCTATGTGAATAATTGCTCTTTTCACTGGTGACTTGCTGTGCTTCCACCTTCACCGTGTTTGTGCCTAAACCACCTCCAAGTAGAATGGCCACTCACCTGATAGGGTAGATTATGCGCCTTTGGTTCATAAGGATAACCACTCTGTCTCTTAAGCCCCGTACACACTGTGAGGGGGTTAGCTCGGCAGCGGGTGTGTGTGACCCCCGGGATGGGCTCCCCACACAAAAACAGGCCCAGCAAACGGAGGTTGTGGTTTTCAAAATCAAAAAAAAGGTGCGGTTTATTTTCTATTTACAGTGACAAAACACAGCAAAGCCAAAAGAAACATATAAACAAAATAAATCCTGGTCAACTTGACCTCTGACTAAACATACAGGTTTCCTAACTAACAACTGGGATCAGCCTAGTGCTGTCCTAGTCCCTAAGTCCCTGGTTTTAAATGTCCAAGCAAATAGCCACACAGGCTTTTGTCTCACCGCACAGGGGTTCACTCTCCCTAGACAGTCCACACAGGTCTGGGTCCAGGCATGAGCTAACACCTAATGAATCTGGGAGTTTTTATAGAGGCCTTAAACGAACTGACAGGCTTCAGCTGGCCTCATCAACTCCCTGCCTGCACGACGCCCAGCCCTCTCCCTAGAGGTATGAGTCATCCATGAGCCCACTAGCCTTAGCTGGGCTTATACAACTCTCCACCTAGTTGTATAAGTCAGCGTAAAGCCTGAATCTGGGCGAAATATATCTACCCCCCTGGATGCAACCAGGTGACTTTACCTTCCTGCTGTCACATACCCCCCCCTCTTGTTTTAACCTCGGGGTTGGAACACCAGCAATCAGGCATTCATGTACTCGAGACAAAGCATCCACATTCCCCATTTGAACGCCAGGGCGATGCTTTACTGTGAAGTTGAATTCCTGGAGGGCCAGGAACCACCTATTCACTCTTCTATTTGTTTCCTTGTTTTGAGCCATCCACTTTAACGGAGCGTGATCCGTAACCATGTCAAAGTGCCTACCTAGCAGGTAGTACCGAAGGGAATCTAGAGCCCACTTCACCGCTAAACACTCCTTTTCAACGGTGGCGTAATTTACCTCATGGGACTTCAACTTCCTGCTGAGGTAAATGACTGGGTGCTCTTCCCCGTTCCAGACCTGGGACAATACTGCTCCTAACCCCACATCTGACGCATCACTTTGTACGACAAAGTCTTTAGAGAAGTCGGGTGAGTACAACACTGGCTGGCTACATAAGGCTTGTTTCAAGAATTGGAATGCTGCCTCAGCCTCGGGGGTCCATTTAATCATGACCGACCCTTTCCCCTTCGTTAGGTTGGTTAGGGGCACAGCCTTAGAAGCAAAGTGGGGAATGAATCGCCGATAATACCCAGCGATTCCCAGAAAGGCTCGTACCTGCTTCTTGCTGTTGGGAGGTGGCCAACTCTGGATGGCCTCGACTTTGTTGAGTTGGGGTTTTATTACTCCCCTCCCAATGGTGTACCCAAGATATTTGGCCTCCTCCTGCCCAATGGTACACTTCTTGGGGTTAGCCGTAAACCCCGCTTCCCGAACAGAGTCCAGGACTGCTTGCACTTTTGGCAGATGTGAGGCCCAATCTGTGCTATGGACAATTACGTCATCCAGGTAAGCCGCAGCATACTTCCGATGGGGCCTCAGCATCTGGTCCATTTTCCGCTGGAATGTGGCCGGCGCATTCTGTAACCCGAACGGCATTCTTTTATATTGGAACGCCCCGTCTGGGGTTACAAATGCGGTTTTCTCTTTGGCCAATTTGGCCAGGGGGATTTGCCAATACCCTTTTGTGAGGTCAAGAGTCGTCATGTATCGGGCTGTTCCCAGCCGGTCGATCAACTCATCTATACGTGGCATGGGGTAGGTGTCAAATTTTGTAACTTTGTTCAACTGACGAAAATCGTTACAAAATCGCCAGCTCCCATCCGGTTTAGGCACCAACACAATGGGACTAGACCAATCACTTTGGGACTCCTCTATCACCCCTAAGTTCAGCATTTTCTGTACTTCCTCCCGTATTGCCTCCCGTCGGGCCTCTGGGATCCGATAGGGTTTTAACTTCACCCTTTCACCGGGCGGGGTAATGATGTCATGCTCTACCCCAAATGTTTGTCCCGGCAGCTCAGAGAATACCTCCTTGTTGCGAAGCACAAACTCCTTAACCTCCTGTTGTTGGGGTTGTGACAAGGTGGCTGCTATTCCAACCTCAGGAATCACGCAACCAGTTTGAGCTGGTGACCAAGTGTCTGCGACTAGGGACTCTCTATCCCTCCAGGCTTTCAACAGATTAACGTGATAGATCTGTTCGGGCTTTCGCCTTCCTGGTTGTCTGACCTTGTAATTCACTTCGCTCACTTTTTCCATTATCTCGTAGGGGCCTTGCCATTTGGCAAGGAATTTACTTTCAACCGTAGGGACAAGTACCAGTATCCTATCCCCCGGGGAAAAGGTACGGGTCTTGGCTCCCCGGTTGTACACTCTCTGCTGTGCTAACTGCGCTTGGGCCAAATGTTCCTTCACGATGGGCATTACCTGTGCAATTCGGTCTTGCATCAGGGCGACATGCTCAATCACACTCCTGTGGGGAGAACTCTCACTTTCCCAAGTTTCCTTGGCAATATCCAACAGCCCTCTTGGGTGTCTCCCATACAGTAACTCAAAGGGGGAGAATCCCGTAGAGGATTGGGGCACCTCCCTAATAGCAAACATCAGATAAGGAAGTAGACAGTCCCAATCCTTTCCATCTCTATCCACCACTTTCTTCAACATTTGTTTTAGGGTTTTGTTGAATCTTTCAACCAGCCCATCGGTTTGGGGGTGATACACAGATGTACGTAATTGCGTCACTTTGAACAATTTACACAGCTCCTTCATAACCCGGGACATAAAGGGTGTACCTTGGTCCGTAAGCAGTTCTTTACAAATACCCACCCGGCTAAACACAAGAGATAGCTCTTTGGCTATGGTTTTGGCCGAGGTATTTCGGAGAGGGATCGCTTCTGGATAACGGGTGGCATAGTCCATTATAACTAATATGTACTGGTGCCCCCTAGCGGACTTGATTATAGGACCTACCAAATCCATGGCGATCCTCTCAAACGGGACCTCAATGATGGGTAGAGGGACCAGCGGGCTACGGAAATGTGGCATCGGGGCCGACCTCTGACACACAGGGCAGGAGGAACAATAATTTTCTATGTCCTTCATCACCCCCGGCCAATAGAATCTCTGTAATACCCTCTCTCGGGTTTTCTCTGTCCCCAGATGACCTCCAAGAATGTGCCCATGGGCCAACTCCAACACCAACTTCCTGTAAGGTTTGGGCACCACAAGCTGCTCAACGGTTTCTTCTGCCCTTTTTGCCACCCGATACAGTAGGTCCTTCTCTACGCTGAAGTATGGGTAAGTGCAGGTATTATCTGGGTTCACTAACTCGCCATCTATTTTCACTACGTTTTTGCGTGCCTTTATTAGGGCGGGGTCTTTCAACTGTTCTGTGGCAAAGTTTTCCCTGTGAACCTCAAGATCAGAAAACTCCACAGACGGTAGGTTTTCGTCTGAGGAGGTGGGCTCCTCTCCAGTTTCTTGAGTCTCCCCTGCCAATACTGATAAGGGAAATTCCGGAGAGTCCTCACCACTCTCAGGGGAGTTCTGGCTATCACATTCCTGGTACATAGGGGCACCAGTGGGGGGCTCAGGATCATCCCACAGTTCCCAGAACTTCGGAAAATCCCTTCCCACAATGGCGTCATACGGTAACTGAGATACTAAGCCCACTGGATGAGAGAGGGTACCTTTGGGGGTCTCGAAACACACTGTAGTCACTGGATACTCTCGGGTGTCCCCATGCACACAAATAACAGCTACCTTGCTATTCCCAGAGACCTCTGTTTTAACTAACTCAGCCTTTATCAGGGTCACAAGGCTACCTGAATCCAGCAATACCACAACATTTCTACCATTAACACACATTTTGCATAAATGTTTCTCAATTCCTCGAATGGCAGTGCATGCGACTGTCGCACACAGCGACTGACGTCTGCCCGTCAGAAAGTCACACTGCATGGGTTCCTCCACAACCGGGCAATTGGCTGCAATATGTCCCGCTTGCCGGCAGCGGTAGCAAACGATCCTTCTTGCCGCCTCTTGAGCCGCTGATTTCCCAAGCTGTTCTCGCCAAACTTGGGGTAGAGCTCCCACCCTCTCACTCTCTCCACCCTCACCCCTTGGAATCCTCTTATCCGCCCCTGGGGATGGTCTGGTCTTAGGGTGGAAAGTCCGAGTGTCTCTGGAAGAGGCCGTCAGGTTCTCTGTAGCCAAGTATTTCTCCACACGATCCACAAGACCATCGGCCGTCTCTGGGTCTCCATGGCTTACCCACTTTTGGATGGCAGTAGGAAGAGCTCTCAAAAACCGATCCATTACAACACGTTCCACAATCTTTGGTGCGGACAAAGTCTCTGGCTGTAGCCACTTTCTGCTCAGGTGAATGAGATCATACATTTGAGACCTGGGGGGTTTTCCAAGCTGGAAAGTCCAGTTATGCACACGCTGAGCCCGGACAGCCTGGGTGACACCCAGCCTTGCCAATATCTCAGCTTTTAGCATCACATAGTCTTTTGCTTGGTCAGGCTCTAGGTCATAGTAAGCCTTCTGCGATTCACCAGTTAACAGAGGAGCCACCAGTCCAGCCCACTGCTCCTCAGGCCACTTTTCTCTTTCAGCAGTCCTTTCAAATGTGGTCAAAAATACCTCTGGATCATCCTCTCCAGTCATTTTTGTCAATAAACGACTCACCCCAAAGGACGCGGTATTAGTGGGACGGCTTTCCTCACTGGTCTGCGGACGTTGCTGCATTACTGCTTCCATTTGTTGTAGTCTCTGCTCTTGCTTCTGTAACAGGTCTATGAAGCGGGCCTCAGATTGCTGCTGGGCTTGTTGCTGAGCTTCCAGACTCTGTTGGTGAGCTTGCTGCTGGGCTGCAAGTCTCTGTTGATGAGCTTGCTGCTGGGCTGCGAAGTTCTGTTGTTGAGCTGCAAGGCTCTTTTGCAAACCTGCATTTGTCTGCTGTTGATTGGCATTTGCTAGAGCCAGCTGCTTCAGTATCTCCTCCATGCTGGCTTAAAAAAAACTGCCACTGGTTCTCCACCAACTGTGAGGGGGTTAGCTCGGCAGCGGGTGTGTGTGACCCCCGGGATGGGCTCCCCACACAAAAACAGGCCCAGCAAACGGAGGTTGTGGTTTTCAAAATCAAAAAAAAGGTGCGGTTTATTTTCTATTTACAGTGACAAAACACAGCAAAGCCAAAAGAAACATATAAACAAAATAAATCCTGGTCAACTTGACCTCTGACTAAACATACAGGTTTCCTAACTAACAACTGGGATCAGCCTAGTGCTGTCCTAGTCCCTAAGTCCCTGGTTTTAAATGTCCAAGCAAATAGCCACACAGGCTTTTGTCTCACCGCACAGGGGTTCACTCTCCCTAGACAGTCCACACAGGTCTGGGTCCAGGCATGAGCTAACACCTAATGAATCTGGGAGTTTTTATAGAGGCCTTAAACGAACTGACAGGCTTCAGCTGGCCTCATCAACTCCCTGCCTGCACGACGCCCAGCCCTCTCCCTAGAGGTACGAGTCATCCATGAGCCCACTAGCCTTAGCTGGGCTTATACAACTCTCCACCTAGTTGTATAAGTCGGCGTAAAGCCTGAATCTGGGCGAAATATATCTACCCCCCTGGATGCAACCAGGTGACTTTACCTTCCTGCTGTCACAACACGATCGGTTTGACTGATGAAAACCGTCCGATGGATGGTTTTCATCAGACCAACCGATCGTGTATGGTACCCATCGGTCTTTTTTCCATCGGTTGGAAAAAATAGAACATGTTTTAAATTTTTCCGATGGATAAAAAACCGATCGAAAACTCAGATCGTCTATGGGCAAGTCCATCGGATCAAAAACCCACGCATGCTCAGAATCAAGTCAACGCATGCTCAGAAGCATTAAACTTCATTTTTCTCGGCTCATCGGAGTGTTTTGCGTCACCGCGTTTGGAACGGTCGGTTTTTTGACTGATGGTGTGTGGGCAAGACTGATGAAAAACAGTTTCATCAGATTTCCGACGGACAAATCCATCGGACGAAAATCCATAGGTTATCCGATCGTGTGTACGGGGCTTTAGACTTGTCAGCAGTTCTTCCCAATGTACTGGTGGAAAATCTTGCTCTATGATCGCTCATGGAACATATAACGGAAAATTTATTACCAAATACTTACCGTAATTTTCCTTTCCTGATAGACTCCATGGCAGACTACGTGTGGGTTAACCCCACCTCCTCTCCACAGCTAAAGGACCCCTTACCCATAAATTTGAGCTCACCTCCACAGACAGGTGTTCCGTAACTAGCCGACTCAAATTTCAACTCTCATATTTTTAATTCATGGGTGGTCTGCCATGGAGTCTATCAGGAAAGGAAAATTACAGTAAAGCCCTGTACACACGATCAGTTTGACTGATGAAAACCGTCCGATGGATTGTTTTCATCAGACAAACCGATCGTGTATGGGACCCATCAGTCTTTTTTCCATCGGTTTTAAAAAATAGAACATGTTTTAAAATTATCTGATGGATAAAAAACCGATGGCAACTTCCGATCGTATGTGGGGAAATCCATCAGATAAAAAACCCAAGCATGCTCAGAATCAAGTCGACACATGCTCAGTAGCATTGAATTTCATTTTTCTCAGCTCATCGGAGTGTTTTACGTCACCACGTTTGGAACGGTCGGTTTTTTGACTGATGGTGTGTAGGCAAGACTGATGGAAAACAGTTTCATCAGATTTCTGATGGACAAATCCATCAGACGAAAATCCATAGGATATCTGATCGTGTGTACAGGGCTTAAGTATTTGGTAATAAATTTTCAGTTTTCCTGACAGACACCATGGCAGACTAGGTGTGGGAAATAACTAGCCAATCCACACGGGAGGGTATGCTTGAACAAAAATATATTTTAATCTTTCCCATCAACTGACAGGATTTTTCGACCAAAATTAACAGAGGAAAGGGAAGCAGGCTCAATACAATAATGAGACATAAATGTATTAATAGAAGACCACGATGCTGCCTTGCATATCACTTCAGGAGTCACGTGTCGAGCTGCTGCCCATGAGGTTGCCATGCCTCTGGTGGAATGAGCCGTCACCGCCTCTGGAGGAGCCAAGCCCTTCGCCCTGTAGGCCTGTTGAATTGATTGAACGATCCAGGTTGCTATCGTTCTGGAGGAAGCCCTCTTTCCTTTGTTGCTGCCACTATGTAACAAGAACAGGTAGTTCGAGCTTCTAAAAGATGAAGTAACTCGCAAGTATTCTTTCAGAGTCTCGCCCACATCCAAGGGATGAGCATCTGCTGATTCTGGAGAATTGAAAGTAGGAAGGACTATTTCTTCATTCTCGTGAAAAACTGACGTGACTTTTGGCTTTGACCCAAGCATGGGAATAAGGACCACTCGGTCCGGGAAGAAAGTCAAAAAGGGTTCTTGAGAACCCAGGAAGCTTATTTCTGAAACCCTTTTGGCTGAGGTAATGGCCACTAGAAAAGCCAGTTTGATTGATAAGTCCTTAATGGAAAGATCCTTGTTGTTGAGTGCTGAAAGAGCATCAAGGACGAGCGGAAGATCCCATTTGGGGAATCTAGGTTTCCTCTGAGGCCTGATTCTCGACGCCCCCCCGAAAGAACTGTTGAACCAGTGGATGAGTTGTCCATGACGTTCCCGAAAAAGCTGATAAGGCTGAAACTTGTACTCTGAGGGAACTGATTGACAAAGGAAGATCCAAGCCTGATTGGAGAAAACTCAAAATGTCTTGAACACTAGGATTTTTAGATGATTTTCCTGCAGAAGTCGTGAAGCTGACAAACCTGGCCCAGATTCTATTGTAAGTTTTGTTTGTGTTAGGCTTTCTGGAGCTCATAAGGGTAGAGATTACCCCGAAGCACACCCAAGAGACTCTAGCCTCTCCCTCTCAAGAACCAGACCATTAGTCTCAGTATAGCTGGACAGGGGTGCAGGGTCGCCCCCTGAGAAAGAAGGTCCGGCCTGAGAGGAAGAGGCAATGGGTCCCTGAAGCTCATCAGATTCAGGAGAGGAAACCATGACCTGCTCGGCCAGTATGGTGCTATTGTTATCACTTCGACTTTCTCCAACTGAAGCCGCTGTAGGAATTTTAGCATGATCGGAGGTGGAGGGAAGGCATATGCCCTGTTGAAGTCCCATTGACTCGTTAATGCATCGAATGCACCTGAAGAAGCGTCACTGGACGTGGAACTTGTCGAGCGAGAGTGAAATTATTACATCTTTTCCTACGACTTATGCCGTTTCAACCATACCTCAACTTTTGGGAATGCATCTAACTGGCCTATGGATGAATACTGGCCCTATATGATCTGCATTAGAGCTATGGTGTTGTACTATATCGGTATTGTTGTATCGTCTCTTTCAGAACTTGTGAACAATTTTTATACAGAAATATTGATATGTTAGATTATTATACAATAAAAATTTTTTTTATATAAATTGTGTATGGTGCCTAAAAAGTCCAAGTCCCTCCATCTAGCTTCTTCGTTAATGCATCTACTTCGAAAGCTTGACTGCACCGACCTCGAGTGTAGTATCTGTCAATCTTGTAATTGCAGGGGGATGCAAACAGATCCACCTCTGGATCGAATTTCAACGATAGGATCCACTTGAATGTTTGCGGATGCAGTGACCATTTGTTGTTGTCTAGGTTGCTGCTTGACAGAAAGTCCGCTTGAATGTTCTGCTCCCCTGGAATGAAGACTGCTGTCAAGTTGAGCAGATTCCTCTGAGCCCAGGTCATGATGGGCTCAAACTCTTGGAGAAGGGCGGAGCTCCGAGTGCCCCTTGCCTCTTCACGTATGCCACCGCAGTGGTGTTGTCCATTTTGAGTAGGATCGACTTCCCTTTCAGGAGATGGGAAAAGGCTTGAAGGGCACACCATGCCGCACGTAGCTCCAGAATGTTTGAACCTGGAGTGTGGAGACGGGCATCCCATTTGCCCTGAGCCAGTTCTGCCCCACAATGGGCCCCCCAGCCCGCATTGCTGGCCTCGGATGTAACAGTCACCCACTGGATGGGAGCAAGGGAGTGGCAAGTTAACAAGTTCTTGGTTTGAAGCCACCAGAGGAGACTGTTCCTCATTGACTGTGTTATCCGGATCAACTGATTGAGATCGTCCGACCTCCACTGCTGGAGGAAACCTGACTGGAAAAGACAAAGTCTCCACATCGCCCATTTGACCGTAGGGGATGTGGCCACCATCGTGCCGATTATCTTCAGGCACTGTGATGCCCTTAGGTGTGAAGAGTCTAGGGCTAAGGAGATTCTTTCCCGAATGATCTGTATTTTTTCTTCTGGAAGGGAGATGGTATTCTCTATTGTGTTGAATTGAGCCCCTAGATATATTAGGCGCTGGGTCGGCTCTAGCTGACTCTTCTCCCGGTTTAAAAGCCATTCGAACTCCAACAGTGTAAAGATTACCTGATCTTTGTGGATCAGCAATTGCTGCTTGTCTTGGGACAGTACTAGTAAATCATCCAGATAATGATACAGACACACACACTGTATTCTGATAAGGGACACAACTGCCAACAGCACCTTGGAAAAGACTCTTGGAGAAGTCGTTAGCCCGAATGGAAGACAAATAAACTGTAAGTGCTCTTGTTCGACCTGGAACCGAAGATATTTGTAAAAATCTTCCGCCACGGGAACATGAATGTACGCGTCCTTTAGATCTATTGAGATCATCAGTCGCCTGGCTGAACGACTTTTTGGATAGTTGAGAGTGACTCCATCTTGAACTTCTCGTGCTTTATATATCTGTTTAGAAAGGTGAGGTCTATAACTGGGCGCCAAGAGCCGTTTTTCTTCTGTACTAGAAAGAGGGGGGAGTATACCCCCTGGAATTCCTCGTCCTTTGGCACAGGCACCACTGCACCTTGATCTTTCAGGACATTGACATATGAAAGAAGAACTTGTTGTTTTTCTTCTGATTGAGGAAGAGAAGTTTGCATTGGTCTGCATGGAGGAATCTTGGTGAAGGACCATGTGTGGCCTGTTGAGACCGTTTTGATGGTCCAATAATCTGAGATCGATGCCACCCAGACGTGCCAGAAGAGGCGTAGGTGAGCCCCTACCCGACCCGCCTGTGCGGTCCCAATCTCAAAAGGACTTGGTTGGCTCACGCCCACCGGGCGTCTGTTTCTTTCCAGACTTTTGAAAGGAAGTTTGCCCTCTATTCCAGTTCCAGCTTCTCCTAAAATCCTGTCCGGGTTTATAGGAGCGTGCCTCCCTCGAACGCTCTGTACTGCGTCTCCGTTGAGGTTTTCTCTGGTTAAACGGGCGCCTGTCCTGGGGAAGAAAACCCGACTTTCCGCCTGTAGCTTTTGAAATGGCGTTATCAAGTTTGTTCCCAAACAATGAAGTCCCTTCAAAGGAAATTTTGCACCATGCCTGCTTTGAGGCTGGATCAGCAAGCCAGGGGCGTAACCACAATGCTCGTTTGGCCGTGACCGAAGACCACATTGATCTGGCCAGTAAACGGATGAGGTCAATTGATGCTTCTCCCAAAAAGGCGACTGCCATTTTAAGTTCTTGCACTGCTGAACTTTGTGCCAATTCCTCCGAGACACCTTTCAGGATGGAGTCTACATTTTCCACCCAGGCCTCCATTGCTTTGGAGGTAACTGCAAGGGCTAAAGCTGGTTTGCATGCCGTTCCGGTCAGGCTATATATTCTTTTGATGTCTTGGTCAATCTTTCGATCCAGACCATCTTTAAAAGATACAGCATCATCTAGCGGGATGGTGACATGCTTTGCTAGGCGCATTACTGCAGCATCTACGAGGGGAGCATTCTCCAAATGCTTAACGTCCTCAGATTTAAAGGGATACAGTCTAGAGGTTTTGTTTAGCATAGAAACCTTCTTATCTCCCTTGCTCCATTCTTCCTCAAACACTCCTTACAGCTCAGAGGGAAGTGGGAAATCGGAGCGTTCTTTCCCCAATTGCTTAAACAGTTTCCTTTGTTTTTCTGGGGGGGGGCAGTGGTATCTTCCAACTTTAGGATTTCCTTCACTGCCTTGATCAGAGGAGAGACTAAAGCGTAGTCGAATCCCACCGTAGAATCATCTCCCTCCATCTCGTCTTGCGAGGAATAATGGGAGGAATCATGGGGCTGGAATTGGCCTGGATCCTCCTGGGCCTCGTCAGCCAAGGAGCCAGACAAGGTGGTGGACTGGCTCCTCGTGTGGGGGGCAACTATTTCCTTCATAGATTGCTGTACCACACGTTTCACAAGAGACTCAAGATTTTGTTTTTCGGTCTCTTTCTCACCGACCGCTCGGGCATAACATGGGTCGCATAGCGATTTGCCCTCCGGGATTCTGGTCTTGCATCCCCAGCAGGCTCTGTGGTCAGAGCGACTATCGCGGTGGTGGTGGCGGTGACTAGAGGAGGAATGGGAATGTCTCCTATGTCTAGAGGGGGAATGTGAACGTCCCCTATGATGATGGGTCCTAGACGTAGTGTCGTGTCTGGACCTGGAGGATGAGTGATGATGCTGATGTGGCCTGGCAAGGTCCCTGTCTTGTGACTGATGAACTGATATCGCCGGGCTGTAAGAGATAATACAGACAGAGGGAGGGGGAGGAAGGTGGGCAGGATGTAACCGTTAGCAACCACCAGAAAAGGCACAAAAGACACCAACCCCCTACCCACTCCGCACATACCTTGTGCGGGAGGGCTGGCCACACGGCGGTGAAGATGAGTCCATGACGAGGGACACAGAAATCCGTAACTACACTACCTAGACTAAGGATAAGCAAATCAATGCAAGGAAGCACACAAAAAAAAAAAAAAAGTTTTTTTTTTTTTTAAACTGTCCCTTTAAGAAACACTAAGCATTACAAACATTACATTGCAAAAGAAGTGCTTACCCCGTCCTAGTAGTATTGAGGCTCCAGGAGGCTGCCGCTCTATGCCCACATGTTATCCCACCTGTATAGGGCTCTTCGGCGGTTTAAATAACCCGCTGGAATGACGTCACGGCCGGTCCAGCTGCGCGCATGCGCCAAGGGACCAGCCTTACTGCGCCTGTGCGGCCCCTGACCTCTCCGCCGCATCGCGCATGCGCGAAAACCAAGCCTCGGTTTCATCGCGGCTCGGCGCATGCGCAGATGCGTGGCGCACCGGAAACCAGGAAGAGATATGGCGTCCTGGAGCGCAAAAGCGTTCCACATGCCACAAACACACCAGGAAGGGATACAAACAACATACATAAACTTGTCTGCCATGAGAAAAAAGGTGAACAATATCTTTAGACCTTGCCAGCCGGGGGATTCCTGCGACATCCAATCCGGTACTCTGGGCCACGTCCCTTCCACCATAGGGGTATTTTCCAGCCCTGTAACCACTCGCCCGCTCATAGCTGGGCCCTGGGTGCACCGCAGTATCAGTACCGATCAATCCAAGCAATCCACACATACTGGACATGGCACAGAATCGCATGATGAAGGTCCATGTGAGGAGGACAAAAAAGGAACACCTGTCTGTGGAGGTGAGCTCAAATTTATGGGTAAGGGGTCCTATAGCTGTGGAGAGGAGGCGGGGTTAACCCACACGTAGTCTGCCATGGAGTCTGTCAGGAAAAAGGACTATCATGGTGTAGTATATCATAATTTTGTTTATTAAGTTTTTAAAATTTCCATCAACTCACATGTAAAAGTGCCTTGAAGCCGGCACTGAGCTGATCCAGCTATACATAAAAGATATATATGCTTGGTTCCGCACGTGTGCCCCTATGGTTCCTTCACATGCTGGCTTCCATCCCAAGCCTCATTATGGTTCCGGAAGTGACGAGCAGATAATGATCTCGCAGCCTCTATGCATTTTGCATCAAATGCGTCATCAGGAATGCATTCTCCCTGTCTTTTGTAACTTTTGTCTTTTGTAACCAACTTCCCCTGATCATCTCTTATGGGGCCAATATGTTTTTAACCGCTTCAATGCTGGGCACTTTCTCCCCTTCCTGCCCAGCACAATTTTCAGCTTTCAGTGCTGTTGCAATTTGAATGACAATTGCGCGGTCATACAACACTGTACCAAAACAAATTTTTTATAACTTTCTTCCCACAAATAGAGCCTTCTTTTGGTGGTATTTGATCATCTCTGGGGTTATTTTTTGCTAAACGAAAAAAGACCAGATTTTTGGTTAAAAAAAATGTTTTCTTTGTTTCTGTTATAAAATCTCCTTCACTGATGGGCACTGATGAGGCGTCACTAATGGGCACTGATATGAAGAATTGATGGGCACTGATAGGCCATACTGATGGGCACTGATAGGCAGCACTGGATAGGCAGCACTGATGAGGAGCTATTGACAGGTAATACTGTTTGGCTCCTGAAGGGTACTGACAGGCATTACTGATTTAAATGGTTTAAACAGAAAAGATATTCTCCTGCGCTAGGCCTTAGTAAAAGATGGTAGTATTTTCTGATGATATAATAAATATAAAATGATCATGTGCGCCCCGCTACCTAGGCTGACTAGGGGATGTCCAAAAGGCTATGTATGAAAGAAGAAGAAAGGCGCATGACCTGATGCATGAATAAAGATAAAAACGTTTATTCTAAACAAATTGGTATATACAAAGAAAAATACTACGTATTCATGAATAAATAAATTACAATGTTCTCATTTGATAAAATAGTAAAAATTGATGCCCATACAAGGGATACAATGAATAAATGGCTGTTTATTCATTTTATCCCTTGTATGGGCATACATTTTTACTATTTTATCAAATGATAGAGGCTGTCAGAGGCTCCTTACCATGATCGGAGATGCAGTGTGTCAGAGTGACACACAGCACCACCGATCGTCGCGCTGCCTGCCCCTATGGGCGTGCGTCGGCATGTTATCCTGAAAGATGTCATATGATGTCCAGTCAGTATAACAGAACCACCACCCAGCTGTCATTCTGCTATAGGTCAGGCGGGAAGTGGTTTATCTCCTCGTTATGTGCCTTTCGTGGTCTATTTTAGCCTCCCTGATTGCGCTCTTATACTTTTTACTGCATTCCTTGTAGTGTTGGAATGCTGCCAATGACCCCTCAGCCTTATATTTTTTGAAGGCCTTTTTTTTTCTCGCTTTTATATGCATTTTTATATTATAGTATAGCCATCCAGATTTAACCTTAACTCTTTTATATTTATTGCTCATTTGAATGTACTGTATAATACCTTTATTATATATATTCTCTGAATCAAACCCATTTTTCCTCAGTGTTCCTTGCTCCTAGGATTTTATCCCATTTAATATCGTGTAGCATAGAGCGAAGTTTAGTGTAAGTTTGCTCTTTTGAAATTCAGTGTACTTATATTACCTTTGTGCTTCCTATTCCTTTAATGTATACTGAATGTTTTAGCCTCCCCGATTGCTTGTGATCACTGTCTCCTAAGTTGCCCCATATTTCTACATCCATGATCAGGTCTGTGTTGCTTGTAATCAGTAGGCCTAGTAATGCATTATGTCTTGGTGGTGCATTCACCAACTGACCCATGAAATTGTCCTGAAAGACATTTAGGAAACGGTAAGCCTTAGATGAATGAGCGATTCCTTGTGCCCAGTCAATATCTGGATAATTGAAATACCCTATTATAATAACATTGCCCTGCCTCACGACCATTCCTAACAGTGATAGACCCTAGGTTCATATTGCTGTGGGTTAGAAAGTGTGCACATTCAGCTGAACTCGCAAGATTTCAACCCAGCAATGCAGGCCGACTTCGGGGGGGGGGGGGATTTGACAGACATCTGTGCAGGTGCCAATAAGTACCAATTCAATGTAAACCTAGGCTCGGGGCCATAATTCTTCCTCACCGGTTAGGTTAGGTGGCCTGTAGCATAAGCCTACTACTTTCCCATTGGTTTCCTCCCTTTGGCGCTCCAGCCACAAGGATTCCACCTCCTCCATTGCTCCATTAGTAATGTCGCCCCTAACGTTCACTCGCAAATCATTCTAGATGTACAGGTGTGCCCCTCTCCCTTTCCTACCCTACCTGTCCCTATGATATAAAGAATACCCCTGAATTGTTGCCTGCCAGTTGTGTGAGCTGTCAAACCAAGTTTCTGATATTTCCACAAAATTGAAATCCTCTACGTAAATTAAAAACTCCAGTTCTTCCATTTTATTAGCTAGACTTCTTGCATTTGTGCACATGCCTCTTAACTTTGTCCAGTAGCATATTATTTCCTTCTTAAACAGTGAATTGGATGTGACCTGGCACACATACTATAGCACACATGACGACCTCCATCCCTAAATTAGTTTATAGAAAAGGAGAGCTATGGGACTTTAAATGAGGCGACCGCCATGTCAGATATGGAACAAAAACAACATAAAATTTACAGTACATGATTTATTGTTACATTGAAGAAAAATATTGTATCAAATAGATAGGTAGTCACATGACTTACACTAAATATGCTGGTACATAGCATGCAATACAAATAGGAATTAGACATAACTGTACATAATGAGATAAATGGGTTAAAAAACATTATAGGAACAGGTAACTTTGGGCATCTAGTGGCACTCAACGCGTTTCCTGACAATACAGCCATTCATCAGGAGTGTTTTAAAGTAATATACTGGAAAGGAAATGGACAAGGTTTAATGATGATGTCCTTAGAATAAGGACAGAGAGATTGTATCCCAACAAAGTGGAGACAAATTGGGATACTTACTACACAGCCTCAAGGCCAGGTGCGGTATCCGCGAAGGAAGACAGGGGTAGCAGGCATGATGTCTCCCCCCGTGGGCACAGTGCATCCTCATCAGCACGTGGCCATGAAAAACGCTTGTCCTTCTTTTCGGCAGCTGGCCATGTTGAGCTGCAACATGCCCAAGACTTGGTAGAGTGGATGACCAAGCCGTCCTCATCCTCCTCATCCTCTCTCACCCAGGCTCAGGGTACTTTGTCTGGCAAAGCAGCTGCCAAAGCGGCCTCTTCCCTCGGCTCAATGGCATCAGTCACTCCTTTCCTAGCCCCACCATGTCCTCCTGAGGAGTCCCCCGAACTGTTTGACCACAGTGTTGGGTACATGCTCCAGGAGGATGCCCAGCGTTTTGAAGGCTCCGATGACGGAACCCAGCTGGAGGAAGGCAGTAACGTGAGCTCAGAGAGAGGGGGTAGTAACGTGAGCCCAGAGAGAGGGGGTGCCCAACAAGGTCAGCTATCTGGCAGTCATGTTCCCCCAGCTGCAGCATACTGCCAGATTGGCTCCAGTGATGAGGAGGGAGGGGATGCTGAGGTCACTGACTCCACGTGGGTGCCTGATAGGAGAAAGGAGGAGGAGGAGGAGGCACATCTCCAACAAGGCAGGATGCCCTCCAGGGGCCAGCTTAAGCGCAGCACATCGACTGCATCACACCACAGAGCTCCGCATGTGCAGGGTGCTGCTGTCTCTGCACGTTATTCCAAAAGTTCTTTGGTGTGGGCCTTTTTTCAGACGTGTGTAGCAGATCACACTGTTGCCATTTGCAACATATATCTAAAGCGTATCTCGCGTGGCCAAAACATCTGCCGCTTGGGCACCACGTGCTTGACCAGACATATGTCGACCTGCCATGCAGTCCGTTGGCAAGCACACCTAAAAAAAAACATACCAAAGAACAAGGCGGACCTCTCCTTGCTCCTCATCAGCTGGGATCTCCAACCCCACTATACCTTTAGTCCTCTCTGAAACCTGCACTGAGAGGAATGAAGGTGTAGAATTAGGTGTGTCACAGCCAAGTACTTGCGGGCAATCTGCTATCGGTACACCGGCGTCTGATTGTACCAGGCAAATTTCCCTGCCCCAGCTGCTGCACCGCCGCAAGTAGTTCGCTCCCAGCCATCCACATGCCCAGCGGTGGAATGCTAGCTTGGCTAAATTGCTAGCACTTCAACTGCTGCCTTTTCAGTTGGTAGACTCTGTCCCCTTCCGTGAGTTTGTGGAATGTGCGGTTCCTCAGTGGCAGGTTCCCAAACGCCACTTTTTCTCACGGAAGGCGATTCTGGCTCTCTACCAGCATGTGGAAGGCAATGTCTTGGCCTCGCTGGACAGAGCGGTCAGCGGTAAGGTGCATATTACCGCTGACTCATGGTCCAGCAGGCATAGACAGGGACGTTACCTATATTTCACGGCGCATTGGGTGACTCTGCTGGCAGCTGGGAAGGATGCAGTAGTGTTGGAGGTTGTTCCGCCACCACGCCTCCAAAATGTTACTACTGGTGATTCTGACACACCTCTCTCCTCCACCCCCTCCTCTTCTTCCTCCATGGCCTCTTCCTGTGCTGATTTGTCCTCGGAACCAGCGGTGCTCCATAGGCGTTCAAGGGGCTATGCCAGTATGCAGGCAAAAAGATGCCATGCGGTGCTTGAGCTGGTGTGCTTGGGGGACAGGAGCCACACTGGGGCAGAGATTCTGTCAGCTCTGCAGGGGCAGGCTCAGAGGTGGTTGACGCCATGCCAGCTTAAGCCAGGAAAGGTGGTTTCCGACAATGGCACCAACCTCCTCTCCGCCCTTCAACAGGGTCAACTGACCCATGTGCCCTGTTTGGCTCATGTCCTTAACTTGGTGGTGCAGCGGTTCTTGGGCAGGTACCTGGGCTTACAGGAGGTCCTGAAGCAGGCCAGGAAACTCTGCGGGCATTTCTGCCGGTCATATAATGCCAGTGCTCAGCTGGCTGAGCTGCAAAAGGATTACAACCTGCCCAAGAACCGCCTAATCTGTGACATGCCCACCAGGTCCAACTGTACGTTGGCCATGCTGCAGCGGCTGCACACGCAGCAGAGGGCCATCAATGAGTATCTGTTGCAATATGGCACCAGGACAGGGTCAGGGGAGCTTGGATTTTTTCCCCGCAGCAGTGGGCCATGATCAGGGATGCATGCACTGTCCTGGCACCATTTGAGGAGGCCACGAGGATGGTGAGCAGTGACAGTGCATGCATCAGTGACACTGTCCCTCTTGTCCACCTGTTGGAGCACACGCTGCGTGGAATAATGGACAGGGCACTTGAGGCAGAAGAGAGGCAGGAAGAGGAGGACTTCCTTACCTCTCTCAAGGCCCCCTTTATCCATACAGTGTTCCTGCTGGCCCCGCTATCACACAGGAAGAGGACGAGGAGGAGGAGGAGGATTGTGTCAGCATGGAGGTGGAGACTAGCACTCAGCATCAGCAGCAGTCTTCAAGGGATCAATTACAGTCCCAAGACACCCATGGACTTGTACGTGGCTGGGAGGAGGTGGCTGTGGATCATGTCGCCCTCAGTGACCCAGAGGACTCGGCACCGAATGCCTCAGCAAACCTACACTGCATGGCCTCCCTGATCCTGCAAAGCCTGCGTAAGAATCCTCGTATTCGTGCGATCAAGGAGAGGGATCATTACTGGCTGGCAACCCTCCTTGATCCACATTACAAGGGTATGGTTGCGGACATTATCTTGCCGTCGCAGAGGGAGCAGAGGATGAGGCATCTTCAGGAGGCCTTGCAGAAAGGTCTGTGCAACACGTTCCCAGAGACTGGGAGGTTACCAATTCCTGGTCCTGGACAACGTGTCGCTGAGGCTTCGGTCAGTCAAAGAAGGAGCGGTGGAGAAGGTGGCCGTCTGACCGATGCGTTCAGACAATTTTTTAGTCCGCAGTCCCAAGGTATGATCGGTTCCAGCAACCATCACCAGCGTCTGGTTTACATGGTGCAGGAATACCTAGGGGCAAGATCAGACTTGGACACCTTTCCCACCGAAAATCCTCTGGGTTACTGGGTCTTGAGGATGGATCACTGGCCAGAGCTTGCACAGTATGCAATTGAGATACTGGCCTGTCCTGCATCCAGCGTTCTTTCGGAACGCACATTCAGTGCTGCTGGAGGCTTTGTAACCGATCACAGGGTGCGCATGTCAACCGACTCGGTCGATCGACTGACCTTCATAAAAATTAATCAGTCTTGGTTCACCACCAGCTACCAAGCACCTGATGCTGATGTAACAGAATAATTTTCTTTGAAATGTCAGATCCCTTCAGGACTGCAGAGTGACAATCCTGTTATGCTGAGTGACTATCCTCTTCCTCCTCAATAATCATGCTGATAGCTTGAAAGAACATTTTTGGTTCTGGGCACCGCCACCAGTGGCTAAGGCCCAATTTTTTAGCCCCTGTTTAACAGGGGCGTGAAATTACAATTTTTGATGCAATACTTTGCAACAGGGCTCATTGCTGCGCTCTAAGTACAGTATCTGTGAGGGGTTGCAGTGTTGTGGCACCAGCACCAGTGCCTAAGGCCCAATTATTCTGCCCCTGTTCAACAGGGGCATGTAATTACAATTCATGATCTAATATTTCACAGCTGGGCCCATTCATGTGCCCACCAAGAGTAACTGTGAGGACTTACAGTGTTGTGGCACCAGCACCACCGCCACCACCAAAGGCCCAATTTTTCAGCCCCTGTTCAACAGGGGCATGCAATTACAATTCTTGATCTAATAATTCACAGCAGGGCCCATTCCTGCGCCCACCAAGAGTAACTGTGAGGGCTAACAGTGTTGTGGCAACACCACCACCACCACCAAAGGCCCAATTTTTCAGCCCCTGTTCAACAGGGGCATGCAATTACAATTCTTGATCTAATAATTCACAGCAGGGCCCATTAATGCGCCCACCAAGAGTAACTGTGAGGGCTTACAGTGTTGTGGCACCAGCACCACCACCAAAGGCCCAATTTTTCCTACCACTGTTCAACAATGGCATGTAATTACAATTCCTGATATAATAGTTGACAGCAGGGCGTTCCAGCGCCCACCAAGAGTAACTGTGAGGGCTTACAGTGTTGTAGCAACACCAACACCTAAGGGCCACATTTCTGCAGAGTATATACGGCAGGCCCCTACTTTCAAACATCCAACTTACAAACGACTCCTACTTGCAAACGGAAGGAGACAACAGGAAGTGAGAGGAAATCTACCCCATGGAAGGGAAATTCTCTCCTGTAAGAGTTAATATGGGAAAAAGGTGTCTCCTCTCTACTGATGCTTTATCACCAATCCTTGTTTCAATAAAAACCCCAAATTTTCCAAAAACATTTGTTATTGGGATGGAAAGTGAGGTGAAATGTTCTGAACAGGTGCACAGACAGCAAAACAAATGTTACAGGGGTGATAACCCTTCCCTATGTTCTCCAAAAAGCCTAAAAATTGGTTTTTGGGCTAGAGCTACACTTAAAAAATGTACCTGTTCCAAATTACAAACAGATTGTACTTAAGAACAGTTTTTTATTTTGGGTGCGGGGTTCCCCTTAATATCCATACAAGACCCAAAGGGGCTGGTAATGGGCTGGGGTAGGGGGGTGGGGGGTGATGGGGTAGCCATGCCATTTTTCTTAAAGATTTTCATCCATATTGCCGGGAACAGACATTACATTAAAGCCGCAAGCAGTTTTAAATGGCTTTTTTTCCTTTAGAAATGTCATTTTGTGCAGGGACAGTTCTAAACACGGGAAACACGTGCCACTTCACAGGCATACTTTAGACACCCCCAGGTACGATATTTAAAGGAATATTTCATTTTTTTTCACTTTATGCATCATTAAAATCACTGCTCCCGAAAAAACAACCGTTTTTAAAAATTATTTTTGCATTGATACATGTCCCCTGGGGCAGGTCCCGGATCAACAAACCCTTTTTAGGAGAATAACTTACATATTAGCCTTTATAATTAGCACTTTAGATTTCGAACGTTCGTGTCCATTGTATTTAATAGGGTTCTAAAGTTTGCGCGAACTTTCGGTCCGTTCGAAGGTTCTGGTGCGAACCAAACCGGGGGGCTGTTCGGCTCATCCCTACAGATAAGTATGGGTTCCTTTTTTTTTCCCCCATTCATATTTACCTAGGTAGATGCAGTATTGGTCCGATGCTGCATCTGTCCCCCGGTGCCTCTGCACTGAATACTGAGCGATTGAACACCGCCGATCACTCTGTTTTCAGAGCTCCGTGAACAGAGAGCTGTAGACGGTCAGTCACAGCTCTCTGCTCATCTCCCTCTGCGGTCACTAGCTTTGGCTATACTTCTTTAACCTAAAAAAAAAAAAAAAAAAAGATAGCTGCATAACCCCAGTATCCTCTTCTTCAGCGGGCGGTCTGCTTTCAGATAAATGTGGTCTCTGTGGTGGATTTGCCGCAAGATCACTTATCGACGGCGGGAGAGGCCCCCCTCCCGCCGCGTTTCGGTGCCCCCTGTGGCTTACCAGAGCCGTCGGCAGTGGCGGAGGAGATCGGGTCCTCTTCCGTGTGTGGTATGGAGTTGACTGAGGGGAAGATGGCCCCCACCTGGCTCCATACCACTGCAGGGCCGAAGCAACGTCAAAACGTCACTTCCACCCATAACTCTTAGAGACTTTTTTTTTTATTATTGCATTTAGGTGTAAATATGAGATCTGAAGTCTTTTTGACCCCAGATCTCATATTTAAGTAGTCCTGCCATGCTTTTTTTCTATTACAAAGGATGTTTACACCTTGTAACAGGAAAAAAGTGAAACATTTTTTTTTAAAAGAACAGTGTAAAAAGAAAAAAGAAAAGGTAAAATAAAGTGCATCATTTGTAAACTAAATAAGTACTTACTGAAGGAACATATGTACCATGTCAGGTGGGTCTGCCATGTGGACTTCGATGGAGCCAAGCTGTCCCCATTTCCATACCTCTCCAGGCACACACTGATGCAGGGCAGAGCCCTCAAAATGCTATCGGAAGTCTTGGAGGCAGGCCATCTGATTTATGTCTGGGGGTTTCCCTTCTGCCTCTCGGTCACTAAAGATGGTCATCAGGTCATCGGCATAAAACTGATCTGCCCCTATTTCTCTCTCACCTTGGATTGCCTTCCATGGATATCCTGGATTGGTGTTCCTCCTCAGAGATTCCTGTCCTGGCTCGCTCACAACCATAGCAACCGGTGCGCCGCTGGCACCGAAACAAACGTTTCAATGGCTCTGCTCACCCTGCCAGGCAGAGGCCCTCTTCCTTGGCAACATCCTGAGTGTTTTTGACTTTGTTGATTTTTTTTTCTCCCCACTCTATGGTTATTGTTGCTGCTGTGGACAAACTGCACGCACATCTAATCCTAGATGTTCACTTTCACTGGAGTGGTCCCACCTGCTGGGTTCTCACCTGATGCTTCCTCACACACCCCCAATAGGTGAACTCTTTGGAGTTACAGTCAGGTCCATAAATATTGGGACATCGACACAATTCTAATCTTTTTGGCTCTATACACCACCACAATGGATTTGAAATGAAACAAACAAGATGTGCTTTAACTGCGGACTTTCAACTTTAATTTGAGAGTATTTACATCCAAATCAGGTGAACGTTGCAGGAACTGAAGACAGTTGCAGTAGAGGCCTGGCAGAGCATCGCCAGGGATGAAACCCAGCGTCTGGTGATGTCTATGCGTTCCAGACTTCAGGCTGTAATTGACTGCAAAGAATTTGCAACCAAGTATTAAAAAGTTAAAGTTTGATTTATGATTGTTAATCTGTCCCATTACTTTTGGTCCCTTAAAAAGTGGGAGGCACATATACAAACTGTTGTAATTCCTACACTGTTCACCTGATTTGGATGTAAATACCCTCAAATTAAAGCTGAAAGTCTGCAGTTAAAGCACATCTTGTTCGTTTCATTTCAAATCCATTGTGGCGGTGTATAGAGCCAAAAAGATTAGAATTGTGTCGATGTCCCAATATTTATGGACCTGACTGTATGTTCACCGTCGTTCTTAGTGTTCTCTGATAGCCCTCCAGGCATTCTGTTCTTTGTGTCATGTTTTCTTGGTTCTTATTTATGCTCTTTGTCTCTTCAGCACTCTCTGTTTTATGGGTCGGATCACCCCAAGTCTCTCTCCGCCACCCTCGGGTCCCCGGTCTCCTTCACATTCATCCAATATGGCTTCCTTGAAAATCGTATTGTATAATGTTCGCGGCCTGAGCTCTTGTAAACAACAAGCACAAACTGAAAAGATAAAAACACTTAAAGAGGAAGTAAACCCTCCGGAAAAAAAATGAAAAAACTAAAATCCTGCAAGACAAAGGCATAATCAGCTAGTATGCATAGCATACTAGCTGATTATGTATTACTTATTACTTACCTCGGATCGAACCCCCCGCAGGGGTCCACGTCTCCCCCTCTGGCCGCTGACATGTTGTCCCGGAGTGACTTCCGGGTATCGCAGCTCTGGCGCTGTGATTGGCCGGAGCGGCAATGACGTCACTCCCGCGCATGCGGCACAGAAACAGGTCTCTGATAATATTTCTCTATATTTCACAGAGAACCTGATGGGAGAGATGGGGAGGGCGTCAGTATGGGAGGGACACAAAAAGCCGTGGTTAGGGGGAGTTTATCTCCCAGGGTTCTAGGCTGAAAAAAGCATGCAATGGGTAATTACAGGCCTTATTGGTTAAACTTCGGGCCGCGGAGCTCAAACATAAACGCCACATGACCTTGTCTTTACCAACTCAAGTTGTGGCTTGAGAGAAAAAGACTGGGGGCACACATTCTCCTCTTGCAGGAGACACATTTTCGTATTAGCACGGTCCCTCCCTCCCTATATAATCAGTGGTACCTTAACAATTCACCCCGGCCATAATTTGGTGGCATGGCGATCGTTATCCATAAACATTGCTCCTTCGTCCTATTAGATCACTATACAGATCCGGAGGGTAGGTTTGTCTTTCTCAAGGGCACCATGTTTGAGCATAAGCTTACCCTTGTGGTGGTGTATGCTCCAAATACCAGGTAGTGGGGATTGATTTCAACGTATGCCCCGACCCACAGATGGATACCTCCTCTGGCCACTCCACACTCTCCTTTGCATTTCTTAAACATTTCTGTAAAATCCTACATGCCCAGCATCATCTGGCTGACTGCTAAAGAGTGCTCCACACCACTACTAAAGATTTTAGTTACTACTCTGCTACCCATAACTTCTATACGCGAATAGATCTCTTGTTGGTGGACCAATATTTTTTGGAGTCGCTCTCGGGTATGTCAGTCGGATCACTTATTATTTCAGATCATGCACCTATCTTCGTCTCCCTTGCCCCATAGTCTCCAGATTCAAGACAGTGGACTTGCGATTAAATGAGAACCTGCTGAATGACGCTGTGGCACAGAAACAGGTCTCTGATAATATTTCTCTATATTTCACAAAGAACCTGATGGGAGAGATGGGGAGGGCGTCAGTATGGGAGGGACACAAAAAGTCGTGGTTAGGGGGAGTTCATCTCCCAGGGTTCTAGGCTGAAAAAAGCATGCAATGGGGAATTACAGGCCTTATTGGTTAAACTTTGGGCTGCGGAGCTCAAACATAAATGCCACATAACCTTGTCTTTAACTGCGGAACTTATGGCCCTTAGGGAGGAACTTTCTAACTTCTTAGAAACCCGTATACGAGATAGACTGCGGTACGATTCTTATAAATGTTATGAGTTTGGAAATAAGTTCAGGAGACTCCAGAACACCTTTGCTACCTCATATTTCTGAACCTGGTTATAGTGCTGACTATTTTTGTTAAAAGTAAAGGTTGATAGGTGATATAGCCTATTACCCTACTCCCCTTGCCCCCTTTTTTTTCCTACCCTATACTCCCTCCCCCACTCCCTACATCTCCTCTTATTTCTGTCCCATGTCAAATTCCATTTATGATATCTTATATGGGTGTTTGGCTCTTGTTAGAGCATTAGCTCATACGCACTACCCCTAGTGTTACTAGGGAATAAAACGGTGGAGTTACATGATGATCATATTTGCATGTAGCAGCGAGAGCTTGATGATCACTTTGGGAAAGTTTGTGATTCATGGTCTGTTGCCCTTTAGGGTGCTTTCCTTTTTTTATTACTTATTGTACGTTTTCTTTTTTTCTTCCGAAAACCAAAATTAAGATTATTCAAAACCCTCAGTCAATCTTGTAAATGTTCCACTCCTATTACCCAAAACTTTACACAGCGCCAAATAGATCCCTCAAATGACGAGTTTCTGATGCAACTTCTGATATCTTCTTTGTACGCCCCTCTGTTTTGCTTTGCTTTAACTAGCAAGGTTACTCTGTGGTAAAATCAAGGAAGCTTAAACTTCTGTAGTGTATCAATGCTTTACTAAACAAGGAAAAATCTGCACATACAACTGTAGGATGCACAATACAACACACTTAACTTAATAGCTTACAAAATATATGCCTACAAATATATATAAGCATGTACAACATGTACCGTATACATTAAGTAAACTAAATAATTACTCAACTTGGAGGTCAAGATGTAATGTCCATAGTTCCTTGCTCAGTCCAACTCCCAAAAGCGTCTTCAAAGTTATCCAGCTTCAGGCAGCATGTCTTCTTCCTTTCTCCTTCCAAAAGCCAACTCCTTCCTTTGTCCCTCCCAAACACAACTGTTGTTCAAAACATGTCTTTCCACCAAAACACCTTTTCAAACCCCCCCTTTCCTGTTTCCTTATCAATGGAGGGGGAGGGGCCCCTCCCACCCATTTCCAGCAAAGAACTTCCAGTCAATGGAGGGGGAGGGAAGGGGCTCTTTACACATCCTGTTACTACCTAAACTCTATATTATTATTATAAAGTCACCATAGAAATTGCCATAGCAACACACCCTCCAAGAAGCTTCTGGAAAAGGAGGTTACAGACAATCAGTTTTGAAATCAATTAAGCAGACTAACGTGTCTAAAGCACCAGGCTCTGAAGGTTTTAACTGCCTCCTACTATAATTTTTTTTTAAATGTGTACCTCATCTGCAGAGCTTTTACAATGCCCTTCGGTGTGGCCAGCCTCTTGACTCCAACAGAGCATACATATGTATGATACCCAAACCAGACAGAGACCCTGGTCATGTGTGAAATTATAGGTGCATATTTTTAATTAACTGTTAAAACTGTTAACAAAATTGTACACCAACAAGCTCAATACAGTGATACTTTGGTTCACGAACGCTTCTGTTCATGAACAACTCAGTTCGCGAAAAGAAGAGTTCACAAAAATTTGCTTCGGTATGCGAACTCCGCTTCGGTTCACGAACACGAGCCGTGGCCATCTTCCCTGCTCTGACACGTGGTTGCCACTTCCTGTAGGTGAGATTGCGGTCACAGAGACACTGAAAGTGTACTGTGAAAACACTTACAGTATTGAGAAGCTTTTTGGTGTGCTTTTTAGCACATACTGTACATCCCTGTGCACACTTGCTGTAAAGCTTTTTTGCGTGCTTTTTATCACATACTTTACAGTACCGGCAGGGCCGGATTAAGAGCATTATGTGCTTGGTGCCGAGGATTTTGGTGGACCTTTTACTGGACACCCTTCTGATTTCCAAGAGCCTGTGCTGGCGTGTGCCCAAACTCAAAAGCCCTCACAGGCGCAACACAAGGGAAGCCTGGCATTTGATTTGCCAGGTTTCTGTAAGAGCTGTGCATCGGCATGCACTCTGAGCTGAAAGAGTGCAGCCGCACAGGCCTAACACTATGGAAGTCTCAGACATCTGTAAGGACTGCTCATTATCAATCCCACCACCCTGCCCAGGCGGTGCATGTGGAATGCAGGGCCCATCGGGGAAGTTCTCTTCCCGTTGGCCTATTGCTTTCCATGAGCAGTCTGTCCTTTTTGGGTAGCTGGGTCTATATTGAGGTATGGGCCTGGAGCTGCAGCTCCAATAGCCCCTACTGTAATCCAGCCCTGTGTACTGGACATCCAAGTATGGCTCCAAAGAAAATTTAGAGCAAGCATGGTGGTAAGAAGAAAGGGCGGAGCAGTAATGAAGGAGACAAGACTATTCAGAGCAAGCATGTCGTTGAAAATTAAGTGCAGAGTGGTAAATCTGATGAACGATAACGTGCTTTCTCATTTCCAGAGGGTTATGCAGCGCAGGAAAAGTGGCAATTGGACAGGTTGTTCACCAAAACTGAGCCTGCGGATAATAGACAAAGAAAAGAGGAAACCCTTGAAGGAGATCCCCCCAATGTCCTTATGGAGGGGGACTCTCCCTTCGAACAATAACCGCCTCCCACCCACCTTCCTCCACGCCAGAAGTGATCTCAAGCAAGGTTAGTGTTCTCTCTCTTCATACTTGTGGTTCAAAAAAAAAGAAAAAAAAAGTTCAATACAGATTAACATGATTTACATTGAACCCTTTGAGAAAATTTGCCTCAGTTCATGAGCACTTTGGTTTGCGACCAGAGTTCGTGAACCGAGGTATCACTGTATATTTAAAAAAATATATATTTATGTAGCCCAGGTGGGATTTGTTCCCAAGCGTCAGGTAGCGGCCCAAATTAGAAGAGTGACCAATATAATTTCAATATTGCGTTCTAACTGGGATTGGGTTCGGAAGAGGGTGGTATTGTCGTTGGAATTGTATAAAGCCTTTGATTCCCTGACCTGGCCTTAACTTTTCCAGACCCCAGAAAAGTGAAAATTTGGGCACAAATTTCTAATGCTACTCCATGCTCTCTACTGAAACCCACTGGACAACATCACCAAAAGGCCGGGTTCACACTATTGCGAATTGGATGCGGGATCCCCGCATCCAAATCGCAATAGCAGGAGAATGTGAATGGTTCTCTATGGAGCCGGTTCACATATCTCCGATGAGGCTCCGGTGCGAATTTGCACTGGAGCCCTGTGCGTCTTTTGGTCCGTTTTAGGTCCGAATGCAGCACAAAATTCGGGCTAAAATCAGACCTAAAACGGTTAACCAGGACGCACAGGACCCCTGCTGGGAGCCTCATCGGCATGCAGTGTGAACGGAGCCTCAGTGCTTACAAGCTTACAAATCCGATCAAATACATATACAGACAGGCACCCGGTTGGGATGCCCGCTATCGCTATTATTAGTCATTAGCAATACAGTAGATGTTCGGGAAAATACTGATGTGCAGGGGGGGGGGGTCAATGTGAAAGGGGAGGAGCTGATGAACCACTATAGAAACCCCAAATCCCCTTCCAACATCCCAAATTGCAACTAGAAAGGAAATTGCCCCAGCAAAGACTTTATAGGGAGGTTAGGGGAGTGTGAAAAAGTATTACAAGATATAAAATATAACAACTTTTATTTGTCAAGATATAAAAGTAATTTTCAAGAGGGGAAAATAAAATACATAAGAACATAGCACGATGATATAAATACAAAAGCAAAAACAAAACAAGCACCCAATTCGTAAGGTAGGCTGGAGCACCTGAGCCGGCCAAAATGGAATAATGGCCCAACAGGCTTCGAGGTGTTCACAGCTGAAGCCAATGCGTTTCGGAAATGTTTGGTATATTCCTTCTTCGGGGGATGAAGAAAAGGGTGCACAAAATCTATAGATACAATAAAGATACAATAAAGAAACAGTCAATACTACATTCAATGAGCAGGTTGACACATGGACAATAATATGGCAGGATCAATATGCACACTTACAAGTACTCATCATGTACAAGACATCAGGTGCATATTAATGGAATCTTCCAGCAGGAGATCAGACTCAACTCGGCAGGACACATGCAGGTGTAGCCGGACACAAAAAACACAACTCCGTGCAACATATGGGGACCGCAAGCAGTCAGACACTATAAATTACCCCCCACTGGGGGGAGTAAAAGGGGGGTCTGTAATATGTTTCCCTCTGCACTGCTTTACTATTGATTTGATCTTTCCTCCCTGTTTTTTTCTTTCTTTTTCCCTTCTTCTCCCCCCTCCCCTGACATTACCCGGAGGTGGGGGTGTGTGTGTCAAAGTCAACAATCAAGAGAAGACTTCACCAGAGTGAATACAGAGGGTTCACCACAAGATGTAAACCATTGGTGAGCCTCAAAGCAGGAAGTCCAGATTAGAGTCTGCCAAAAAAGCCTTCACAGTTCTGGAACAACATCCTATGGACAGATGAGACCAAGATCAACTTGTACCAGAGTGATGGGAAGAGAAGAGTATGGAGAAGGAAAGGAACTGTTCATGATCCAAAGCATACCACCTCATCAGTGAAGCATGGTGGTGGTAGTGTTATGACGTGGACATGTATGGCTGCCAATGGAACTGGTTCTCTTGTATTTATTGATGATGTGACTGCTGACAAAAGCAGCAGGATGAATTCTGAAGTGTTTCGGGCAATATTATCTGCTTTATTGTATCTATAGATTTTGTGCACCCTTTTCTTCTCCCCTGAAGAAGGAATACACCAAACATTTCCAAAACGCTTTGGGTTCGGGTTCAGCTGTGAACACCTTGAAGCCTGTTGGGCCATTATTCCATTTTGGCCGGCTCGGTGCTCCAGCATACCTTACGAATTGGGTGCTTGTTTTGTTTTTGCTTTTGTACCCCAGACGAAGTCTAAGCAGACAAAACGCGTTGGGTGAGTCCTGCCAACACCACTACGCTACTCCATGTCTATACAACTGCATATATTTTTCTACGAAATGTGAGTGTTCCTTATTACATTTTTATTAAAAACGATATCACACTATGTGGAACCTTTCTTTAAATTTTGGTTACACCGCATGAGTACCTGGATCGTTTAAGTACCCGGATATCCTTTATTTCTCCATCTGAGCAAATCCATTACATATTTCATTTTCAACTTGCTGACTTCCAGTCCACTGGCGAATCCATTTTGATCTGTGAGTGGAGAAACCTGGATCCTCACGCTATACAGCCAGCTTGACTTAAGAGGTATAAGCCCCTTTAAGTCTATTGCTTCCGGTAAGCCTTCACTTAAGTCGGTGGTGGTTCTTCATAAAAGTTTTTATATCTACTTATCATTTATTCATTCAACGGAGACTTCTCCTTTCCAGCGACGCCTCAGGGATGTCTATCCACCTACATTAGGACTGTTTGATTCAACTCTTCTTTTTTCACTTTGGTGGACATTGTTTATCATTAATTTATTTTCATTCACTGTGTTATCATTAGCATTTGTGGTTTCACTCTTTGATATATATGAGCGCTGCACCTTTTTTATGTGGATTCCAATCTGTTATCTTTACCCACTTGCCGACTGCCGCACAAACATTTACGTTGACAGAATGGCACAGACAGGCAAATGGGCGTATAGATACGTACCCTTTAATTTGCTGCCATGTGGCCGCGCGCGCCATCGCCAGCGCGCTCGCGAGCTCCGTGACCGTGCCCGTGGGACCCGCGGACTCCATGTCCGCCGGTGTCCCGCGATCGTGTCACGGAGCTGAAGAACGGTGAGATGTTAGTGTAAACACAACATCTCCCCGTTCTGCCTAGTGACATGTCACGGATCATCACAGCGATTAGTGACGTGTCATGGCAAGCCACAGTTAGAAGCACTCCCTAGGTCACACTTAACCCCTTCAGCGCCCCCTACAGGTTAACCCCTTCACTGCCAGTGTCATTTTTACAGTAATCAGTGCATTTTTATAGCACTGATCCCTGTAAAAATTACAATGGTCCCAAAATGGTGTCAAAAGTGTCCGATGTGTCCACAATAATGTCGCAGTCACAATAAAAATCGCTGATCGCCGCCATTACTAGTAAAAAAAAAATATTAATAAAAAAGACATAAAACTACCCCCTATTTTGTAGACGCTAGAACTTTTGTGCAAACCAATGAATAAACGCTTATTGCGTTTTTTTTTTTTTTTACCAAAAATATGTAGAAGAATACGCATCGACCTAAACTGAGGAAAAAAAATGTTTTTTATATATATTTTTTGGGGATATTTATTATGGCAAGAAGTAAAAAATATGGAATTTTTTTTGAAATTGTCGCTCTATTTTTGTTTATAGCGCAAAAAATAAAAACCGCAGAGGTGATCAAATACCACCAAAAGAAAGCTCTATTTGTGGGAAAAAAAGGACGTAAATTTTGTTTGGGAGCCACGTCGCATGACCACGCAATTGTCAGTTAAATCGACGCAGTGCCGAATCGCAAAAAGTGGCCTGGTCTTTGGCCAAGCCAAATGGTCCGGGGCTGAAGTGGTTACAGGGGTTGTAAAGGTTTAATTTTTTTTTTAAAATAACAAACATACTATACTTGCCTCCACTGTGCAGTTCTGCACAGAGTGGCCCCATTTCTCGTCTTCTAGGGTCCCTTGGCGGCTGTCTCGGCTCCTCCCCGCAAGAGCTAACCCCCCTCTGGGAAGCGCTCTCCATAGCCACCAAGTGTATCACTCGGCCCCGTCCCCTGGCGCGCCGTGACATTGATTTGATTGACAGCAGCGGGAGCCAATGGCTGCGCTGCTATCAATCATCCAATGAAGAGCTGGGGGAAAGCAATGCGGGGGATCGCGCCCATGGAGATTCGGGGCTCAGGTAAGTAAAACGGGGGCTCGGGGGGCTGGAGAGTGCAAGGTGTTTTTTCACCTTAATGCATAGGATGCATTAAGGTGAAAAAATCACGAAGCTTTACAACCCCTTTAACCTGTTCAGAGCCGGACCATAGACGAATGACGGCCTCAAGGTGGCTCTTGAAATCCGGGAGGCCGTCAATAGACGTCCTCGGCTCCTCCGGCCACTGGGGGCGCGCGAGCACCGCCGGCGGCGCATCACTGACATGCCGATGCGCACGCCTGGCGGCCGCGATGTCCGCCAGGCACCCGCGATCGGCCGGTACACAGAGATCCACGTCCTGTCAGGGAGAGGAGACCGATGCTGTGTCCCTTGTACATAGGGACACAGATCGGTCACCTCCCCCAGTCAGTCCCCTCCCCCCACAGTAGTAATCAGTCCCAGGGCACACATTTAACCCCTTCCTCGCCCCCTAGTGTTAACCCCTTCCCTGCCAGTGTAATTTTTACAGTAACCAGTGCATTTTTATAGCACTGATCGCTGAAAAAATTACAATGGTCCCAAAATGGTGTCAAAAGTGTCCGATGTGTCCGCCATAATGTCGCAGTCACAATAAAAATCGCTGATCGCCGCCATTACTAGTAAAAAAAAAAAATATTAATAAAAATGCTATAAAACTATCCCCTATTTTGTAGACGCTATAACTTTTGCGCAAACCAATCAATAAACGCTTATTGTGATTTTTTTGACCAAAAATATGTAGAAGAATGCGTATAGATCTAAACTGAGAAAAAGATATATATTTTTTTTAAATTGGGATATTTATTATAGCAAAAAGTAAAAAATATTGTGTTTTTTTCCAAAATCATCGCTCTTTTTTTTGTTTATAGCGCAAAAAATAAAAACCGCAGAGGTAATCAAATACCACCAAAAGAAAGCTCTATTTGTGGGAAAAAAAGGACTTAAATTTTGTTTGGGAGCCACATTGCACGACCGCGCAATTGTCATTCAAAGCGTGACAGCGCTGAAAGCTGAAAATTGGCCTGGGCAGGAAGGGGGTTTAAAGTGGTTGTAAACCCACTTTTCGTTTTGTTTTGTTTTTCCCCCACCTGCAAGAGAAAAGCATAATGAGCTAGTATGACTAGCATATTAGCTCATTATGTACCACTTACCTTATATCGGGGCCCCCGAAGCAGTCCGCGTCCCTCCATCTAGACGTGTCCATCGCTGCGGCGATAGCCGGAATGTTAGTTCCGGGTATCGCCGCACCAGCCAATCACAGCGCCGCTCCGGCACTGTGATTGGCCGGAGCGGCGAAGACGTGACTCTGCGCATGCGCGCATGACCTGTCGAATTCGGCTACGTCGTCGAATACTGCGACCTAGCCGAATTTGTGAATGGGATTAACCCCATGCGCATGCGTGTCACGTCACCGTCGCCGCACTTAAATGCAAATATCTCCTTAACCGTGTAGGTTAAGGAGATATTTCATGCACCTACAGGTAAGCCTTAATCTAGGCTTACCTGTAGGTGTTTGTTTAGAAAGTGGGTTTACAACCACTTTAAGTGCCCAGTAAGCAAGTGGTTAAGCATATATGAAGTTCTAGTGGATGTACTGTAGCTCACAAAACTTTATATGCTCCCAAACTGTCTGGAGGACCCCCACCTCTTGAAATATTATCGAGCAGCACAAAAAGGTCCAACTGTCACAGATTTATTCTACCAATTATAGACATGCCTGGCTCAAACTGGAATCCTAAGTGGGCTCCTGTCATCCCATGGACCTCCTTATGTGGATTGCATAAAAAAAGGTAAAGCTATCTTGAGCCACATCACATACTCATTGCGTATTTAACCACTTGCCGACCAGCTGCCGTCATACTGTGGAAGGTCGGCTCGTTCCCGCAAATCGCCGTAGGTGTACGTCGGCTCCTTTGAGCCATAGCAAGCAAGCCCGCGCGTGCCCGCTGCACAGCGGGGGACCCGATGCAAGTGGCCGGCAGACGCGATGTCCGCCAGCCACCCGCAATCTTGGGAAAGAGAGCCAGAACAGGGATCTGTCAATGTAAACATACAGATCCCTGTTCTGACAGGGATGGAGAGAGAGATCTGCTGTTCCTAGTGATTAGGAACAGTGATATATCTCCTCCTCCAGTCAGTCCCATCCCCCACAGTTAGAAACACCTTCTAGAGAACACATTTAACCCCCTGATCGCCCCCTGGTGTTAACCCCTTGCCAGTGACATTTACACAGTAATCAGTGCATTTTTATAGCACTGATCCCTTTATAAATGTCAATGGTCCCAAAAAAGTGTCAAAGGTGTCCAATCTGTCCGCAGCAATGTTGCAGTCCCGCTAAAAATCACAGATCGCCATTACTAGTAAAAAAAATTAAATAATAAAAATGCCATTAATCTATCCCCTATTTTGAAGACGCTATAACTTTTGCGCAAACCAATCAACATATGCTTATTGCAATTTTTTTTACAAAAAATATGTAAAAGAACACATATTGGCCTAAACTGATGAAGACATTTGTTTTTGAAAAACATTTTTGGGAATTTTTTTTTCAAAATTGTCGCTCTTTTTTTTGTTTATAGCGCAAAAAAAACAAAAACGCAGAGGTGATCAAATACCACCAAAAGAAACCTATATTTGTGGGGAAAAAAAGGATGTAAATTTTGTTTGGGTACAGAGGTGCACGACCACGAAATAGTCAGTTAAAGCGACGCAGTGCCGTATCGCATAAAATGGCCTGGGGTCATTAAGGGGGAAAATATTCCGGTCTGTAAGTGGTTAAGACACTGTTTGCAAACCGTATCCCTTTAAGTCCCCTCACACACCAGGGACGTCTTTTTTTTTTTTTTTTTTAAGGCCCATTTTACAATGAGGCACTTCTAAACTGCCAGTAAAACTCTCAGCGCTTTTGAAGAGATTTCCATTCATTTCAATGGAAAGGGGCGTTTTTTCACTTCCATGGCAGGGCACTGCCCCAGTGTGTAAGCATTCATTGATTTTAATGGAAATAGGTTTTCGTGAGCTTTTCAGGCGCTTTTTTTTTGCGTGAAAGCACCTCATTGTGAAAGGGGTCTCACAATCTTGCTTGGCTTATGCCTGCACCTATTCACCTGGTGGATAAATAAGAACCTATATCGTTTAGGACATTTCTTTGACCATAAGGGAATTTGATCACCAGAATACCTCCTTCAGATGCTCGGAATGCACCCCTCAGATTCATTCCATTTGAAAAAAATGCTCCATTTCTTATGATCTCTTAAAACAAATCTACTGATGACATTACCACGAGAACACTATATGAAAACATATGCATTCAGGACCTATATCCACAGGGAGGGATCTTGGTGCTCTATTAGCTCTTTTCCACAATTCCCAATAAATTGCCTCACTAACTGGCATAGAAATAGAGATACCAGGCAAGGACTGGTATTGATGGACAACAAGGATTCATAAAGGCATACTTAACTTTGTGTGACAGCAGGAAGGTAAAGTCACCTGGTTGCATCCAGGGGGGTAGATATATTTCGCCCAGATTCAGGCTTTACGCCGACTTATACAACTAGGTGGAGAGTTGTATAAGGCTAGTGGGCTCATGGATGACTCATACCTCTAGGGAGAGTGTGGGGCGTCGTGCAGACAGAGATGAGGAGACCAGCTGAACCTTGTCAGCTCATTTAGGCCTCTATAAGAACTCCCAGCTTCATTAGATGTTAGCTCATGCCTGGAAGCAGACCTGTGTGGACTTCCTGGAGAGAGTGAACCCTTGTCCGGTGAGACAAAGCCTGTGTGGCTATTTGCTTGGACATTTAAAACCAGGGACTTAGGGACTAGGACAGCACTAGGCTGATCCCAGTTGTTAGTTAGGAAACCTGTATGTTTAGTCAGAGGTCAAGTTGACCAGGATTTAATTTGTTTATGTTTCTTTTGGCTTTGCTGTGTTTTGTCACTGTAAATAGAAAATAAACCGCACCTTTTTTTTGATTTTGAAAACCACAACCTCCGTTTGCTGGGCCTGTTTTTGTGTGGGGAGCCCATCCCGGGGGTCACACACACCCGCTGCCAAGCTAACCCCCTCACAGTTGGTGGAGAATGCGGGCAGTTTTTTTTTAAGCCAGCATGGAGGAGATACTGAAGCAGCTGGCTCTAGCAAATGCCAATCAACAGCAGACAAATGCAGGTTTGCAAAAGAGCCTTGCAGCTCATCAACAGAGCCTTGCAGCCCAGCAGCAAGCTCACCAACAGAGTCTGGAAGCTCAGCAACAAGCTCAGCAGCAATCTGAGGCCCGCTTCATAGACCTGTTACAGAAGCAAGAGCAGAGACTACAACAAATGGAAGCAGTAATGCAGCAACGTCCGCAGACCAGTGAGGAAAGCCGCCCCACTAATACCGCGTCCTTTGGGGTGAGTCGTTTATTGACAAAAATGACTGGAGAGGATGATCCAGAGGTATTTTTGACCACATTTGAAAGGACTGCTGAAAGAGAAAAGTGGCCTGAGGAGCAGTGGGCTGGACTGGTGGCTCCTCTGTTAACTGGTGAATCGCAGAAGGCTTACTATGACCTAGAGCCTGACCAAGCAAAAGACTATGTGATGCTAAAAGCTGAAATATTGGCAAGGCTGGGTGTCACCCAGGCTGTCCGGGCTCAGCGTGTGCATAACTGGACTTTCCAGCTTGGAAAACCCCCCAGGTCTCAAATGTATGATCTCATTCACCTGAGCAGAAAGTGGCTACAGCCAGAGACTTTGTCCGCACCAAAGATTGTGGAACGTGTTGTAATGGATCGGTTTTTGAGAGCTCTTCCTACTGCCATCCAAAAGTGGGTAAGCCATGGAGACCCAGAGACGGCCGATGGTCTTGTGGATCGTGTGGAGAAATACTTGGCTACAGAGAACCTGACGGCCTCTTCCAGAGACACTCGGACTTTCCACCCTAAGACCAGACCATCCCCAGGGGCGGATAAGAGGATTCCAAGGGGTGAGGGTGGAGAGAGTGAGAGGGTGGGAGCTCTACCCCAAGTTTGGTGAGAACAGCCTGGGAAATCAGCGGCTCAAGAGGCGGCAAGAAGGATCGTTTGCTACCGCTGCCGGCAAGCAGGACATATTGCAGCCAATTGCCCGGTTGTGGAGGAACCCATGCAGTGTGACTTTCTGATGGGCAGACGTCAGTCGCTGTGTGCGACAGTCGCATGCACTGCCATTCGAGGAACTGAGAAACATTTATGCAAAATGTGTGTTAATGGTAGAAATGTTGTGGTATTGCTGGATTCAGGTAGCCTTGTGACCCTGATAAAGGCTGAGTTAGTTAAAACAGAGGTCTCTGGGAATAGCAAGGTAGCTGTTATTTGTGTGCATGGGGACACCCGAGAGTATCCAGTGACTACAGTGTGTTTCGAGACCCCCAAAGGTACCCTCTCTCATCCAGTGGGCTTAGTATCTCAGTTACCGCATGACGCCATTGTGGGAAGGGATTTTCCGAAGTTCTGGGAACTGTGGGATGATCCTGAGCCCCCCACTGGTGCCCCTATGTACCAGGAATGGGATAGCCAGAACTCCCCTGAGAGTGGTGAGGACTCTCCGGAATTTCCCTTATCAGTATTGGCAGGGGAGACTCAAGAAACTGGAGAGGAGCCCACCTCCTCAGACGAAAACCTACCGTCTGTGGAGTTTTCTGATCTTGAGGTTCACAGGGAAAACTTTGCCACAGAACAGTTGAAAGACCCCGCCCTAATAAAGGCACGGGAAAACGTAGTGAAAATAGATGGCGAGTTAGTGAACCCAGATAATACCTGCACTTACCCATACTTCAGCGTAGAGAAGGACCTACTGTATCGGGTGGCAAAAAGGGCAGAAGAAACCGTTGAGCAGCTTGTGGTGCCCAAACCTTACAGGAAGTTGGTGTTGGAGTTGGCCCATGGGCACATTCTTGGAGGTCATCTGGGGACAGAGAAAACCCGAGAGAGGGTATTACAGAGATTCTATTGGCCGGGGGTGATAAAGGACATAGAAAATTATTGTTCCTCCTGCCCTGTGTGTCAGAGGTCGGCCCCGATGCCACATTTCCGTAGCCCGCTGGTCCCTCTACCCATCATTGAGGTCCCGTTTGAGAGGATCGCCATGGATTTGGTAGGTCCTATAATCAAGTCCGCTAGGGGGCACCAGTACATATTAGTTATAATGGACTATGCCACCCGTTATCCAGAAGCGATCCCTCTCCGAAATACCTCGGCCAAAACCATAGCCAAAGAGCTATCTCTTGTGTTTAGCCGGGTGGGTATTTGTAGAGAACTGCTTACGGACCAAGGTACACCCTTTATGTCCCGGGTTATGAAGGAGCTGTGTAAATTGTTCAAAGTGACGCAATTACGTACATCTGTGTATCACCCCCAAACCGATGGGCTGGTTGAAAGATTCAACAAAACCCTAAAGCAAATGTTGAAGAAAGTGGTGGATAGAGATGGAAAGGATTGGGACTGTCTACTTCCTTATCTGATGTTTGCTATTAGGGAGGTGCCCCAATCCTCTACGGGATTCTCCCCCTTTGAGTTACTGTATGGGAGACACCCAAGAGGGCTGTTGGATATTGCCAAGGAAACTTGGGAAAGTGAGAGTTCTCCCCACAGGAGTGTGATTGAGCATGTCGCCCTGATGCAAGACCGAATTGCACAGGTAATGCCCATCGTGAAGGAACATTTGGCCCAAGCGCAGTTAGCACAGCAGAGAGTGTACAACCGTGGAGCCAAGACCCGTACCTTTTCCCCGGGGGATAGGATACTGGTACTTGTCCCTACGGTTGAAAGTAAATTCCTTGCCAAATGGCAAGGCCCCTACGAGATAATGGAAAAAGTGAGCGAAGTGAATTACAAGGTCAGACAACCAGGAAGACGAAAGCCCGAACAGATCTATCACGTTAATCTGTTGAAAGCCTGGAGGGATAGAGAGTCCCTAGTCGCAGACACTTGGTCACCAGCTCAAACTGGTTGCGTGATTCCTGAGGTTGGAATAGCAGCCACCTTGTCACAACCCCAACAACAGGAGGTTAAGGAGTTTGTGCTTCGCAACAAGGAGGTATTCTCTGAGCTGCCGGGACAAACATCTGGGGTAGAGCATGACATCATTACCCCGCCCGGTGAAAGGGTGAAGTTAAAACCCTATCGGATCCCAGAGGCCCGACGGGAGGCAATACGGGAGGAAGTACAGAAAATGCTGAACTTAGGGGTGATAGAGGAGTCCCAAAGTGATTGGTCTAGTCCCATTGTGTTGGTGCCTAAACCGGATGGGAGCTGGCGATTTTGTAACGATTTTCGTCAGTTGAACAAAGTTACAAAATTTGACACCTACCCCATGCCACGTATAGATGAGTTGATCGACCGGCTGGGAACAGCCCGATACATGATGACTCTTGACCTCACAAAAGGGTATTGGCAAATCCCCCTGGCCAAATTGGCCAAAGAGAAAACCGCATTTGTAACCCCAGACGGGGCGTTCCAATATAAAAGAATGCCGTTCGGGTTACAGAATGCGCCGGCCACATTCCAGCGCAAAATGGACCAGATGCTGAGGCCCCATCGGAAGTATGCTGCGGCTTACCTGGATGACGTAATTGTCCATAGCACAGATTGGGCCTCACATCTGCCAAAAGTGCAAGCAGTCCTGGACTCTGTTCGGGAAGCGGGGTTTACGGCTAACCCCAAGAAGTGTACCATTGGGCAGGAGGAGGCCAAATATCTTGGGTACACCATTGGGAGGGGAGTAATAAAACCCCAACTCAACAAAGTCGAGGCCATCCAGAGTTGGCCACGTCCCAACAGCAAGAAGCAGGTACGAGCCTTTCTGGGAATCGCTGGGTATTATCGGCGATTCATTCCCCACTTTGCCTCTAAGGCTGTGCCCCTAACCAACCTAACGAAGGGGAAAGGGTCGGTCATGATTAAATGGACCCCCGAGGCTGAGGCAGCATTCCAATTCTTGAAACAAGCCTTATGTAGCCAGCCAGTGTTGTACTCACCCGACTTCTCTATAGACTTTGTCGTACAAAGTGATGCGTCAGATGTGGGGTTAGGAGCAGTATTGTCCCAGGTCTGGAACGGGGAAGAGCACCCAGTCATTTACCTCAGCAGGAAGTTGAAGTCCCATGAGGTAAATTACGCCACGGTTGAAAAGGAGTGTTTAGCGGTGAAGTGGGCTCTAGATTCCCTTCGGTACTACCTGCTAGGTAGGCACTTTGACATGGTTACGGATCACGCTCCGTTAAAGTGGATGGCTCAAAACAAGGAAACAAATAGAAGAGTGAATAGGTGGTTCCTGGCCCTCCAGGAATTCAACTTCACAGTAAAGCATCGCCCTGGCGTTCAAATGGGGAATGTGGATGCTTTGTCTCGAGTACATGAATGCCTGATTGCTGGTGTTCCAACCCCGAGGTTAAAACAAGAGGGGGGTATGTGACAGCAGGAAGGTAAAGTCACCTGGTTGCATCCAGGGGGGTAGATATATTTCGCCCAGATTCAGGCTTTACGCCGACTTATACAACTAGGTGGAGAGTTGTATAAGGCTAGTGGGCTCATGGATGACTCATACCTCTAGGGAGAGTGTGGGGCGTCGTGCAGACAGAGATGAGGAGACCAGCTGAACCTTGTCAGCTCATTTAGGCCTCTATAAGAACTCCCAGCTTCATTAGATGTTAGCTCATGCCTGGAAGCAGACCTGTGTGGACTTCCTGGAGAGAGTGAACCCTTGTCCGGTGAGACAAAGCCTGTGTGGCTATTTGCTTGGACATTTAAAACCAGGGACTTAGGGACTAGGACAGCACTAGGCTGATCCCAGTTGTTAGTTAGGAAACCTGTATGTTTAGTCAGAGGTCAAGTTGACCAGGATTTAATTTGTTTATGTTTCTTTTGGCTTTGCTGTGTTTTGTCACTGTAAATAGAAAATAAACCGCACCTTTTTTTTGATTTTGAAAACCACAACCTCCGTTTGCTGGGCCTGTTTTTGTGTGGGGAGCCCATCCCGGGGGTCACACACACCCGCTGCCAAGCTAACCCCCTCACATTTGATAAAAGTAAATTACAAGGTTGTGTCCCCTTGGTATCTTGTTCCTTCCAGGATTGCCCAGATGTATCCTGATGCTTCTCCCCTTTGTTTTAGGAATGCGGGCAGGAAGGTAATATATATCATCTATAGTGAAAGTCCCAAGGTTAAAAGATTCTGGACTAGGATGTTTACCATAATTAATTCAGTAACCAATGTAGACATACCTAAAAATGCTGAAATAGTATTTTAAATGAGTTGCTGGTGGACACTCCTAGACACACCCAGTCTCTTAAATGTTATACTTTTTTGGAGACCAAAATCACAAAGACATGGAAATCGCCTTGTCATTAATATTGTTGCAACGAAGAACAAAGTCTCATGGATAATTCTACACGAAAAACTGGCTAGCTTTCCTCAGATATAGACCAGATTTGAAAAGACTTGGAATCCCTGGTTACATTACCTACAATCCACTTCATAGATTCAGGGTGGGGGTGGGATCCGGATCCAAAGGGACCATTCTTGACGTTCTTCACCTTTTTTCTTATTTCTCTTGTTCATCCTTTCTCCTAATTTTCCTTATAAATTCTTTGTAAATCTTTATACACTTGAAGAGTAAAGGTTATATTATTAATGAAATGTCTTTTTCATTCTAAATGAATACTGATCACTTGTTTGTGAATTTATGCTCCTGAAAGCTAGGCTGTTTCAGGACCAAGTGGAGGGCAAAGACTCAAGTTATCTCAGAGGCAGTGGGACTTGGGGCGAGGTTTGCATCATGCACTTCCATTTCTATACTAGATGCATATATTGTATGTGCTTCAAGGCTTCCAATTTATGGCAGCTTATCTCTTCATTGACCTCAGATCTGAAAAAATGCTTGCATAATCGTCTATCTTTTTCTTATTCAAGAAATAATAAATATATTGAAACAGAAAAACTGGTTCTGGCCAGCTCAGTAGATAGTTTAAAAAAAGAGCTAGATGCATTCCTAAATGAACAAAACCTAACTGGTTATTACCATTATAGGTACTAGCAATAAGGATTGTTGATCCAGGGAATATATGACTGCCTTCTGGGATCAGGAGGATATTATTTTCCCCATTCTAGAGCAAATTTTCAAAAACAAATGCTGTACTAAAGTAAAGGCGAACCTACAAGGTGCTACTAAACAACAACACATGTACTATAGAAATAATAACATGTCATTTATTCAGCATTGAGACATTACTATAAAATGTGTGTTTTTTGTTAGGACAGTACAGATAAACACCTCTCATGAAACCAGCTCTCCTTGGGAAGCAACTGATTCAAATTGTTCAGGCACACAGCATGCAAGATCCAAGAATCCCAATTTCTTTAACTACAGTACAACTCTCCCTTATTTTCTGCATACTGTGATGCTGTGTAAGTATGTTCATACTTGGTGCCATTTACATAATCAAATATTATTCTATTTCAATGTCACTTAAATAATTTCAAGCACAATACTTAGTCTATCAATCAACCATGCGACAGTTAAACTTAATGGCCTCACATCCTGTGAAAAGTCAACTTTTTTTTGTAGATCCCTTGTATAGTACTATACATACCATCTTTAGAACACCATTGTTTACTTATATGACACAGTTATATTTCTCAACATAATGAATTAAACCATTAATTGGATAAAAATTAGAGTGCTTTATGATTCATCGGAGAGTCACAAAAGTTCCCACAGACCCCATGAGGGAGAAAAATATTATATAGTGCTGCAATTTTAAATACAAAATTAACAGGATACAGAAGCCATTAATAAGTAAAGACTTTCACGGGAACCTATTCCATGCTGGCAGAGCTCTTGTTGGTCCAAGTACTTGCCATTCAGTCTACGTGCTGATGATTTTCCAATTTTCAAGACTGTACTTTAGTTATATTAAGGGGACACAGGCAGGGCTACTAAAAATATTTTGTCTGATAAGTACTGTATTTATTGGCGTATAACACTCACATTTTTACCCTGAAAATAGAAGGTAAACTGTGCCTGCATGTTATACGCAGGGGGCTGTGGAAAGTTTTTTTCCTGAAACTTCCCTCTTAAAGTTAGGGTGCGTGTTATACGCTGATAAATACGGTAATTATGTACATTTAGTACAAATTAGTAGTAAAAAACAAATGTATTTTATGTTTAAACTAAATACATATATCTTCATAAAAAGGTGCTGTGACAGCAGGAAGGTAAAGTCACCTGGTTGCATCCAGGGGGGTAGGTATATTTCTCCCAGATTCAGGCTTTATGCCGACTTATACAACTAGGGAGAGAGTTGATGAAGCCCAGCTGAGGCTAGTGGGCTCATGGATGATTCATACCTCTAGGGAGAGGGCTGGGCGTCGTGCAGGCAGGGAGTTGATGAGACCAGCTGAAGCTTGTCAGCTCGTTTAAGGCCTCTATAAAAACTCCCAGATTCATTAGGTGTTTGCTCATGCCTGGACCCAGACCTGTGTGGACTGTCTAGGGAGAGTGAACCCCTGTGCGGTGAGACAAAGCCTGTGTGGCTATTTGTTTGGACATTTACTAAACCAGGGACTTAGGGACTAGGACAGCACCAGGCTGATCCCAGTTGTTAGTTAGGGAAACCTGCATGTTTAGTCAGAGGTCAAGCTGACCAGGATTTATTTTGTTTATGTTTCTTTTTGCTTTTGCTGTGTTTTTGTCACTGTAAATAGAGAAATAAACCGCACCTTTTGATCTTGAAAACCACAACCTCCGTCTGCTGGGCCTGTTTTTGTGTGGGGAGCCCATCCAGGGGGTCACACACACCCGCTACCGAGCTAACCCCCTCACAGTTGGTGGAGAACCAGTGGCAGTTTTTTTTTAAGCCAGCATGGAGGAGATACTGAGACAGCTGGCTCTAGCAAATGCCAATCAACAGCAGACAAATGCAGGTTTGCAAAAGAGCCTTGCATCTCAACAACAGAGCTTCGCAGCCCAGCAACAAGCCCAGCAGCAATCTGAGGCCCGCTTCATAGACCTGTTGCAGAAGCAAGGGCAGAGACTACAACAACAGATGGAAGCAGTAATGCAGCAACGTCCGCAGACCAGTGAGGAAAGCCGTCCCACTAATACCGCGTCCTTTGGGGTGAGTCGTTTATTGACAAAAATGACTGGAGAGGATGATCCAGAGGTATTTTTGACCACATTTGAAAGGACTGCTGAAAGAGAAAAGTGGCCTGAGGAGCAGTGGGCTGGACTGGTGGCTCCTCTGTTAACTGGTGAATCGCAGAAAGCTTACTATGACCTAGAGCCTGACCAAGCAAAAGACTATGTGATGCTAAAAGCTGAAATATTGGCAAGGCTGGGTGTCACCCTGGCTGTCCGGGCTCAGCGTGTGCATAACTGGACTTTCCAGCTTGGAAAACCCCCCAGGTCTCAAATGTATGATCTCATTCACCTGAGCAGGAAGTGGCTACAGCCAGAGACTTTGTCCGCACCGGAGATTGTGGAACGTGTTGTGATGGATCGTTTCTTGAGAGCTCTTCCTACCGCCATTCAAAAGTGGGTAAGCCATGGAGACCCAGAAACGGCCGGTAAACTTGTGGATCGTGTAGAGGGATACTTGGCTGCAGAGAACCTGACGGCCTCTTCCAGAGACTCTCGGACTTTCCACCCTAAGACCAGACCATCCCCAGGGGCGGATAAGATGATTCCAAGGGGTGAGGGTGGAGAGAGTGAGAGGGTGGGAGCTCTGCCCAGGGTTTGGCGAGAACAGCCTGGGAAGTCGGGGGCTCAAGAGGCAGCCAAAAGGATTGTTTGCTACCGCTGCCGGCAAGCGGGACATATTGCAGCAAATTGCCCGGTTGTGGAGGAACCCATGCAATGTGACTTTCTGACGGACAGACGTCAGTCGCTGTGTGCGACAGTCGCATGCACTGCCATTCGGGGAACTGAGAAACATTTATGCAAAATGTGTATTAATGGTAGAAATGTTGTGGTATTACTGGATTCAGGTAGCCTTGTGACCCTGATAAAGGCTGAATTAGTTAAAACAGAGGTCTCTGGGAATAGCAAGGTAGCTGTTATTTGTGTGCATGGGGACACCCGAGAGTATCCAGTGACTACGGTGTGTTTCAAGACCCCCAAAGGTACCCTCTCTCATCCAGTGGGGTTAGTATCTCAACTACCGCATGATGCCATTGTGGGAAGGGATTTTCCGAAGTTCTGGGAACTGTGGGATGATCCTGAGCCCCCCACTGGTGCCCCTATGTACCAGGAAGGTGATAGCCAGAACTCCTCTGAGAGTGGTGAGGACTCTCCAGAATTTCCCTTGTCAGTATTGGCAGGCGAGACTCAAGAAACTGGAGAGGAGCCCACCTCCTCAGACGAAAACCTACCGTCTGTGGAGTTTTCTGATCTTGAGGTTCACAGGGAAAATTTTGCCACAGAACAGTTAAAAGACCCCGCCCTAATAAAGGCACGGGAAAACGTAGTGGAAATAGATAGCGAGTTAGTGAACCCAGATAATACCTGCACTTACCCATACTTCAGCGTAGAGAAGGACCTACTGTATCGGGTGGCAAAAAGGGCAGAAGAAACCGTTGAGCAGCTTGTGGTGCCCAAACCTTACAGGAAGTTGGTGTTGGAGTTGGCCCATGGGCACATTCTTGGAGGTCATCTGGGGACAGAGAAAACCCGAGAGAGGGTATTACAGAGATTCTATTGGCCTGGGGTGATGAAGGACATAGAAAATTATTGTTCCTCCTGCCCTGTGTGTCAGAGGTCGGCCCCGATGCCACATTTCCGTAGCCCGCTGGTCCCTCTACCCATCATTGAGGTCCCGTTTGAGAGGATCGCAATGGATTTGGTAGGTCCTATAATCAAGTCCGCTAGGGGGCACCAGTACATATTAGTTATAATGGACTATGCCACCCGTTATCCAGAAGCGATCCCTCTCCGAAATACCTCGGCCAAAACCATAGCCAAAGAGCTATCTCTTGTTTTTAGCCGGGTGGGTATTTGTAAAGAACTGCTTACGGACCAAGGTACACCCTTTATGTCCCGGGTTATGAAAGAGCTGTGTAAATTGTTCAAAGTGACGCAATTGCGTACGTCTGTGTATCACCCCCAAACCAATGGGCTGGTTGAAAGATTCAACAAAACCCTAAAACAAATGTTGAAGAAAGTGGTGGATAGAGATGGAAAGGATTGGGACTGTCTACTTCCTTATTTGATGTTTGCTATTAGGGAGGTGCCCCAATCCTCTACGGGATTCTCCCCCTTTGAGTTACTGTATGGGAGACACCCAAGAGGGCTGTTGGATATTGCCAAGGAAACTTGGGAAAGTGAGAGTTCTCCCCACAGGAGTGTGATTGAGCATGTCGCCCTGATGCAAGATCGAATTGCACAGGTAATGCCCATCGTGAAGGAACATTTGGCCCAAGCGCAGTTGGCACAGCAGAGAGTGTACAACCGTGGAGCCAAGACCCGTACCTTTTCCCCGGGGGATAGGATATTGGTACTTGTCCCTACGGTTGAAAGTAAATTCCTTGCCAAATGGCAAGGCCCCTACGAGATAATGGAAAAAGTGAGCGAAGTGAATTACAAGGTCAGACAACCAGGAAGGCGAAAGCCCGAACAGATCTATCACGTTAATCTGTTGAAAGCCTGGAGGGATAGAGAGTCCCTAGTCGCAGAAACTTGGTCACCAGCTCAAACTGGTTGCGTGATTCCGGAGGTTGAAATAGCAGCCACCTTGTCACAACCCCAACAACAGGAGGTTAAGGAGTTTGTGCTTCGCAACAAGGAGGTGTTCTCTGAGCTGCCGGGACAAACATCTGGGGTAGAGCATGATATTATTACCCCGCCCGGTGAAAGGGTGAAGTTAAAACCCTATCGGATCCCAGAGGCCCGACGGGAGGCAATACGGGAGGAAGTACAGAAAATGCTGAACTTAGGGGTGATAGAGGAGTCCCAAAGTGATTGGTCTAGTCCCATTGTGTTGGTGCCTAAACCGGATGGGAGCTGGCGATTTTGTAACGATTTTCGTCAGTTGAACAAAGTTACAAAATTTGACACCTACCCCATGCCACGTATAGATGAGTTGATCGACCGGCTGGGAACAGCCCGATACATGACGACTCTTGACCTCACAAAAGGGTATTGGCAAATTCCCCTGGCCAAGTCGGCCAAAGAGAAAACCGCATTTGTAACCCCAGACGGGGCGTTCCAATATAAGAGAATGCCGTTCGGGTTACAGAATGCGCCGGCCACATTCCAGCGGAAAATGGACCAGATACTGAGGCCCCATCGGAAGTATGCTGCGGCTTACCTGGATGACGTAATTGTCCATAGCACAGATTGGGCCTCACATCTGCCAAAAGTGCAAGCAGTCCTAGACTCTATCCGGGAAGCGGGGTTTACGGCTAACCCCAAGAAGTGTACCATTGGGCAGGAGGAGGCCAAATATCTTGGGTACACCATTGGCAGGGGAGTAATAAAACCCCAACTCAACAAAGTCGAGGCCATCCAGAGTTGGCCACGTCCCAACAGCAAGAAGCAGGTACGAGCCTTTCTGGGAATCGCGGGTTATTATCGGCGCTTCATTCCCCACTTTGCTTCTAAGGCTGTGCCCCTAACCAACCTGACGAAAGGGAAAGGGTCGGTCATGATTAAATGGACCCCCGAGGCTGAGGCAGCATTCCAATTCTTGAAACAAGCCTTATGTAGCCAGCCAGTGTTGTACTCACCCGACTTCTCTAAAGACTTTGTCGTACAAAGTGATGCGTCAGATGTGGGGTTAGGAGCAGTATTGTCCCAGGTCTGGAACGGGGAAGAGCACCCAGTCATTTACCTCAGCAGGAAGTTGAAGTCCCATGAGGTAAATTACGCCACGGTTGAAAAGGAGTGTTTAGCGGTGAAGTGGGCTCTAGATTCCCTTCGGTACTATCTGCTAGGTAGGCACTTTGACATGGTTACGGATCACGCTCCGTTAAAGTGGATGGCTCAAAACAAGGAGACAAATAGAAGAGTAAATAGGTGGTTCCTGGTCCTACAGGAATTCAACTTCACAGTAAAGCATCGCCCTGGCGTTCAAATGGGGAATGTGGATGCTTTGTCTCGAGTACATGAATGCCTGATTGCTGGTGTTCCAACCCCAAGGTTAAAACAAGAGGGGGGGTATGTGACAGCAGGAAGGTAAAGTCACCTGGTTGCATCCAGGGGGGTAGGTATATTTCTCCCAGATTCAGTCTTTATGCCGACTTATACAACTAGGGAGAGAGTTGATGAAGCCCAGCTGAGGCTAGTGGGCTCATGGATGATTCATACCTCTAGGGAGAGGGCTGGGCGTCGTGCAGGCAGGGAGTTGATGAGACCAGCTGAAGCTTGTCAGCTCGTTTAAGGCCTCTATAAAAACTCCCAGATTCATTAGGTGTTTGCTCATGCCTGGACCCAGACCTGTGTGGACTGTCTAGGGAGAGTGAACCCCTGTGCGGTGAGACAAAGCCTGTGTGGCTATTTGTTTGGACATTTACTAAACCAGGGACTTAGGGACTAGGACAGCACCAGGCTGATCCCAGTTGTTAGTTAGGGAAACCTGCATGTTTAGTCAGAGGTCAAGCTGACCAGGATTTATTTTGTTTATGTTTCTTTTTGCTTTTGCTGTGTTTTTGTCACTGTAAATAGAGAAATAAACCGCACCTTTTGATCTTGAAAACCACAACCTCCGTCTGCTGGGCCTGTTTTTGTGTGGGGAGCCCATCCAGGGGGTCACACACACCCGCTACCGAGCTAACCCCCTCACAGTGCTTAGACCTATGACAACAGATCACCAAACTTAGAAAATAAAATAATCCTGAACTGCTAGATTGTTCTTAGCTGCCCCTTATTTTTTATTTTAAAATACAGATTTAGAGCAATTCATCAGTCCTTCATACCCCCACCAACCCACTAAAAAATGAGACCTGGCTTTTAAAATATTTCAACTAAATTTTGTTCCCTTGACACAAGGTAAACATAAAAAAAGGTACTGATATATCTCCAGTTTTAGTCTGAAACCCTTCTCTGGAAGGAATCCTGTAATTACAGTCTGTTGACTTCCCTTGGATAAAAATCTAATATATATTATTATCTGCTATCAATGAAATTGAAAACTCTTTGAGCTTGTTTCCAATTACAACCTTGAAAAAAAAACATAACCCCCCCCCCCCCAAACACTCAAGATATTGTAGAAAGGTAATTCACAAGGTGGCACATGTAGTTTTTTCTATCCAGATGTTTTCCATTTTTAATTAGTTGGCTTGGGTAGCATAACCAAGCTTGAACCAACATATCTTTTCTTGACCAAGGTCCAAATCTCGGAGTCGAATAGTAACTTCTCCAAGCAAGATGTTTTCCCAAAATCCTTCCACACTGAGCACTGACAGACAAATCTCACGCTGCTGAAGATCTCCTGTAGGAATACGGTCATACACAAGCTGTAAAAGAAAATTAGAAGACTGGTTTAAACAGATAAAAAGTTAAATAAATACCAACCATATGGCACTAACTTAAAGAGGATCCTGACAGGTTATGCCACTTTTTTTTTTTTTGCCAAGATTCAACTCTCCCTAGGTACCAATATATCATTAATGTATCTCTGTTGCAAAAAACTACACAATGTCTTTAATTGAGAGAAGAAGGCCTTACCTGCACTTTTGCTATATATCCTATAACACTTCATTCCTTGCTGGTATGTAAATATTAAAAAGAGAAGCTAGTAAGACACAGGAAGGAATTCATCAGCTGACCTGATTAGCGCACACACACCTGTGGCTGCCTTTCAGCAGATCACAACTACCTCCAGGTGCACAGTTTTCTAATACAATTAATCAGTGATCACTGGTCTCACTTAATACACAGACATTATTTTTTCTTAAATTCATCTTGCATAGATCTGTTCATTTGGAGAGTGCAGGAAATGAGAGATCAGATATGTGGATAGAGCTGTAGTATTGAAAACAGGAGAAGCATGTCCTGCGTCCTGTAAAGCTCAGCATACACAATACAATCTGATTGTACAATCTCCTTTAAATCTGCCATCAATTATTTTGTGCAAGGGCCTGCCTGATTGGATACAGAGTGATCGGATAGCTGGTGTGTCCTCCCATTATATAGTTTTGGTAAATTTAAAGGAGATTGTACAATCAGATTGTATATGGCCACCTAAAATGAACTACTGGCTAATTACTCCTAATCCTTGTTTGCTTTGCAGTGTTGATGGAACTCTTTATGTCGCTTGATGGAGTGAAGTTGTGCTGTCTGCCACATGTGGGTGTGACAACACAAATACGATCAGAAAAAAATCAGGATGGGGGTCCCCCCCCCAATCTAAAGCAGGCCCTTAGGTTTCTATTATAGGATAAATAATTTTTAATGTCTAAATATAATTTTTTTAGAATGTTAACTTCTAGAGATATATATATATATATATATATATATATATATATATATATACCGTATATACTCGAGTATAAGCCGAGATTTTCAGCCCTTTTTTTGGGGCTGAAATTCCCCCCTCGGCTTATACTCGAGTCATAGAAATTTTTACATTGTAAATATTACCTGTAAAGAAGTTGCGGCTGCGGCGTCCATCGTTCAAATTCCGCGGCGTCCATCGTTCAAATTCCGCGGTCTCTTCCTGTTCCTTCCTTGATAGGCGAGTCTCAGCAGACACTCTCCGCCTATCACGAACGTTCTCTCAACCTCAGTTTTCCAGCAGACGTCTGTGATTGGCGGAACACCCAAAACAGTGTCTGCTGGGAAAACTAAGGATGAGAGAATGATCGTGATAGGCGGAGAGTGTCTGCTGAGACTCGCCTATCAAGGAAGGAACAGGAAGAGACCGCGGAATTTTGAACGATGGACGCCACGGAATTCGAACGATGGACGCCGCAGCCGCAACTTCTTTACAGGTAATATTTACAATGTAAAAATTTATATTTACAGTTAACAGCGAGCTAGGGAACAGTGGGGCATCGGCTTATACTCGAGTCAGTAAGGTTTCCCAGTTTTTTGGGCAACATTAGGTACCTCGGCTTATACTCGAGTCGGCTTATACTCGAGTATATACGGTATATATATATAAGTATTGCAGGGTGAGGTGCACATCGGTCCCAGCTGTTTAGTGCTAGCAATCAAGCCTTCCCACAGGCCGGTATATAGAAGAAATAGCGGAGGGATTGCTGCACTTAAAATTATTTATTTAGAATAAGATGTCAAAAATACATCATAATCAGGCAAACATGGTAATAAACGTTTTCGGGCTATTGTAGATTACGCCCTTCCTCAGAATATTATGCCTATGCCTGGTCATGGATGTGACCGAATAAATACATCATGAATAATTACAAAACATGTGAAAAGTCTGGAATCAATTAATCGATCAATTAAAGTTCAATTTTATGATAAAACACATTGCTCAGATGTAATGCGATCATAGGAAATACATAGTCACAAGCGGAAAATGTCTATACCATACAGATCTAAAGTGGAAAAACAAAATTGAACCAATAAATGGAAAAATCAAAACCCTGGGGGGAGGAGTTACATCATGGCGCCAAGCAGTGTGAGACTGTGAGCTCCCAGGCGTCTCTCCCCGAGCAGATACATAAGCTGGACTTGTCATGTAAGCCGACCCAGGTCGGACCCATGTCTCCACCTATGGAAGCGGTAAATTGACCCGATCCGAAATTGGCCTGACTTGTGCTGCTGTGCCCCGCTGGTTGCCTGTTTGCCGGTTCCCGGGATCCTGGCTGGTGCGCTCCTGACGGTCTCCCCCGCCCTCCTGTGCCTGTCCCACACCATATGTGGTGTCGTGGTACGAGGAAGGGAAAGAGGATTGGACTGAGGAGGGAAGCCGCTGCTGCTACTGCTGCGGCCGCCCGTGGCGTGAGAGGCTGGGAAGCTTGGAACCCTGAACCTGGTGATGGTCAGAGGGATAGTCGGTAGAAGGAGCCGGAGAAGGAGCGAGACGGCGATCACTTCCGCATATGCTAGGGAAGCTTTACGGAGGTTCCCGGAGCAATACAAACCCCCACAGACACCCCAAACCAGCTGAACCACGAACCGCGGGTCAGAAGACCGGGTAGGAGAATATTTATTTACCTACTTGCCTTCTTGCCTATTAAAGGTAAAGAAAAAGTACTATGTAGGCAGTGGGCTGGAGGGACCACGATCAGGAGGGGGATAGTGCTATAATTAAAGCCTCCTGTTACTAAACGGCTCTGGGACACAGCAGCAGACTGGTGGATGGTCTGGTCTTTTTTTCACCGCTGTATCAGACACAAAAGCCTGAAAAATGTGCCCATATTGAGTGGCCGAACTGTATCTGAAGTGTTTCTGCTTTGCTGCTTACTAATGCTTAAGGCTTTTGCTATCTCTGCTACCTCTGAGTCCTGCTGGGTAGCACCTATATGCTTTGAGACTTGACATTTATTTGTTTTGTTGTGGGCTATATATATATATATTTTTTTTTTTTGACCTGCTATCTGTCAGTTACGTCCTGTAGAAAAGTTCTGCAGAGGAGAGGAGAGAAGGGAAAGAAAAGGAGAAAGACATAAATGTATTTCCACTATACATCTTTATACTCATATGTACATTCTCTTGTAAAAATCCAAGAGGAGGAAGAATACCTCTGTGCGTATAGGACTTGCACTGACACGACTAATAGAGTCGGCCCCTGGGAGTGTTCTCTCATAAAATTTTGAAGAAGAAAAGATATAGTGCTCTTTAGGACTGTTGTGTTTTTTGTTCTATTTCTAGATATACGGGGTCTGAGTAAATCAAAGGACTAAAAAAGTATTTATATATCTGTTACATATCGGTATATGCCAGTATTCTCATTGATATTCTGTTTTATAAGGTCCCTTTTTTTTTTGGGTGTTTTTTGTTTTAGATAAAAGTAAAAAACTGTCAGGGATATTAGAATTAGCACAAGATCAAAAAAGCTATACATCAACAGATCAGGGGCATACTCTGTATTTGTTATTATCATTGACTGAGACGATCTTATAAGGGGTTAATTTACCTGTAAAAGTGATTTATAGCGTATCTAAGATAGAAGCTTCATATACATAGATTCCAGTGAAATCCAGTTAATGGTAAAAACTTAAAAAAAGTGAATAGAATAGAATAGAAATATGTAGGTAGGGAGGAAAAATGGGGAGAAAAGGAGTAAAAACAACACAAGCTGACAGTGGAAGCAGTAATTCTATAAAATTGTATATGGTGCAAGATAAAGCAGAACAAAGGGCAGAACAAGTAGCAGAAAATGCAGAAGAAATAAACTCCCTTACAGAAGGGCAAAATAAAAATATGGATCCAGGAGGAGAAGGGACCTCACAGCAAGATCAACAACAAAAGAAAATGGAGAAAGAAACAGATAATCTTCAGGCACTTCCTACAAAGCAAGATATGGTGGAGATGATGGCCCATCTAGAAGCCCATCTAGAAGGCATGATAAAAAGAGAACTGAGTGCTACACGAACAGATATCCAAAATGTGCTACAAAGAGTGGAAGAATCGGAAGCCCACTTGGAGGAACACAAACATGCGATTCTGGAGATGCGGGAGAGGGCAGAGTCGGATAGGGTAGAAATGAGGAGTATCCGGTATCGGCTTGAAGATCAAGAGAATCGGAACAGACGTAATAACCTGAGGATACGTGGGTGTCTGAGTTTGTTAAAAACTCTGACTTAGAAAGTACGGTCCGTGAGATGTTCAATAAAATTCTGAAAAAAGAAGTAACAACTCCCATGCCTTTTGAAAGAGTGCATAGAGTCCAAAGAACAACTTCTCCACCAACAGACATAGCAAGAGATGTGATAGCAAGGTTCTCAAATTATGAAACAACAAGTTTCACAGGGCCTGAGAAGCACGGCACCGATTGAATACAAGGGAGTCGAGATCCTTATTTTTACAAATTTATCACAAGAAACCTTGGCCCGCAGGAGGGCTTTGAAACCCTTGACAAAACAACTACAGGAAAAAAAGATTGTTTACAGATGGGGCTTTCCTGCATGTCTAATAGCAGAAAATCGAGGGGTTTTGGCTACACTGCGATTCCCAGAGGACTAGAAAGGCTTCTGTTGTAAATTAGACATGCCTATGCCCCAATTAAACAGCTGGGAAAGGAAGAACCCAGAATGGAAAAAATTAAAAGATCAGCCATGGAGTAAAGTTTAGAATTCAGAAAGGAAAAGAGATGTGGGGAGGGGAGGTAGATAGGAGAAGAGTATCTGCTTGGGGGGGGGCACACTGGGGTTGGGCGATGCCTATCCGTGCACCCGGGACCATTGGGCGATAGCCAGGTGGGTCATAACATTGATATTCAATGTAGTAGGGGAGGGGCGGGAGGGGGGGGGGTTATATGAGGGAAGTGTTATGTTGTATTATTGGGATGTTTTACATATTGTTAGTTGAATGGATTAACCCTGGAAAAATAGAGGAACTACCCTCCCCTCCCATGGCTCCAAGAAATAGGCCATGTGAGCCATATTTGCTTGAAGGATGGCACCTTTAAAGATAGTTACATATAAGGTTAGAGGCCTAAACAGCCCTTGTAAATGGCATCAAATACTGCAGGAATTGAAGTGTTGGGCATCAAATATAGTTTTCCTGCAAGAGACCCACTTAAAATGGTCATCTAGGGTGGGACTGAACTCTAAAGTATTTCCGATGTGGTTTCATGGATACTCCCCCAATAAGAGATCTAAGGGGATAGCAATAGGTTTCGATAGGAATACACCATTCATCCTAAAAGCAATAGAGTCAGACTCCGAAGGAAGGCATTTGTTTGTCAAAGGTTATTTGTTTAACAAATAGTATACCCTGGTAAACATCTACTGTCCCAATGTTCACTCTAGCTTGTTCTTAAAAAAGACATTGAATAAATTGGAAAATTTTAGAGAGGGAAAAGTGATTATGGCGGGAGATTTTTTTTTTTTAAAATCAAATGGTTTTTATTGCTCACAGAAAACAAAAGAAGATACAAGGTACAAAAATATGCAGCATAGTATATCTGTTACATGTACGGTAGCAATAAATGTTTTTGACATTCCTTGGTCACATCTGAAATTGCATACATTAAACGATCCGCTCAGAGTTTCAAATAACATAGGGTGAACAGTACACAACCCATCAGACTATCTCCCCTCTTACCCGCCCTCCTGTTGCCGATGGGAGCTTGCTACACACCTCCCAACATCCTCATCCTCACCAATTCCATGGGGCTTAACCCCGGTACAGCAAGCCATGCATCCCAGAGCCCATCAAACTTTCCCGCGATGCCCCTGTGCTGGTATATGTATTTCTCCATCAAAAGGGTTTTACCCATCTGCTGTATCCACAGCTGGACCGTAGGCGGCTCAACAGACCTCCACAGTAGTAGAATAGTTTTTCTCGCCTGGAACAATGCCCTAGTAAATGCCATTCGAGTCACCTCCTCCGGGATCTCCCCCTCCAGTATTCCTAACAAGCAACATAAGGGGTCAGAAGGAACGTTGGTCTGGAACACCAAATTAAGTGTAGCCAGTACCTCCGTCCAATATCTATGGAGTTTGGGGCACCGCCAGAGGAGGTGAATCAAATCTCCAGGCACCGCCCTACATCTACCACATAGCGGATCGGGCCGTCTTCCCATCTTGAATAGCTTTACCGGTGTAAAATGTACTCTCAGTAGTATATATAGTTGGGATACCTTTTGTGCCACATTAAGCGAGCAGGCGTTTACCACCCGCATTGCCTCCTCCCAGAGCTCCCCCTCTATAGGACCAACATCCGCCTCCCACTGGCTCACCACTTTCATGGGGTGTCCCTCCAAAAATGAGGACAGCAGCATGTTATAGCACTGAGAGATGACACCCCTGGTCTCACAAGCGTCCTGTAGCATGTGAAAGACAGGGGTGGGGGACTGAACCCACTCCACTGCATCACCTTGTGCCCTGACAGCATGTCGCAGCTGCAGGTAGTAAAACAGCATATTGGACGGGAGCGCATATCTCGATTGAAGTACATGAAAAGGGAGTAAGGCCCCATTATGAAACACTTGTCTCAGGTGGGTTATACCTAGTGACCTCCACTTAGGGCCCTGCTGAATTTTGGCCAGTTCAGTGTAATTGCCGTTCCCCCATAGCGGGCTGTACCTAGTGAAACCCGTGACATTCTGGAGTTGTTTGGCCTATTCCATACCTTCTGAAGGAGTGAATAGGTGGGCATCTTTTTAATTGATTTCTGAAACCGCTGAGCCTCCAGACCCTCCGGCACCGTGTCGGCCCCCGAGCCAAGCAGCATTAGCCTAGCCGAGGAGCCCACAGGAGCCGGTACCATGACACCTATCAGGTGCTGCAGCTGCGCTGCCAAATAGTATATCCAAGGGTTGGGGAGGGCAAGGCCCCCCCCTCCCTTGGTCGTTGTAATTGTTCCAATCTGATCCGGGGGGGTTTGTTGTGCCACAATAATTGTCGAAAGAGGGAGTTGACGACCCTGAAGATTTTAAGCGTGATGACAACAGGAGCATTGTGTAGCAGGTACAGCAACTGGGGCATTAGTATCATTTTAATAAGGTTCGTCTTGCCGGCCAGGGACATCCGCAGTCTATTCCATATCTGTATTTTATCCCTGAATCTGGTTAATAAGGGGTATATATTCAGCTGACAGAATTCTGTGATCACCGGGGAGATGAATACACCCAAGTACTTAAATGAGGATACTATGGGGACCGGGCAGGAGGGCTCCTCACCTAGCGCGGTGGCCTCATCCAGGAACATCAGAGCCGACTTGGACCAGTTAATTGTAAGGCCCGAGAAACGGCCAAACTCAGTGATAAGGGACATGACCTGAGCCAGTGATTCATCCACATCTTCCAGGAAGAGGAGCATGTCATCGGCGTATAGCATAATTTTCTCGTGCATATTGCCATAGCGGAAGCCCCTGACTGACCGGCAATCTCGCACCATAGCCGCTAAGTGCTCAATGGCCAGAGCGAAGAGCAGGGGGGACAGGGGACAGCCCTGCCTGGTCCCCCTACCCAACGCAAAGGCATGAGACATCCTGTCAGACATTCGCATGACCGCCTGCGGCGAGCCGTACAACAGCTTCACCCACCCTAGGAACCGGGGTCCGAACCCGAACTTGGCCAGTACAGCCCAGAGATACCGCCAGCCAACACTGTTGAATGCCTTATTGGCGTCAAGAGACAACAGTGCCCTGTGGCCGACGTAATCCGAGGGGGTCTGCATGTTCAAGTATAGCCGCCTAAGATTAGTTGCGGTGGAGCTGCGAGGCATGAACCCCGCCTGATCTGGGTGAATAATGGACAAGATAATTTTGTTAACCCTCATAGCCAATACCTTGGCCAGAATTTTAACATCGCTCTGTAGCAGTGAGATGGGCCTATACGAGCCGGGGTCCAAGGGATCCTTGCCTGCCTTTAACAACAGTATAATATTGGCTCTATTCATGGAAGGGGGCAATGCTCCGGACCTGAAGGATGTGTTGAACACCGCAAGCAGCCTGGGCAGAATCGCCTCGCCGTATTGGACATAGGCCTCCATGGGGATCCCATCATCCCCCGGGGCCTTGCATGTAGGGAAAGATGCGACCGCTTCCATCAGTTCCTCCAAAGTGAGCGGGGCCTCCATCTCTGCGCGGGCCTGCCCGCCCAGGAGCGGAAGCTCCACCGTTCCCAGATATTGTGTTAGGTCCTCATCTGTATAATCATCACATGGCCTGTAGAGATTGCTGTAGAAGGACGCCAATTCAGCCATAATCTGCTCAGGGTCATTCACCAGTCGTCCCTGTGGGTCTCGGATCACTCCAATCGCCGGGGAGGCCTGCTGTGACCTGGCAATCTTAGCCAGAAGCCTGCCCGTCCTCTCCCCCTCCTCATAAAAGGCCTGGCTAGTAAAGAACCTCTTTTTTTCCGCAGCGGAGGTTCTCAACCGGTCCAGGGAATCCTGGGCCGATATCCAAGCCTCCCTCGCGGAATCAGTTGGATCCAGTACGAATGCAAGCTCCAACCGTTTCACCTGGTCTTCAACCTGCGCCAAAAGTGCAGCCGAGTTGCGTTTGATGGCCGTGATCTCAGCGATAAAGGAACCCCTCAAACAGGCCTTAAAGGCATCCCAGCCCACCACCGAATTCTCCCCAAGGTGGTTGTCTAAAAAATATTGATCAATCTGGCAGGTGACCCGGTCATGTGATGTGAAAAGTTTTAGCCAATAGGCATTAAATTTCCACGGTGCCCTGGGCAGGGAGGAAGCGGGACGGGTAATCAGGTGAGCCGCCAGCGGGGAGTGGTCGGACACCCCCCTAGGGAGGTATTCTATCCTGGGGACCATATGCACAACCCGCTGGGACCCCACACATAGATCAATGCGAGATAATGAACCATGGGTTTTGGAAAAGCATGAAAATTGTTTGGTAGTCGGGTATCTAGCCCTCCACACATCCACCCAACCCACCTCCGCCAGCAGGCGGCTCAAAACCGTGCCCCTACCCCCCAGCGGTGGCTGAACCGGTGGAGGTCTATCCAACCTGGGGTCAAGACATCCATTGAAATCCCCCATAATCATAATGGGGACATCGGGTTTGTTAACTAGATAAGACAGTAGTAATTGCAAAACCTCCCTAGAGAAAGGAGGGGGTATATACACAAAGGCCAGAATTATCATCACAGTAAACACATTGCAGTGCACGAAAACATATCTCCCATGGGGGTCTACCTCCACATCCAGTTCCTGGAAAGCCAGTACACTCACCCCCCCTAGAATACGAGGTGTGAGTGGAGTGGTAGGACGCGCCCACCCAAGCAAACCCCAAACAACCAACCGTATCTTTTGTGAGGTGGGTCTCCTGGAGGCCCACAATAGCAGGGTGGAACTTTTTTAAACATGAGTTAAGCATTGTGCGTTTCAACGAGTCATGAACCCCTCGAACGTTCCAAGTCACTACCGGGGTGGTGGCCATGGTGAGTGGAAAAAGTGTTCATCACCGGGGGCCGAAGGCCCCGGCTCAAGATTCCTGGGCATCCAAGCACTAGAGTCAGAAATGAGAGGGGTCATCACCAGTGGGCAGATCTTCAACGGATGTGGGGAAGGGGTCAGAGCAGGAAAGTTCAGTAAGCACCGCGCCATTGTGAGCAAAAGAAAACTTTTAAACAGTCCTGAACAGCCTCTTCGAGCACGGATAACGTACCCGCTCGGGGAGGGGGCAGGCCATCCCCACTCATCCCCAGCTCCCAGGACTGTCAGGGAACCCGTGCCAACAGGGCACTGATAAACATGTCCCCATAACTGGGACTTCAGATAGTCAAACGTGGCAGACGGGGCTTGTACCCCCTTCTGTGGCTCAATAACCATGGTAAACAAAGTGTAGTTTTCCAAACGCTCTTATTAATCACCAACAATTGAAAAAAGGGTGAAATGTCCCGCTATGGTTAAGGCAGAACCAACTGGCCTGCAGGTAACATACCGACTTCACTTGTGTTGATCCAGGGCCTCAGTCGCCCACACCAGCATCCCGGCGTCCCCGGATGTCCTGTTCATTGTGATCCAGCCACTCTGCCGCCTCCGCAGCAGATTCAAAAAAGGAAGCTTGACCACGGACTGTGATACGCAGCTTGGCAGGATACAGCATGGCATATGTTAGTTGTAGCCTCTGCAGACGTTTCTTTACATCAGCGAATTTGGCTCTCTTACGCTGCACTTCAGCAGAGAAATCCGGGTAAAACGAAATCCTAGCTCCATTGTAGTGTACCGCTCCCCTTTCCCGTGCCAATCTAAGTATAATTTCATGGCGGGAGATTTAAATTTTGTTTTTGACCCAATCCTGGACACTCAACCTATCTCCCTTCATTCAGAGGGAAAGCATTTAAGGGCAGTTAAACAAAAACTACACCAGCAACAATTAGTAGAGGTCTGGAGAATTTTACACCCGAGGGGGAGAGATTTTACATACTATTCCCAGGTACATTCCTCATACTCAAGAATCGATTATGTTTTTTTTAGACCACCAGCTCCTGGAAGGTTTACTAAAGGCAGAAGTGAAATCAATCACCCTCTCTGATCATGCCCCGGTTATGGTCAGCTTGGAGTTAAAAGATATAGCGGATAGGCAAAGATCCTGGAGGTTGGACGAATCACTCCTATATGATCAGGGTATTTTGGAGGATCTGGAAGTGGAATTGAATCTCTTTTTTATAGAAAACAATATAGAGAACATTGCGCCAACTGTTATGTGGGAAGCCCATGAAGCTTTCATGAGAGGGAGATTAATAGCGGAAGGGGCGAAGAGAAAAAAAATTTGGACAGCCAAAAAGCAGACACTTTTACAAGAAATTCAGGAGTTGGAACAGAAACATAAAAGAGTAAATGATAAGAAGGTAATGGTTGAACTGACAAGAAAACGGGAAGCCCTGAGGGATTTGATGGAACAAGATACTAAACGAGCCTTTACTAGAATGGCCAAAAAGCAGTATGAATTTGGGAATAATTCAGGGAGATTGCTGGCGGGACAGATTAAACCTAGAAGGAACCTGAATTATATAGTAAAGATGAAAAATAAAAAAGGGGAGATGAAATATTCCACTAGGGACATCAGCAAAATCGTTACAGAGTATTATCAGTCATTATATAAAGTAAATGACTCACAAGAGCCTGGGGATATACAAAATAGAAAAAACTAAATAGAACAGTACCTAAGGGGGATAAAACTGCCTGCAGTACCAGAAGAGGACTCAAGGATATTGGACAGGGATATCGCTAAAGAAGAAATAAAGCAGGCAATCAAAAACTGTAAGGTAGGGAAAAGCCCCGGCCTGGATGGCTAAACGTCCTTATATTTTAAAAAGTTCATTGGAATTTTGTCCCCCTTTTTTTGTTTATATATGAATTCTATAGGGGAAGGCCTTGAGATACGAGGGGAAGCCTTGGGTGCCTATATATCTCTCTTAGGAAAAGACCCTACAATGTGCTCTAGCTTTAGGCCAATATCCTTGATTAACGAGGATATGAAAATTTATGCGAGGATATTGGCCGGAAGACTAAAGCTTTACATGCCAGAATATATAGGGAAAGATCAAGTGGGTTTTGTCCCCGGAAGAGAAACCAGGGACAATACAGGTCCTTCTCAAAAAATTAGCATATTATGATAAAGTTCATTATTTTCTGTAATGTACTGATAAACATTAGACTTTCATATATTTTAGATTCATTACACACAACTGAAGTAGTTCAAGCCTTTTCTTGTTTTAATATTGATGATTTTGGCATACAGCTCATGAAAACCCCAAAATCCTATCTCAAAAAATTAGCATATTTCATCCGACCAATAAAAGAAAAGTGTTTTTAATACAAAAAAAGTCAACCTTCAAATAATTATGTTCAGTTATGCACTCAATACTTGATCGGGAATCCTTTTGCAGAAATGACTGCTTTAATGCGGCGTGGCATGGAGGCAACCAGCCTGTGGCACTGCTGAGGTGTTATGGAGGCCCAGGATGCTTCGATAGCGGCCTTAAGCTCATCCAGAGTGTTGGGTCTTGCGTCTCTCAACTTTCTCTTCCCAATATCCCACAGATTCTCTATGGGGTTCAGGTCAGGAGAGTTGGCAGGCCAATTGAGCACAGTAATACCATGGTCAGTAAACCATTTACCAGTGGTTTTGGCACTGTGAGCAGGTGCCAGGTCGTGCTGAAAAATGAAATCTTCATCTCCATAAAGCTTTTCAGCAGATGGAAGCCTGAAGTGCTCCAAAATCTCCTGATAGCTAGCTGCATTGACCCTGCCCTTGATAAAACACAGTGGACCAACACCAGCAGCTGACATGGCACCCCAGACCATCACTGACTGTGGGTACTTGACACTGGACTTCAGGCATTTTGGCATTTCCCTCTCCCCAGTCTTCCTCCAGACTCTGGCACCTTGATTTCCGAATGACATGCAAAATTTGCTTTCATCCGAAAAAAGTACTTTGGACCACTGAGCAACAGTCCAGTGCTGCTTCTCTGTAGCCCAGGTCAGGCGCTTCTGCCGCTGTTTCTGGTTCAAAAGTGGCTTGACCTGGGGAATGCGGCACCTGTAGCCCATTTCCTGCACACGCCTGTTCACGGTGGCTCTGGATGTTTCTACTCCAGACTCAGTCCACTGCTTCCGCAGGTCCTCCAAGGTCTGGAATCGGTCCTTCTCCACAATCTTCTTCAGGGTCCGGTCACCTCTTCTCGTTGTGCAGCGTTTTCTGCCACACTTTTTCCTTCCCACAGACTTCCCACTGAGGTGCCTTGATACAGCACTCTGGGAACAGCCTATTCGTTCAGAAATTTCTTTCTGTGTCTTACCCTCTTGCTTGAGGGTGTCAATGATGGCCTTCTGGACAGCAGTCAGGTCGGCAGTCTTACCCATGATTGCGTTTTGAGTAATGAACCAGGCTGGGAGTTTTTAAAAGCCTCAGGAATCTTTTGCAGGTGTTTAGAGTTAATTAGTTGATTCAGATGATTAGGTTAATAGCTCGTTTAGAGAACCTTTTCATGATATGCTAATTTTTTGAGATAGGAATTTTGGGTTGTCATGAGCTGTATGCCAAAATCATCAATATTACAACAAGAAAAGGCTTGAACTACTTCAGTTGTGTGTAATGAATCTAAAATATACGAAAGTCTAATGTTTATCAGTACATTACAGAAAATAATGAACTTTATCACAATATGCTAATTTTTTGAGAAGGACCTGTATATTAAAAACAATCCTCCTAGTACATGAAGCAAAGAAAGGTAGAAAGCCAGCCCTGCTCCTATCAATAGATGCCGAGAAGGCCTTTGATAGGCTGGACTGGGACTTTATGTTGCAGACATTATTTAAATTCGGCATAGGCCCCCGAATGCTTAGATGGATAGAGGCTTTGTACTCCTTCCCCACGGCCCAAATCCAAATAAATGAAACGCTCTCGGAAACCTTTCCACTATTTAACGGCACACGTAAGGGCTGCCCACTGTCCCCTTTACTTTTTGTGTTTTCATTAGAACCTTTTTTAGCATCCATAAGAGCCAATCAGGAAATTCAAGGTGTAGAGGTGGGGGGTCAAGAACATAAGATATCCGCCTTCGCAGATGACATTATGGTGTATATAACAAACCCTATGCAAACACTTCCAAAATTTCAGGAAGAATTGGGGAATTATGGGAGTGTATCAAATTTAAAGATAAATATGGAAAAAACTGAGATATTAAATATCTCAGTCCCTTCTACTAAAGGTAGAGACCTTAGAAAACGATATCCCTTTACGTGGAAACAAAAGGGACTGAGGTATCTGGGTATATTCCTGTCTAAATCAACAGTAGATTTATATCAAGATAATTATTTACCTCTCTTGAATAAAATTAAAAGTGAACTGAAAGGATATCCGGCACACAGACTGTCATGGTTCGGCAGGATAAGAGTGATTAAAATGATGATACTTCCAAAAGCCCTGTATATTTTTCAAAGCCTCCCAATTAATATCCCTGGGGCATACTTTAAAACGTTGAGATCGGTAGTACAGAAATTTGTATGGAACAATAGAAGCAACCGCATTGCCCATAAGATACTGACGAGACCAAAAGAGAAGGGAGGCGTATTCCTCCCTGATCTTGAAAAATACCATGAGGCAGCGAAATTACGGAGAATAATGGACTGGGCCCATGTCCCTCTGCAAAAAAATTGGTGGAATTGGAAGAAAATATCAGTAAATCGGCGCTGGGACAGATCATCTGGATCCCAAGGCAGCATAGAGGCCTCACGGGTGAGGCGGCACCAATTACCTTAGAAGCACTGAGAATGTGGGATAAATGAATTAAAAATATACAGGGACAATATCATAGTCCCTTATTGCCTCTAACAGGAAATAACTACTTTCCACCGGGGAAAGACAATAAATCATATTTAAAATGGACCACATCGACCTACCTGCGACTAAAAGATGTTATGAAGGGGAATGTTCTCTGTTCATTACCGGAACTGCGTGAAAGATATGGGACATTTCCTTGGGATGTTTGGAGATATAATCAACTTCAACATTTTGTAGAGTCGCTCCCAAAACCCCTTCGGGGGATTGGTAGGTTTAATCCATGGGAAAAATTAGTTGATCAAGGGGGGACAGATAGACATGGCATCTCTAGTATTTATAAGATGTTGATGATACACTTAGATGGAAGATCCGTGTGCCCAACGGAGAGTTGGGAACTAGAATTGAATCAGTTATTACCAGAAGTAATGAGAAGTAAAGTTTTAGACTACGTCCATTCCACCTCAGTGGACACACGGATAAAAGAAATGAACTACAAATTACTAAATAAGTGGTATTATGTTCCAGTAAAATTACATAAGATGAATCCTCAGGCGTCACCTCTATGTTGGAGGGAGTGTGGGGAGGTGGGAACTCATGCCCACATATGGTGGCAGTGCCCTAGGATTCAGAGATATTGGGTGGGAATATTAGAGCTAATTAAGAAGATCAGCTGGTGTGAAATTGGTTTGGACCCATGACAATGCATGTTCCATGTAACGGCTTCCCCAAGGAAGAAATATAAAGCAACAATTATCCCAATGCTTTTGAACGTAGCAAAGACACAAATCCCTAAACAGTGGAGGACAAAGCAAGCCCCGACAATTCAGGAATGGTTGAAGGAGGTTGACAAAATAAGATTCATGGCAGAGATAACACACCTATATAAGGAATCTAAAATTAGATATACCCGAACTTGGAAGGGTTGGTTGGAGTTTAGACACTCACCGGTATATGCGAGTTATATGAGAAGTGAAAGCAGCATTTAGGGAATTTAGGTCGGCCATCTCCGAGGGAAGGAGCAAAAAAGTTCATCCCTCCTTTTTTTTCTCCCCCCCTTTTTTTTTTTTTGGGGACTTAAGGTTATTAGAGTTATTGGAGGCAGGGAGAGATATGTCTGCCCCCTCATGAATTAATAAAAATATATCACAAGGAAGGGTAATAAGGCCACAAAGCACTTCAGTAGTTTAAATGTACGGGGGAGGGGGGTAAATGTATTTGCATTGAAATGTTTTAGGGACACAAGGTAGACTGGAGCCCACTGGGGGCAGAGAGGTACACCCCTGCCCCTCATAAATTAATAAAAAGTTGTCACGGGAGTTAATTAAATGGGAAGGGACAGGGAAGGGAGAGAGGGTAGGTAGCACTTAAAAGTTTAAATGAGGGAGGGAGGGAGGGCCTCCCCCCCCTTACCTCTCCTCCTTTTTTTTTTTGGAGAACACAAGTTTGATAGAGTGCAGTGGGGACTTTCTCGCCCCCTCATAAATTAATCACAATTAATAAAAACTTAGACATCACGGAAGTCAATTAAAGGGGAGAGAAGGCACATAGCACTTTAAAGGCGTTTTTTTTTTCTCGATCAGGGGGGAACGGGTATTGGAGGAAAGAGGAAAGCTGTGGGAGAGGGGGGTAAGAGAGAGGGAAAAGAAAAGGAAAATCAGGTAGTTACAGGATAGATCCATTTGTTGTGTCGTAAATGTTGTCATTTGTATTATTCTTATGTAATGTGTATATATATGCTTATGGGAAATAATATGAAAGCTTTATGTTTGTTTAAAAAACTGAATAAAATAAATTTAAACAAAAAAAACCCATAGAAAACCTCCATATACACAACCCTATACCCACAGTTGACTACATAATGTTAAAGAACCATGTGCCACAGAGGTATTTCTAAGATCATTATTAGTAAAAAGATTTAACCTACAGTACATTTAACTTACAATTATCAAATTTGCACACTCTACAGTACACAAAGTCTTTGTTTTGCCACAAACATTAAATTTAGACACACAATATTCTGCCTGAGAGGTGAAATTTTAATTAGAAGCTTTTATGCAATGCATTGCTAAATCAGTGAACGTAAATTCATACCATCTCATTATAAGTTGGATTGCATGTTTTCTTTGCAACCTTAGTTTTTCTCTTGGTTGTCTTTTGTGGATCCGGTAACAGATAAATCTTTACATAGGGGCTTGGCTCATTGGTATCGCGCAGAGGCTAGTATATATAAAAAAAAAAGTAAAATTGATACATAAAGAATCAAAGAAAAATAAGTGTAAGTATAGAAAATTCATGACTAGGTGATAATTTTACATCTCATACATACAACTTGTAAAAATTCAAGACTATTAGATTCTGCAAGTATTTACAAAACATTTACTATTCTTAATGCAGCTTTCTTGAAACACTTAAAAATCCTCCTGCTCTACTGTAAAGTGCTGAGTATAGATCCTAAGGGGAGGACTGGCTTCAAGCAGAGACTAAGCTTACAAAAGTACTGCTAATTGTGTGTTTGAAGCTACGCCCTTTTTCATTAAGTATTCCTTTGTAATTGTGTGTATACTAGTATATTGTATAGTATAGTGTAGTATAGTGTATACTGCTTACTAGTCCTTGGTGTGGTGGCTGTATTTGTTTTCTTTTTTTTCAGGCTTTTTTTGCTTTATTTTCACCTGCTAATCCTGCAAATAAATCACTGCTTTTCCCTGCGCAGCTACATTTCTCCTTCAGTGTATCTATGTAGGGAAGACACAGTAGTCACCCAAAGCTGTTTTCCTGATATGGACTACAAACATATCTTTATTTCTTCATCTCCATTACATGAGGATCAGGGCAATTGGTAATTCTATGTAAGATAGCTAGGAAGGTATTCTTTGGTGCAGTTAACACAAAACAACAAGGACACCGCATTTATGGCAAGATCATTGGGCATTTTCTGTACTTGCTGAAAATACTGTATTTCTGGCTTAAAAAAATAAAGAAAACAAATGCAACCATCCCATCCAAGGACCGCAAGCTGCATATACTTCATTTTTGTACTTGGATTTAGTTGTCCTTTAAGGGACATTTAATACAGTTTATAAGAAGGTAATTGGGCAGCTATCACTACTAAGTACAAATTTAATTATCCAGTCATAACAAGAAAATGATCTTAAACATTATTCGGAAATCGTTCTGGTGCAAAACATGTCTGATTTATATCCAGCAAGCTTTTAATATAAAATGGTTGTTGCATCCGGGGGAAAAGGAATTTTTCAATAAAGTTTGAGATGTTTTGATAAAATTGAGTTAATGCAAGCATCAGTGGTATGCTGTGGAGTGCAGGATATCAAGCACAAAGAACAAGATAAAGGTGTCTGACAGTCCCAACTGGGACAGACACTTTTGGAGGGGACTAGGGGCTAGCCTTCTGATCACTGATTATGGCCCATGGAAGAGACTGGGGATTTCGTCTATTTCTCCTGATCCAAGCATGGAAAAGAGCTCCGTTCAGCCTCTGCGTGAACAGATCATTCTCTAATGATGGACAACAACATGATGAATGCTTAGAGCGAGGCTTGGATTAATTCTCTGAATGAAGACAATAAAGCTTCCCTTCTGGAGTGGATGGAAATGTGTAATATTATTCTAGTTCAGGTAAATGGTCAGAGTAAATATGGTGGCCCTCCTGTAGACTGGCTTGGAGAAGCTCCTCCACTTGGGACAGAAATATTTATTAACAATCTCCCTCAAAAACTCTATTACGATAAATGAAGTCCACTTTTTCAGCTTGCTGGAACATTGTATGAGTTTAGTCTTATGAGGACTTGTCTAGTTGACAGATTACACAAGTGAAAGCTGGTTAATAAGATTTGGATAGCCCTAGGTCTTCTTTCTGGGGAACGGGGGCCAAACCGGGTGGGCACTGACCTGGGTCACCTAAGGTTGTCTAGGTGACAAGGTGTTAGTTAGCTTACTGTTTAATTAAGATCACTCTAATGCCCTGTACACATGATCGGATTTCCGATGGAATAAAATCCGATGGATTTTTCCATCGGAAATCCAATGAAGCTGACCTCTATCATTATTGCCTACACACCATCAGTCAAAAATCCAACCCTCCCACACGCCGTGACGTAAAACACCCAGAAGAGCCGAGAAAAATGAAGTTCAATACTTCTGAGCATGCGTCAACTTGATTCTGAGCATGCATGGGTTTTTTCTCCGATGGAGTTCCCCACAGACGATCGTAATTTGCTATCGTTTTTTTTTCCATCTGTAAAATTTAAAACATGTTCTATTTTTTTATACCGATGGAAAAAAGACAGATGGGGCCCACACATGATCGGTTTGTCCGATGAAAAAAGTCCATCGGTCTTGTTTCATCAGAAAAAATGATCGTGTGTACGCGGCATTAGACTGGCCATACATGGTGCAAATTTCTTTCCTGCAACCATAGGTCGCAGGAAAGAAATTTGCACAATTACCCCATCAAAACTGACAGTGTTGACAGGGAATCAGCAGCTTTCTTGTCCCAGCATGGAGTGGGGGGGGCATTGGGGTTGGGGTGGTGGGGATAGCCGGGAGAGGACAGTGATTATCACTAGCGGCTATAGCAGCCGCTAGCGAAAATCGAAAAAGAATCCGGCAGGCTGGTTGTACCCAAGTTGATTGATCAATCAACTTGGTACATTCAGCCTGCTCATTAACAGTTTGAATCTTGGCCTGTTCCTGCGGATTCCAAGTTAGTTGTTAGCAGTGAAATTGGATTGCTGTTTGAAGTATGCATTGTCATGCTAATATCCCTGAGAGGGGAATGTCCTCCTGGGATGTATAAATTATGTGTCTGAGTTTTATTTTTTTGTTTACAAACGATTTTTATTATATCAAAAGGTCATAGTTTGATACAAATAGCATAGGTAGATTCAGAACTTATCAGGTATGTACTTAACATGAGATAAATGTTACATATAAAGATGAACTAAGTTATACATCGCAGCGACAATAGTGATGATGTCAAAGAATATGTTATTTAAACAAGGTTTTTTCAGTTAAATTTTTGTCTTATTTTATGTTGATATTTATTCTTGATCTATGTTAGGAGATATACAAGGTTGTGGTATATCCCATGGGGACCATTTTTTTTTTGAAAATATGCAATGTGTCAAAGAGAGTAGAATGGATTCGCTCTGAGAGTTTGATTTGTTCCATTCTACTCAAAACCTGGGACCAAGTGACTGTTGAAGAGTGCCAGTTAAACGCTATCATCCAGTGGATTGAATTAAAGAGTGTGTGAATCAATCGAATATGTTGTGTGGGTATATTAGGTATAGATGCAAACAATAAACACACCTTAGAATTGAGGGGAATTTTTTTACCTATGATATGTTCGATCTTGGCTGCTGCTTGTGACCATATAGGGTTCAGAAATTTGCAGTTCCAGAAGGTATGTAAGATGGTGCCTTGATCTGGACATCCCCTAAAGCAAGTGGGGGATACCGAGGGGTAATATGAGTTTATTTTGGAGGGAGTTAGGTACCATCTGGTGTGGATTTTTATTGCCGATTCTCTCACCGAGATAAATTTTAGTAGATTTTGTATCATAGTGGTCCACTCTGGTGGTGTAAATGATTGGTCCAAGTCGATTTCCCACTGTAGCATTGGATTTGATTTTTTCTGAGAGAGAGAAGGCTCATTCAAACAACGGTAAATACAAGAGATCAAGCCCTTATCTCTTAGTGAGGATATGCAGATTTGTTCAAATTGAGAATAAGGGGTATGTAATGTTAGAGAGAACAATTTTAGGTAGAATTTTTCAATTTGAGTATAATTGGATAATTCTGAGCTTGGGAGTTTATATTGTTCACATAGTTCTTAAAATGGGCAAAATTTGTTATTTCTGGATAAGGATTTCAAAGTAGTGAGGTTACATAGTTTCCATATACCGAAAGTACTATTATTTCTAAAGGCTGGAGAGAATCTTGGGTCTGATATGAGTAGGCCAATCTCCTTATTTAAGGGAAAGATCTCTCTGGGATGAATCGACTTGGACCATAATAATCCTTGAAGATGGAATGGTGTAATTATGTTCTTTGAAGTGTTTGAAGTGTAACCACGCAACTTGATTTGAGGGAGCAAACCATTGAGCCATTGAGCCAGTTGAGTAAATCTTGCTGCTAGGTAATAATATCATAAGTTGGGAAGGCTCAAGCCACTATTGGATTGAGATCTGTGCATAAGAGAGTAACCGAACCTCGTTTTTTTGTTGAGCCATATAAATTTGTTGATTTCTCTCTGTGGGGAGTCTAGTGTATTTTAGGGATCTGTATGGGAAGGGTTCTAAAATAAAAAAGTAATTTAGGTAAGATCGCCATTTTGACTGCCGTTATTCTACCCAAAAAGGAGATATGATAGGTTGACCACAATTTTAGAAGTGTTTTAATGTTTGTGAATAGTGGTAGGTAATTGGTTTGATACAGAGTTTTATACAATGGGGTAAGGAGGATGTCCTAATACTTAAATGAATGTGAGGTCCAGGTGAAGGAGAATCTTCCCTGTAAAGATGTCGACAACAGAGGTGGAATATTTATAGGCATTGCAGTGCATTTGGATAAATTAACCCCTAGGCCGGAGAGATCTCGAAATGTGTCTAGTACTTTGATAAGGTTAGGAAGGGAAATTAAGGGGTCTGAAAGGAATAGCAACACGTCATCGGCGTAGAGGCTCACTTTAAAGTCCATTAGGCCCTTGGAATACCCCTTGATATTGACATTATTTCGTATGGCACATGCAAGGGGTTCTATAGCAAAGGCAAAAAGGAGAGGGGAAAAAGGGCACCCTTGTCTAGTTCCTCTACCCAAAGAGAAAAACTCTGAGTTTTCCCCAGGGAGCCTAATTCTGGTTTGGGGGTTTTGGTATAAAGCCCTAAAGCCGTGCATGAATTCATTGCAAAGACCGTATTTAGGGAGTAAATGTTCCAGGTATGACCATGTAAGTTTGTATCCTGTATTAAATTTGTGACCAGCCTTAAGTTATCAGTGATCTGTCTACCTGGAATAAACCCCGTTTGGTCCGGGGTGGATTAATGATGTGATGACCGCAGCCATGCTGTCTGCTAGCAGATGGACGAAAATTTTGTGGTCATTATTTATAACTGAAATTGGGCGGTAGGTCTTGATGTGGTGTGATCTTTAGGAGGTTTGGGTAGTAGACACATGTTGGCTAGAAGCATTTCTTCTGGGAACTTATTGCCTTGTAAAATATAATTGTATAATTTGGATAAGTGTGGGGCCAGGATATGTGAGAATTTTTTATAATAGAGGGTAGAATATGCATCTGGACCTGGTGCTGTGGAAGTTTTTAGGGACTTAATGATCTGTTATTTCTATAGCAGTGCATGGGGCGTTCAGTTTATCAATTTGTTGGGCAGACAGAGTGGGAAGCAATATATCTCTAAGCCAATCTTGAGAAGACTGTTTTGGTGAATTATTAGGGGCGGATAGTAAGTTTTTCTAGAAATCAGAGAAAATTTCTATAACTTCTTTAGGGTGAGAGACTAGATTCCCGTTGGCATTGCGTAATTTGTATATATGTGGTGAGTTAGTAGATTGTTTAAGCTTTCTAGCAAACATTGTAGATGCAGAATTACTATATAATAGGAATTTTGCTTTGGACCATCTCAAGGTCTTTTCAGTGTCCGCAGCCAACAGTGTATTAAGAGTACTTCTTTTATATTGGATTTGATTATATAAGTCATTTGATGGGGATTGGAAATGCTTGTAATATAATTTGTCTAATTCTCTAGTTAAGGTGTTAATATCCATTAATTTTGATTTATTTTTAGCTGAAGCAGTATTAATTAGGTGGCCTCTCATAACTGCCTTGTGTGCTGTCCACAATGTGGTAGAAGGAATGTCAGGAGATTCATTATGAATGAAGTAATCTGCTAATTGTGTTGACAGTTGTTGGGTAATACTGGGGTCTGTTAAATTAGTCATTAATTCTCCATTTATATGGAATAGGTGCCATGCCTATGTGAAAGGTAGTGAAAGCAACAATATGATGGTCAGACCAGGGGCATGTATGAATGTCAGCATTCAATGAATTAGTTAAAAGAATCAGTGTTCCAAAAATATAGTCTAATCTTGCGTAGCTTTCATGTGGATGAGAATAAAAAGTATAAGCCCTTATTACCCACCTTGTGAGCTCTCCATGTATCAATTAATTGAAGGTTGTGTAGGGAGCGGGTAAGAGATTTCGGAAATGGCTTTGACGAGGGGACAACTCTACTCCTATCAAGGACCCAGCTTGCTTCCACATTAAAGTCTCCTAACACTATTAGGTGGGGGGAGTGATATCTGTCCAGGATTTCAAAAAATGTTTAAAAAAAATGTAGATTGTGCCTCATTGGGGGCATAAATTGAGGCAATAGTGATTTGACGACCATTGAGGATGCCTTTCAGGATCAGGAATCTGCTTTCTGGGTCTTTGTAAATGTTTAGAATTTCCATGACTAGTGATCTCCTTATAAAGATGGCTGTACCACGAGTCTTGAAAATATAGTCTGTGCAATAATGTTGATTATAAGACCTGTGAAAATATTGTGGGTGATTACTGGTGGCAAAGTGGGTTTTCTGCATTAAAATAATATCTGTTCCCAGCCTTTATAATGACGGAATGCTTTTTTGCGTTTATTAGGCAAATTAAAACCTTGAACATTATGCGATATTACTTTAATCCCCATTATAGTTATCAAAGAAGTATATTGGTCTGATATGATAGTATGTGATGTTTACGACCATAGGGGTTGCAAAAACTATAAATATATAACCCAAGTAATTACCTATATTGTTGTTAAACTTGTGAAAAAAGTAGAATATGGTACATGAACAATAGAACATTAGAAAATAACCATGCTGCATTGCACAAGGTTGCTCTAACACAACATATTAAGTAATATAGAGAATTTTTGTTCAACCTTTTCAAAATTTTGTAAAAATAGAGTGTTTTATTATAACTATGAGAAATCTTAAGTATAGCTTGGGGTTCAGGGTGAGAAGCACTACCTGACCAAAAATAATATTTATGTGGACAGTAATGTCCATTACTCACAAATGGAGCCTCCTCCATTAAAACAATAGATAGCAGGAACAGCAGGATAGCAGGAACAGTCGTAGAAGTAGAGGAACAAACTAGCGGAGGCAGAGCAGATCAGCCTCATCGAGGATTCTATAAACAAAAATATAAGTGCATGTCGTAACATATTGAAAAAATTGGAAGAAAAGACAACCAAGAAAAGGAAAATAAAAGTTAAATGTATACAATCGTATAGAAGGAACTATGATATACCAACCAAAACACATTTTAAAAGAGTAGATCAGCTGTTTGCTTTACGCAGTCAAACTATCAAATTTTTCAGAACTGTAATAACTTTTCTTTGATCCCTGCTAAAAATGAAAAAGAGAAAAAGGAGAAAATCTCCAAAGAAAAAAAGCAGGGAAAATATTTAGTTGTAGGAATGAGTCAGCTTTATTCTCATGTGTCCAAATTTCTGAATGATTGTCGCCATCTTCTTTGATCCCGACGTGTTTCTGGGGTGGCCCAGATAGGTGAAGTGTGAGGAGTGGTAGGAGGTCTTGCAACTGCACCTGGATCCAAAAGACCCAACTTCACTAGGAGATCTTTGCCTTCCGAGACGTTGAAGACTGTGAAGGTGGTGTCATTGTGTGGCACTGTTAATTTAAATGGAAAACCCCACCGGTATCTAATATGAGCTGATTGTAGTACAAAAGTTATCTCCTTCAATTTGCGTCTCCTTTCCAGGGTAGCTCGAGAGATGTCTGGAAATATTTGAATTTTTGTGCCCTCCAATTCAATGTTATGCATATTTCTAGATGCTCTTAATATGCTTTCATTTGTGATGAAATCTTTCATGCATAGTTTGTCAGGGGGTGATTTAGGACGCAGGGCCCTATGAATTCTGTCACATGCGAATGAGGATGGAGGTAATTCAGGAAGGAGATTGTGAAACAGTTTGGAAACCGCCGGCATCAGATCGGTGACTGACTGGAATACCACAAATTCTTGGGTTGTTCCTGCGGTTTCGATTGTCTAAATCTTCCACTTGTGATTGTAAATATGAGTAGTTTTCAGCTAAAAGTTCAAAGTCTTTTCTGAGATCATTATGTGCAAGTGATAGCTCATCGTGTTTGGTTTCTAGAACATCTGTGCATCCCCCCAGGGTTGATATTTCTTGTGTGAGTGTGCTTGTTGTTTGGAGTTCATACAGAATTTTGTCTACAAGTTTTTCATAAATCTTGGTTAAGCTGGAGTCCAAATCAGGTTTTGTGATCTGAGAGGAGAACTCACTGTTATTTTGTGCGGAGGCAGACTCCTGCGAAGGGCCACTAGCAGCTATAGGAGACTGCAGAGGTAGTGAAATATAGCTATTAGTGGTGGTTATTCCTTGCAGTGTAGGTTAAATCCCCGCTGATCCGATGGAGTTTTTAATTAAAGATGGTGATCTGCATCGCGCCGCGCGAATGTGTCCCCACTAAAGTTGTTATTGTGTCTTTTAGCTCATCCTGTCTACTATATCCCAGGATAATGACTCATTCCATATCTGTTGTGGGGCTACATTCTTCCTGATGAGGAGGCCACGGGGCCCTGTTAGGGTAAGAGTCAAACACATAGGAATTAGGGAAAACAAGGTAATGGGGTGTAGAAAAATGGCCGCTCCTAGTAGTGTAGTGATGCAGAAAGCAGCGTCTCTTGAGGCAGTGAGGGGGTCCCAAGATGAGGACTATTGGTGGCAGACTAATCTGCTGGGCAGTTCCAGTATCTCTGCAGAATGTCTTATGAGAACCAGGGAAGCCCCAGCTACACTGCTACTGGGTGCAGCAAGATGGCCACTACATGTGGGTGTGTGGACAGGGCCACAGCTGTCACCAGGGCTGACCCTGGCCTGTAAGAATCTTTAATCCCCGACCTGGGACACCCCCTGTGCGGGCGGGATGTTACTAGTGTGCTGCAGGGCTTGAGTCTGGCTCATTGGGGACCAAGAGGCTACTGGTGGGCTCCGTGGTGTAGCAAGATGGCCGCCTCTCACCTGTATCCCCGCCGTGTTATCCTCTGCAGGCTTCCTCTGGCAGCCCTCCGATGTCTCTCCGCTGGACCACCCGGTCCGAGGAAGGTCCACCGCCGATGTACTAGGATGGGGCTGCCGCTCACCCAGGTGATTGCGGCATCCGAGCACGGTGGATGCAGAGGCCACGTAGGCCGTAAGATGGCGGCGGGTAACCGGTGAATGGATACGGCCGCGGGCCATGTAGCAGAGCAATCAGCCGGCCACGATCCCGAATTCAGGTCTGGGCCGATACAGGGGATGCACAGGAACCCAGATCGATAGTTTGGGGGTGTCACGTACCTGGTAGACGAGCCCAATGTGCAGGGAGCGGCTTCTCGTAGCCTCTGATTCACGAGGCCCTGGTAGAGGGAACAGGGGCTCGCGAGGGCAGAGGGCACAAGTGCCTGACTGGTAAGCTGAGTAGGGGCCTTGAGCAGAAGCTGTAGTCCACGGCAGGGTGCAGTAGTGGAACACTCGTGGCAGAGCAGCAGAGCAGGTGAGGACAGACCGGGTCAAACACTGGCAGGCTGGTTCAGGTACAAAAGCGGGATCCAAAACGGGAGTCAGAGTCCAGGCCGGGTCAGTTCGTTGGGTAGGCAGAAATCAGGTTAGAGGGATAAGCAAAAGAGTCGTCAAGGCAAGCCGGGATCAGAAGGGCAGGCAGCAAACAGGATACACAGAGGGAAGCCGGATCAGGTAGGAAGTTCAGCAGCGGGGTATCAATCAGCAGGGGTCTCAGGAAACGCTGTAGACCAGACAGCACTGGGCAGCATGACAGGGGAGTTTAAATACCCGATTCTGGCGCCAAGCGCCGTCACCGTGCGTGCGTGCTCCCGCGGGCGCGCGTGCGCGCGCACCCGTTGCGCTATCGCGCACGCGCATGCGCCGAACAGTTCCTCCAAAAGCAGGCATTCTTTTGATGCTGCTGTTGCCGGGCAGATTATGTAAATGCCTTTCCTGACATTGCCCCCCTCCAACGGGCAGCTTCCGGATGCCCAACTGGGCCATCTTAACTGGGTGGGATCTTTTGAAGGCCAGAATTAGTCTCTCTGCGTGGATGTTAGTCTCTGGTTCCCAGGAATTTTCTTCTGGGCCATAGCCCTTCCATTTTACCAAGTACTGGGTTTGGTTGCGCCTCCTCCTGCAGTCTAGGATGGATTCGACCTCAAACTCCTCCTCCCCATTGATTAGTACTGGTTCTGGGGGGCCTATACCCCGATCGGAGAATGGATCTGGAACTGCAGGTTTGAGTAGGGCCACATGGAACACCGGGTGTATTCGGAAGGATTCCGGCAGTTTCAACTCATAAGCCACATCGTTAATCCGTCTTAAAACAGGGAAGGGGCCCACAAATTTGGGGCCCAATTTCTTGGAAGGGCATGCTAATTTCAAGTTCACCGTGGACAGCCAGACTTGGTCTCCGGGCACTAGGTTAAGCTCCCCCCTCCTCCTCCTGTCGAATATCTCTTTGTTATATTTCTGGGTCCTTGCCATTGTTTCTTGTAGTAGTTTGTTGTTATCGTTAAAGAAGTTCAGAGTCTCTTGGGCGGCTGGAACTGCACATTCCGGTATATTATTGGATAGGAACAAGGGGTGGAAACCGTAGTTTGCGAAAAAGGGGGACTGTTTGGTAGCTGAGTGGACGGAGTTGTTGTACGCAAACTCGGCAAGAGGTAGTAAGGGTACCCAATCGTCCTGAGAAAAGCCTGAGAAACAGCGTAGATATTGTTCGAGCGTCTGATTGGTTCGTTCAGTCTGCCCATTGGTCTGCGGGTGATAAGCCGAAGAAAGGCACAGGTCAATTTTTAAGGATCCACAAAGTGCTCTCCAAAATCTGGACGTAAACTGCACTCCTCGATCGGATACGATGTTTGAAGGGATACCGTGCAGCCTTACTATTTCCTTGATGAACAGTTTTGCGGTTTCAGGAGCGGAAGGTGTGCCTCTCATAGGCAAAAAATGGGCCATTTTGGATAGTCTGTCTACTACCACAAAAATGGTAGTGCAGTCTTCGGATGGAGGTAACAACAATAAAATCCATGGAAATCATTCTCCAGGGTCCTTCTGGAATGGGTAGGGGTTTTAATAGTCCCCATGCTTTGGCCTTGCTGCCCTTGTTTCGGGTGCAAACGGCGCATGAATCCACGTAGTCTCTACAGTCCTTCAATAGGCGAGGCCACCAAAACATCCGCTGAAGAAGTTCAGATGTCTTGCGGATACCGAAATGGCCAGCCAGTTCATGGTCGTGGCAAGACTTAAGGACCCTGACTCGTGCTTGTTGAGGTACGAAAATCCTGTCCTGGAACCACAGCAGGTCATTTCTCCGCTGTAAGGTAACGTCCGGTAGGTGTAATTCACTTGTGTAAGCTCGTTTGATCTGAGATAGTACGTCTTCTTGTAATAAAAGAAAGTTTCCAGGCGTCAGGATGGTGTCCGGGAGTGACGAGGTTTGAGGTTCACTGAACATCCGGGAAAGTGCATCAGGTTTTGTGTTCTTTGACCCGGGCCTGTAAGTAATGTGAAATGAGAACCTGGTAAAAAAAAGTGCCCACCTAGCCTGACGTGGTCTCAGTCTCTTGGCGGTTTTCAAGTACTCCAGGTTCTTGTGGTCTGTGTAGACCAAAATGGGGTGTGCTGCCCCCTCCAGCAAGTAGCGCCATTCCTCCAGTGCTGCCTTAATTGCGAGTAATTCTCTGTCCCCGACATCGTAGTTTCTTTCTGCTTCGGACAACTTACGAGAAAAGAAAGCTACAGGGTGTAACAGGGCCTTGGGACCCTGCCTCTGGGAGAGTACTGCTCCCACGGCAATCTCTGAGGCGTCTACTTCTAGGGTATAGGGCAGGGCTGGGTCTGGGTGTCTTAGGACAGCGGCTGAGATAAACTGACCCTTGAGGGTAGAAAAGGCAGCCTGGGCCTCAGGGGTCCAGTTGAAGCGCGTGCCTTGTTTTGTCGGGCTGGTGATGGGGGCGATGATGGTGGAAAACCCCCGGATAAATTTGCGATAGAAATTCGCGAACCCCACAAACCGCTGGATCCCTTTCTTGTCCGTAGGGGCTGGCCAATCCAGGATGGCGGAGACCTTTTGTGGGTCCATCTTGATGCCTTCCACGGAGATAATCAGCCCTAAGAATTGGATGCTTTGCTGCTCGAAGACACATTTTTCAGGCTTCGCATACAGACCGTGTTGACGGAGTCGGGTTAGTACCTTCCCAACATGTTCCCGATGGATGGACAGAGAGGGAGAGAAAATTAGGATGTCGTCTAGATAGACGATAACGAACAGGTCAAGATAGTCTCTGAAGGCCTCATTCACAAAATGTTGAAATGTAGCTGGGGCGTTGCATAGACCGAAGGGCATCACACGGTATTCAAAATGCCCGAATCGGGTACGGAAGGCGGTCTTCCATTCATCCCCGCTTCGAATCCGGACTAGGTTGTAGGCCCCACGTAGGTCTAATTTGGTGAATATAGAAGCGGTTCCGAGTCTCTGGAAGAGTTCAGGCACCAGAGGAAGGGGGTAACGATTCTTGATCGTAATCTTGTTAAGCTCACGGTAGTCTACGCAAGGGCGTAGTGAGTGGTCCTTCTTCTCGACAAAGAATATCCCTGCTCCTGCCGGTGAGGTGGAAGGGCGGATGAACCCTTTTTTCAGATTATCATCAATGTAAGTTTTGAGAGTCCCCAGCTCCAATTCGGTCAGAGGGAAGATCCTCCCGAACGGTACCTCTGCCCCAGGGAGGAGTTCAATCGGGCAGTCGTAGGGCCTGTGTGGGGGTAATGTCTCTGCACCTTTCTTGCTGAATACATCCAGAAAGGTGTGGTATGCTTTGGGGACGGATTGGCGGGTCTCGGTATCAGCATCGAGACACAGTAGCGAAGAAGGCGTATCAGTGTTTTTCGATAGGCAATGCTGGCGGCAATAAGGAGAGCGGAAGCTGATCTTTCCAGTAGTCCAGTCAATCTTGGGGTTGTGAGCCCTCAGCCATGGTATACCCAGTATAATGGGAAACAAGGGGGACTCAATAATGTCCAGGCAAAGCCATTCCCGGTGGCTATTGGAGATGATTGTGTCCAGAGGGGCCGTCTCCTGGGTAACAGGTCCGGATTTGATGGCCGATCCGTCGGCCAGGTGGATGGATAGGCCCTTAGCTCTGGGTTGTAGGGGGATTCGGAACTTGCTGGCGAAAGATGCATCCATAAAGCCGCTACACGCTCCGGAGTCAATTAGGGCGGTAGCTTGGATATTCCCTCCTGGAAGCTGTAGGGAAATTGAAACAGCCAGATGAGTTGCGTTATCAAATGAAACAGGTGAGCAGGTAGAACAAACAGAGGAAGACTTACGGGACTTGGCGGGACAGGACCTCACGTAGTGTCCCGGTTCGCCACAGTACAGGCAGAGGTTGTTGTTCCGCCGGCGTTGACGCTCCTCAGGAGTAAGTGAGGGTCGAAGCAAACCAAGCTGCATGGGCTCTGGAACGTCGGTGGGCGTCTGAGCGAACGCCGGAGGAGCGGAGTGAGGAAGGTTTGGGTTAAACACACGGGGAAGCATCCAGACAGGGCGAGAAGGGCCCGTGGTGCGTTCTGCCCTTCGTTCCCTTAGTCGTCTGTCGATTTGGGTAGCCTGCAGAATCAGAGCGTCAAGCGTTGCGGGGATGCCCACCCGGGCCAGTTCATCCTTAAGAGGTTCCGAGAGGCCTAGGTGGAACTGGTGACGCAGGGCAGCGTCATTCCAGTTAGTATCCGCGCTCCAACGCCGGAATTCGGACACGTAATCTTCCACGGCCCTGCGGCCTTGTTGTAGGGAGCATAATGCGGCTTCTGCAGTGGCCGCCTGAAGGGGGTCCTCATAGAGGAGGTCCATTGCTTGAAGGAAGGAACTTAGCAGGTCCAGGCAGACGTCCTTGTGTTCCAAGAGACGATGGGCCCATGTCTGGGGTTCTCCTGAAAGTAGGGAAATGACAAAACCCACCTTGGTGGATTCAAGCGAGAATGTCTGGGGCTGTAACGCAAAGAACAGTTCGCAGGCGTTACGGAAGGCCCTGTATTTGCTGCGGTCCCCCGAGAATCTTTCCGGAGTGGGGACCCTAGGTTCTGGTGGCAGCATTACCACAGATGGCGCAGGAGAAGTTCCAGAGGCCGGGGTGGATAAGGTCCGGACTTGTTCCTCCAGACGGGTGTACCCCTCTTGCAAACTTCTGACGGCCGAGGTAAGTCCGTCCAGGTGGCGGCACAAGTCCTCCATTGGAGAGGCTCCCTGCGTGGGCTCGGACATGGCTGTCTGGTACTGTCACGTACCTGGTAGACGAGCCCAATGTGCAGGGAGCGGCTTCTCGTAGCCTCTGATTCACGAGGCCCTGGTAGAGGGAACAGGGGCTCGCGAGGGCAGAGGGCACAAGTGCCTGACTGGTAAGCTGAGTAGGGGCCTTGAGCAGAAGCTGTAGTCCACGGCAGGGTGCAGTAGTGGAACACTCGTGGCAGAGCAGCAGAGCAGGTGAGGACAGACCGGGTCAAACACTGGCAGGCTGGTTCAGGTACAAAAGCGGGATCCAAAACGGGAGTCAGAGTCCAGGCCGGGTCAGTTCGTTGGGCAGGCAGAAATCAGGTTAGAGGGATAAGCAAAAGAGTCGTCAAGGCAAGCCGGGATCAGAAGGGCAGGCAGCAAACAGGATACACAGAGGGAAGCCGGATCAGGTAGGAAGTTCAGCAGCGGGGTATCAATCAGCAGGGGTCTCAGGAAACGCTGTAGACCAGACAGCACTGGGCAGCATGACAGGGGAGTTTAAATACCCGATTCTGGCGTCAAGCGCCGTCACCGTGCGTGCGTGCGCGCTCCCGCGGGCGCGCGCACATGCGCGCGCACCCGTTGCGTTATCGCGCACGCGCATGCGCCGAACAGTTCCTCCAAAAGCAGGCATTCTTTTGATGCTGCTGTTGCCGGGCAGATTATGTAAATGCCTTTCCTGACAGGGGGCTTGTGCCGTATGTACAGGCACAGGATGGCAGCAGATTAAGGCTGTATTGGTGGAGCTCCACAGAAGCACGTCTCTCTCCGCTCACGTCCGGACACGCCCCTATGTGTCTGAGTTTTAATAGAGAGTCATTCCTTTGGTTTTTATCCCAACATCTTGTCTGTGTACGATGCTTGGGGTAAAGGGCTGGTATTAGCTCTCGGTCTGCTGTTAGGGTTTGGAGGGCAGGGGGCACCGTTTGGTGGGAGCACCCAGGCGGTCCGTCACAGTGTCTTTAGCCTAGATTAATTTGTTACCAGCCAAAGAGCAGCTCCCTAAATTATAGGAAATTAGGATAGTTTATTTAGGGGAGTTGAGATTGATGAATAGTGCAAGGTTCTTCCTGTAACTTTCCATGCGATGTATAGTATATGTTTCTTAAAGCTGACCTTACAGACCGGATGGATTAATGAAAGACAGAAGTTGTCAAACAAATCTGATTTCTTTTTATAAGGAAGTGAACAAAACCTCAAAGGAATGGCTGTGGATATTGTACATTTAGATTTTACCAAAGCGTTTGACACAGTTCCCCACACACAGCTAATGGGTAAGGTAAAGTCTACAGGCTTGGAAAAATCAGTTTGTAAATAGATAGAAAACTGGCTAAAGGGCCAAATTCAGAGACTAGTGGTTAATGATTCATACTCTGAATGATCTAAGGTGGTGTACCCCAAGGTTCAGTTTGAAACCCTTACTTTTTAATATATTTACAAATTATATCGGGTCTGGAATTACAAGCCGACCACAATGCAATATTTAATTGGGCAACTATGTGGCAAAGGAGGTTTAACCACTTCAGCCCCGGAGGATTTGGCTGGCATTTTTTGCGATTCGGCACTGCATCGCTTTAACTGACAATTGCGCAGTCATGCTACGTGGCACACAAAATGGTGCCTTTTTTCCCCACAAATAGAGATTTCTTTTGGTGGTATTTGATCACCTCTGCGGTTTTTATTTTTTGCGCTATAAACAAAAAAAGACGGACAAATTTGAAAAAAAAACAACAATATTTTTTACTTTTTGCTTTAATAAATATCCCCCAAAAACATAAAAAAAACTATTTTTTTCCACAGTTTAGGCCGATATGTTTTCTTCTACATATTTGTGGTATAAAAAAAAATGGCAATAAGCGTATATTGATTGGTTTGCGCAAAAGTTATAGCATCTACAAATTAGGGAGTAGTTTTATGGCATTTTTACTATAATTTTTTGAACTAGTTATGGCGGCGATCTGCGATTTTATCGTGACTGCCACATTATGGCGGACACATCGGACACTTTTGACACTATTTTGGGACCATTGTCATTTATTGCTATAAAAATGCACTGATTACTGTGTAAATTACACTGGCAGGGAAGGGGTTAACCACTAGGGGGCAAGGAAGGGATTAAGTGTGTCCTAGGGAGTGATTCTAACTGTGTGGGGGCTGGGCTACCTGTTACACGACATTGATCACTGCTCCCGATGACAGGGAGCAGTAGATCAGTGTCCTGTCACAAGGCAGAACAGGGAAATGCCTTGTTTACACAGGCATTCCCCTGTTCTGCAGCTCTGTGACATGATCGCGGGACACCGGCGGACATCGAATCTGTGGGTCCCACAGGCACGTTCACGGAGCTCGCGGCAGGGGCGCGCGTGCCCGCACAGTGCGAAAATCAAAACGACGTACAGGTACGTTGCTTTGTGAAGCTGTGTCATTCGACGTATATGTGCAGGAGGCGGTTGGCAAGCGGTTAATATTGATAAATGTAAAGTTATGGACTTGGGGGCTAAAAATATGCATGCATCATACATACTAGGGGGAGTCGATGGTGGAGAAGGATCTGGGTGTTCTGGTAGATCATAGGCTTAATAATAGCATGCAATGCCAAGCTGTGGTTTCCAAAGCGAGCAAAATACTTTTTTGTATTAAAAGAGGCATGGACTGCAGAGAAAGAGACATAATTTTGCCCCTGTACAAATCATTAGTAAGACCTCATCTGGAATATGCAGTTCAGTTTTGGGCACCAGTTCATAAAAAGGATATTGGGGAACTGGAGAAAGTGCAGAGAAGGGCAACCAAACTGATAAGAGGCATGGAGGAGCTCAGCTATGAGGAACAATTACCTGAACTGAATTTATTCTTAAGTGGATATTAAAGTGGATGTAAACCTGATTAATGAAATTTGACCTCAGCACATATCTGTAGTGTTTTCTCATCTCTTTCCAAAGCCCTGAGTCCCATGTGTCTCTGCTGTTTCGTTGCTCTGTTATCAGAATGATAACTTTTGACAAAATCTCTGTCAACCAAGATAAAACCAGCCTGAAATTTGTGTCGAGGGAGGTTGCTATAAATTGGTTAGCAGAGAGCTTGACTTGTCACAGCACAGCTCTGAAAGTCTCTGCCTATGTAGAGGGGGGTGTGTTCCTTTCCTCCAATCAGCTTTCTTGGCTGTATGCAAAGAATCCACTCCAAGTGCTCAACAGGAAGAGGAAATCTCTAACATGATGTTCTGCTTTATATATGCTTTAGAAAGTGAAGACAGCAGATATGTAAAACTTATGTAGGGAGATTTGTTTCATCTCAGTTTTTTAATCTGAGGCTGTTCACTTCACTGGGTATAGGAGAGGGTTTACACACATTTTAAGAGGAGATATGATCAACATGTATAAATACAGAAGTAATCCATATAGTGAACATATAGTGACGGTGTTCCGTCAGATTAGGTGAACCATCAGAATTGGTAAAGGAAGTGGCGTTCCGTCGCCACCATCTTGCTACACCCCGCACTCCTCCACAGTAAGGATACACTGAGAAGGGGGCAAGCGGCCATCGTGTTACATCCACCAGAGTTTTGCATTTCACAGTTATTTTTAGCAGGAAACTGAGATTATATGGTGAAATACAGTATTTGGAAATCCATCGGACTGTTCACATGTTGAATTATAAAAGCAGCGCTGTTCTGTCACATTAGCAAGCCTTGAGATCAGCAGGTTTGCCGCTGCTTTTAAAATTCAATATCTAAAAGTCTGTTGGATTTCATCTTATAAGCTCCGTTTACTGTTAAAAATAACTGTGAAATTCAAGACTCCGGTGGTTGTAACAAGATGTCCACTTTCCCCTTTCTCACTGTATCCTTACTGTGGAGGAGTGCGGGGGGTAGCAAGATGGCAGCGACGGAACGTCACTTCAGTTACCAATTGTAATGGGTCGCCATATGTGATGGAACATGGCGATGCATGATGTCACGGAGAAGTGTTCTAGGCCTGGCATCAGCTGATGGTGCAAGGCTTTCAGCACTCGTCCCACTGGGGCTTGGCTCCCCCAGTGTGAGTACTATAAAGACAGCTCTTACACACTGCATGTCAGTCTCACTCTGAGCATTTCTGTGTTGACACCTGTGAATGCTAGGCTGTTTAAAAGGTAAAAAAAAATTCACTCTTTTCTTTTGAAGGCAGGATTGTGTATATGTGGGCTTCCTGCTCATGATTTATGCCTATCTAGTTTACCTTTCGATTACAAATTATTTTATTTACTCTTTTTGGATTGCAGACTGCCACACATTTATGTATCATTCTTACTGACGTAGTTCTCAGGTCGTTTCTTGTGAATGCATATCCTTATGTTCCGGACTGGCTGCATGTCTGCTCATATGGTGGGCTCGCACTGCCCCCCCCCCCATTTTTGAGAACCTTTCCACTCCATAGTTTGATCTGCAACTATACTATTACTCCAATTTCTGTGTTTAAAGTCCAAGAGGATTATTCCAGTGCATTGAACATGTCTTTCTACATATAGTGAACTTGGTGAGGAGGAGTTATTCACTTTAAGGTCATCGCAGAGGACAAGGGGGCACTCTTTATATCTGGAGGAAAAGAGATTTCATCTCCAATTACAAAATGGCTTCTTCACAGTAGGAGCTGTGAAAATGTGGAAAAGACTCCCCAAGAGGTAGTTTTGCCCAGCTCAGTAGATTTCTTTAAGAAAGGCCTGGGTTCTTTCCTAGATACACATAATATAGCTGGATACTATTATTCATAAGTAAAATTGATCCGTGGGATCAGAATTTTTTTTTCCCCTGCTGAAGCAAATTTGATCATGCTTTATTGGTTTTATTTTTTGCCTTCCTCTGGATCAACTGTGGGTATAGAATTGTATACATAGGGTTGTATAATTTTTTTTCCCCTTCTATTGGTTGAACTGGATGGACTTTTCTTTCAACTAGACCAACTATTTAGCTATAAAAACTAAGCATATTAGTTAGCCATTTATGCTTAGCTTATGGTGAAGGGCGGGTGATGTTACTCTACAAACACATCTGATGTAGGGAAAACAACAGTTTCTAGTATATTCAACTGCTGTCCCCCTTTCTCCCCACAAGAGGCTTTGGACAGCTCTGTGTCTACAGGTAACTTAAATAGCAGTCTGTCATCTTGCATCTATTGCCATCTTTAAATCTGTTATCACCTACTGTCATTGGGATTGAAAATATAAATAGTGCCTCTTTGTCTGAAAAAAAAATCTAAGTTGACTGCTTTGCCCTGACTGTCTGGTGATGGTAGATGAAAGTGGAAAACGAACAGGGCTTCAATTAGGCTGCAGAAAGATTGTTAAAGTGATTGTAAACCCTTACATATGACCAGTGTGACAGCAGGAAGGTAAAGTCACCTGGTTGCATCCAGGGGGGTAGATATATTTCGCCCAGATTCAGGCTTTACGCCGACTTATACAACTAGGTGGAGAGTTGTATAAGGCTAGTGGGCTCATGGATGACTCATACCTCTAGGGAGAGTGTGGGGCGTCGTACAGACAGGGAGTTGATGAGACCAGCTGAAGCTTGTCAGCTCATTTAGGCCTCTATAAGAACTCCCAGCTTCATTAGATGTTGGCTCATGCCTGGACCCAGACCTGTGTGGACTGTCTAGGGAGAGTGAACCCCTGTGCGGTGAGACAAAGCCTGTGTGGCTATTTGCTTGGACATTTAAAACCAGGGACTTAGGGACTAGGACAGCACTAGGCTGATCCCAGTTGTTAGTTAGGAAACCTGTATGTTTAGTCAGAGGTCAAGTTGACCAGGATTTATTTTGTTTATGTTTCTTTTGCTTTGCTGTGTTTTGTCACTGTAAATAGAAAATAAACCGCACCTTTTTGATTTTGAAAACCACAACCTCCGTTTGCTGGGCCTGTTTTTGTGTGGGGAGCCCATCTCGGGGGTCACACACACCCGCTGCCGAGCTAACCCCCTCACAGTTGGTGGAGAATGCAGGCAGTTTTTTTTTAAGCCAGCATGGAGGAGATACTGAAGCAGCTGGCTCTAGCAAATGCCAATCAACAGCAGACAAATGCAGGTTTGCAAAAGTGCCTTGCAGCTCAACAACAGAACTTCGCAGCCCAGCAGCAAGCTCATCAACAGAGCCTTGCAGCCCAGCAGCAGACAAACGCAACTTTGCAACAGAGTCTGGAGGCTCAGCAACAAGCCCAGCAGCAATCTGAGGCCCGCTTCATAGACCTGTTACAGAAGCAAGAGCAGAGACTACAACAACAGATGGAAGCAGCAATGCAGCAACGTCCGCAGACCAGTGAGGAAAGCCGTCCCACTAATACCGCGTCCTTTGGGGTGAGTCGTTTATTGACAAAAATGACTGGAGAGGATGATCCAGAGGTATTTTTGACCACATTTGAAAGGACCGCTGAAAGAGAAAAGTGGCCTGAGGAGCAGTGGGCTGGACTGGTGGCTCCTCTGTTAACTGGTGAATCGCAGAAAGCTTACTATGACCTAGAGCCTAACCAAGCAAAAGACTATGCGATGCTAAAAGCTGAAATATTGGCAAGGCTGGGTGTCACCCAGGCTGTCCGGGCTCAGCGTGTGCATAACTGGACTTTCCAGCTTGGAAAACCCCCCAGGTCTCAAATGTATGATCTCATTCACCTGAGCAGAAAGTGGCTACAGCCAGAGACTTTGTCCGCACCAAAGATTGTGGAACGTGTTGTAATGGATCGGTTTTTGAGAGCTCTTCCTACTGCCATCCAAAAGTGGGTAAGCCATGGAGACCCAGAGACGGCCGATGGTCTTGTGGATCGTGTGGAGAAATACTTGGCTACAGAGAACCTGACGGCCTCTTCCAGAGACACTCGGACTTTCCACCCTAAGACCAGACCATCCCCAGGGGCGGATAAGAGGATTCCAAGGGGTGAGGGTGGAGAGAGTGAGAGGGTGGGAGCTCTACCCCAAGTTTGGCGAGAACAGCCTGGGAAATCAGCGGCTCAAGAGGCCGCAAGAAGGATCGTTTGCTACCGCTGCCGGCAAGCGGGACATATTGCAGCCAATTGCCCGGTTGTGGAGGAACCCATGCAGTGTGACTTTCTGACGGGCAGACGTCAGTCGCTGTGTGCGACAGTCGCATGCACTGCCATTTGAGGAACTGAGAAACATTTATGCAAAATGTGTGTTAATGGTAGAAATGTTGTGGTATTGCTGGATTCAGGTAGCCTTGTGACCCTGATAAAGGCTGAGTTAGTTAAAACAGAGGTCTCTGGGAATAGCAAGGTAGCTGTTATTTGTGTGCATGGGGACACCCGAGAGTATCCAGTGACTACAGTGTGTTTCGAGACCCCCAAAGGTACCCTCTCTCATCCAGTGGGCTTAGTATCTCAGTTACCGCATGACGCCATTGTGGGAAGGGATTTTCCGAAGTTCTGGGAACTGTGGGATGATCCTGAGCCCCCTACTGGTGCCCCTATGTACCAGGAATGTGATAGCCAGAACTCCCCTGAGAGTGGTGAGGACTCTCCGGAATTTCCCTTATCAGTATTGGCAGGGGAGACTCAAGAAACTGGAGAGGAGCCCACCTCCTCAGACGAAAACCTACCGTCTGTGGAGTTTTCTGATCTTGAGGTTCACAGGGAAAACTTTGCCACAGAACAGTTGAAAGACCCCGCCCTAATAAAGGCACGGGAAAACGTAGTGAAAATAGATGGCGAGTTAGTGAACCCAGATAATACCTGCACTTACCCATACTTCAGCGTAGAGAAGGACCTACTGTATCGGGTGGCAAAAAGGGCAGAAGAAACCGTTGAGCAGCTTGTGGTGCCCAAACCTTACAGGAAGTTGGTGTTGGAGTTGGCCCATGGGCACATTCTTGGAGGTCATCTGGGGACAGAGAAAACCCGAGAGAGGGTATTACAGAGATTCTATTGGCCGGGGGTGATGAAGGACATAGAAAATTATTGTTCCTCCTGCCCTGTGTGTCAGAGGTCGGCCCCGATGCCACATTTCCGTAGCCCGCTGGTCCCTCTACCCATCATTGAGGTCCCGTTTGAGAGGATCGCCATGGATTTGGTAGGTCCTATAATCAAGTCCGCTAGGGGGCACCAGTACATATTAGTTATAATGGACTATGCCACCCGTTATCCAGAAGCGATCCCTCTCCGAAATACCTCGGCCAAAACCATAGCCAAAGAGCTATCTCTTGTGTTTAGCCGGGTGGGTATTTGTAAAGAACTGCTTACGGACCAAGGTACACCCTTTATGTCCCGGGTTATGAAGGAGCTGTGTAAATTGTTCAAAGTGACGCAATTACGTACATCTGTGTATCACCCCCAAACCGATGGGCTGGTTGAAAGGTTCAACAAAACCCTAAAACAAATGTTGAAGAAAGTGGTGGATAGAGATGGAAAGGATTGGGACTGTCTACTTCCTTATCTGATGTTTGCTATTAGGGAGGTGCCCCAATCCTCTACGAGGATTCTCCCCCTTTGAGTTACTGTATGGGAGACACCCAAGAGGGCTGTTGGATATTGCCAAGGAAACTTGGGAAAGTGAGAGTTCTCCCCACAGGAGTGTGATTGAGCATGTCGCCCTGATGCAAGACCGAACTGCACAGGTAATGCCCATCGTGAAGGAACATTTCGCCCAAGCGCAGTTAGCACAGCAGAGAGTGTACAACCGTGGAGCCAAGACCCGTACCTTTTCCCCGGGGGATAGGATACTGGTACTTGTCCCTACGGTTGAAAGTAAATTCCTTGCCAAATGGCAAGGCCCCTACGAGATAATGGAAAAAGTGAGCGAAGTGAATTACAAGGTCAGACAACCAGGAAGGCGAAAGCCCGAACAGATCTATCACGTTAATCTGTTGAAAGCCTGGAGGGATAGAGAGTCCCTAGTCGCAGACACTTGGTCACCAGCTCAAACTGGTTGCGTGATTCCGGAGGTTGGAATAGCAGCCACCTTGTCACAACCCCAACAACAGGAGGTTAAGGAGGTTGTGCTTCGCAACAAGGAGGTATTCTCTGAGCTGCCGGGACAAACATCTGGGGTAGAGCATGACATCATTACCCCGCCCGGTGAAAGGGTGAAGTTAAAACCCTATCGGATCCCAGAGGCCCGACGGGAGGCAATACGGGAGGAAGTACAGAAAATGCTGAACTTAGGGGTGATAGAGGAGTCCCAAAGTGATTGGTCTAGTCCCATTGTGTTGGTGCCTAAACCGGATGGGAGCTGGCGATTTTGTAACGATTTTCGACAGTTGAACAAAGTTACAAAATTTGACACCTACCCCATGCCACGTATAGATGAGTTGATCGACCGGCTGGGAACAGCCCGATACATGACGACTCTTGACCTCACAAAAGGGTATTGGCAAATCCCCCTGGCCAAGTCGGCCAAAGAGAAAACCGCATTTGTAACCCCAGACGGGGCGTTCCAATATAAAAGAATGCCGTTCGGGTTACAGAATGCGCCGGCCACATTCCAGCGGAAAATGGACCAGATGCTGAGGCCCCATCGGAAGTATGCTGCGGCTTACCTGGATGACATAATTGTCCATAGCACAGATTGGGCCTCACATCTGCCAAAAGTGCAAGCAGTCCTGGACTCTGTTCGGGAAGCGGGGTTTACGGCTAACCCCAAGAAGTGTACCATTGGGCAGGAGGAGGCCAAATATCTTGGGTACACCATTGGGAGGGGAGTAATAAAACCCCAACTCAACAAAGTCGAGGCCATCCAGAGTTGGCCACGTCCCAACAGCAAGAAGCAGGTACGAGCCTTTCTGGGAATCGCTGGGTATTATCGGCGATTCATTCCCCACTTTGCTTCTAAGGCTGTGCCCCTAACCAATCTGACGAAGGGGAAAGGGTCGGTCATGATTAAATGGACCCCCGAGGCTGAGGCAGCATTCCAATTCTTGAAACAAGCCTTATGTAGCCAGCCAGTGTTGTACTCACCCGACTTCTCTAAAGACTTTGTCGTACAAAGTGATGCGTCAGATGTGGGGTTAGGAGCAGTATTGTCCCAGGTCTGGAACGGGGAAGAGCACCCAGTCATTTACCTCAGCAGGAAGTTGAAGTCCCATGAGGTAAATTACGCCACCGTTGAAAAGGAGTGTTTAGCGGTGAAGTGGGCTCTAGATTCCCTTCGGTACTACCTGCTACGTAGGCACTTTGACATGGTTACGGATCACGCTCCGTTAAAGTGGATGGCTCAAAACAAGGAAACAAATAGAAGAGTGAATAGGTGGTTCCTGGCCCTCCAGGAATTCAACTTCACAGTAAAGCATCGCCCTGGCGTTCAAATGGGGAATGTGGATGCTTTGTCTCGAGTACATGAATGCCTGATTGCTGGTGTTCCAACCCCGAGGTTAAAACAAGAGGGGGGGGTATGTGACAGCAGGAAGGTAAAGTCACCTGGTTGCATCCAGGGGGGTAGATATATTTCGCCCAGATTCAGGCTTTACGCCGACTTATACAACTAGGTGGAGAGTTGTATAAGGCTAGTGGGCTCATGGATGACTCATACCTCTAGGGAGAGTGTGGGGCGTCGTACAGACAGGGAGTTGATGAGACCAGCTGAAGCTTGTCAGCTCATTTAGGCCTCTATAAGAACTCCCAGCTTCATTAGATGTTGGCTCATGCCTGGACCCAGACCTGTGTGGACTGTCTAGGGAGAGTGAACCCCTGTGCGGTGAGACAAAGCATGTGTGGCTATTTGCTTGGACATTTAAAACCAGGGACTTAGGGACTAGGACAGCACTAGGCTGATCCCAGTTGTTAGTTAGGAAACCTGTATGTTTAGTCAGAGGTCAAGTTGACCAGGATTTATTTTGTTTATGTTTCTTTTGCTTTGCTGTGTTTTGTAACTGTAAATAGAAAATAAACCGCACCTTTTTGATTTTGAAAACCACAACCTCCGTTTGCTGGGCCTGTTTTTGTGTGGGGAGCCCATCTCGGGGGTCACACACACCCGCTGCCGAGCTAACCCCCTCACACCAGGGATGTGAAACTTTTCAGGTGATACACCTAGATGAAACAAGTCCTCCTACATACAGTGCCCTGAAAAAGTATACCCCTTGAATATTTCCACATTTTGTCATGTTACAAACAAAAACATAAATTAATTTTATTGGGATTTTATGTGACAAAGTGGCACATAATTGTGAAGTGGATGGAAAATGGTAAATAGTTTTTAATCACTTGCTTACTGGGCACTTAAACCCCCTTCCTGCCCAGACCAATTTTCAGCTTTCAGCGCTGATGCACTTTGAATGATAATTGCGCGGTCATACAACACTGTACCCAAATTATATTTTTATCATTTTTTTCCCACAAATAGAGCTTTCTTTTGGTGGTATTTGATCATCTCTGTGGTTTTTATTTTTTGCGCTTTAAACAAAAAAATACAGAAAATTTTGAAAAAAACACAATATTTTTTTACTTTTTGCTATAATAATATCCCAATTTAAAAAAAAAAAAAACAACTTTTTTTTTTCTCAGTTTAGGTCGATACGTATTCTTCTACATATTTTTGGCAAAATATAGTGATTGGTTTGCACAAAAGTTATAGCGCCTACAAAATAGGGGATAGATTTATGACATTTTTATTATTATTTTATTTTTAACTAATAATGGTGGCGATCTGCGATTTTTGTCAGGCCTGTGATATTGCGGCGGACATATCGGACACTTTTGACACTATTTTGGGACCATTCACATTTATACAGCGAACAGTGCTATAAATATGCACTGATTACTGTATAAATGTGACTGGCAGGGAAGGGGTTAACACTAGGGGGCGATCAAGGGTTTAAATATGTTCCCTGGAAGTGATTCTTACTGTGGGGGGAGGGGACTGACTGGGGGAGGGGACCGATCTGTGTCCCTATGTACAAGGGACACAGCATCGGTCTCCTCTCTCCCTGACAGGACATGGATCTCTGTGTTTACACACAGAGATCCACATCCTGCCTCTATAACAGCCGATCGCGTGTACCTGGCGGACATCATGGACATCAAAATCCGGGAGATCAGGCGCAAAAAAAAGAAAAACAGAGCAAGCGAGTGTGACAGATGGTCTCGGGGGGGCAATTGCCCTGTTGCCCCCCCCTGGATCCGCCCCTGGTCTGACATGGACTACGAGCCTGTCCTAAGCAGTGGAACACTGACAGCCTCAGAAGAGGAGGAGGAGGGCCCGCCTGCCAGACAAAGGCGTTCTGCTGAGGAGGCAGTGCCATCCACCAGCACCGCAGTGCCATCCACCAGGCAAGCAAGGCCACGTACCAGTGGGGTGTCATCTCAGTCCCAAAGGGTTAGGTCCCATGCCAGCCTTCCCTATTCCCTTCAGAACCCCTTGTGGCTTCCTCCTAATTCAGGAGAAGCCAACATTCCCCCTTGCACTGCCCAGCCAAGAGTCCAGGTGGACACAGAAAATTTTGCCCCGATTGACTTTTTCAATTTAATTTTCACTGACGACATGCTTGCATCAATTGTGGCCCAGTGCAACCTATACACCCAACAGTTCATAGCAAGCAACCCAACGTCCTATTATGCCCGTCCCTACCAGTGGAGAGCTCTTACAGTGGAGGAGTTTAGAATTTTTTTGGGCCTCACATTCTGCATGGGACTAAACGGAAAAAATCAATTGCGTTCATATTGGTCAACACGCCCCATCTACCATATGCCCATCTTTTCCTCAGTAATGCCCAGGTCCCGATATCTAATGATTATGAGATTCCTACACTACAACGACAATACCCAGTGCCCTCCCCGAAATGACCCAAATTTTGATAAGCTTTATAAAATTCGGCCGCTACTAAATTATTTTTCTGAAACCTTCCCCCAGTTGTTTACCCCAGACCAACATATATGCGTGGATGAGTTCCTTATAAAATTTTCTGGCAGGCTGGGCATAAAACAATTTATACCCAGCAAAAGGGCCCGCTATGGGGTGAAGCTCTATAAACTGTGTGACCGAGCCACAGGGTATGTGTATGCATTCATCGTATACGAAGGGAAGGACACCCAACTGCACCCCCCTAATTGCCCAGACTATATAGGAACCAGTGGGAAAGTAGTTTGGGAACTCATAAACCCACTTCTGGAGAAAGGCTACCACTTGTATGTGGACAATTTTTATACAAGTTTGCCCGTTTCGAAACCTTCACAGAAAGAACACTCCAGCATGCGGCACCGTATGGACGAACCGGAAGGGCTTTCCTCAAAGCCTGGTCACCAAAAAATTGAGAAGAGGGGAATGAGGAAATTTTGGCTGTGAAGTGGAGGGACAGAAGAGACGTCTACGTGCTTTCTTCCATCCACAACAATGAATTCGTTGAAATCACCAGGAGGAATGGCCGGATCCAAAAACCAAAATGCATCTACAAGTACAATAAGTTCATGGGGGGTGTCGACTTCAACGACCAGATGCTCGAACCCTACCTTTCCACAAGAAGAACATACCAGTGGTATAAGAAAGTTTCCATTTATTTATTTAATTTGGCCATGTACAACTCCTGTCATCTATCGGAAATCCACTATAAGACCCAAACCCTTCCTTTTCTACCAGGAGGAAATCACCACTGCCCTTATATACCCGAACAGCCCACCAGTAAACATTAGATCCGATGTAATTAGCCGACTCTCCGAGCGCCACTTCCCAGATAAAATCCCTCCCAGACCAACAGGCCAAAAACGCCAGAAAAAATGCCGGGTGTGCTCCAAAAGAGGAGAGAGAAGAGACACCATTTATTATTGTGCCCAATGTCCTTCAGAACCAGGCCTCTGCATGATTGATTGTTTCCGCCGTTACCATACCAAACTCAATTATTAGTTCACTTCCTGCCATTTATCTTTACACCCCTTATGCATCTGCTTGCTCTGTAACTGACCCTGGCTTGATATTCGACTACGCGTCTGCCTATCGATTCTGTTTATACCTCTGCCTGATCTGGAACTGACCCTGGACTGTTATTTGACCACGCTTCTGCCTACCGATTCTGTTTATACCTTTGCCTGATCTGGAACTGACCCTGGACTGTTATTTGACCACGCTTCTGCCTACCTATTCTGTACATACCTCTGCCTGATCTGGAACTGACCCTGGAATGTTTGACCATGCTTTTTGCCTGCCTCTTGGACAGATCTTTTACCCTGCCAGTGGACTAGTGGGATTCATAACACAGGGGTCTCACATATGTGAGGGGCTCCAGAATTGTTTTTCTGGATGAAGAAAACAATTGTTTTTGTTTTCTCATTCCTAGATTAGGGTCTGGAGACTCAGAGGCTTCAAAGAGATTTGGGTGGGAGAAGCCTCTACCCCTGTCCCCATCAGTCCTGAACGAGGCCCTACTTCTGCCTGCTGCCTGTAGGACCTATGCTATCATGCCTCTGCCTGTTGCATGAACTGACCACACCACATGGACCTGCCTACTACCAGGACCAATATTTTGGCACTAATGAGAATCTCTGCTTGCACTGACCCTGGACTGTATATGGACAGTATCCTTGCCTGCTGCCTGTACGAACTATGGACAGTATTCCTGCCTGTTGCCTGGACAATTGCATTCGCTTTTGCTGACCAAGTCCCTGCCTGCTGCCTGGACCAGTGCTATCCTCCTGTGGACAACTACGCTTCTAAAACAACAGGTAATCTTTTGTTTACCCTTTGCTCAGCAGAATATATTTTGGGGTGTAATTCTTGGTATGTGCATGTTATGTGTCCCTAGAACACCTGATGCTGTTCTTTGCATTTTGGGCCACTGTATGTGGCCAGGCTGTGTAAAAGTCTCACACATGTGGTATCGTCATACTCAGGAGGAGTAGCAGAATGTATTTTGGGGTGTAATTTTTGCTATGTGCATGCTATGTGTTGGAAATATCTTATAAATGGACAACTTTGCGTAAAAAAAATGCATTTTCATTTTTTCCACACATTTTCCCAAAACTTCTGGAAAAAAATGAAACATTCAAAAGACTCATTATGCCTCATAGATTATATGTTGGGGTGTTAGCGTTCCAAAATAGGGTCACTTCGTGGGAGTTTCCATTGTCCTGGTGCTCCAGGGCCTTCAAAAGTGTAATAGGTGGTTGAGAAATGAGATGTGTAATTTATGCTCCTAGAACGCCTGACGGTGCTACTTCAATGTTGGGCCTCTGTATGTGGCCAGGCTGTGTAAAAGTCTCACACATGTGGTATTGTTATACTCAGGAGGAGTAGCAGAATGTATTTTGGGGTGTAATTTTTGCCTTTGTACATGCTATGTGTTGGAAATATCTTATAAATGGACAACTTTGTGTGAAAAAAATGCGTTTTCATTTTTTCCCCACATTTTCCCAAAACTTCTGGAAAAAAATGAACCGTTCAAAAGACTCATTATGCCTCATAGATGATACGTTGGGGTGTTAGCTTTCCAAAATGGGGTCATTTTGTGGGCGTTTCCATTGTCCTGGTGCTCCAGGGCCTTCAAAAGTGTAATGGGTAGTCAACAAGTTAGATGTGTAATTTATGGTCCTAGAACACCTAATTGTGCTCCCTGCATGTTGGGCCTCTGTATGTGGCCAGGCAGTGAAAAAGTCCCACACATGTGGTATCGTTATACTGAGGAGGAGTTGCAGAATGTATTTTGGGGTGTCATTTGTGGTATGCACATGCCATGTCAGAGAAATAAGCTATCACAATGACAATTTTGTGAAAAGAAAAGAAAAATCTTAATTTTGCAAAGAATTGTGGGAAAAATAGGATTTTTATAACAGCTTACCTGTAAAATCCTTTTCTTGGAGTACATCACGGGACACAGAGCGGCATAGTCATTACTATGTGGGTTATATAGATACCTTCAGGTGCTGGCACTGGCAACTTCCAAAACCGGAAGTACCCTCCCCTATATAAGCCCCTCCCATCCGGGAGCACCTCAGTTTTGTAGCAAAGCAATAAGTGTCCCCAAAGAGGGGTGGGAGCTCTGTGTCCCGTGATGTACTCCAAGAAAAGGATTTTACAGGTAAGCTGTTATAAAAATCCTATTTTCTTTCTCGTACATCACGGGACACAGAGCGGCATAGTCATTACTATGTGGGATGTCCTAAAGCAATGCCCAATGAGGGGGGGGTACACCATACATAAGCTGAGCGCTATCAGACATGAGGATCTTTTGCGGCCTGCAACACACTGCGCCCAAAGGCGACATCCTCCTGACTTCTAACGTCCACCTGGTAGAACCTAGTAAACGTGTGTACTGAAGACCATGTTGCGGCCTTACAGATCTGAGCCAGGGAGGCCTGGTGATGCACTGCCCATGAAGTTCCAACTGCTCTCGTGGAGTGCGCCCTAACTTTGAACGGAGGCGGTCTCCTTCTCAAGCCATAGGCTTGCATTATGACCTGTCGAATCCACTTGGCTAAAGTAGATTTTGACGCTGCCTGACCCCTTCTGGGGCCTTCCGACAGAATAAACAAAGTATCCGTTCTGCGAATCTGAGCAGTGGCTTTTAGATAAGCTTTAACTGCTCTTACTACATCCAAAGAATGCAATAACTTTTCCTCTACCGAACTAGGCTTGGGGAAAAGGAAGGAAGAACCACATCTTGGTTCAAATGAAACCTCGATACCACCTTAGGAAGAAAGGCTGGATGAGGACGTAACACTACTCTGTCCTTATGGATAACCAGATATGGCTCACTACAGGACATAGCGGCTAATTCCGACACTCTTTTAGCCGAACAAATGGCTACTAGAAAAATCAACTTCCTGGTGAGAAGAACCAGGGAAATATGCTGTAATGGTTCAAATGGTTGTTTCTGTAGAACCGACAGAACCAGGTTTAAGTCCCATGGACATATGGGAATATTAACCGGAGGGCTAATACGCATCACTCCTTGTATAAAGGCTTTGACTAGTGAATGCGAAGCCAAGGGCCTTTGAAAAAATATTGACAAGGCCGAAATCTGACCCTTGATAGTACTCGAGGCAAGCTTCCTATCTACAGCCCATTGTAGGAAGTCCAGAATCCTACCTATTACGTACTTACGTGGATGCCATTTCTTGGCTTCACACCAGGCGATGTACGCCTTCCAGATTCTATAGTAGATCTGCCTGGATACCGGCTTCCTGGCATTGATCATGGTAGATACCACAGGATTAGAGAGCCCTCTCTTTTTTAGAATGTGGGCTTCAATAGCCAGGCCGTCAAACCTAGGGCTGGTAAGGAAGGGTGGTATATCGGTCCTTGCGAAAGCAGGTCCGGACGATGTGGGAGGGTCCAAGGACTCCCCACAGACATTTTTACAATCTCCGCGTACCATGCTCTTCGGGGCCACGCTGGAGCCACCAGAATCACTGGTTTCTTTTCTACCCTGATTCTGCGGAGTAATCGAGGTAACAATTGTGGCGGTGGGAATGCATATATCAGCTTGAACTGATCCCAAGGGAACACTAGGGCATCCGAGCCGCAAGCTAGGGGATCCCTTGTCCAAGAGACAAACCTGTCCACTTTTGCGTTGAATCTGGATGCTAGCAGATCTACATCCGGTGTAGCCCACCGCTGACATATTGTCCGGAAAACCTCGGGATGAAGGGACCATTCCCCTGGGCATAATTGTTGGCGACTTAGAAAGTCCGCCTTCCAATTCTCCACTCCTGGAATGAATACCGCAGATATGGCTGGGACATATCTTTCTGCCCATTTCAGGATGCAATTTACTTCCCTCTGGGCTGCACGACTCCTGGTGCCACCCTGATGATTGATATATGCCACCGCCGTGGCATTGTCCGATTGAATTCTGACAGGGGACCCTTGGAGTTTGGATGTCCATGCTACTAGGGCATACCGGGCTGCTCGTATCTCTAAGAGATTGATGGGCAGGGCCTTTTCTGCATCCGACCATCTGCCCTGGAGAGACCATTGCTCCAGTACTGCTCCCCAGCCTATAAGGCTGGCATCTGTAGTGACCACCTTCCAAGAAATCGGACTGAAGGATTTCCCTCTTTCCAGATTCTGGGGAACCAACCACCAACGGAGGCTCTTGCGAACGGAAGGGGACAAGGACATTGGTAAGTCTAGGGCCTGAACTTTTTTGTTCCAGGCTGACAGTATGGCCCTTTGCAAATTCCTTGAATGGAATTGACCGTAGGGTACTGCTTCGAATGATGCCACCATTTTTCCCAGCAGCCTCATGCACAGGCGTATGGATGGCTGTCTTTTTGTACCCACTAGGTGGATCAAATCTCTCAAAGACGACCCCTTTTCTTGAGGCAAGAAAATTTTTCTCTGGTCTGAATCCAGCCTTAGCCCCAAGTATTCCAGACTTTTGACTGGTTTTAGGGCTGACTTGTCACGGTTGATAATCCAACCGTGATATTCCAGATACTCGATTGTCTCGTGAACAACCACTTCTAGTTTTTCCACTGAGTGGTCTATCAGCAACAAGTCGTCTAGATATGCCATTATCGTTACACCTCGTGTTCTTAGATTGGCCAATAATGGGGCCAGAATTTTTGTGAACACTCGTGGTGCTGTGGCCAGACCGAAGGGTAAGGCTCTGAACTGAAAATGGCGCCCTTCTACCGCAAAGCGTAGAAATTTTTGGTGGGCTGGAAAGATGGGAATGTGCAAATAAGCATCTTTGATGTCGATCGAGGCTAACCATTCCTCCCCTTGTAGGGCAGTGGCCACCGATCGGATCGACTCCATCCGGAAAGTCCTGATATGTAGGAATTTGTTTAGCCCTTTTAGATTTAATATGGGCCTCACGTCCCCGTTTGGCTTCGGAACTGTAAAGAGGTTTGAGTAAAACCCGAACCCCCATTCTTCCAGGGGAACCTCTATAATTACTGCTTGGAGCAATAATTGTTCTAGTGCCAACAGGAGGGATCCTCTCTTCTGGGGATCCCTTGGCACGTTTGACCATATAAAATGGGAAGGAGGGGAGTCTTTTAACTCCAATTTGTATCCCAGACTTACTGCGGAGAGCACCCATCTGTCTCTGATCGTGTCCCGCCAGGTCTCTGTGAACAACTGAAGTCTTCCCCCCACCCGATTGAGTGGGGGCAACCCTTCATGCATTTGACTTTGGGGGAGGTTTTGTACCTCTCCTGATCCAGGGCTTCTTGTTACCCTGCAATTGTCCCTGATTTTTACCTCCCGGATTTGACCAAGGAGGCCGTCGGAACTGTTTCACAGCCGATGTCCTAGGGACTGGAGAAGCAGGCCTCTTAAAAGAGGGACCTCTAACTCTGTTTTTAACCGGCAAGAGTGTACTTTTACCGCTGGAAATTTTCTGGATATATTTGTCCAGGTTTTCCCCGAATAAGCGTTCACCATGAAATGGGAAGCTGACCAGCAATTTTTTACAGGGAGCTTCAGCAGACCAGTTTTTGAGCCACAGAAGCCTGCGCATATGTACTACAGACAGCGTAAGGCGGGAGGCCTGATGGATTGAATCCTTTATAGCGTCCACCGCAAAGCATAAGGCTCTAGGTAGATCAGCTAGGGCAAGAGCCTGCTGATCTGGCAAGTCCCTTAAGACCTGTTTCAACTGATCCTTCACTGCTTGGCAGACCCCAATAGCTGCCACTGCTGGTTGTGTCACCAAGCCTGCTGTAGCAAAAGCAGATTTTAATAAGGACTCCAATTTTTTATCTATTGGGTCCTTGAACATTTGGACATTATCCACTGGACATGTCAGTGATTTATTCACACAAGAGATGGCTGCGTCCACTGTAGGGACCCTCCATTTTTTGATGAACTTATCCTCCATGGGATAGACCACCTGAAATCTCTTGGGAGGAGTAAATATTTTATCAGGATGCTCCCAATCCTGGTAAATGAGCCCTTCCAGTAAAGGATGGATCGGAAAGGAACAAACAGTCTGGGGAGCTTTTAGCGACCCCAACGAGGAGACAGAAGTGGATGATGGCTCCGCAAGGGGCATTTTAAATGCTGATCGGACCATGTTAGTCAGGGACTGAACCCATAATCTTTCAGCATGTGATGCTGAGAATGGCTCTTCCACTGTTGATTCCTCTACAACAGAATCGACCTCATCCTGATCCCCTTCAGGTAGGTCGATCCCTGTATGGGACTGTTGCTCCGCTAACAGGCACTCTGAGGGAGGAGACGGAGATCGAGCGCGTTTTCCCTGTGACAGGGAAGCAGCGATCAATGCTGACAATCTCTCTTCCAGCCCTCCCAGAGCTGAGGAAAAAAACCTCCTCTGTTACATACACAGGAGCAGGTGAACTGAGGACAGCCACAGTACCAGGTACTCCTGAGGGTTCTCTACGGTCACTAACCTCTGATTCTTCAGGGGAGATTGGTGCAGCTGAAGCATGCCCAAGATCCTCAGAGCCCGATGGAGACCCCCTATGCTTCCTGGGATTTTTAGTACCGGAGTTTTTAGACGGCATATTCCTAAGCCCAAAGCTGAGGTATTCCAGCCGAAATACACCACTTACTGACAATAGTCTAGCACAATTGCTGCTATATAAACAGTTGGTGTCTACTAATGTGCCTTTCTATGGGGATGCCTGCATCAACCGCTTGCTGTATGCCTTTTTTAAATGTTGCCAGCTCTGTCTCTGCACTCCATAGCCAGCTCACAACACATAATTGTGCTTTTTAACATGCTGGGACGCCCGCACATGCACAGAAGTGCTGCGGCGCGCACAGAGCGTCATCCCCCAAGCTCCGCCCCCTTTCCCACTCACCTCTATATATAGAGGCGCGGGCACGTGCGCCTTCGGCGCTCTTTTTGAAAAGGGAAACTAGGGACAAGAGACAGGGCCCCTTTTGCCGCAGGCCGGGGGATGGACGAGCATTGCAACATGGCAGAAGAAGCATTTTCCCACAAGAGAACTCACCATCTGCCTGGACTTGCTCTGATGAAAAGAAACTAGTCCACATGACAAGAAACGTTCCACAGCGGCCTCTAGTGGATTAACACAGGTACCGCAGTCTATATATTATTTTATTTTTTTCTTGACCACCATTAAAAATATTAAATTTTTTAGTAGTTACAGGCATGCATAAATATTTAGCGGGAATACCGTTAGGTAACAGGCAGAAAGACATATTAGGCTTGGGGGTCCCCTCAATAGAACCAAGTTCCTGAGGGGCCCCCACTTACCTTTTCCCCGCCGCAGGACTCTGTTTGGTCCACAGAAGCCCAAACTTCACCTATCATGGCAGGCATTGTAATTAAACCTTCAGGGACCGGGTTCCCAAGGATTCCACTCCCCTGGACCTGTATAGCACCCTGCACAGAAAACATCTTGGTCGTGGGTATGACCAGAGCTCTGGATCCCAGGGTCCAGCTCTCCTAAGAGAAGCATTACAGGCAAAACCTTGCTCTTCTCTGCAAGGCCCGGGTACCGACCGTTTAGCTATGAAGCTTTTTTGGTCGGATCCGGAATAGCTTACTGAGGCCCAAAAGAACCTGTACGCAAGCTCAGTGAAAAACACATGTTACTTCTTGGCCAACACCTTAGACACTGGCAAAAAACTGAGGTGCTCCCGGATGGGAGGGGCTTATATAGGGGAGGGTACTTCCGGTTTTGGAAGTTGCCAGTGCCAGCACCTGAAGGTATCTATATAACCCACATAGTAATGACTATGCCGCTCTGTGTCCCGTGATGTACGAGAAAGAAAAAATGACAACTTCAAATAACTCACCATGCCTCTTACTAAATACCTTGGAATGTCTACTTTCCAAAAAGGTGTCATTTGGGAGCATCTGTACTTTCCTGGCTTGTTAGGGTTTCAAGAAATGAGATAGGCCGTCAGTACATCAGATGTGATCAATTTGTTATGATTTGCACCACAGCTTGTAGACTCTATAACTTTCACACAGACCACATAATATCCACTAATGTGGGTTATTTTTACCAAAGTTATGTAGCAGCATAAATTGTGGCCAAAATTTATGAATAAAAATTACTAATTTGCAAAATTTTATCACAGAAACGAAGAAAAATGCATTTTTTTTTCAAAATTTTTGGTCTTTTTTCATTTATAGCACAAATAATAAAAAACCCAGAGGTGATCAAATACCACCAAAAGAAAGCTCTATTTGTATGAAAAAAAGGACAAAAAAATATTTTGGGTACAGTGTTGCATTACTGAGTAATTGTCATTCAAAGTGTGAGAGCACTTAAAGCTGAAAATTGGTCTGGGCAGGAAGGGTGTTTTAGTGCCCAGTAAGCAAGTGGTTAAACTAGTGTGATTTAACTGCACTTCTGTCTCGGTCTGATTCATGGTTTCTGACACTATATGGGATGTCCTAAAGCAATGCACTTGAGGGGAGGGAGACACAATCACAGAAACTGAGGAGGACTCCTTCTGCCACCCAAAACATACTGTGGCCAAAGCAGAATACTCTGTGACTTTGAAATCTATCTGGTAAAATGCTGTGAATGTATGACCAAAAGACCATGTAATGGCCTTAAATCCTGAGCAACTGACACCTGATGGCGGATGGCCCAAGATGTCCCCAAACACCTGGTAGCGAGCGATTTTAACAAGAAAGGGGTGGGGGACCTTGCCATTTCAAGCCATAGGCTTGAATAATTACCTGGCAAATCCAATGAAAATAGTTAACTTTGATGCCTCCTGCCCATCCTGGGCTCTACTGGTAGCACAAACCAGAATTCCAGACCTGTACCGACAAATCAAATAATTCTGACTGCCAGAACTACCTCCAGAGTATGCAGTGATCTAACTCCTGCCAACTTAGGATCAGAAAAGAAGGCAAGACATTGTCTGGATTCAAGTGAGAACTAGAAATCATTCTAGGCAAAAAAAATGGATGAGGACGCAACATCACCTTATCATGATGTGAGACCAAGAACATTAAAGAGCCGCCAAATCTGACACTCCACTTAGTAAAGTAATAGCCACCAAAGAAGCCGAAATAAAGGATAAACAGAATCCCCCAAATGGTTCAAAAAGTGGCCTCTGCAAGAACAGTCAAGATCAAATTCAAGTCCCAAGGACACAAGAATGGCCTGACAGGCGGAACTGTCTACGTTACACGCTGTATGAAGTATGAATCAAGGAGTGGGAAACAGCGGCCTCTTGAAAAAAAAAATGTATAGGGACGAACTATGACCCTTTAAATGGTACTTAAGGCCAATTTCCTTTCCCCTACTGATTGGAGAAAGAAAAAGAAAATCTCCCACTCTCATATTTCTGTGGGTGCCACATCTGGGCTCAGCCCCAGGCAACAAATATTTCCAAGTCCTGTAATTGAAGTTCCCTTAAGCTGGCTTCCAGGGGGTCAACAGTGCTGAGATACAGGACTCAAGACCGTTAGGTCCCGCTGGACTGGGAGTGTCCCGCAAGACACGCTATGTCAGTGTACCAAGCCCGCCTGGGCTAATTCGGCTAACATTATTATCAGTGTTACCCCCTTCCGGATTCTTCGCAAAAGATGTGGCAGAAGTCGAAACAGAGGGAAAGCATCAAATAAGGGAGAACTGGTCCCTAAGGAGTTACCAGTGCATCTACCCCTATTGTCAGTGTGACCCTCGTCCCAGACACAACCTGGCCCAATGTCTTGTAGAACTTGGAATCTAGTAGATTCATCTGCAGAGTTCCCCCTGACACTATTCTATACCTGAAATATGCACTGACAATAGAGGCAGAACGCGGTTCACCTTCCTGAGCCACATGACTCCTGGTGCCGCCCTGTTGTTTGGCACTGTATATATGCCCCTGCAGAGGCTTTTCCGGATAGAACCTGCAACTGGTTTGTACCATAATCCAAAGCAAGGCGTACTGGCCAAAAGCTCAAAGATATTTATGGGCAGTATTCTCTCCTGTGGAGACAAAGTCCACTGAACTGTAGCCACCCTCAAACCAAATGGAGAAACTGGCATTAGTGGTTATTGACAAACTGGTAGACAAATATACGTATATGCAACATATATGATAACATATGATAGTCCCATATGGTGCTTGTGCCCAATAAAGACTCCTATGGACTGGTGCTCAAACTGGGTGTCCCACATAGATGTACACTCACCGCAATGTGTGGACCAACTATCGCTAGTATGGTCTATTAGGCATGTGGGGATACCCCGAACTCAGATCCTTAGGATGACGTCTTGTTGATAGAGATGTTGCTCATAGGGATAAATGGGGATCAAGAGAGAAAGAGCCTCATTGCGCAATGCCGTTTAAAACATTTATTAATTCCACAAAATTAAAAAGGGTTACAAAAAAGTAGGACTACTTCCTGATGATGGCCCTGTGATTGGCCGAAACGTCGAGGTATTACTTCCATCCCAATTGAAACCACCAGGGAATCGTGCACCAGGACACTGCTACTAGGATTATCCTGTTCAGGGCCGATTACCCTTTTAATCAATCGCCTGCTATACACGCCGGGTGCCAGGACTATCAGGCACTCAGCAATGTAGGTGTAACCTTTTTTTATTTTGTGGAATTAATAAATGTTTTAAACGGCATTGCGCAATGAGGCTCTTTCTCTCTTGATCCCCATTTATCCCTGTGAGCATCTTCTCTATCAACAAGACGTCATCCTAAGGATCTGAGTTCGGAGTATCCCCACATGCCTAATAGACCATACTAGCGATAGTTGGTCCACACATTGCGGTGAGTGTACATCTATGTGGGGCACCCAGTTTGAGCACCAGTCCATAGGAGTCTTTATTGGGCACAAGCACCATATGGGACTATCATATGTTATCATATATGTTGCATATACGTATATTTGTCTACCAGTTTGTCAATAACCACTAATGCCAGTTTCTCCATTTGGTTTGAGGGTGGCTACAGTTCATAGCAGCTCATGCAGCGCAATGAGTTGTGATAAAAAGGGAAGAAAGAAAATAAAAACCTCATGGTGCAGTAATCCTTTAAAATAGGATACCCTTTATTTATCCTGGGTAAAAAATGAGTCACATAACAGGTTTTTAAACCGATACTAGTACTCAGCTGCGTACTAGTATCGGTTTTGTTTGAGCTTGCTGCTCCGGATTTAAAAACCTGATATGTGACTCATTTTTTACCCAGGATAAATAAAGGGTATCCTATTTTAAAGGATTACTGCACCATGAGGTTTTTATTTTCTTTCTTCCCTTTTTATCACAACTCATTGCGCTGCATGAGCTAATTGCTTCAGCTGACACCTGGAGGGAAATTCCTTTTCCTACCTTGGAAGAAAACCCAGGAGGGGGAAGTTATTATCTGTTTCCAGTGTTTCTTGGCTGACTGATCGGTGGGATTAATATACGAGTTGAGCCCCTATAGATCTCTGTAATAGAGATCCGTTTGATCTGGAAAGCTGCCATTTCTTCTATATATTATCTGAACAATTTGGATGTGGAGGTTTTCGCCTACAGACGCATAGAAGATTGCACTACACATATACCAGCAGATGTGGTTGCCCAATTTTTATGAACTAATCTCATTGATATTTCGATTTTTTCCTGTGTATATTGTGAGGGGGTTAACTCGGTAGCGGGTGTGTGTGACCCCCTGGTTGGGCTCCCCACACAAAAACAGGGCCAGCAGACGGAGGTTGTGGTTTTCAAAATCAAAAGGTGCGGTTTATTTCTCGATGTACAGTGACAAAACACAGCAAAGCCAAAAAGAAACATAAACAAAATAAATCCTGGTCAGCTTGACCTCTGACTAAACATGCAGGTTTCCTAACTAACAACTGGGATCAGCCTAGTGCTGTCCCAGTCCCTAAGTCCCTGGTTTAGTCAATGTCCAAACAAATAGCCACACAGGCTTTGTCTCACCGCACAGGGGTTCACTCTCCCTAGACAGTCCACACAGGTCTGGTTCCAGGCATGAGCCAACACCTAATGAATCTGGGAGTTTTTATAGAGGCCCTTAATGAGCTGACAAGCTTCAGCTGGTCTCATCAACTCCCTGCCTGCACGACGCCCAGCCCTCTCTCTAGAGGTATGAGTCATCCATGAGCCCACTAGCCTCAGCTGGGCTTCATCAACTCCCTCCCTAGTTGTATAAGTCGGCATAAAGCCTGAATCTGGGAGAAACATATCTACCCCCCTGGATGCAACCAGGTGACTTTACCTTCCTGCTGTCACATACCCCCCCCCCCTCTTGTTTTAACCTTGGGGTTGGAACACCAGCAATCAGGCATTCATGTACTCGAGACAAAGCATCCACATTCCCCATTTGAACGCCAGGGCGATGCTTTACTGTGAAGTTGAATTCCTGTAGGGCCAGGAACCACCTATTCACTCTTCTATTTGTCTCCTTGTTTTGAGCCATCCACTTTAACGGAGCGTGATCCGTAACCATGTCAAAGTGCCTACCTAGCAGATAGTACCGAAGGGAATCTAGAGCCCACTTCACCGCTAAACACTCCTTTTCAACCGTGGCGTAATTTACCTCATGGGACTTCAACTTCCTGCTGAGGTAAATGACTGGGTGCTCTTCCCCGTTCCAGACCTGGGACAATACTGCTCCTAACCCCACATCTGACGCATCACTTTGTACGACAAAGTCTTTAGAGAAGTCGGGTGAGTACAACACTGGCTGGCTACATAAGGCTTGTTTCAAGAATTGGAATGCTGCCTCAGCCTCGGGGGTCCATTTAATCATGACCGACCCTTTCCCTTTCGTCAGGTTGGTTAGGGGCACAGCCTTAGAAGCAAAGTGGGGAATGAAGCGCCGATAATAACCCGCGATTCCCAGAAAGGCCCGTACCTGCTTCTTGCTGTTGGGACGTGGCCAACTCTGGATGGCCTCGACTTTGTTGAGTTGGGGTTTTATCACTCCCCTGCCAATGGTGTACCCAAGATATTTGGCCTCCTCCTGCCCAATGGTACACTTCTTGGGGTTAGCCGTAAACCCCGCTTCCCGGATAGAGTCTAGGACTGCTTGCACTTTTGGCAGATGTGAGGCCCAATCTGTGCTATGGACAATTACGTCATCCAGGTAAGCCGCAGCAAACTTCCGATGGGGCCTCAGTATCTGGTCCATTTTCCGCTGGAATGTGGCCGGCGCATTCTGTAACCCGAACGGCATTCTCTTATATTGGAACGCCCCGTCTGGGGTTACAAATGCGGTTTTCTCTTTGGCCGACTTGGCCAGGGGAATTTGCCAATACCCTTTTGTGAGGTCAAGAGTCGTCATGTATCGGGCTGTTCCCAGCCGGTCGATCAACTCATCTATACGTGGCATGGGGTAGGTGTCAAATTTTGTAACTTTGTTCAACTGACGAAAATCGTTACAAAATCGCCAGCTCCCATCCGGTTTAGGCACCAACACAATGGGACTAGACCAATCACTTTGGGACTCCTCTATCACCCCTAAGTTCAGCATTTTCTGTACTTCCTCCCGTATTGCCTCCCGTCGGGCCTCTGGGATCCGATAGGGTTTTAACTTCACCCTTTCACCGGGCGGGGTAATAATATCATGCTCTACCCCAGATGTTTGTCCCGGCAGCTCAGAGAACACCTCCTCGTTGCGAAGCACAAACTCCTTAACCTCCTGTTGTTGGGGTTGTGACAAGGTGGCTGCTATTCCAACCTCCGGAATCACGCAACCAGTTGGAGCTGGTGACCAAGTTTCTGCGACTAGGGACTCCCTATCCCTCCAGGCTTTCAACAGATTAACGTGATATATCTGTTCGGGCTTTCGCCTTCCTGGTTGTCTGACCTTGTAATTCACTTCGCTCACTTTTTCCATTATCTCGTAGGGGCCTTGCCATTTGGCAAGGAATTTACTTTCAACCGTAGGGACAAGTACCAATATCCTATCCCCCGGGGAAAAGGTACGGGTCTTGGCTCCACGGTTGTACACTCTCTGCTGTGCCAACTGCGCTTGGGCCAAATGTTCCTTCACGATGGGCATTACCTGTGCAATTCGATCTTGCATCAGGGCGACATGCTCAATCACACTCCTGTGGGGAGAACTCTCACTTTCCCAAGTTTCCTTGGCAATATCCAACAGCCCTCTTGGGTGTCTCCCATACAGTAACTCAAAGGGGGAGAATCCCGTAGAGGATTGGGGCACCTCCCTAATAGCAAACATCAAATAAGGAAGTAGACAGTCCCAATCCTTTCCATCTCTATCCACCACTTTCTTCAACATTTGTTTTAGGGTTTTGTTGAATCTTTCAACCAGCCCATCGGTTTGGGGGTGATACACAGATGTACGCAATTGCGTCACTTTGAACAATTTACACAGCTCTTTCATAACCCGGGACATAAAGGGTGTACCTTGGTCCGTAAGCAGTTCTTTACAAATACCCACCCGGCTAAAAACAAGAGATAGCTCTTTAGCTATGGTTTTGGCCGAGGTATTTCTGAGAGGGATCGCTTCTGGATAACGGGTGGCATAGTCCATTATAACCAATATGTACTGGTGCCCCCTAGCGGACTTGATTATAGGACCTACCAAATCCATTGCGATTCTCTCAAACGGGACCTCAATGATGGGTAGAGGGACCAGCGGGCTACGGAAATGTGGCATCGGGGCCGACCTCTGACACACAGGGCAGGAGGAACAATAATTTTCTATGTCCTTCATCACCCCAGGCCAATAGAATCTCTGTAATACCCTCTCTCGGGTTTTCTCTGTCCCCAGATGACCTCCAAGAATGTGCCCATGGGCCAACTCCAACACCAACTTCCTGTAAGGTTTGGGCACCACAAGCTGCTCAACGGTTTCTTCTGCCCTTTTTGCCACCCGATACAGTAGGTCCTTCTCTACGCTGAAGTATGGGTAAGTGCAGGTATTATCTGGGTTCACTAACTCGCCATCTATTTCCACTACGTTTTCCCGTGCCTTTATTAGGGCGGGGTCTTTTAACTGTTCTGTGGCAAAATTTTCCCTGTGAACCTCCAGATCAGAAAACTCCACAGACGGTAGGTTTTCGTCTGAGGAGGTGGGCTCCTCACCAGTTTCTTGAGTCTCCCCTGCCAATACTGACAAGGGAAATTCTGGAGAGTCCTCACCACTCTCAGAGGAGTTCTGGCTATCACATTCCTGGTACATAGGGGCACCAGTGGGGGGCTCAGGATCATCCCACAGTTCCCAGAACTTCGGAAAATCCCTTCCCACAATGGCATCATGCGGTAATTGAGATACTAACCCCACTGGATGAGAGAGGGTACCTTTGGGGGTCTCGAAACACACTGTAGTCACTGGATACTCTCGGGTGTCCCCATGCACACAAATAACAGCTACCTTGCTATTCCCAGAGACCTCTGTTTTAACTAATTCAGCCTTTATCAGGGTCACAAGGCTACCTGAATCCAGCAATACCACAACATTTCTACCATTAATACACATTTTGCATAAATGTTTCTCAGTTCCCCGAATGGCAGTGCATGCGACTGTCGCACACAGCGACTGACGTCGGTCCGTCAGAAAGTCACATTGCATGGGTTCATCCACAACCGGGCAATTTGCTGCAATATGTCCCGCTTGCCGGCAGCGGTAGCAAACAATCCATTTGGCTGCCTCTTGAGCCCCTGACTTCCCAGGCTGTTCTCGCCAAACTTTGGGTAGAGCTCCCACCCTCTCACTCTCTCCACCCTCACCCCTTGGAATCCTCTTATCCGCCCCTGGGGATGGTCTGGTCTTAGGGTGGAAAGTCCGAGAGTCTCTGGAAGAGGCCGTCAGGTTCTCTGTAGCCAAGTATTTCTCTACACGATCCACAAGACCACCGGCCGTCTCTGGGTCTCCATGGCTTACCCACTTTTGGATGGCAGTAGGAAGAGCTCTCAAAAACCGATCCATTACAACACGTTCCACAATCTCTGGTGCGGACAAAGTCTCTGGCTGTAGCCACTTCCTGCTCAGGTGAATGAGATCATACATTTGAGACCTGGGGGGTTTTCCAAGCTGGAAAGTCCAGTTATGCACACGCTGAGCCCGGACAGCCAGGGTGACACCCAGCCTTGCCAATATTTCAGCTTTTAGCATCACATAGTCTTTTGCTTGGTCAGGCTCTAGGTCATAGTAAGCCTTCTGCGATTCACCAGTTAACAGAGGAGCCACCAGTCCAGCCCACTGCTCCTCAGGCCACTTTTCTCTTTCAGCAGTCCTTTCAAATGTGGTCAAAAATACCTCTGGATCATCCTCTCCAGTCATTTTTGTTAATAAACGACTCACCCCAAAGGACGCGGTATTAGTGGGACGGCTTTCCTCACTGGTCTGCGGACGTTGCTGCACTACTGCTTCCATTTGTTGTAGTCTCTGCTCTTGCTTCTGTAACAGGTCTAAGAAGCGGGCCTCAGATTGCTGCTGGGCTTGTTGCTGAGCTTCCAGACTCTGTTGGTGAGCTTGCTGCTGGGCTGCAAGGCTCCTTTGCAAACCTGCATTTGTCTGCTGTTGATTGGCATTTGCTAGAGCCAGCTGTTTCAGTATCTCCTCCATGCTGGCTTAAAAAAACTGCCCGCATTCTCCACCAACTGTGAGGGGGTTAACTCGGTAGCGGGTGTGTGTGACCCCCTGGTTGGGCTCCCCACACAAAAACAGGGCCAGCAGACGGAGGTTGTGGTTTTCAAAATCAAAAGGTGCGGTTTATTTCTCTATGTACAGTGACAAAACACAGCAAAGCCAAAAAGAAACATAAACAAAATAAATCCTGGTCAGCTTGACCTCTGACTAAACATGCAGGTTTCCTAACTAACAACTGGGATCAGCCTGGTGCTGTCCCAGTCCCTAAGTCCCTGGTTTAGTCAATGTCCAAACAAATAGCCACACAGGCTTTGTCTCACCGCACAGGGGTTCACTCTCCCTAGACAGTCCACACAGGTCTGGTTCCAGGCATGAGCCAACACCTAATGAATCTGGGAGTTTTTATAGAGGCCCTTAATGAGCTGACAAGCTTCAGCTGGTCTCATCAACTCCCTGCCTGCACGACGCCCAGCCCTCTCTCTAGAGGTATGAGTCATCCATGAGCCCACTAGCCTCAGCTGGGCTTCATCAACTCCCTCCCTAGTTGTATAAGTCGGCATAAAGCCTGAATCTGGGAGAAACATATCTACCCCCCTGGATGCAACCAGGTGACTTTACCTTCCTGCTGTCACAATATATATTTTTCTTTTTGCACAGGTGTCACTATTGAAATTTTTAAGCACAGGACTTTGGTGTGTGTTTTTTTTATATAATATTTTTTTTATATTTTATTATTTTTTGTATTTTTCTATGTATGTGAACACATATGAAATTATTAGCACTGTGTTTGCTTTTTTTAAGGGCAGCGCATGTTTTTTTTCACTTATTCATATCCAAAGGCGCTTTTTAGTTTATATATTTATTAGTGGTTATTAGCTTCCAATACCTGAACGGAAGAATTCAACCTTTCTAGATTCTGAACCATCAACCACCAATCTTTAGCTGTGCAACACCACGGAAACAGAGCCCCCTGGCAATCCAATGCCTAGATCTTAAAGTTCCATATAGAGAATGATCCTCTCCAAGACCTGGCGTAGGACTGTACATAAGGAATGTGCTTCGACCTAGATACAGTTTCCTACTGCAAAATGTATCGAAGGAAAATCTGGACCAACTGCTTCCTGAGCAAAGGTTATTGAGGTATACTGAGATTGACACCCCTGTGTCTTTAGCAAGTCCAACATCGGAGCTAGGAGCTTTGTGAACCTCAGAAGCTGTGGCCAGCTCGAAGGATGGTCACAAAAAAATAAAACAGATGACTTTCCACTGCAATTACAGAAATCTGATGAGGCTGGAAACAACCTGGCACATGAAGCTGTGTGTTTCCTGATGATTATGGGCCCCACAATCTACCTCTTGCAGCGAGGTCATCACTGAACAGATCAAGCCTATCTGAAGTAGAAGGATGCCCAGGGGATTGAGCTCTAAAGATAGACCTCATGTCCCTATTCAGTTTTGAAGCTGCCACCTTTTAATTGATTTACAATAATGAGCCCATAACTTTTGCTCCAATACCCAACGCAAGGCAAAGACTGACCTGACTAAGGAAGGCGCAAACCACCTCACAGACTGTTTTAAAATCTTATGGTCTGAGATACTCTCAAACGCAGCAACCTCAGATGCCTCCCTCACTTAGGAGGGAAACCTGGGAAGTCTCCCATCCAAGTACTAACCAGACTTGATCCGAGATCAGGCGCCACAGTGGCTTAGATCCCCCTGATGCCATTGGTTCAACGGGAGACGTGAACAATGCCAGACAACTGAACCCATGGGTGGTGTACCTGCCTCATTCTTCTAAGTAATTTAGCTAGTCTAACAGATACATAATAAAGTGACTGTATTATACAAACTAATACGCAGTTCCACAAGGATGTAAGCCTAGACAATGTTGGTCTACCGCCATACAACCTCATAGGTATGCAAGTACACAGGTACCCAGGTATGCAAGTATTCTTATAGTGCAAGTCATAGGGGGCGCTATACACATAAATCGATATGTGATGTTTGTTACCAATTACATATGATTGTTACCAATTACAAACAATTGAATACTGTGATATATATAAATAATATTGTATTAGTTATTATCAAAAATTATGTACAATTAGCAATCGATTGCCATATATTGATCGTAGATAGTCCCAACTTGTGTCAGATGAAAAACAATGAAGTGCTTCAAATCCAGTGTGAAAAGCCACCAACAACAAATCTTGCTGCAAAAGATGATTTCTCCAAACATGCAATCTTATTCCTTCACCATAGACTGTAAATTACAACACCCAAAGTGCACAGGTAGTAGATTGTGCTTACCAGACTTTGTGGACCTCTTTACTTAAAAAGATGGTCACAACCGCTTTAGCAGGATAGTGCCTGCACACTTAGCATTAGACAGGAGTTATGTAGTAACCTCTTTCCAGTTCAAGGATAGGACATGGAACACAAATTAAAAAGCTCCCATAGTGCAAACCATTTATTTAAAAAACTTCATAAAAATAAAAAAAATACGTTAGCAAAATGGTTGCTTACATTAAAAAGTGCCCATCCCAGCACTGGCGCTGCAGGCTTATCAGTATATCGTGGGCTCCTCCACCTCCCTGGCGGCGTGGATTCCATCGGCTGCTTGCTCTATCCAGATAGTCGGGAAGTGGCGTTGGGCATGTGACCAGGTTTACGCCGCCGACGTACGTTGTGTTAGATTAACGTCTTCAGGGGGCGTCTACAAGTATTCTTGCCATTCATGCATCCATGTATGCAGCTCAGGGCAATAAGCACATATGTATGTATCCCTAGACCAATAAGCACATATGTATGTAGTACTGGGCAAAAACAGATATGTATGTAGTCCTAGGAAAATAAGCCCATATGTATACAGTTTAATGTAAATATGCCCATGTATATGCAGTTCAATGCAACTAAGCACATATGTATGCAGTTTATATGAAAACATAGCAGCTTGTGTTTAAGCAATATGCATTTATGGAAGTATGCGTTTATGGAAGCATGTAGGTATGTGCTTATGCAAATATGCGTTTAGGCAAAACATGAAAGCGCGTGTACATGTGTAGCACACAGATCCTTTTCCCCCTTACCTTCCTTTCAGGGGATCAGACACACCATGCCACATTCCCACGTCCTCTGGATTAGAGGTCGGACGGTGTTATGTATTTGGGTCCCGCAGCGAGTTGCTTCCCTTCACTGGTTCTTCCCTCTAGATTATAGAGGCAAGTCTTTACCTTTCCCAAAGAAGGTCAATGTCCACACAACACTTCAACTCCAACAAGAGTTTATTTTCTCTTACTTGCTTGAGTAACCAGAAAGCTGAAGAGAGGAAAAGGGGTTAGCAGAATAGAATGGATTCAGGCACACTCTTGGCTTCGTCGCCACTCGGTCCCGAGATAGTCACTCAATAGCAATAGCAGCCGGCATGAAGCTCGAACAGTGACTTAGTCCCCTCCAAGGACAAAGTCGAGGAAATCCCTCCTTTACTAACGACACTCCGCAAAGGCAGTCTGCGCAAAAAGAAATCCTTCCCTCCGACAGGTCACCAGGCTTCTCCCGAGACAGCAATCTTGTATTACTCGCCTCCTTAATGGGACCGATCCTCCCCCGGTTTCCTCTATGTCAGAGCAGTCGCCCTCACCTGGGCTCCCTGGGTTTCTTTCTGGTTGTAGACCCAGTTGAAGGTACTGGGCCAACCTGGAACTCCGCAGCCTCAGGCCAAAGGTGCCCGAGACTCCTCAGTTAAAGTTGGGTGCACCCCCCCTTAGAGGGGCACACTCCTCCGGGTACAGGTCCCCGGGTACTACCACACTGAACAAATGGCGTCTGCCCCTTATATATCCTCTCCAGGCATGCACATCAGGCCGGAACCGCCCACCGCATGGCAGCCGAGAGAGGACATCCAATAGCCACTCCATCACCTGTGGTTCAACCCCGGGTATAAGTGACAACACCACCTATACGCCCAAAGGGGAACTGCACGCCAGGTGACACAGCAGCAAGACAGAGTCCAAATAATTAGAAGACCCGAGCCAACTACTGCTCAGGTCACCCCTAAATTGAAGCATAGCGACTCCCCTAGGTTGAGACCCCGCTACATATGCAAACACGCACTTACGCAATACGTTCCCATGGAGACATGCATTTACAGAAGCAAGCATGTGTTTATGAAATGTGTTTATGCAACAAATATTATGCAACACAAATCTATGCAACATGTGTTTATGCAAACATGCATCCACGCAAACACGTATATCTATGCAACATGCATACACTTATGCCCACAGGTCTATACAAACACACTTATAAAAACCTGCATCTATGCAACATGCAAACGCGCTGTCGTGGCCAGCCTTGGGAGGATGCATGCTGGGCGCTATCTGCTTGTCAGGCGTGGGGGGCCCTCTGCAAACATGTGCCTTTGCAAGCAAGCACGTGTCTATGCAAACATGTGCCTATGCAAGTAAGCAAGCATTATAAAACATGTATACTATGCTGCACCTGATCAACTGCACCTGGTCCATACTAGTTATAGTCAGGATTAGCCAAGTACATAGGCATCCAATGCAGCCTCTGCTGCTTCAACAGCCTAAGGCCTCTTCCACACATGTGTGACCCGTCCTGCGACTGGGGACTGCAAGTTCGCCTGACAAGTTGTACCCCATGATTTCCAATGAGTAACCTTAATATCTGTGCATCTTCAAGTCGCATCTACTTCAAAGCAGCCCCTGCATTACCCCAGTTCGACCTTGACACGACTTGAGGTCCATAGACCTCAAGATTACACATGCACTGCTTCCTGTCGCTGAAAAATTGCAACAAAGTCGCTGCAAAAATGCATGACTTTCAAGTTGCACAAGTGTGAAAAGGAGCCCAAATATAAGCTCCTGCAGACCCAATGCATGCTATTCTGGAGACAACTCCTTCAAGTGCACCGATGCCCATGTTCTTCCAAACATGTGCTATTGCCACATGAATGTAACATTTATGCAAAACGTGTTTATTCAAACAAGCGTTTAGGCAACAAGCTTGCAAGCATGTATACTATGCTGAACCTGCCCAACTGCACTTGGCCTCATACAATTTTTTACTAGTTTAGCACATATGCATGTCATGCAGCCTATTTCTCCTTCAGATCAGCCTAAAAGTAAGGCTCCTGCAGACCAAATGCACATCATTCTGAAGTTTGCACGTATGCACTGGTTCAACTGCACCAGGCCCCATACTATTTTTCTGGGAAATGCACAGTATTCTGGAGACACAACACCTCAAAGTGCACTGCTAGGGGTGTATCGACTAACAGTTGTACAGGCCCCCGGATTAAGCAGTAAGTATGCAGTATATAATCATGACTTATTTGGCCACACAGTTCTCTCATAGTAAGTACTCACACTTCACTAGTATCCATGGGCTGCTGTTATGTATTCTAGCGCCCTCACCCTTTTCCTGCCGTCTCTTTGGCTCACTCATGAGAGGAAAAGGCGCAAGGTGCCACCATGCCTGTACCCTCTGGTGTGCAGAGGTTAAGCACACTTGTTTCACCTACGGGTCTTGCAGCGAAGTTCACCTCAAAGTTGGTTTCTGTCCTCAGTGTGCAAGGACAGAGTCTCTATACCCCAAGTAACTCCAAGGTCCAAACAAGTATATCATCACTCCAACGTAGAGCTTTATTTTCTTTGCACGAAGAGAGAAAGGTGTTAGAAGGATATACAGCATTCAGGCACTTCTGGCTTCGTCGCCACTCGGTCCCGAGTGGGTATAGCTCACCCGGATAGCCACCAATGGTGCTAGCAGCCGACGTGCAGCTCGAACAGTCAATCTAGATCCCTAATAGATGCGTCTAGGAGATCCCCCTGGAGAGTTACTGGGCCCCTTCTTTCACTGTGATCTCTCATCAGTCCTTCGGAACGGTCCTCCCCCAGCCTCCTCATCCAGAAACGGGTCACCTCGCAAGGCAGCACCCTGAGATTCTTCCTTCCGAAGCGGGCTCCAGCTAAAGGTGCTGGGCCCAGGGCTGAAGTTGCAGTCCCAGTACTAAAGGTGCCTGGGACTGAGGCGTACGTGGCCCCATGGCCTGGAAGGCCACGCACTCGACTCCCGAACCCGCAGGTTCCCTCGGGAACAGGTCCCTGGATCAACTCCCTGGATCACTCTTCTGAACAATGGTGTCCACCCCTTTTGTATCCTCTCCCAGCATGCACAGCAGGCCGACCCCACCCACCGCACGGATGCCGAGAGAGGACACCAAATCTCCACTCCAACACCTGTGGTTCAACCCCGAGTACAAGTGACAGCGCCACCTATACTACTTAGGGGAACTGCAAGCCAGATGAAGCAGCAGCAAGGCAGAGTCCAGTAATTGAAAGACTTGAGCCAACTATCATTCAGGTCACCCCTAAATTTGGCATAACATAACCTCAATTTAGGACCCCCGCTACATATGAAGATGCAAGCGAAATCTGACGAGCACATGGCCGCCCCTCCACTTCCTGCCTATATAGAAATAGGCCCCTGTGCCCTCTAGTGGCTGGAGGAGAAACCTCAGCCCATACTCCTAAGTAGTACACAGAACATGTTTTAAACTGCGCACTGCCCGTAGGGCTACTGAGAGAACACCAGACAGTCAAATCTTTATAAAGAGAAACTGCAAACAAATGCAGACTTACCATTCCTGCTGCAGAACATAACAGGAGTCCAATCTTCACCCATCACGGCGAGCTTTGTCATAAAAGACCTTCAGGGACTGGGTCCCCCTTAATGTGGGATCCACTCCCTTGGACCTGTATGGCACCCTGCAGGAAAGCACTTTGGTCAGAACAAACACTGCACAGGGTTCCAGCGCCATAAGGCTGCATTTCAGGCAAAACCTCAAGGAATCTTCTCTCCTAATGAGGCTCGGGCACCATCCATTTTGGCTGACAGCTTTTTTGAATGGATCCGAATGAGGATCACGATTCTAAACAGAACCGTCCAGACCTCCAAGTATGCTCCAAGAGTACATGTAACACATCAATGACCATTGCACCTTACAGACACTGGCGAAAAAACTGAGGTCCTTCATGAGCAGGAGGGGTTATATAGGGGAAAACTTCCTGTTTGACCATCTGCCAGTGTCCACCCACCAGTAGGTGGTGTATAACCCATATAGTTATTATTATGGTTACTCTGTGTCCCGTGATGTATGATAAAGAAAGACCTAATTTTATAATTCTTTTCTTGCACACACAGGTAAACACAATGCCACATGCCAATTCTGTTACTGTTTTGCTGGCCAGTTAACAGCATAGAAATGCAGTGCAGATGCGTTAGATGATTTTCTGCATGTGACTTTAGGATGCATTTTTGATGTGTTTTTGGTGCAATTTCTATGTTTTCCAGTGCATTTTTCCACCTTTTTCTTTACCCTAAATAAGGACATTTGTGTTCCAGTGAGTTTTTGGTGCATTTTACCATGTTCCAGAACAGTTCAGTGCAGAAAAAAATTAAGCATGTTCTACTTTACTGCAACTGACCACACTGGTGTGAACTATGCCATTAAAAAACATATAACCTATCCATGCGTTTTTGGGCTACATGTGGACGCACTGGACTGGCCCTCAAGGGATAAAAAAAGCAATCCCCATTAACATTTTTGCACACAATACAACATACAAAAAAAATATGAGAATCTCATTATTGTATAGCTATAATGTAATTTCTTGCCATTTAAATTATTTGTGTACACAAGAGTCCCTGAGCATGATCCCCTAATTTCAGCTCGTATATTCAATATTTATATATACATATATTAATACTGAAAACTGGTCCAATAAAAAAAATGACCCCATTATTTTTTTTTCAGAACTTAAACATTTTCTTTAATCAGAAATGATTGACTTTAGTTTCTTGTTATTTGCAATGTCACATGCACAGCTTAAAACAATATTAAGCAGTAGGTTAAACAGACTTTTTTTTTTTAAATTAGCCCTTATTTTCAGGTGACTCTGTATGTTTCTTTTTCATTCTGGGAGCACACAGTCTCTTGGCCATCAGCTGGCAATTCTTCTGTATGATGTCACAACAATACAATATACACAACTAAAAAGCAGCTGATGTAATATACCTGAGAAACATTATCAGCGTAATTCATAAGGGAATATTTTGTCTTACACCTTGAGATTTCCTGGTATAGAACCGATTAAAGGGCCTGCTTTCTTATTGCTAAATAATTGGCTTAGGAAAGAAGCCACACTTACAAAGTTACTCTTTTTTTTTTTTTCAATGCAGTGGTTAGTAAAACGAAATAAAAACAACAAACTCATTACCCTTCTTTCCTTCCAGGAAAACAATTGATATTAAGACCAGGCTCTGACATAGCGTAATTACACAAGTGTGTTGCGATTACCTTACCATGGTTAAAATAAACTTCACAATGAAAACTTGATGTCTGCATTGTTTCATTTCATTTAAAAATATTTAGGTTACTGTTCATCAGGAATAACAGGATTTTTTACTTATTAAAATAAATTTAGAGATAGTGGGACATCCCAAAGCAGTCCATCTGAGGGGTTAGCAACACAGCAAACACGACAACAAACAATGGGGTGGAATTGGGCACTACTTGCCACCCAAAGAGCCCTGCAAATCTTTTCAACTTCTGTAGCGCCCACCCAATTTAGGGGTGCTATATACCCAAATTTAGGGGCTGGTCTGAGATAGTAGTTAGGCTCAGACCATTCTCAATTTATAGGTTGTGCTGTTTATTTCCAGGATGCCATAATGGGTCAGGGTTGAACCGCTGGTATTAGTGCTGTGCCTTGGGTGTCCTCTCTCTGCAGCGGTACGGTGGGTGTGGTTGACCTGCTGTGCATGCCGGGAGAGGATACATAAGGGTCAGGCGCCGCCTGGGAGGGGTCTTCGTTCCAGAGTCGAAGTCCTGGTGCGTGGCGCATGGCCCTCCAGGCCATGGGGCCACGTGTGCATCAGTCCCAGGCACCTTTAGTCCTGGGGCTGCATCTTCAACACTGGGCCCAGCACCTTTAGCTGGAGCCCGCTTCGAGGAGGAGAAGTCCCAGGGTGTCTCTTGCGAGGGAGCCCGTTTCTAAGAAGAGGAGGCCGGGGGAGGACCTTTCTGACGGACCGGTGAGAGTTCACTGTGAAGGAAGGGGCCCGGTAACTCTCTGGATGGATTCTTCTATCCACCAAGGGCCTAGTAATGTGCTACTGCTGGCACCTGTCCTTAAGTACCAGAAGCTAAGAAGTCTGATAGATTCTGTGGCAGAGAGTCTCCCGATCACATCTAGGAAAGAACTTGATCAAACGTCCGAGCATCACTTCGGCTGCTAGGATCCACTTGTAGAAGACTATCCGGGTGAGCTAAGCCTACTCAGGGATAGAGTGGAGATTGTGACATCCATTTGTGCCTGGACTAACCTCCCAAACCTTGCTGTCCTGTTTCTCTTCCACCCTTTACCTATCTGCTGAACATTGAGAAAATAAACTCAACGTTGGAGTTTAAAGTGGTGTGGACATTAGAATTACTGGGGGGAATACAGAGACTTGTCCCTATATTCTAGGAGACGAGAACAAACTCACGGAAGAACCTAGCTGTGGGACCCAAATATATAACACTGCTTAACCTCCTCAACCAGGAGGGTACGGGCATATAGTACGGTGTGCCTTTTTTCCTGCAATTGAGCCAAAGCAAGGGAAAAGGGTCCGTGTGCTACACGTGGGGGCTCGGGTCCGGGATTCTGCAGCTATACCCCCCTGAAGATGGACTTTGTTTCCCCGTGTGGTTCCGAGGAGGTCGGCCATTTTGGTGAATTTGAACTATGCCACTGCATGTGAGTAATGGAGGTACAGGCCTAGACTGTATTTCTGGCTGCATAGTTCGTGGGCGTGTCTCAGCAAGAAAAAGCCTGCGAGTTGAGTGCCACAGGAAGAAGAAAGGGGAGGAGCCCCGACATATCGTGAGTTGCACGTGGTGACCTTGGCGTTAAGTGGACAGTTTGTGCTGGAAAAGTGAGTGTTCAACATGTCTGCTGTTCCATGGAGTTCGGTGTCTGCTTCCACCATGGACGTTGCCTCACTAGCTGCCCCCTTGACAGATACGGGGATTCGGATGAAGCCTCGGGGCCGCTTCGCACTGTATACATGCCGAGATGCTGAGATCTTGGGGATGATCTGTCCCACGTGCCAGGGACTGGTGGTGCACCTCCGACCTTTCGGGAGATGTACCAGATGTGGAGAGTTTCTCTTCGAGGTGGAGCAGCCTACGGAAAAGCCCCGGGCCTATCGGGTGAATTGCTTAATGGGCACCACCACTCTAGAGGAGGAAACCTGCGTTTCCACAACCACCCCCACGGGCACCACTGTGACCAAGAGGGAAGTCAAGCCTGAGGTTCCGGTTGCTGCGAGGCCGGAGACGGAGAAGCCAGCGGATGCTGCCTCTGTTGCTACCAAGACTTTCCTTCCACCTACGAAGCGGAGAGTGGGCTACGTAAAAGCCTCCCATGGCTGCGGTCGAGGTACACCCCAGCGCCTGCCTGAGCCGGAGCTCCAACCCGGAGGGACCTCCAGGAGATCCACGACAGGCCACGGTAAGGAGGCTGGGGCCATGTCAGTAAAAAGATTGCCGGGGAAAGGGAAGAGGCTGAGTGTCCGTTCCATAGGGGATGCTTGGGTGCCTGACCCACGGGAACTTTTGAAAGAAAAGTCAGTGTTGACCAGAAACTATCTGCCGGCAGAGGAGTACGATACCTCCGATTTGGAGTCGTATTCTGATGTGGGAGATGACTTTGAGGTAGATGAACTTTTCGCCAGCATAAAAGAGGGATCACCCATGGATTCTGGGGAGACTGCACCGTGGGTGGAAGCCCATGCATGTGAGGAAGGAGATGTCTTTGCACCTGTATTGCCAGCGCCTGCTGCTGTGGCTGAGCGTGCACCACTGCGGGCCCCTTTGCCAAGACTTGAGGCAGTGAAAGTGCCCAGGTCCCCAGATGCCATTGTTTTACCAGGTGCAGGAGACCATGCCATCCTTCCTCCATTATCGAGACTGCAGCGGCTCTTCAACAAGAGAGTGGCTGTTGAGTACACCTGGGAATGTTCCCAGGGACTTGTTGTTTGAGGTTGAGGCCTATAGAGAGAGGTGGTATGCAGACTTTGTATGGAACCACCTAAAGGTGCCTCACGCCCGCATATACTTTGAATGCTCCGCTAACATGACAGAACGATTCAAGGGATGCAAACAAGAGTGAAGCTATGGGCGACATATCCATGGGGATCGGGTGGTCGTTTGGAGCGAGAAGATTCTGTGTATTTTATAGAAACTTTTGATGCAAAGTGGAAGCTCCTTGTTTTGCCCGATCCTCACTTCTACCTCTAGAAGACAAGACTTCTCTTTTTGTGTCCTCTGGAAGTTGTTCCGTTCGGAACTTAAGAACTTTGCCCTTCACTGTTTGGGGTAATCTGCTCTGCCAAGAGTCAGGAGAAGTGCTGTTTCTCTCCGCTTGCAGCTCCACAAGAGAACTGAACTTTTGGGGTAGAGACAGTTAGGTTCATCGGTGAGATCATTGTGCTCAAGATGGAAAATGTATAGCAGTGTTACTTTACCATGTTAGTAGTGTCAGTGCTATGATGGTTGCACTACCACCAGGTGGCGGTGATTTGCAGGATTTTTTATTATGCATCTCCCTTGAGGAGCGTTCTTTCCATATACTTGGCCTAGTGTATGCAATCTTAGTTGAAGGGAGTCATCTTTCTTCGGGAAGATGATTCACTTCATGTACAGATAGATATTCGTAGGATGTTATTTTGTTTCTGTGTGTTTCTCTCCCTCCGCAAGTAGACTACTAGCAACTGCCGGAGATTGGGTGGAGTAGTTAGTCTAGAGGGGTGGGATTGAAAATTTATAATGCTATGTGAATGTGACATTGAGTATGGGATGTCCTGTTGTACTCTTTTAACTCTTCTTTCAGCTCTTCATTTCATGTCCCTTCCCCATTATGTTGGTTCCGGCACAAGGATTTAAAATTGTACATAGTTGGAGATAAATTTGCGCTGGCTCAGGCTTGAGGAGTGTGAGTTTATCCCAGACACTGGGGATCAGTGTCTCTTTTAGAGGGGGGTGTATGTGGCGCATGGCCCTCCAGGCCATGGGGCCACGTGTGCATCAGTCCCAGGCACCTTTAGACCTGGAGCTGCATCTTCAACACTGGGCCAAGCACCTTTAGCTGGAGTAAGTAAAAAAATTAGCATTTACTATTTTTTTTTCCCTAGGAGCCTGTAAAGCATTGCACCTGCGATCAGTAGATCACGCGTACAATGTCAGGGTTCTGCAGCCCGTCAGTGTAGCTGTCTGCCCATACCTCTGATACAGCAAGCAGTTACTTTAGTCCAAAAAGAATAAATGAACTACTAGGATGCACATCAGTGCCCTCATAGTTCACTGAGAAATACAATTCAGCAGCCACAAAGGCTGTCGGTACTTGTAGTCTATTCATTCACAGAACTCTGTGTGAGTGGAGCTCTTTTCAAATTGTGTCAGTGGGTCCAGGGAGAAGGTAGCAAGGGTGAAAACATGTTACATGTACCAGCCTAAACATGGGTTTCCATATAACATGTTCCCTAAGATGAACGTTTCCTTTAAGGATCAGTTAGCACATACATGCATTTGTTTACACAGGGTTCATAAGCACCCTGCACATTTGGAAGTTCTTCATATAAATTGAATATATGTATATAAGCAAATATTGATTTGCATACACTTGATCCGATTAAGCATTTACTGTGTAGTTTTCTATGAGGGGAGTGCTGCACTTTTTTTTTTTTTAAATGTAATATAATTTAATTATAGCACTGATAAAACAATTTTATTTTAAGCTGTTTGAAAAGATGTGATAACTTGCTTTTTAGCTGGTAACATATGCAGAGCAAGGAAATTCAAATTAGAAGTAAAACTGAAAACACAAAAAAATGGTACCATTTAAAAAAATGCCCTACTCAGGTTCATAAAACTGTAGCATATAATTTGTTCTTAGGTTTGTGGATCTAAAATAATACCAAAAACACACAAAATATTTACCAGACCCCGAATATGCATCACCATAATAAACAACTGGTCGTTTTTATAGGAGATGGATAACTTGACCTCTCCTCCAACAGTCACCACTGGCACAGACCATGTTGCATCTGAAAACACATGAAAAGATTTATTGAAATAAAACTTGTAGAAATCAAATTCTTGTGCGTGTTGAATGGAGGTGAGGGACCACTCCATTACCTCCTCCAGGGATTTTTGTTAAAACATAACACGTGCTTTAAAATGTTACCAAAACTCTGCAAAAAGAAAAATCTCTTGCTTTTCAGGCGTTTTAGCGCTAAAAATAGCGCCTGCAAAGTGCCTCTCAAGCCTGCAGGACCAAAAAAAAAAGTCCTGCAAGCAGCATCTTTGGGGTGGTGCGGGAGCGGTGTATACACCACTCCTAAACCCTCCTACCATTGAAATCAATGGGCAGCGCTGCCGAAGCGGCTGCAAAGCGCTGCGGCAGCAGTGCTGTTTGGGCACTTTTAACCCCTTCTTTGGGGTTAAAAGCACCCCGCTCCAGCACCGGTAAAGCATTGCAAAAACTAGCGTCACTTTACCGATAGCATGGGACAGTCTTCGGTGTAAAAGGGGTCTTAGAGAGAGAAGTTTTGGGCAGAAGAGAGATGAAAGTGTCTTTTGCTCAGAAGCTTTTCCCCTGGCTCCCAGCTATTTTTTTTCTATTTGCTGTACATTCTGGTATACTGAAAATAGAGCCGGATGGTGAGGATAATGTAATACCTGTGTGCATTGAAAGGAGTAACATCATCAGTGACTGACCAATGGCATATTTGAGAATTGCACCGGAAAAGGCAGCAACAGGACCCTGGACTTGTCATTGGTGGAGGATGGCACTGTAGAAGTAGATGTGTCACAATGTGCAAGGAGGTTATGCATACTTAAAGTGGTTGTAAACCCACTTACACAACATGCACCTACAGGTAAGCCTAGATTAAGGATTACCTGTAGGTGCATGAAATATCTCCTTAACCTACACGGTTAAGGAGATATTTGCATTTAAAACTGGCGCCGCTGTCACGCGCATGCGCACTAGCGGGCCGGCTTTGTAGCCAGATTTCTGAATGGAGTTAGCCGGCCCGAGCGCGCATGCGCGTGATGTCATCGCCGCTCCTGGACCAAGAACAACCCTGGAGCGGCGATACATGGAAGGCAGAGGGGAGCAAGATGGCATCGGCGACAGAGGTGTCCGAGCACCGCTGTGGGGGCTTCGATCTCAGGTAAGTGATTCATAATGGGCTAGTATGCTATGCATACTAGCTCATTATGTCTTTGTTTTGCAGGTTGTTTAAAAAAAAAAAAAAAATGGGGTTTACAACCACTTTAAGGTCTCATACACACTGGACATTTTGCAACTCTCCTAGACTCCTTTCCTTCTGGCAGCAGAGTTTTGACAGAAAAAACGTTTGATGCTTGTAAACTCAGGTGACGCGTTTAGGTACGTCAAGCATTTTTTCTGCCAAAACTTTGCTGCTCCTGGGCGCACTGGCTGTGTTTTTTCTTTCTGCCTCTAAACTCCACTAAAAGCCTATGTGTCATGGATATGCAGTAATGTTTGTCTGCCATCTTACCTTCCTCCTCTTGTGTTCAGACAGACTCTCTCACCTGGCTGCTTTTATAATCTCTCCTCCCAGCCTGGCTCCACCCCATCACAGAACTCTATATTAACTTGTGCACTGCAAGTCTGCCTTGCTGATCAACATGTTTGTTAAGCATTGTGTGTTTGGGTTCCTGCCTGCCGTGTGCTACTTCTGTCTCTGTGTTACGATTTTGGCTTGTTCCAGACTATCCCTGTCTGCTAGTGACCTTGACCTTCGGCTTATCCTTTGTTTATCCGTGTCTGCTTGTTGCCCTGACCTTGGCTTTTCCCCTCACTATTCTTGTATCCTGTGCTGCTGCTTCCCCTCAATCCTCTTTACCCTACGGAGCGTGAGCCAGGGGACTCTGGGGGCCGCGACCTGGACCCAGCTGCAGCGTAGGCCATCCTCACTACTAGAGGCTCTGGTGAAAACCTGCTGGGTCTTAGACTCCGCGCCCTGGGGAATCTTGGGCTCTAGCTCCCTGTGAATCCCTGTTGTGCTCCACTGGTCCCGCTTTCCACAACCACCCAGTGTCCCATCCGCAGCAGTCAGCCATAGGGTTCACTACCTTGTGGTGCACTCCTGACCCCCAACGGTGTGCATCTGTCATCTGGCCACAGATGACCTGACAGTTTGATCAGCCATGGACCCGGCTGACGTGCCGCTCCCCGCAGATGATCCTTTGCAGGGCATAGTCCGCAGACTTGAGACCCAGGAATCGAATAAGACTCAGGTGATGCGATTCCTCCAGGATCTGGCTTCCCGCTTCGAGCAGCTCCATGCCTCCTTGGGAACCCTGAATCCGCAACCTCAAGTACAACCAACGGCTGCACCTATCGCACCAGTCGCAGCCACACACTCACTACAACTGCCAGCTATGTTCCGTTTCTCTGGGGACTCCAAGGCCTGCAGGGGGGTTTCTCAGCCAATGCACGATTCATAATGAGCTTCAGCCTCAAAACTTCCTGTCTGATCGGGTTAAGGTAGCCTATATCATTTCCCTCCTCTCTGGTGAAGTATTAGCCTGGGCTGCCCCCCTGTGGGAGAAGAATGATCTGGTGGTTTCCAGCCTGTCCGACTTCTTGAAGCTCTTCGAGGAGCCAGCTCGGGCTTCTTCAGCGGCTAGTGCTCTCTTACGTCTTCTCCAAGAATCTTGTTCAGTGGGACAATATGCTCTTCAGTTCCGTATCCACACAGCTGAATTGAGCTGGAACAATGAGGCCCTGGTCGCTATCTTTTTACATGGCCTCTCTGACCGAGTGAAAGACGAATTAGTGAGAAAAGCCATCCCTGTCGGTCTGGACGATGTAATTTCTTTGTGCAATCAGATCGAAATTAGTTTTCAGGAGAGATCCCTAGAAAAGGGACGCCAGCAGTCCCTGGGCCCTAGCCAGTCTGAGCTCCCCTCCCTTCGTCCCGCGGAGCATCTTCTGCCTGCTGAGGAACCTATGCAGCTGGGCCGGACCAGACTAACCCCCGAAGAACATGTTAGGCGCAGAACTCTGGGCTTGTTTCTCTATTGTGGGGGCAAGGGTAATTTTCGTGACTCCTGCTTGCTTCGTTCAGGAAACGCTCGGGTCTAATACATTTGGACGGTGGAGTATTGTACCCAGAAACATCACCTTCTCGTCTTTTCCTGTCGGTGTTCCTTCATGTAGGCACTTCTCCTCAATCAACCCTTGCATATCTGGATTCCGGGGCTGCCGGCAATTTTATGGATTGGAGAACTGCTTTTTCTATGAAGCTTACCCTTTCACCTTTCACTACGCCATTGGTAGTCTCGGAAATTGATGGCACTGTTCTCCCAGGGAGCCCTATTCGCTTCCAGATGCTACCTATTAGGATGTCGATAGGATATCCACTCATGGTGGAGAATCCCTTTCTCATTCTACCCAAGGCCTCTACCCCCATTGTATTGGGCCTTCCTTGGCTACAGCTCCACTCTCCACATGTGGACTGGGTCTCTGGGAAGATCCTGGCTTGGGGTCCCTCATGTTTCTCGTCATGTCTTCTCAAGGTGGCCCCCAAGGAGAGACTTCCGGTTGCTACCACTTCTGTATCTTCTGATCTTCCCGCTGCATACAGCGATTACCGGGATGTGTTCTGTAGGAAATCACCTGAGGTGCTTCCTCCCCACAGGTCTTTTGACTGTGCTATTGATCTTGTCCCCGGAGCAACTCTGCCCAGGGGTCGTAACTACCCTCTGTCCATCCCAGAGACCCAGGCCATGTCTGAGTATGTCGCAGAGAATCTAGAGAGAGGTTTCATCCGGAAATCCTCATCGCCTGCAGGGGCAGGGTTCTTTTTCGTTGCCAAAAAGGATGCTACCTTAAGACCTTGCATCGACTATTGAGGTTTAAACGCGGTTACTATCAAAAATAGATACCCCTTACCCTTAATATCTGAGCTATTCGATAGGTTGAAGGGTGCCTCCATTTTCACCAAGTTGGATCTCAGAGGCGCGTACAATCTCATTCGAATACGGGAGGGTGACGAATGGAAGACTGCATTTAACACTAGAGACGGGCATTACGAATACCTGGTTGTGCCTTTTGGTTTGTGTAATGCCCCAGCCGTGTTTCAAAACGTTGTCAATTAAATTTTCAGGAATCTGCTGTACCCGTTTGTTGTCATCTATCTGGATGACATTCTGATCTTTTTGGAAACTTTGCTCGTCCACAGAAACCATGTCCGCACTGTTCTTCAGCGTCTTAGAGAGAACAATCTCTATGCCAAGCTGGAGAAATGTTCCTTTGAATGTTCTGAGGTCCTGTTTCTAAGGTGCTTTGTCTCAAGTTTGGGTCTTAGTATGGATCCTGGGAAGGTCTTGGCTATTACCAACTGGCCTCTTCCTGCTAGTCTCCAGGCCACACAGCGCTTTCTTGGCTTCACAAATTATTATAGACAGTTCATAAGGAATTACTCTTCCATTGCCGTGCCTATTATCGCTTTGACCAAGAAGGGTGCGAATGCCAAAGACTGGCCTCCCGAAGCTGTCTCTGCATTTCACGACCTGAAACAGGCCTTTGTTTCTGGACCTCTCTTGAGGAGACCAAATCCTGGGGATGCATTTTTTATTGAAGTGGACGCTTCCTCAATGGGGGTGGGAGCTGTGCTTCTTCAATTCTTTGAGAAGAGACGTCAACCATGTGCGCTCTTCTCCAAAAAAAAATCTCAGGCAGAGAAGAATTATGCCATCGGTGATCGGGAACTTCTCGCAATTAAATTGGTGTTAGGGGAGTGGCGTCATCTCTTGGAGGGTTCCCCTCACTCCATAACGATCTTTACTAATCACAAGAATTTACAGTATCTACAGAATGCTAAACGTCTGAATCCCAGACAGGCCAGGTGGAGTCTCTTCTTTTCCCATTTTAATTTCACGATTACGTACAAACCTGGTTCCTGCAATGGTCGGGCTGATGTGCTCTCTAGGTCATTTGACACTTTGGACGAGGAGTCCACCCCTGAACCTGAGCCGATCATTCCAACCTCGTGCATTGTTGCCCATTCTACCTCCCTGAAGTAAAAAATTCCTCCTGGTAAGACCTTTGTCCCCACTGAGCTAAGAGCTAAGATCCTTCGTTGGGGACATGATTCCAAGGTGGCAGGTCATTCTGGATTCCTCTGGTCCTTCTTACTCATCAGTCGTCACTACTGGGGGCCTAATCTCTGCTCAGATGTCAAAGACTACGTTAAGGCTTGTCATGTCTGTGCTCAGTCTAAATCCTCCACACAAGCTCCTGCTGGTCTCCTCATGCCCTTGCCCATTCCTAAGGAGCCCTGGGCTCACATTGCCATGGATTTTATCACCGATCTCCCACTGTCTGAGAATATGATCTCCAAGATGGCTCATTGTGTTCCTCTTCCTGGGCTTCCATCTGCTCCTGCCTTGGTTCCCATTTTTATTCGAGAAATTTTCTGCCTCCATGGAGTTCATTCTCATATTGTTTCCAACAGGGGTGTTCAATTTATGTGTCGTTTTTGGAGAGCCTTTTGCAAATCCCTCAATATTGTCTTGGATTTTTCCTCTTCTTACCATCCTCAATCCAATGGACAGACTGAGAGGGTTAATCAGGAATTAGAGGTCTTTCTTCGCACCTTAGTGTCTGCTCATCATGACGATTGGTCCTCTCTACTCCCGTGGGCAGAATTCTTTCATAACAATTATGTAAATACCAGTTCGCAGAAGACACCCTTTTTTACAGTTTATTGAAAACACCCTCAACTTCCTCTTCCCATGACCTGTTCTCCAGATATTCCAGCTTTGGCTTCGGTTCAGGAGTCTCTCAATTCTGTTTGGTGTGACGTTCATGATTCCCTCCGGGCAGCTGCTGAAAAATTCAAAGGATTTTCTGACCGCCGCAGGCGTAAACCGCCTTCTCTTCAGCCAGGGGACAAAGTCTGGCTCTCCACCAGGAACATCAAGCTCCCAGTTCCTTCTCTGAAGTTTTCTCCACGATTCATTGGTCCGTACACTATAACTACTAAACTGAATCCGGTTTGTTTCAAACTCCAGATTCCTAAAAGCCTTAAAATCGCTAACTCCTTCCATGTTGCCCTTCTGAAGCCTTTAGTCCTCAATAAGTTCTCTCGTCCTCTCCCTACCGTGGCGCCTGTCTCTGAGGATAATCAGGAGTATGAGGTCAGTCAAATTCTGGACTCCCAACTATGTAGAGGCGTTCTTCAGTACCTCGTTCATTGGAAAGGGTTTGGTCCTGAGGAGAGGTCTTGGATCACTGCATCTGAGGTCTTTGCACCTTGTCTGTTAAAGAAGTTTCATCTGAAGTTTCCCTATAAACCCGGGCCCAGGCGGGGAAGGGGGAGGCCTTGTAAGAGGGAGGGTACTGTCATGGATATGCAGTAATGTTTGTCTGCCATCTTACTTTCCTCCTCTTGTGTTCACCTTAGAGGCCAGACTCTCTCACCTGGCTGCTTTTATAATCTCTCCTCCCAACCTGGCTCCACCCCAGGCCCTATCACAGAACTCTATATTAACCTTGCACTGCAAATCTGCCTTGCTGATCAACGTGTTTGTTAAGCATTGTGTGTTTGGGTTCCTGCCTGCCGCGTGCTACGTCTGTCTCTGTGTTACGATATTGGCTTGTTCCCGACTATCCCTGTCTGCTAGTGACCTTGACCTTCGGCTTGTCCTTCGTTTATCCGTTGGTCTATTGGAGCCCGGTGAGGAAAGAAAAAAACAGATATGCTGCCTCTACTAATTACATCAACCTTAGTGGAGCAAATGATTGGAAGGAAAGAAAAAAGCAGATATGGCGCTGGTCTATTGGAGCCCTGTGAGGCCTAATGCTGCACTTAAAATCCTATTATATAAAGTGCGGTGTGTAAATTAAAATTAATTGCTCAAAGTGCTACAAAATTCCTAACTGCTGAAGTGCCTGTGCAAACTACTGCTTACAAAGAAAAAATATATAATAATAATGATTAAAAAAAATATATATATATAAAAATATTAATACATTGAGGTGTCCATAATCAAATATATTAGTACATTGGGATATCCGTACCCCTACTTGGTGGAAAATTATACAGGTGAACAGACTTGCAAAATAAATAGATGTGCAAATGTCCAATAAATAAAATGCAGTACACTTCAATTAGTGCTACAAACAGATCCTTAGAAAAAGTCCTTATACAAAGGTCCTTATGGAAACCATAATAAAGTATATCCAATCAGATTGTTTCAAGTGCTGAAAGAAGTGCTTGGTGCCTAGTGTAAGGGAGCCGTGATCACTGCAAACTGTGCTCTTACAAAGACCGCACTCACCAGCTTGTACCCCCCTCTTGGGGTATGATGCCTTCACAGTGTGGGCCACTGTGTAGCCCTCTGGCAGTTGCTCGCCCCTCTGCTCTTGATGATGATAGGGCTCAAACAATGGCCCATGTATAAGAGAAAGGAAGGGAGCCCCAGGTAGTGTGATAACGTTTTATGACCTTATTTATTAATAAAACATAACTTGGGTACTCACATTTAGACAAATAAAAACATGCAAATGATGCTGACAAGGGGAGAGACAAAAAATAATAATATATATAAATATATATAACTATATATACATGTAGCGGGGTGTTCAATTTAGGGGAGTGTCTGAGTGGTAGTTAGGCTCAGACGCACTATTGTTAGGGTTAATGGACCATTTCTGTGCCATGGGAGCTAGTGTTGGTGTATAGTTCCCTGGGGCCTACAGGTGGCGCTGTCGCCATGGGTCCGGGTTGAACCACAATACAAGGTTGTGCCTTTTCTTGTCCCCTCTCGGCAGCAGTACGGCGGGATGGGGAACCTACTGTGCCTGTCGGGAGAGGGTGGCCATCTTCCATTGGGGTTGTCGTCGTTGTCCACGCCCAGGCACCTTCAGCCTGGATGTGTGGGTGTCATCTCCAGGTGCCCTAGGCCTGGAGGCCTGGTTCCTGTTCCATGCCAGACACCTTCAGTCTGGGGTGAGGTACTAATTTGGAGGCCCGGAGCCCAGCACCTTCGGCTGGGTTCCGCCGGGGATCGAGGACTCCCAGGGTGCCGCCTTGTGAGGGGACACTTATCTGGGATGAGGAGGCCAGGGAGGTTACCTGTACCGAAGACCCAGCGCAGAGTCGTGGTAACGGTGAGGACCTCTGGTAACTCTCCGGAGGGATGTCTTCTACCTCACATGGGCCAAGTTCGCTTATAGGTCAGTGGCCTAACAGGGCCGTGCCCTATTCACCCAGTCAGTGGCAGTGACTTTATTCACGCGGTCAGTGGCAGTGACCTGTTCTCCAAGTCAGTGGCAGTGACTGCCATTCACCTGGTCTGTGGCAGAGACCAACCTCATGGTCTGTGGCAGAGATGGTGCGCCAAAGCTGTTTGTGAAGCCTAAACAGTCAAAGAACCTGATTCAAGTTTGTGCCTGGACCTCCTCCCACCTAAGCTGTCCTGTGTCTTGTTCCAACCTGTCTGCTGTCAAAGAGGCATATTTATTATCCGTGTGAAATAAATATAGAAGTTGGACTTTCAGTTGGTGTGGACAGTTACATTACTGGGGAAAACATAAGGACTTACCTCTGCCTAAGGTAGAGGTGAGAATCATCCTCGGGAGGATTCAACCCCAGCCGCAGGCAGGCCCGAAAACTAACACCGCTCAACCTCCTTACTTAGGAGGGTATACAGGCTTGTGGTGCGGTGTGCCTCTCCCCTCCCTGCGAGGAGCTGAAACACACACAAAAAGGCAGGTAGGGGGAGAGGTGGGGGCGCTACATACACATATACACAGATATACTTATATGTTGAGAGGAAATTATGTAGAGGAAAAATTTATAATAAGTAGAGGAGAAAGTATATATGAGAAAGAAAAATATATGAATAAAAATGGGGAATAATAAAAAGTTAAAAATTTGTCAGAAAGCAGTTCAAGTCTAGATCTATATTCATGCCTACGGGCTGGAGGGTATCTAACTGGAAAATCCATTGTGTTTCATTCTGAGTAGGGATGAGCCGAACACCCCCGGGTTCGGTTCGCACCAGAACCTGCGAACGGACCTAAAGTTTGTGCGAACTTTAGAACCCTATTAAATACAATGGACGCGAACGTTTGAAATCTGTGCTAATTCGAAAAAGTGCTAATTAAAACGGCTAATATGCATGTTATTGTTCTAAAAAGGGTTTGGGGACCCGGGTTCTGCCCCAGGGGACATGTATCAATGCAAAACGAAGTTTTAAAAACTGACGTTTTTTCTGGAGCAGTCATTTTAATGATGCATAAAGTGAAAAAAAAAAAGTGAAATATTCCTTTAACCACTTCCTACCGGGTCATAGACATATGACGCCGGCAGGAACCCTCCCTCCCTCCGGGCGGACGTCATATGACGTCCTTTTTCCCCGGCCGTCTATGGGGCGCGCGTGCGCCGCCGGCGGCGCGCGCGCGCACCCGCGGCAACGCTCGTGACCCGGTGAGTGTGCCCGGCGGCCGCGATGTCCGCTGGGCACCCGCGATTGCCCGCGATCACGGCAGAAGTGTGGATCTGTGTGTGTAAACACACAGATCCACCTCCTGTCAGAGGTGAGGAGACCGATGTGTGTTCCCAGTACAGAGGAACACAGATCGGTCTCCTCCCCTTGTGAGTCCCCTCCCCCTACAGTTACAATCACTCAATAGGGAACATATTAACCCCTTGATCGCCCCCTAGTGTTAACCCTTTCCCTGCCAGTCACATTTACACAGTAATTAGTGCAGTTTTATAGCAATAATCGCTGTATAAATGTGAATGGTCCCAAAAACGCGCCAATAGTGTCCGATGTGTCTGCCGCAATGTCACGGTCACAATAAAAATCGCAGATCGCCGCTATTACTAGTAAAAAAAATAAAAAAAATAAAAATGCCATAAATCTATCCCTTATTATGTAGACGCTATAACTTTTGCGCAAACCAATCAATATACGCTTATTGCAAAAAAAAATTACCAAAAATATGTAGAATACGTATCGGTCTAAACTTAGAAAAAAAATTGTTTTAAAAAAAAAAAATTGTGATATTTATTAAATCAAAAAGTAAAAAATATTGCATTTTTTTCAAATATGTCGCTCTTCTTTTGTTTATAGCACAAAAAATAAAAACCGCAGAGGTGATCAAATACCACCAAAAGAAAGCTCTATTTGTGGGGGAAAAAGGACGTCAATTTTGGTTAGGTTCAACGTCGCAATTGTCAGTTAAAGCGACGCAGTGCTGCATCGCAAAAAGTGCTCTGGTCAGGAAGGGGGTAAATTCTTCCAGGGCTGAAGTGGTTAAATATCGTACCTGGGGGGTGTCTAAAGTATGCCTGTGAAGTAGCATGTGTTTCCCGTGTTTAGAACTGTCCCTGCACAAAATAACATTTCTAAAGGAAAAAAAGCCATTTAAAACTGCTTGCGGCTTTAATGTCATGTCTGGTTCCGGTAATATGGATGAAAATCTTTGAGAAAAATGGCATAGCTACTCCATCACCCCCCCCCCCCACCCCAGCCCCTTTGGGTCTTGTATGGATATTAAGGGGAACCCCGCACACAAAATAAAAAAGGCCCTATATACTCTGAACAGGCGGTGCAAACAAGACAGGGACTGTAGGTTTGTTCTTAAGTAGAATCTGTTTGTAATTTTGAACAGGTACATTGTTTAAGTGTAGCTCCAGCCAAAAAATATATTTTTAAGCTTTTTGGAAAACATAGGGAAGGGTTAACACCCCTGTAACATTTGTTTTGCTGTCTGTGCCCCTGTTCAGAACATTTCACCTCACTTTCCGTCCCAATGACAACTGTTTTTGAAAAGTGTTTTTTTTATTGAAACAAGGATTGGTGATAAAGCATCAGTAGAGAGGAGACACCTTTTTCCCATATTAACTCTTACAGGAGAGAATTTCCCTTCCTAGGGGTAGATTTCCTCTCACTTCCTGTTGTCTCCTTCCGTTTGCAAGTAGGAGTCGTTTGTAAGTTGGATGTTTGAAAGTATGGGCCTGCCGTATATACTCTGCAGAAATTGACCCCTTAGGTGTTGGTACAACACTGTAAGCACTCACAGTTACTCATTGTGGGCGCTGGAACGCCCTGCTGTCAACTATTATATCAGGAATTGTAATTACATGCCATTGTTGAACAGTGGTAGGAAAAATTGGGCCTTTGATAGTGGTGCTGGTGCCACAACACTGTAAGCCCTCACAGTTACTCTTGGTGGGTGCATGAATGGGCCCTGCTGTGAATTATTAGATCAAGAATTGTAATTGCATGTCCCTGTTTAACAGGGGCTGAAAAATTGGGCCTTTGGTGGTGGTGTTGGTGTTGGTGGTGTTGTCACAACACTGTAAGCCCTCACATTTACTCTTGGTGGGCGCATGAATGGGCCCTGCTGTGAATTATTAGATCAATAATTGTAATTGCATGCCCCTGTTGAACAGGGGCTGAAAAATTGGGCCTTTGGTGGTGGTGGTGGTGTCATAACACTGTAAGACTTCACAGTTACTCTTGGTGGGCGCAGGAATGGGCCCTGCTGTGAATTATTAGATCAAGAATTTTAATTACATGCCCCTGTAGAAAAATTGGGCCTTAGCCACTGGTGCCACAACACTGCAACCCCTCACAGATACTGTACTTGGAGCACAGTAATGAGCCCTGTTGCAAAGTATTGCATCAAAAATTGTAATTACATGCCCCTGTTAAACAGGGGCAGAAAAATTGGGCCTTAGGCACTGGTGCCACGACACTGCAACCTTTCCAAGATACTCTAGTTGGAGTGCAGGAATGAGCCCTGCTGCAAAGCATTGCATCAAAAATTGTAATTACATGCCCCTGTTAAACAGGGGCTGAAAAATTGGGCCTTAGCCACTGGTGGCGGTACCCAGAAACAAAAATGTTTTTCCAAGATATCATCATGAATCGGATCATTGAGGAGGAGGAGGAGGATAGTCAGTCAACATAACAGGACAGTCACTCAGTCAGCATCAGCATCAGTCTTGAAGGGATGTGACATTTGAAAATAAATTATTCTGTCAGCTTCAGGTGCTTGGTAGCTGGTGGTGATCCAAGACTGGTTCATCTTTATGAAGGTCAGTCTATCAACCGAAACGGTGGACAGGCACACCACCCTGTGATCCGTGACAAATCCTCCAGCAGCACTTAATGTGCGTTCCGAAAGAACGCTGGATGCAGGACAGGCCAGTAGCTCAATTGCATACTGTGCAAACTCTGGCCAGTGATCCATCCTTAAGACCCAGTAAGCCATAGGATTTTCGGTGGGAAAGGTGTCCAAATCTGACCTTGCCCCTAGGTATTCCTGCACCATGTATATCAGACGCTGGCGATGGTTGCTGGAACCGATCATACCTTGGGGCTGCGGACTAAAGAATTGTCTGAACGCATCGGTCAGACGGTCACCTTCCCCACCGCTCCTTCTTTGACTGACCGAAGCCTCAGCAACTCGTTGTCCCAGACCAGGAGTTTGTAACCTCCCAGTCTCTGGGAACGCGTTGCACAGACCTTTCTGCAAGGCCTCCCGGAGTTGTCTCATCCTCTGCTCCCTCTGCGACGGTAAGATAAGGTCTGAAACCTTAGCCTTGTACCGTGGATCAAGGAGAGTGGCCAGCCAGTAATGGTCCCTCTCCTTGATCCGAAGAATACGAGGATCCTTCCGCAGACTTTGCAGGATCAGGGAGGCCATGCAGCATAGGTTAGCTGAGGCATTAGGTCTGGAGTCCTCTGGGTCACTAAGGACGACATGATCCGCAGCCACCTCCTCCCAGCCACCTACAAGTCCACGGGTTTCTTGGGACTGTAAATCATCCCTAAAAGACTGCTGCTGTTGATGCTGCTGAGTGCCAGGCTTCACCTCCATGCTGACACATTCCTCCTCCTTCTCCTCCTCCTCCTCGTCCTCTTCCTGTGCGATGGGTGGGACCGAAGGAACACTGTCTGGGTAAAGGGGGCCTTGAGAGGCAAGGAAGTCCTCCTCTTCCTGCCTCTGTTCTGCCTCAAGTGCCCTGTCCATTATTCCACGCAGCGTGTGCTCCAACAGGTGGACAAGAGGTACAGTGTCACTGATGCATGCACTGTCACTGCTCACCATCCTCGTGGCCTCCTCAAATGGTGCCAGGACAGTGCATGCATCCCTGATCATGCCCCACTGGCGTGGTGAAAAAAACAGATCTCCCCTGACCCTGTCCTGGTGCCGTAGTCGCACAGGTACTCATTGATGGCCCTCTGCTGCGTGTGCAGCCGCTGCAGCATGGCCAACGTTGAGTTCCACCTGGTGGGCATGTCACATATAAGGCGGTTCTTGGGTAGGTTCAACTCCTTTTGCAGCTCAGCCAGGCGAGCACTGGCTTTATAAGATCTGCAGAAATGCACACAGACTTTCCTGGCCTGCCTCAGGACATCCTGTAAGCCCGGGTACCTGCCCAAGAACCGCTGCACCACCAGGTTAAGGATGAGAGCCACACAGGGCACATGGGTCAGTTGTCCCTGTCGGAGGGCGGAGAGGAGGTTGGTGCCATTGTCGCAAACCACCATTCCTGCCTTAAGCTGGCGTGGCGTCAACCACCTCTCGGCCTGCCCCTGCAGAGCAGACAGAACCTCTGCCCCAGTGTGGCTCCTGTCCCCCAATCACACCAGCGCAAGCACGGCATGGCATCTTTTTTCCTGCGTACTTGCGTAGCCCCTTGAACGCCTACGGAGCACCGCTGGTTCCGAGGACAAAGCACAGGAAGAGGCCATGGAGAAAGAAGAGGAGGGGGTGGAGGAGAGAGGCGTGTCACAACCAGTAGTAGAATTTTGGAGGCGTGGCGGCGGAACAACCTCCAATACTACTGCACCTTGTCCTGCATCCTTCCCAGCTGCCAAAAGAGTGACCCAATGGGCCGTGAAAGAAAGGTAACGTCCCTGTCCATGCCTGCTGGACCATGAGTCAGCGGTAATATGCACCTTACCGCTGACCGCCCTGTCCAGCGAGGCATGGACATTGCCTTCCACATGCCGGTAGAGAGCCAGAATCGCCTTCCGTGAGAAAAAGTGGCGTTTGGGAACCTGCCACTGAGGAACCGCACATTGCACAAACTCACGGAAGGGGGCCGAGTCTACCAACTGAAAAGGCAGCAGTTGAAGCGCTAGCAATTTAGCCAAGCTAGCATTCAACCGCTGGGCATGTGGATGGCTGGGAGTGAACTTCTTTCGACGGTCCAGCAGCTGGGGCAGGGAAATTTGCCTGCTAGAATTGGACGTCGGTGTACTGCTAGCAGAGTGCCCACAAGTACTTGGCTGTGACACACCTAATTCTACACCTTCATTCCTCTCAGTGCAGGTTTCAGAGAGGACTGAAGGTATAGTGGGGTTGGAGATCCCAGCTGATGCGGTGCAAGGAGAGGTCCGCTTTGTTCTTTGGTGTGGGTCTTTAAGGTAGGCTTGCCAACGAGCTGCATGGCAGGTCAACATATGTCTGGTCAAGCATGTGGTGCCCAAGCGGCTGATGTTTTGGCCACGCGATATACGCTTGAGACATATGTTGCAAACAGCAGCTGTGCGATCTGATGCACTCGACTCAAAAAAGGCCCACACCAAATAACTTTTTGAATAACGGGCAGAGGCAGCGCCCTGCACAGGCGGAGCTCTGCGGTGTGATTCAGTCGGTGTGCTGCCCTTACGCTGGCCCCCCCGAGGGCATCCTGCCTCATTGTAGATGTGCCTCCTCCTCATCTCTCCTATTAGGCACCCACGTGGAGTCAGTGACCTCATCATCCCCTCCCTCCTCATCACTGGAGCCAATCTGGCAGTATGCTGCAGCTGCTGGAACATGACTGCCAGATTGGTGTCCTTCTTGAGCATCCCCTCTCTCTGCTCTCACGCTACTGCCTTCCTCTAGCTGGGTATCATCATCAGACCCTTCGAAACGCTGGGCATCCTCCTGGAGCATGTACCCAACACTGTGCTCAAACAGTTCGGGGGACTCCTCAGGAGGACATGGTGTGTCTAGGTAAGGAGTGACTGATGATGACATTGATACCAGAGAAGAGGACGCTTTGGCAGCTGCTTTGCCAGTACTCTGAGCCTGGGTGAGAGAGGATGAGGAGGGCTTGGTCATCCACTCTACCAAGTCTTCGGCATGATGCGGCTCAACACGCTCAGCTGCCGAAAATAAGGACAAGCGTGTCCCATGGCTACGTGCTGATGACGATGCACCGCGTCCACGACCAGCACTGTTGTCTCTAGACACAGAGCCTGCTTGCCCTCTTTTATTGGCTCCTGACTGTCTGCCTCTCCTTGTTTGCCTTCCAGACATTATAATGGCCTGCAGGGAGATGGGAAAACCAGCAATAAGGGGTAGCTTCAGGTGTATATTTTGCAGGAAGCACACAACGCCCGCTGTAAGTGCTGCAGATGACTGGCTGTGTTACACAACAGGAAAAAACAGCAATAAGGGCTAGCTTCAGGTGTTTATTTTGCAGGAAGCACACTACGCCCGCTGTAAGTGCTGCAAATGCCTGTTAGTGTAACACACCAGGAAAACACAGCAATAAGGGCTAGCTTCAGGTGTATATTTAGCAGAAAGCACACTACGCCCGCTGTAAGTGCTGCAAATGCCTGTTAGTGTAACACACCAGGAAAACACAGCAATAAGGGCTAGCTTCGGGTGTATATTTAGCAGAAAGCATTCTACGCCCGCTGTAAGTGCTGCAAATGCCTGTTAGTGTAACACACTAGGAAAACACAGCAATAAGGGCTAGCTTCAGGTGTATATTTAGCAGAAAGCACACTACGCCCGCTGTAAGTGCTGCAAATGCCTGTTAGTATAACAACACCAGGAAAACACAGCAATACGGGCTAGCTTCAGGTGTATATTTAGCAGGAAGCACACTACGCCCGCTGTAAGTGCTGCAAATGCCTGTTAGTGTAACAACACCAGGAAAACACAGCAATACGGGCTAGCTTCAGGTGTATAATGTGCAGGAGGCACACTCCGCCCGCTGTAAGTGCTGCAAATGCCTGTTAATGTAACACACCAGGAAAACACAGCAATACGGGATAGCTTCAGGTGTATAATGTGCAGGAGGCACACTCCGCCCACTGTAAGTGCTGCAAATGCCTGTTAGTGTAACACACCAGGAAAACACAGCAATAAGGGCTAGCTTCAGGTGTATATTTAGCAGAAAGCATACTACGCCCGCTGTAAGTGCTGCAAATGCCTGTTAGTGTAACACACTAGGAAAACACAGCATTAAGGGCTAGCTTCAGGTGTATATTTAGCATAAAGCACACTACGCCCGCTGTAAGTGCTGCAAATGCCTGTTAGTGTAACACACCAGGAAAACACAGCAATAAGGGCTAGCTTCAGGTGTATATTTAGCAGAAAGCACACTACGCCCGCTGTAAGTGCTGCAAATGCCTGTTAGTATAACAACACCAGGAAAACACAGCAATACGGGCTAGCTTCAGGTGTATATTTAGCAGGAAGCACACTACACCCGCTGTAAGTGCTGCAAATGCCTGTTAGTGTAACACACCAGGAAAACACAGCAATAAGGGCTAGCTTCGGGTGTATATTTAGCAGAAAGCATTCTACGCCCGCTGTAAGTGCTGCAAATGCCTGTTAGTGTAACACACTAGGAAAACACAGCAATAAGGGCTAGCTTCAGGTGTATATTTAGCAGAAAGCACACTACGCCCGCTGTAAGTGCTGCAAATGCCTGTTAGTATAACAACACCAGGAAAACACAGCAATACGGGCTAGCTTCAGGTGTATATTTAGCAGGAAGCACACTACGCCCGCTGTAAGTGCTGCAAATGCCTGTTAGTGTAACAACACCAGGAAAACACAGCAATACGGGCTAGCTTCAGGTGTATAATGTGCAGGAGGCACACTCCGCCCGCTGTAAGTGCTGCAAATGCCTGTTAGTATAACACCACCAGGAAAACACAGCAATACGTGCTAGCTTCAGGTGTATAATGTGCAGGAGGCACACTACGCCCGCTGTAAGTGCTGCAAATGCCTGTTAGTGTAACACACCAGGAAAACACAGCAATAAGGGCTAGCTTCAGGTATATACTGTGCAGGAGGCTTAGCAACAATGACACTGACACTGTCCCCTGCCTATCCTTCAATCTCCCTGCACACAAGGTTTAGTAAAGAATATGACACTGACACTCTCCCTGCCTATTCTTCTCTCTCCCTACACACAAGGTTTAGCAAAGAAAAGCACCATTACACTGTCCCTGCCTATCCTTCTCTTTCCCTGCACCGGAACACACTACACAAGGCCGCCGCGCTGGCGGCCTTTTATAGTGTGGGGGGTGTGCTAAATCCCCTGAGCTATAATTGGCCACAGGCAACTTGCCTGTGGCCAATTATGGCTCTCCTAGCTGCCGGCGCTGTGATTGGCCAAGCATGCGGGGTCACAGTGCATGCTTGGCCAATCACTGTGCCGGGATTGCACGGCGATGGCGCAGTGTATTGTGGGCCGTTCGCGTCACTCGAATTTGGCGCGAACGGCCCAAATCGTTCGATCTTCGTCGAACGATCGAACAGCCGATGTTCGAGTCGAACGTATGTTCGACTCGAACACCGAGCTCATCCCTAATTCTGAGATACCTTAATCTTTTTGTTTTCCCCTCTCCAGGGTCCAGGGCATTGTGGACAAGGCGATTTCTTAAATTTGGTGCTCTTCTGTAGATGAAGGAAGGTCTGATAGGTATTATGGTTTTTAACACCTTGCCTGATTGCAGGATGGGCCAGTGTTTTTTTTATAATAGTTTCTAGGGCTTTATGTTGTATATTGTATCCTGTTAGAAAATGTCAATACGTTTGTTCTTTTCTGTCTTCTTTTTTGGAATATTTGTTTTTATAAGATTTCTATTCATTTTCTTCACGCTCTCTTTTAATACCAACAGATCTTTTTTCTTATAACCCTTATCCACGAATTTATTTATGATGGTGTCTGCTTGGATGTTGTAATCATTGATGTTACTGCAGTTCCTATAGATTCTCATCAGCTGTCCCTTTGGGATCTTACCTATCCACTGTCGGTGGTGGCAGCTATTCGTTGGTATATATCCATTTTGATCTGTTTGTTTAAAAAAGGTCCTAGTATTGATAGAACCATTGTTCCTGAACAGTTGGAGGTCAAGATAATCAATGGTCTGTTTGTTCCAGGTACCAGAAAAAGTCATTCCATATGCATTTTGATTTATCTTGTCAAAGAAATTTTGCAAATCTGCTTCTGTACCTCTCCAGAAAATGATAATATCATTGAGCTAGCCATGAGCCATAATTATTTTTGGCATAAGGGGGAATACTTCACGCAAACCAAAGGAGTAGCCATGGGGGCAATATACGCACCCAGTGTAGCAAATGTCTTTTTAAACCATTGGGAGGAAGAACAAATTTATAGCATACATCGGGAGAACTTGAGCCTATACCGCAGGTATATTGATGATATTATCATTGTCTGGAGAGGTACAGAAGCAGATTTGCAAAATTTCTTTGACGAGATAAATCAAAATGCATATGAAATGACTTTTTCTGGAACCTGGAACAAACAGACCATTGATTATCTAGACCTCCAACTGTTCAGGAAAATGGTTCTATCAATACTAGGACCTTTTTTAAACAAACAGATCGAAATGGATATATACCAACGAATAGCTGCCACCACCGACAGTGGATAGGTAACATCCCAAAGGGACAGCTGATGAGAATCTATAGGAACTGTAAAATAAATTATATGTGCAGCGCAATAGCTAAGATAAAATAAAATATGACAGTCCAATCAAATAAAACAGATAATCAAATGTCCCATTGGATAATGATAAGACAAATTCCTCATAGAAGAGAGTGAGAAGAAATCTCTGTCGACTGGGATGACGATACAATCCTCCCCCACACATACAATGTGCTTACCAGAATTGGTGGACCTCTCAATTAAGAGAAGGTCATGCGAGCCTGTATCCACCCTGGGATAATGGGATGTGGCTTCTGCAGATGAATCCTTCCAATGTGAGAAAAGGCCGGATATTGTCTCCAATGAGCAAACAAACTTCCACTGTAGGATGCTGAATGGATCTCCGTAAAGTGCAGGTGCCAAGAGAAAGATGAAGGGGACAATCTAAGTGTACTCCGTATGTTCTTTACTAAAAATAGGTTCTCATATAAAATCAGCGCTATCGCGCAATGCATAAAAGGCTGATACTGAGAGATGGCAGCGGGTGACGTCCGCGCATAAGCTCTTCCCCCGTACGCGGCGTTACGTCCAGAAGGACTTCGTCAGCGAGGGTGGAGCTTCAGTGTCACCCGGCTAACTGATATACCCAGCTGGAAACCATAGAAACGGAAATGCTAACGCCGGAAGTCAGAGGAACAGACGGCTGATTTCCACCACGGTGTTACCAGCAAGTGAAAATACAATAAAGGTAAACAAGTGGTATGAAGTTTGTTACAATGCCCTAGGTCCTTATGCGTGATAGAAAATAAAATAAAAATAGGACATAAAAATACCCGCGGCCATCTTTAACTTGGGACAATAAAAAATCAACAATAAAATAAAGGCAACCTAACTATTTGTCTGAAATAAAACAGTTGAGATCAAACTCAACGTTTAAGCCTCTAGGTACAGCAACCTTGGTCTCATGTATCCACATGGACTCACGCTGGCTCAGTTGCCTAATAAAGTTGCCCCCTCTCCAGTGTTCAGTCACTTTTTCCAAACCCCAAAATTTGAGGCATTTTGGATTCCTATCATGAAACATTCTAAAATGCTTGGACACATTATGAGACTTCACACCTCTCCTAATGTTACCTACATGTTCTGCTATGCGGACTCCCATGGGTCTAGAGGTCCTCCCCACATATTGGAGACCGCAGTCGCATTCAAGCATGTATACCACCCCAAGAGTGTCACATGTAATGAGGTTCTTGATCTGGTATGTTTTTTTGGTGGCAAAAGCAATAAAATCCTTTCTCTTCTTTAGATTGAATTTACATTGCCTACATGCTGAACATTTTCCCTATGCGTAGAATCCTGACAAAAAGTTGAAAATCCTATTTCTTGTTCATACATCACGGGACACAGAGCAGCATAGTCATTACTATGTGGGTTATATAGAATTACCTTCAGGTGCTGGCACTGGCAACTTCCAAAACAGGAAGTACCCTCCCCTATAATAGCCCCTCCCATCCGGGAGTACCTCAGTTTTTTGCCAGTGTCTAAGGTGTTGGCCAAGGTTAACATGTATTCATCTGGGCTTGTGTACAGGTTCTCTGGGCCTTAGCAAGCTATTCCGGATCCGACCAAAAAAAGCTTCATAGCTAAACGGTCGGTACCCGGGCCTTGCAGAGAAGAGCAGGGTTTTGCCTGTAATGCCTCTCTTAGGAGGGCTGGACCCTGGGATCCAGAGCTCTGGTCATACCCAAAACCAAGAGGCTATCTGTGCAGGGTGCTATACAGGTCCAGGGGAGTGGAATCCTTGGGAACCCGGTCCCTGAAGGTCTAGTACAATGCCTGCCGTGAGAGGTGAAGTTTGGGCTTCTGTGGACCAAACAAAGTCCTGCGGCGGGGAAAAGGTAAGTGGGGGCCCCTCAGGAACTTGGTTCTATTGAGGGGACCCCCAAGCCTAATATGTCTTTCTGCCTGTTACCTAAAGGGTATTCCCGCTAATAGCTGTATATGCCTAAGAAATCCTAGAAATGTTTTTTCATAAGGGAAATTTTAAAAAAACTGTAAACCTGGAAATGTTTTTTCATAAAGGAGGTTTAAAAAAAAAAAAAAAAAAAAGACAAAGGTGCGGTACCTGTGTTTGTCCACTAGAGGCCGCTGTGGAACGTCTTTTTTCTTGGGACTATTCCTTCCATGGTGAAAGTCCAGGCAGATGAGTGAGCTCTCTATCAGGGAAGCTGCATTCCTCTGTCATGCTGCCAAGTAGTTTCCTTCCATCCCTGAGTCCTGGTGAAACAGGGACCCTGGCTCCTCTCCCTACATGGCGCCAAGAGCGCACACGTGCACGCGCGCGCGCACACATGCTTTCCTTTTATAAGGTTTAGCTTCAAAAAAGGGGGCGGAGCCTGGCGGATGACGCGCTCTGTGCGCCCAGCGCTTCTGCGCATGTGCGGGCGTCCCAGCAAGATAAAAGGACTCAGTCCACGCTGCTTGCTATGGACACAGAGCATGAAAAGGAGCTGGTAGCATGGTATAGGGGCTTACAGCGGGCGGTTGATACAGGCATCCCCAGAAAGACGCATTAGTAGACACCCACTGATGTACATAGCAGCAAATTGCATTAGACTATTTCAGTAAGGGGTGTATTGCGGCTGGAATACCTCAGCTTTGAACTAAGGAATATGCCGCCTAAAAAACTCCGAGATATACCTCTCAGGAAGTGTAGGGGGTCTCCATCGGGCTCTGAGGATCTGGAGCAGTCATCTGCACCCTCCTCCCCTGAGAAATCAGAGGTTAATACCCATAAGGAACCCCCGGGAGTGCCAGGTACTGCGGCTGTCCTCAGTCCACCTGCTCCTGCATATATAACAGAGGAGGTTTTTTCCTCAACTCTGGAGGGATTGGAGCAGAGATTGGCTGCATTGATCGCTTCTTCTCTACAGGAAAGAAAGCGCGCCAGATCTCCATCACCTCCATTAGAGTGCCTGTTGGCAGAGCAACAGTCCCAGGAAGGGACCGACCTACCTGAAGGGGATCAGGAGGAGGTTAGCTCTGTTTTTGAGGAATCGACAGTAGATGAACCATTTTCAGCATCACAGACTGAAAGATTGTGGGTCCAGACCCTAACTGACATGGTTCGATCTGCATTTAAAATGCCTCTTGTTGAACCATCAACTACTGCTGTCTCCTCATTGGGGTCGCTAAAAGCTCCCCAGGTTAATTGCTCCTTTCCAATACATCCATTATTGGAAGGACTTATATACCAGGACTGGGAACATCCTGATAAACTATTTGTTCCGCCTAAAAGGTTTCCGGTGATCTATCCCATGGAGGGAAAGTTCACCCAGAGATGGAATGTTCCTACGGTGGATGCAGCCATCTCTTCTGTGAACAAATCACTGACATGTCCAGTAGATAATGTTCAAATGTTCAAAGATCCAGTGGATAAAAAATTGGAATCTTTATTAAAATCTGCTTTTTCCACAGCAGGGGCTGTTACACAGCCAGCAGTGGCAGCTATTGGGGTCTGCCAAGCTTTAAAGGATCAAATGAAAATGGTCCTGAGGGATTTGCCAGACCAGCAGGCCCAGGCTCTGGCTGATCTGCCTAGAGCATTATGCTTTGCGGTTGACGCCATCAAGGATTCTATCCATCAGGCCTCCCGCCTCACGCTGTCTTTGGTACATATGCGTAGGCTTCTGTGGCTCAAAAACTGGTCTGCTGAAGCTCCCTGTAAGAAGCTCTTAGTTAGCTTCCCATTTCATGGGGAACGCCTTTTTGGCGAAGACCTGGATAAGTATATCCAGAAGATTTCCAGTGGTAAAAGTACTCTCTTACCGAGTAAAAAGAGGTCTAGGGGTCCATCTTTTAAGAGGACTACCTCTCCTATCCCTGCGACGTCTGCTACTAAGCAGTTCCGACGGCCTCCTCGGTCAAACTCAGGAGGTAAAAATCAGGGACAGCCACAGGGTAATAAAAAGCCCTGGATCCGAAGAGGTACTAAACCAGCCTCCAAGTCAAGCCTATGAAGGGCTGCCCCCACTCAAACGGGTGGGGGGAAGACTTCAGTTGTTCGCAGAGACCTGGCGGGAGACGATCAAAGACAGATGGGTGCTCTCCGCAGTAACTCTGGGATACAAGTTGGAGTTAAAAGAGTCTCCTCCGTCCCATTTTATGTGGTCAGGCATGCCAAGAGACCCTCTGAAAAGAGGGTCTCTCCTATTGGCGTTAGAACAACTATTGCTCCAAGGAGTAATTATGGAGGTTCCTATGGAAGAGTGGGGGTTGGGTTTCTACTCAAACCTTTTCACAGTCCCGAAGCCAAACGGGGACATAAGACCCATATTGGACCTAAAGAGTCTAAACAAATTTCTAAACGTCCGGTCTTTCCGGATGGAGTCGATCCGATCGGTCACCGCTGCCCTACAAGGGGAGGAATGGTTAGCCTCGATCGACATCAAAGATGCTTACTTGCATGTTCCCATCTTTCCAGGTCATCAAAAATTCCTACGCTTTGCAGTAGAAGGGCGCCATTTTCAGTTCAGAGCCTTACCATTCGGTCTGGCCACAGCACCACGAGTGTTCACAAAAATTCTGGCCCCACTGTTGGCCGATCTAAGAACACGGGGTGTAACGATAATGGCATACCTAGACGACCTGTTGTTGATGGACCACTCAGTTGCCAAGCTAGAAGTGGTAATTGTCGATACAATCAAGTATCTAGAATCTCACGGTTGGGTCATCAACCTGGACAAGTCAGCCCTACAGCCAGTGAAAAACCTGGTATATCTAGGGCTACGGCTGGATTCAGACCAGAGGAAGATTTTCTTACCTCTAGACAAGGTATCCTCTTTGAGGGCCTTGGTCCGTCTGCTTTGTGCAAAAAGACAGCCGTCCATACGCCTGTGCATGAGGCTGCTAGGAAAGATGGTAGCATCATTCGAAGCTGTGCCATACGCCCAATTCCACTCAAGGAATTTACAAAGGGCCATATTGTCAGCCTGGAACGGAAAAGTTCAGGCTCTAGACTTCCCGATGGCTTTGTCCCCTTCCGTTCGGAAGAGTCTCTGCTGGTGGTTGATCCCCCAGAATCTCCAGAAGGGAAAACCCTTCAGCCCGATATCTTGGAAGGTGGTCACTACAGATGCCAGCCTTATAGGCTGGGGGGCAGTACTGGAGCAATGGTCTCTCCAGGGCAGATGGTCAAATGTAGTAAAAACCCTGCCCATCAATCTCTTAGAGATACGAGCAGCCCGGTACGCTCTAGTAGCCTGGACATCCAGACTCCAAGGGTCCCCTGTCAGAATTCAATCAGACAATGCCACAGCAGTGGCATATATCAATCATCAGGGAGGCACCAGGAGTCGTGCAGCCCAGAGGGAAGTAAGTCACATCCTGGAATGGGCAGAAAAGCATGTCCCATGTATATCAGCTGTCTTCATTCCAGGGGTGGAGAATTGGAAGGCGGACTTTCTGAGTCGCCAACAGTTATGCCCAGGGGAATGGTCCCTTCATCCCGAGGTCTTCCGAGCAATATGTCAGCGGTGGGGAACACCGGATGTAGATCTGCTAGCATCCAGATTCAACGCAAAGGTGGACAGATTTGTCTCCCGAACAAGGGATCCCCTCGCTTGCGGCTCGGATGCTCTGGTGTTCCCTTGGGATCAGTTCAGACTGATATATGCATTCCCTCCGCTACAATTGTTGCCTCGACTCCTTCGCAGAGTCAGGTTGGAGAAGAAGCCGGTGATCCTGGTGGCTCCAGCGTGGCCCCGAAGGGCCTGGTACGCGGAGATCATCAAAATGTCTGTGGGGAGTCCTTGGACCCTTCCACGTCGTCCGGACCTGCTTTCGCAAGGACCGATATACCACCCTTCCTTACTAACTCTAAGTTTAACGGCCTGGCTATTGAATCCCACATCCTAAAGAAGAGAGGTCTCTCTAACTCTGTGGTATCAACTATAATCAATGCCAGGAAGCCTGTATCCAGGCAGATCTACTATAGAGTTTGGAAGGCGTACATCACTTGGTGCGAGGCCAGAAAATGGCATCCACGTAAGTACGTTATAGGCAGAATTCTGGACTTCCTGCAGTGGGCTGTAGACAGGAAGTTTGCCTTAAGTACTATCAAGGGCCAGGTTTCGGCCTTGTCAATACTATTTCAAAGGCCCCTGGCTATGCATTCACTTGTCAAATCCTTTATGCAAGGTGTGACTCGTATTATTCCACCGATTAAGGCTCCCATATGCCCATGGGATCTAAATTTGGTTCTGTCGGTTCTGCAGAAGCAGCCATTTGAACCTTTGCGGCACATTTCCTTGGTTCTACTCACCAGGAAATTGATATTTTTAGTAGCCATATGCTCGGCTAGAAGAGTGTCGGAATTAGCCGCCATGTCCTGTAAAGAGCCATATCTGGTTATCCATAAGGACAGAGTAGTATTACGTCCTCACCCAGCCTTTCTTCCTAAGGTGGTATCGAGGTTTCACTTGAACCAGGATGTGGTTCTTCCTTCTTTTTTCCCCAAACCAAGCTCGGTAGAGGAAAAGTTATTGCATTCTTTGGATGTAGTAAGAGCAGTTAAAGCTTATCTAAAAGCCACTGCTCAGATTCGTAGAACGGATTCTTTGTTTGTTCTGCCGGAAGGCCCCAGAAAGGGTCAGGCAGCATCAAAATCTACTTTAGCCAAGTGGATTCGACAGGTCATAATACAAGCCTATGGCTTGAGAAGTAGACCGCCTCCGTTCAAAGTTAGGGCGCACTCCACGAGAGCAGTTGGAACTTCATGGGCAGTGCATCACCAGGCCTCCCTGGCGCAAATTTGTAAGGCCGCAACATGGTCTTCAGTACACACGTTTACTAGGTTCTACCAGGTGGACGTTAGAAGTCAGGAGGATGTCGCCTTTGGGCGCAGTGTGTTGCAGGCCGCAAAAGATCCTCATGCCTGATGGCGCCCAGCTTATGTATGGTGTATCCCCCCCTCATGTGGCATTGCTTTGGGACGTCCCACATAGTAATGACTATGCTGCTCTGTGTCCCGTGATGTATGAACAAGAAAGTAGGATTTTTAAAACAGCTTACCTGTAAAATCCTTTTCTTGGAGTACATCACGGGACACAGAGCTCCCACCCCTCTTTTGGGGACACGTATTGCTTTGCTACAAAACTGAGGTACTCCCGGATGGGAGGGGCTTATATAGGGGAGGGTACTTCCTGTTTTGGAAGTTGCCAGTGCCAGCACCTGAAGGTAATTCTATATAACCCACATAGTAATGACTATGCTGCTCTGTGTCCCGTGATGTACTCCAAGAAAAGGATTTTACAGGTAAGCTGTTTTAAAAATCCTACTTTTCTCTAATAACAGGGGGGTCTACAACACTGGGAGCAAGAATATCCCTAAGGAGTAGGTGGTTTTTTGTAGATGAATTTCGGGCGCAGAGGAAGCACTGCACCCAAAACGCTATCTTTTCTTAAAATGTCCCAGTGTCGCAGGATGATTTTCTCAAATTTTTTGTGCTGTATATTGTAGTCGAGAATGATTTTATACTCAAATTTGTTCGCACCTCCTGCTTTTTTATCATTTTTATTAGAATCTGTAATGAGGGTGGTTCGATCCATGTTCCCAACTACCTGGATATCACCCAAAATGTGATCCCTTTTGTATGCTTTTTGGAGAAAACGATCAGCCAATATATTGGCTTGTGTATGGTAGTCAGACTCAAGGGTGCAATTACGCCGTAGGCGTTTGGATTGCCATTTGAAAACTTCACACCTAGAAAAATCTCCAGAGTCTCTGATATATTTGGATATATTTGGATTTTTTCTTTTCCTGTATATCTTTATCCCATTTAGGCTCCATGTACACAGAAGCTGATAAACTGCAGTTTATTGGCGTTTTGTCATTTTTTTAAAAAGCCCATTAACTGCACTCTATGTTAGCCTATGTGTTCATGTACACAAAGTTTTTTAGCTTTAATGAGCAGTGGAGTTAATGGGCTTTTTTCTGAACGCAAGAAATTTGCGTTCAAAGTGCCGTTTTTCGGCAGAAAAAAAACGCAAAAAAATGCAAAACGCCGAAAAAACGCTCATAAACGCTGGCCGCGAGCGTTTTTTTAGCATTTTTTGGTCCATTGAAAAAAATAATAAAAAAAAACGAAAAAACGCTACACTGAAAAACGCTAATAAAAGCTATTAAAAAAACGCTGATAAAAGCTAGCTTTTTCTGCTGCTTTAAAGTGGTTGTAAACCCACTTTTTAAACAAAGACCTACAGGTAAGCCTAGATTAAGGCTTACCTGTAGGTGCATGAAATATCTCCTTAACCTACACGGTTAAGGAGATATTTGTATGTAAATGCAGCGACGCTGACGTCACCCCATTCACAAATTCGGCTAGGTCGCAACATTCGACGACGTAGCCGAATTCGACAGCTCACGCGCGCATGCGCGGAGTCACGTCTTCGCCGCTCCGGCCAATCACAGCGCCGGAGCGGCGCTGTGATTGGCTGCAGCGGCGATACCCGGAAGTAACATTCCGGCTATCGCCGCAGCGATGGATGCGGCTAGAGGAGGGACACGGACGACTTCGTGGGCCCCGATCGAAGGTAAGTGGTACATAATGAGCTAGTATGCTAGTCATATTAGCTCATTATAGCTTTGTCTTGCAGGTAAGTAAAAAAAAAAATATTTGTCTACGGGGTTTACAACCACTTTAAAAACGACAGTTTTTGAGCTTCTGTGTACATGGAGCATTAATCATTTTATTTTTCAATTCACTGGAATGTTTTGGGAAGTCCTGTGAATCCTGAAAAGGTTCTATTTTATTTAAAGATCAATGATTTGTTTATCAAGGGTTTTCATTTTTCTCTGTTTTCTAATTAGCAAAAAATCCATGAATTCCTGACCTTTTTTTTCAAAAAAAATTGTACCATTCTTGCAATGAATCTATAGGAACTGCAGTAACATCAATGATTACAACATCCAAGCAGACACCATCATAAATACATTTGTGGATAAGGGTTATAAGAAAAAAGATCTGTTGGTATTAAAAGAGCGCGTGAAGAAAATGAATAGAAACCTTATGACAGCAAATATTCCAAAAAAGAAGACAGAAAAGAACAAACGTATTGACATGGCTTTTCCAACAGGATACAATATACAACAAAGCCCTAGAAACGATTATAAATAAACACTGGCCCATGCTGCAATCAGACAAGGTGTTAAAAACCATAATACCTATCAGACCTTCCTTCATCTACAGAAGGGCACTAAATTTAAGAAATCGCCTTGTCCACAATGCCCTGGACGCTCCAAAACAAATTAAAATCTTCAAGCACCTTAAAGGTTTTTTTAAATGTGGCACCTGTTTACCTTGTAGGGTAAGCAAGAAAACAAATAAAAAACAAGTGAAATTCCCCTCTTTGGCAAACGGATCAGAATACATTAATGAACTGATCACATGCAAAAGCACTCATGTGACTTATGTCATTGAATGCCCGTGCCGGAAGCAATATTTAGGCAGAACAACAAGAGAGCTACACGTCAGAATACGGGAACACATAACCAATATAAAGAATGGGTTCAACAAACACAGTGTTTCCAGACACTTCAGAGATTACCATAATCGAGACCCCACATGTATGATTTTTTACGGAATAGACAAAATTAGGGGGCACTGGAGAGGGGAAAACAAAAAGATTAAGGTATCTCAGAATGAAACACAATGGATTTTCCAGTTAGATACCCTCCAGCCCGTAGGCATGAATATAGATATAGACCTGAACTGCTTTCTGACAAATGTTTTACTTTTTAATATTCCCCATTTTTATTCATATGTTTTTCTTTCTCATATATACTTTCTCCTCTACTTATTATTACATTTTCCTCTACATAAGTTCCTCTCAACATATAGGTATATCTGTGTATATATATATTTATTTTTTGTCTCTCCCTTTTTTAATTTTAATTCAAATTTTTATAAGGATATCACCTTTTACATATATATTTTTTAAGTATTCTCGTATTAATATGTACAGATTTTTTGCATTGGCACAAGGGTATAAACATATGGGTTTAATTACGTTTTAATTATGCTAAGTATTGTTTTAATTATGCCAAGTACTGTTGTTATCCCCTTTTTTTTACTGGCAGATCGTGACCTGTCATCTAGTTTTTATCAAGAGATCTTGCTATACAAAGCTCATGTCCTCAAAATCTCACACAAAATGGCCAACGGGGTGCTATTGTTATTTTTATTCTAGGCTTCTGTCCTCAATATCTTACCAAAAATGGCCGCCGGACGACTAGGTGTCTGTCTGAGCTTCAGTCTTCAATATCACACCCAAAATGGCAGCCGAAAGGTCACTATGTGCCATAAAAGGGAAGGGATACTGACGTTCGGGGTGTTCCAGGTGAAGTCACATGACGAAACCGTTAGAACACGCCCCCAGAACGTCACATCGCTGCCTGCTTGACCAGAGTGTCGGCATCGTTTGCATGTTTTTATTTGTCTAAATGTGAGTACCCAAGTTGTGTTTTATTAATAAATAAGGTCATAAAATGGTATCACACTATCTGGGGCTCCCTTCCTTTCTCTTATACATGGGCCATTGTTTGAGCACCATCATCATCAAGAGCAGAGGGACGAACAACTGCCAGAGGGCTACACAGTGGCCCACACTGTGAAGGCATCATACCCCAAGAGGGGGGTACAAGCTGGTGAGTGCAGTCTTTGTAAGAGCACAGTTTGCAGTGATCATGGCTCCCTTACACTAGGCACCAAGCACTTCTTTCAGCACTTTAAACAATCTGATTGGATATACTTTATTATGGTTTCCATAAGGACCTTTGTATAAGGACTTTTTTCTAAGGATCTGTTTGTAACACTAATTGAAGTGTACTGCATTTTATTTATTGGACATTTGCACATATATTTATTTCGTAAGTCTGTTCACCTGTATAATTTCCCACCAAGTAGGGGTACGAATATCCCAATGTACTAATATATTTGATTACGGACACCTAAATGTATTAATATTTTAATATATATATTATTTTTTTTTATCATTATTATTATATATTTTTTCTTTGTAAGCAGTAGTTTGCACAGGCACTTCAGCACTTAGGAATTTTGTAGCACTTTGAGCAATTCATTTTAATTTACACACCACACTTTATATAATAGGATTTTAAGTGCAGCATCAGGCCTCACAGGGCTCCAATAGACCAGCGCCATATCTGCTTTTTTCTATTCTTCCAATCATTTGCTCCACTCAGGTGGATGCAATCAGTAGAGGCAGCTGTCTATTGACTCCCTTGGAACGCACACAATCAAAAATAGTTTATACCTCTGCTGGCATCAGGGTTTCTAAATATTCTTGTGCGGATTCATTTTTACACACTTTGTTTATCCGTGTCTGCTTGTTGCCCTGACCTTGGCTTTTCCCCTCACTATTCTTGTATCCTATGCTGCTGCTTCCCCTCTATCCTCTTTACCCTACGGAGCGTGAGCCAGGGGACTCTGGGGGCCGCGACCTGGACCCAGCTACAGCGTAGGCCATCCTCACCACTAGAGGCTCTGGTGAAAACCTGCTGGGTCTTAGACTCCGCGCCCTGGGGAATCTTGGGCTCTAGCTCCCTGTGGATCCCTGTTGTGCTCCACTGGTCCGCTTTCCACAACCACCCAGTGTCCCATCCGCAGCAGTCAGCCATAGGGTTCACTATCTTGTGGTGCACTCCTGACCCCCAACGATGTGCATCTGTCATCTGGCCACAGGTGACCTGACACTATGAGTGCTTGGACACATAGGATAACATGCAGGGACATTTAGAGGCAGGGAAAAAAAAACAGTGCATGATCAGGTGGAAGACGCGATGAAGTACACAGTGATTTTAGACCTTAAACAAATTTAACTTTAGCAGATAATTTGTTATACAGTTACAACTTAAATGTTGTAACTTTAAAAGCATGTTTAATCAACGGAAAGGGATGGGGTTTTTTCTTACTTAAGAGCTAAAGCTTTTAAATTACAAATTAATTTTTAACTATAAACTCTACCAGAAGGTCTTGGTTGTGTAGTATTGCCAACATTCTTCTCATCACGAGGAAGGGAATGGAAGAAAGTATACACCAGATCACACTGTAGAGAGAAGAAAACATTAAGTAACAAGTCAATAAAAAAAAAATCCTTTATTAATCTCATCTCAACAGAGCCAACAATGGAACCATTTATGCAATTGGCTACATATATAAAACTGCTTGATGCTCAAAATTATGACCACTGGTTTGAATATTTATTATACTTTGAATGAAAACTGCACCAAAAATGTGCTTTCATAGGTTTAATATCTACAAAAGATATGCATCTACCTCTAGTTTTATAGTAGATCTACTCTCCAAAACACCAAGATGACAGTCTTACCAAGGGTATATTGTTGTTTTTGAAAAATAAAATGCACATTTAAAAATGTGCCTTGTCATAGAAAAACGAACGAGAGAAAAATAAAAACTTGGAAGGAGAGCTTGCTTGACCTATCACAATCAAGTAAATGGCTCTTGCACAATCATGGAGACCTCTCAGCTCAGTTGAGCAGAAAGTACTCCATGCATTCTTTGTCTTATGAATGTGTTTTAAAATCCAGGCCACAGTATGGAATAATTCTGCAGAGCATATAGCAATATTAACTCTTCTTTCTAAGTGAGCCCCTAAATGCAAGCTAAAATATGCCTACTCAATTCCTTGTGCTTTGATGCTTACAACAGTAAAAGGACATCACTTACAGATTCTTTCAGAGAGCCAGGGAGAAGAATCAAACATTCCATGCTCCAAATATTCAACCACACCAGTGTCCCATTAAAAATGTATCAGAAAGCACACACATTAATACACACTTTTTTATTCAGAGCTTTTTTAGAAACTACACTTGCTTAAAAACTGCTTTTTAGTGCAATGTCCACTATAACAGATGACATAATTATCTTCCATGTTTACCAACACAACCCACAATGTGAGATAGCATATTATTTTGCAAATTGGAACAATATTAAACTGACCATCAATTCTCTGTGAACCAGTACATTTCCTGAAATGTGAGCTGCAAAACTTTTAGCATAGCTATACCAAACTTCAGCTGGACATTAGTTTGTCAATCCTCTTGGGATTTTTGAGCGAGGAGTCTTTTTAAAAAAAATTAGCAGTGTGCATTTTTGTGCAACAAATTTTTGCTTTTGTTATTGACATAATAATTGTATAATTGGTGTGATAAAACTCCTACACCGTGTAAATGCTGGGCTTAGGGGTTACGTCAACTTTAGGAGTAATATTTAGTGGTAAATTAGTAGTACTTTCAAGTTTCAGGTCCCCTACAATCCATACCAGACCTTTTGGGGAATTCCCGGCTGACAGCAGGGATGCGTTACTGGTTGTTAGGATGCCACTGGGTAGTCGCTCTTCAACAACCCACAAAAAATGCACCAAAACATATGTACTCGCATTTTAAATGCGTTTTGTGTGCTATTCCATTGATGTCTATGGGGCCAAAATCGTTCAGCAAACACACCAAAGTAGCACCAGCACCTTTTCCAAAAATATGCTGTACTGTATTGATGTTAACATGATTTCCATTATGTGTGACACAAAACACACTAGTATGAAACAAACCTTAATCATTTAAAAGTTCATAGGGAAAACAATGCTGAATCCTTTACTACACCACACCACGACACCGGCATCTTTGTTCAGGCATAATTCAGGGCTAGCATCTACTTCCTGGACTGAGATGCTGGCTCAGAGATGGCAGAGTCATGTAAATCCTAGTGCCTGCGTTGTTCTTGGCTATATTTACAAATGCTTGCTGCAGTCTCTGTTCTAGTAATTTAACTTCTTGAGACCCGGGCCATTGACAAATGACGGCCACAAGGTGGCTCTACAGGCGTTACTGAGATGCCGATGCGCATGCCTGGCGGCCGCGATTTCCGCATGGTACCCGCGATCGGCCGTTACACAGCCAAGGACGTGGATCTCTGTGTGTAAACACAGAGATCCACATCCTGTCAGGGAGAGAAGACCAATGCTGTGTCCCTTGTACATAGGGACACAGATCGGTCACCTCCCCCAGTCAGTCCCCTCCCCCCACAGTAAGAATCACTCCCAGGGAACACATTTAACCCCTTCCTCGCCCCCTACTGTTAACCCCTTCCCTGACAGTCACATTTATACAGTAATCAGTGCAAATTTATAGCACTGTTCGCTGTATAAATGTGAATGGTCCCAAAAATGTGTCAAAGGTGTCCGATGTGTCCGCCATAATATCGCAGTCCTGAGAAAAATCGCAGATAACCGCCATTTCTAGCAGAAAAAAAATGTCATAATTCTATCCCCTATTTTGTAGCCACTATAACTTATGCGCAAACCAATCACTATACGCTTATTGCGATTTTTTTTTACCAAAAATATGTAGAAGAATACTTATCGGCCTAAACTGAGAAAAAATTTTTTTTTTTTTTTTTTAATTGGGATATTTATTATAGCAAAATGTAAAAAATTGTGTTTTTTTCAAAATTTTCATTTTTTTTTGTTTATAGCGCAAAAAAATAAAAAGCGCAGAGGTGATCAAATACCGCCAAAAGAAAGCTCTATTTGTGGGAAAATAAGGACCTAAATTTTGTTTGGGAGCCACGTCGCACGACCGCGCAATTTTCAATCAAAGCGTGACAGTGCCGAAAGCCGAAATTTCGTCTGGGCAGGAAGGGGGTATAGTTGGCAGATAACTTTCCCGGCACCTGTTGTGCCTCTTGTGCTCTTCTTAAATAGGCTTGTTTTATCTGCTCTGTTATCCAGTGTTCACTAAGCTCTCTTCGTGGGACTCCTAGATTCGACTTCCCATATTGCCTGTCTATGTCTACACTTTACTCGAGCTACCTGTACAGTTATATGGCACCAAGATCTGCATTTTTGCAGATCTCCTTGGTATCCGAAGGCTGACTTTAATATAAAAGAGTGGTGACTGCGCTGTGTTGGGACAAGGGACGTGGAAGGACTGGGGCTAGTGACACATATGGTAAAAAATATATAAATGATAAATATATGAACAGTATATAGTGCGTAATCACATAAAATCACATAATCACATAAAACGCGAGTCACAATAAAACAAACACGTGTGATAAATAATCACAGTGTGAACAGAATCCCATAAAACATCAAGGGGTACAAAAGGTGAATATATATATATAAAAATAAGTCCAATGGGTAAGTGATCCAAACTGTAGATAAAAGTCTTGTGTATAATACTAGGATCCCACCACCAAACTAAGGCACACAGTGCTGGAAAATTCTTCAGTGATGGACACCTGTGTGTCTGCAAACAGCTCACCTCACTGCTGTTAGACAAACAGCATGAATTCACCACAGTGGAGCAAAGATTCCCTGAAGAAGTCACGTGATGTGACGATACGCGTCGGGAATGGAGCACTAGGTACACAGACATTCTGATGGCAGGAGTATGAGCTTGGCGCTCGTGGATGTTTTTTACTGCTGATTCACTTCCCATGTGAGTTTTTATCTTCACTTGTTTTAATAAATGCTGTTGTTATACGGGATTATGCTATGAGTGTCTTCTCTTCCATCCATATTATTCCCCATTGAGTAACTATTTCGCTGATCACCTGGAAGCAGGAGTGGACCAGGGCCAAACACACATAAGGGCTTACGAACTTGGCGTTCGTGGATTGATGCCTACGCTCCATTAACAAAAGTGAGTGCAACATTGTGTGGTTTGCCTTTGCTCCACTGTGGTTCCCCGTTTGAGTTACGCTCTCCGTGTTTTTATATCTCCCTGCATGGTTTACTACTGCCATTGAGAGGATTGCAGCAACAGAAAGGAGACTACTATACCGCTACAACTACCATCTTTAATCATATTCTGTGGTGTATTCATACTGTTTGTCTAACAGCAGTGAGGTGAGCTGCTTGCAGACACAGAGGTGTCCATCACTGAAGAATTTTCCAGCACTGCGTGCCTTAGTTTGGTGGTGGGATCCTAGTATTATACACAAGACTTTTATCTACAGTTTGGATCACTTACCCATTGGACTTATATTTATATATATATATATATATTCACCTTTTGTACCCCTTGATGTTTTATGGGATTCTGTTCACACTGTGATTATTTATCATTTATATATTTTTTACCATAAGTGTCACTAGCCCCAGTCCTTCCACTTCTCTTGTCCCAACACACAGCGCAGTCACCACTCTTTTATATTTTTATCATCCGTTTCTCTGAATTAGATTCACAGGTGTATTTCTCTGAATTAGATTCACAGCAGTGCCCCCCAGATTAGTTTTTTTGACAGCGCGGGAGTTCTCCCTATATCTAAGGCTGACTTTGCCGCAATAAGGGGCCAATGGACGGGGCCATTGTATTTTAAAATCTTGGATGAGTACCTTCTTCTCTCAGCCAGAACACTGAAGATGGGTCTTCCAGCATGACACTGACCCAATACATACTGCCAAGGAAACAAAGGAGTGGCTCAAGAAGAAGCACATTAAGGTCATGGAGTAGCCTAGACAGTCTCCACACCTTAATCCTATAGAAAACTTATGGAGGGAGCTGAAACTTCGAGTTGCCAAGAGACAGCCAAGAAACCTTAAGGATTTAGAGAAGATCTGTAAAGAAGAATGGACTCCTGAAAAATCCCTCCTGAAATGTGTGCAAACCTGGTCACCAACTACAAGAAAAATCTTACCTCTGTGCTTGCCCTCAAGGGTTTCTCCACAAGTACTGTTACCAAGTCATGTTTGCTTGGGGATCAAATACTTAATTTACTCACTGAACTGCAACTTAATTGATAGCATTTCTTTTATGTGTTTTTTCTGGATTTTTGGTTGATATTCTGTCTCTATCATTGAAAATAAACCAATGATAAAAATTATAGACACTTATTTCCTTTGTAAGTGGGCAAAATCTGCAGAGGATCAAAACATTGCCTTGACTTACCTGCTCTGTGCAAGGGTTTGGCACAGAGAGGCACGATCCTCCTTTTCTGGGGTCCTCCGGCGGTGCTCCTGGCTCCTCATCGAGTGCCCCCACGGAGAGCCGCATTCCTAGGAGGCACTCGTGTGGGCGCGCACCTGAGTCCTGCTGCTGCGTTCATTGACACTGACAGCAGGACTTGGCCCTGCCCCCCGGGTCACTGGATTTGATTGACAGCAGCGGGAGCCAATGGCTCCTGCTGCTATCAATCTATCCAATGAAGACCCGAGACAGCGTCTGGAGCTGCTCTGCTCGTCCTCGACACTGGAACGACCCGACTCAGGTAAGAAAAAGGGCTCTGGGGGGGGCAGCTGCACCTCAGAAGGTGTTTCACTTTAAGGCATAGAATGCATTAAGGTGAAAAACCCTGAGGGTTTACAACTCCTTTAACTATTAGGCTGGCGTTGACTCAGATTACCACATTGCCGATTTATAGTCTCCAGGAGTCTTCAACATTTCAGGTGTGTTCGATGCCTGCATCTCCTGCCATGCATCATGGTACCATCCGCTATCCCGTACTTCACATACTGGTGACACTAGTGGCCCATGGAAGAAACTGCCAACCAGACATGTGACACACTCAGGGCTGAAACTAAGGGGGGAACACGCCCCGGGTGACACATCTAGGGGCACCGCCAGGGGTTTCGCCACCATCCGCACTGGTAAGTGCTGCTCTAAGGGTGTCACTGCCACCCGATTACATGTGATGGACAGGCAGCGACTGCTGCATAGTTTGCCAAATACCGGAGAACCAAATATGAGGGAGACTGCACAGGAGCACTAGCGCTGAATCACTCTGCGTCTCTTGCCCGCCAGTGCTATAGCAAGGCATTCCAGAGCGATGCTTCAGCATGGGAGAGCCTGGAGGAAATGGAAGGCATTAACTAGGACACGGAGAGGGGTTTGTGTGCAGAAGGCCCTGGACTAGGAAGTTGGGGTTGGTATGGCAAAGGATTGGGGGGCCTGGGGGTTGCAAAGAGGCCCTGACCTGGGGGGGTGTAGATAAAACCCTGGGATGGGGGGTGCAAAGGAGGCCCTGGGCTGGGGGGGTGGTGCAGAGGAGGCCCTGGACTAGGGGGGGGGGTGCAGAGAAGGCCCTGGACTGGGTGATGCAGAGGAGACCCTTGACTTGAAAAGTGGGGATGGTGTGTCAAAGGACCTGGATTCAGAGAGCTGGGTGCAGAGGAGGCTCTGAACTTGGGGGGGGGGGTGCAGAGGAGGCCCTGGGCTGAGGGTGGTGTAGAAGAGGCCCTGGACTGGGGGGTGCAGTGGAGGCCTGGATTGGGGGGAGGGGGGAGTGTGGAGAGGCCCTGGACTGGGGGATCAGAGGAGGCCCTAGACGGGGGGGTGCAGTGGGGGCCTTGGCCTGATGAGGGATGCGGAGGAGACACTGGGCTGGGGGGATGCGGAGGAGACACTGGGCTGGGGGGGTGCAGAGGAGACACTGGGCTGGGGGGGTGCAGAGGAGACACTGGGCTGGCGGGGTGCAGAGGAGACACTGGGCACTGGGCTGGCGGGGTGCAGAGGAGACACTGGGCTGGCGGGGTGCAGAGGAGACACTGGGCTGGCGGGGTGCAGAGGAGGCCCTGACCTGGGGAGGTGTTGTAGAGGAGGCCCTGGTCTGGGGGTGCAGAGAAGGCTCTGGACTGCACAAGCAGAGTGCAAGAGACTGATACTCAACAGCTCTCTGCTCAGGGAGCACTGAGAACTGAGTGATTAGCGGTGTTTGATCACTCGGTTCTCAGCCTTAGAGCTGGCAGGGGGACAGATGCAGCATCCACCTAGGTAAGTATGAGTTAAAAAAAAAAATCCCATACTTCTCTTTTAATTATCCAACATCTCCTCTTTCCTGCAATCTTGCTAACATGACAATTATGCCCATTTATGTGAGGTACTAATGCGCTACTAGAAATGTTAACGATTAAAGTAGTGAAAAATCTAAGTGCATAAAGCTGCCGAACTTCTAGAGTGTAACCAGTTGTATATAGTAAAGTGAAGCAGTACTAAATACTATAACCAATACAGTGGAACCTCGGATTACGAGCATAATCCGTTCCAGGAGAATGCTCGTAATCCAAAGTACTTGCATATTAAAGCGAGTTTCCCCATTGAAGTCAATGGAAACGAAAATAATTAGTTCCGCATTGACTTCAATGGCATGCAATACCGCATGTGGCCAGAGGTGGGGGGCGTCGGAGAGCCTCGGAAACACACAGAAAGGCCAGAGGACAGCTTGACTGGCCTCGAAAAACCTTGAAAAGTCTCGGGAACGGAGTATTTCCGGGTCTTTCCGAGCATTTCCGAACGGCACCGAAGCCACCTGGCTTCGGCGCCCCACCACCTCAGGCCAAATGCGGTACTGCACACCGCTTTGACTTGAATCCTGCTCGTTTTGCGAGACAACACTCACAAACCGAGTTAGGATTTTTAAAAATACAGTGCTCGTATTGTGAAACGCTCGTTAACCGCGTTACAAGCAAACCGAGGTTCCACTGTACTAAAGTACAATAAAGTGCTAATATATATTGCAAATGTAGATAAATAAATCTTATCTCAATGTGCAAAAAATGCAATCAGATAATATAAAAAATAGTCCAATAGTAGTATAAGAAATTTGCATCAAATGTCACAATGATTATAAGTCTCATCAAATTGTATAAAATAAGTGCAAAGAATCATGTGCAAAAAAATCAGAGGGGGAAACTTTTTACCTTGGCTTATTAAAACAAATATTATTGTAAAATGAACAGAACAAGACTATGGGGCTGATTTACGAAACGTTTGCGCCATGAGTATTGGCGCATCTGCGTGCGCAATGGCTGTTTTGGTATTTACAAAACATTAGCGCCGGTAGCGCAGCCCTATTTCCCATTTACTATAGTGTTGACGGCGGACGGGAGGAGGTGCTCAGTGCGCCACTATGGACCGGCGCACAGCATGTTAAACACTAAATATAAAGAAGCTGGAAGTGAGAATATAATGGGGGTGATGTGAGGAAGTGTAGTGACACCTGCCCAAATAACAAACATGGCCAAAATTGAGTGATAAAGTAACTTTTTCAAAACCAGCCCGCTGCGCCGGCAAGTACGATTCGAGCTGCGGGAGTTTTTTTTGAGCTCAGCGCGGGAATTTCAATGGTTCAAACACGCCGGGACACTGCGCCGGAAAAATCTTAGTAAATGTCAAGTCACGTAAACTAATTTGCATAAGTTGAACAGGCGCAGCTCTGAACTTTCCAGTGGGCCTGCAAAATGACATTTCTAAAGGAAAAAAAAAAGGCATTTAAAAGCAGCCGCGGTTATTAATGAATTGTCGGCTCCCGGCAATATAGAGAAAAGTCATTGAAAGTCTTTGCTAACCACAAAAAAAAAGCGTGGGGGTCCCCCAAATTCTATTACCAGGCCCTTTAGGTCTGAAATGGATATTAAGGGGAACCCCGCTGCAAATTTAAAAAAAAATGACGTGCGGTTCCCCCCAAATATCCATACCAGGCCCTTCAGATCTGGCATGGATTTTAAGGGAAACTCCACCCCAAATTAAAAAAAAAAATGGCGTGGAGTCCCCCCAAAAATCCACACCAGACCCTTATCCGAGCACATAACCTGGCCGGCCGCAGGGGAAGAGGGGGGGACGAGAGCGGCCCCCCCTCCCTCCTGAACCGTACCAGGCCACATGCCCTCAACATGGGGAGGATGTCCCCATGTTGATGGGGACAAGGGCCTCATCCCCACAACCCTTGCCCGGTGGTTGTGGGGGTCTGCGGGCGGGGGGCTTATCGGAATCTGAAAGACCCCTTTAACAAAGGGGACCCCCAGATCCCCCCCCCTATGTGAAATGGTAATGGGGTACAAATGTACCCCTACCATTTCACAAAGAAAGTGTCAAAAATGTAAAAAATTACAAGAGCCGGTTTTTGACAATTCCTTTATTAATGACTTCTCTTTTCTTCCATCTTCTTCCTTCTTCTTCTTTTCTCCATTCGGGTTTCTTCCTCTTCATCTTTATCTTTATCTCCGCCCCCCTCTGACACCACGGGGAAAGTCCCCGTGAAATCCATGTGCGTCAGAGGGGGGCGGGGTCACCGGGTGTAAGCGGACCCAGAGGGGAACTGAAGAACTGAAGCGTCGCACAGCGGGAACCTCCAATTCAAACGGAGCGGCCGGAGAAGAAAGAAGAAGGGAAGACGCCGGAGCAAGATGCGGACGAGAACACCGACGGAAGAAGGAAGAAGGAAGATGAAGATGAAGATAAAGAGGAAGATGAAGATGGAGGAAGAAACCCGAATGGAGAAAAGAAGAAGATGGAAGAAGAAGATGGAAGAAAAGAAAAGACATTAATAAAGGAAAAATAGATGGATACTAAAGCGCTATGAAATAAACAGTGAGAAATGCAATAAAAAGATAACCAAATGGTGAAAGCTGCAATCAAAGTAAAAATATTCTGTGACCGTAAAGTGAATGACTGGACAAATTATAGTGCACTATTGACAATGTGTAACTCTTTGTGCTCAAAACCAACTAAGTGAACCATAGAGATGATATATGTCAAACATACACATCACACAATGCTTATATATAATGTTCCACAAAGCAGCATGGATTCCACTGTGGGCTGTGTTAAATCCTTTAAACAGCGTGTCCCCAGTCAGTACTTAATTACCCACTGACCAATGAATTAAAAAATCCATTTGCGCCGCTAGTATAATGTACTATCTCCCATCAGACACAACCTGTCACAGCTGTGGCTTGCACTCACATAACCTCAGGGATAATCAGCGTGCATTCAGCTCAGTAGTTCCTGTGTAACTCACTCGGGCTGCCGCTTGAGCGTCACTTAGGCTCCTCCTCCCTAAGTGACGCTCAAGCGGCAGCCCGAGTGAGGAACACAGGAACTACTAAGCTGAATGCACGCTGATTATCCCTGAGGTTATGTGAGTGCAAGCCACAGCTGTGACAGGTGGTGTCTTGGGGAAGACTTACTGCGCAATGATCTGTTTTTCCTTTCTTTCCTTATACATGCATTTGGAATTGTCCTGAGATCTGGAGCATATGAGAAGCAGCCTGTTTGATGGGAGATAGTACATTATACTAGCGGCGCAAATGGATTTTGGAATTCATTGGTCAGTGGGTAATTAAGTACTGACTGGGGACACGCTGTTTAAAGGATTTAACACAGCCCACAGTGGAATCCATGCTGCTTTGTGGAACATTATATATAAGCATTGTGTGATGTGTATGTTTGACATATATCATCTCTATGGTTCACTTAGTTGGTTTTGAGCACATTAATAAAGGAATTGTCAAAAACCGGCTCTTGTCATTTTTTACACTTTCTTTGTGAAATGGTAGGGGTACATTTGTACCCCATTACCATTTCACTCAGGGGGGGGCCGGGATCTGGGGGTCCCCTTTGTTAAAGAGGTCTTCCAGATTCCGATAAGCCCCCCGCCCGCAGACCCCCACAACCACCGGGCAAGGGTTGTGGGGATGAGGCCCTTGTCCCCATCAACATGGGGACATCCTCCCCATGTTGAGGGCATGTGGCCTGGTACGGTTCAGGAGGGAGGGGGGGCAGCTCTCGTCCTCCCCTCTTCCCCTGCAGCCGGCCAGGTTATGTGCTCGGATAAGGGTCTGGTGTGGATTTTTGGGGGGACTCCACGCCATTTTTTTTTAAATTTGGGGGAGTTCCCCTTAAAATCCATGCCAGATCTGAAGGGCCTGGTATGGATATTTGGGGGGAACCCCACGTCATTTAAAAAAAAAAATTGCAGCGGGGTTCCCCTTAATATCCATTCCAGACCTGAAGGGCCTGGTAATGGAATTTGGGGGACCCCCACGCTTTTTTTTTTGTGTAATCAAAGACTTTCAATGACTTTTATCTGTATTGACGGGAACCAGCAATTCATTACAGCCGCAAGGACTTTTAAATTACTATTATTTTACTTTAGAAATGTCATTTTGCTCTCCAACAGTTATAAACATGGAAAACATGTGCTACTTTACAGGCATACTATAGACACCCCCCCCCCCCCGGGTATGATATTTAGGGCCAGTTCACACCGGATGTAGTGCAGTGCATTTTTTTGATGCATGAAAAACGCAAAGAAAGTTGATCACATTAATGCCAATGGCATAGGTCACACCAATGCAGTCCGTTCCAGTGCGTTTCAGAAAGCAAAAAAAAAATTGGTCATGCTGCATTTTTTAGGTACAAAACTGTACTGGACCCAAGTAAAACACATCAAAAACGCAACGGAACGTACCAAAAATGCACTGGAATGCACCGGAACGCACCTAAATGCACCAAAGACGCACTGCAACACACTTGTCCTAAGTGAAAAGAGGGGGAAAAAAAACACTGGACTGCATCAAAAATGCACTGGAATGTGTCAAAAACGCGCATGCAGAAAAGCACCTGGAACGCACCCAGACTGCGTTTCTATGGTGTGAACTAGGAGTTCACACCATAGAAACACAATCCGGATGCGTTCCAGGTGCTTTTCTGCATGCACGTTTTTCATGCGTTCCAGGGCATTTTTGGTACGTTTTTGATGCAATCCAGTGCTTTTTTTCACCCCTCTTTTTTATTAACCATAGATAAGGACAAGTGTGTTCCAGTGCGTTTTTGGTGCATTTAGGTGTGTTCCTGTGCGTTCCAGTGCGTTTATGATTCATTTTGATGCGTTCCAGTACAGTCCAGTGCAGGTAAAATGCAGCATGTTCTACTTTTTTGGTGGAACTGGAACGCACTGGAACAAACACTGCCATTTAGAGCCATATAACCAACTTTCCATGCATTTTGGATGCATAAAAAACGCAATGCACTGCATGTGGTGTGAAATGGCCCATAAGCAATTTGCCATATTTAAAGGCACTTCTCTTTGTTTTGTTTTTGGTGTTTTCCAAATTGGTGACATTGATATATGTCCCTTAGGGTGGGACCTGGGCCCCCATTTTAAGGCCAATAACTAGAAGATAATAAGCCAGCCAAGTGGGGGCTAGCAAAATTAACAAGTCAGTTCCCATAGACTGCAATGGTATTTGTTGGTGGGGGGGAGGGGTGATTGTCCCATCTCTAATTATGTAGCATGCTGGATGATGTGCTTAATTTTGGATGGGGGGAGGGGTTATTTTTTGCTAGCTGCATTGGTGTTGTTCTGCACATGCCCAGCCAGTTAGTTTTTTTTTTGGTGCTTTTTGTGTGTGAACAGCGCCTGGATATTTCTGGGCATGCTCACTCAGAGAGTGTTTTTATGGGTTAGTAATTCAAGGACATCCTTAACAGGTGTAGCCACTTTGAATTTCAGTCTCTACATTGGGAGAACTTGCATTTTGGGTGTTTCATGGACTGTGCATGTGTTTTCAATTGCCTCATTAGCACACAAACCTATGTTATATAAAGCTCAGAGGGAACATTCGTTTGCTTGCCCTGAGAAGAGGCAAGTGTGTGTGCGTGTGTGTGGGGGGCAAAATGTACATGTTGGTGTCCTTATCGAGTTTGTAACACATGTATTTTATTTGTTATGTCTTTGCAAAACAGGTGATTGGTTAACTTTTGTGGATTGTATTTTTTTGTGTGGGGAAAATGTTCCCCTGAAATAATTTTGATGTTGTTAATGTGTGTTGTTTGTTCACTTTGATTTAATTGTCTGTGCTGCATTTTTTTGCCCAAATATTTCTCAAGATGTTGTGTCTGTAACTGTTTCAAATTGACCATGTTTTTTATTTTGCCTTCCCTTTTGTTTTGTTACCAATAAAATTTGATGCAAAGTTTTGATATTTGTTTTGTGTTTTCTTTGCAACAAATGTGACAGCTGATTGGCATGTCAAAACAAAACAGGTGTGATTTGTCTACCCTGGTGCCTTCATGCTAGCATATGCATGAATTGTGTGCTGCCATGGAGAGTCACCAGGAAATGAAAAATACAGAGCGGTAAGTATTCATTTTTCCTTTTTTACTGCAGTGGTTCTCAGCCTCAGTCCTCAAGTACCCCCAACAGGACATGTTTTGTGAATTTATCTTATCGAGAATTGCTGTCCAAAAATCAAAACCATTGACTGTGATTTAAAGCACATGTGCAAGATGAAGGAAAACCTGCAAACATGGCCTGTTGGGGGTACTTGAGAAGCACTGATTTAGAGCACTGCACTTAAAAATAGCTCAAGGCAATACAATTCTAATTGTGGGCATTTTGAGGGAAACGAAGTAAGTGTTAGAACCCCTGCGTGTGTTTTTTTTTTTTTTTTTTGTAGTTTGGCCTTTGTGTCTACTTTTCTTAAAATTTGGCTTCACTTCCTGTCACACAGCTAAACAGGAAGTGAAGGTAAAACCCTACCAATGTCTTTTCTTGGGGACACACAGATCAATCTAACTAGTGTCCCCATTAAGCAAATTGCACTCTAGCACTTTGTTGTGTACACCCCAAATCATTGTATAGTTTGGGGTTTAGTAAAGACAAATCCACTCTGCAGTAAAAGTGTAGCTGCTGAAAATCTGAGGGAAAGTACTGGTGATTGGATGTTACAATCCTGTAAAAGCAAAGATGGTGTTTTTTTTTTTGCTTGCATGTCCCCCTCAGATATACAGCAAGTGCACTTGTAGTGCAAAGTAGATTTGCCTTTAGTAAATAAACCCTAAAGTCCAAACTACCTAATAATTTGTGGTGTACCCCGCAATATGCTGGAGTGCAATGTGCATAATGGGGAAAGTATTTAGATTGACCTGTGTGTCCCCAAGGAAAGACATTGTTAGGGATTTTCCCTCACTTCCTGTGTGGCTATGTGACAGGAAGTGAATTATTTTGAAGGATAAAGTGGCCAAATTATTTCGTTTAACTTTTCAAAGACACATTCCTAAGTTGAATTGTGATGCATGTCAATGGCCCATTTAGACCCTCTTTAATCACTTGAGATCAGCGCTTTAACTGATCGACGGCCACAGCATGGTCCTCAATTGCCGGGAGTCCGTCAATAAACGTCCTCCCCTTTGTGCGCGCGCGCGCTGTGGTCACTGAGTCTCGGGTGATGACAGATCCGAGTAAGGGGCCGATCCCTGCCCTTTACCATGTGATCAGCTGTCAGCAAATGACAGCTGATCACGTGATGTAAACAAAAGCTGGGTAATGGTTTTTGTTTTCTCCTTGTGCTGACAGCGTGAGCATAAAAAAAAGGCAATCACCGGCTTATGTGCAAGGGACATGGTGCCCGAAGAGGAAGAGGCAATTCTGCGTCATCTGTGACAATTAGTAGCCCCTGCCAGTGCCACCTATCAATGCCCACCACTGGTGCCAATCAGTGGCACCTAGCAGTGCTGCCTATCAGTGCCCATCACTGCCAACTATCATTGCCACCTAGCAGTGCCACTTCTCACTGCCCACCAGTGCCAACTAGCAATGCCACCTCTCAGTGCCCACCCTTGCCACCTTATCGGTGCCCATCAGTGCAGTCTCATCAGTGTACATCAATGAAGAAGAAAAATTACCTTTTTTAAAAATATTAACCAGTTTCCTACCGCCCACCGTCATATGACATCCTTGGCTTTGTGCGGTAACATCTGAATGATGCCTGCAGCTGCAGGCATCATTCAGACATCATTCTTTTCAGCCGGCGATTCTGTGCACAATAAAAACGATCATAGTGGCAGTTCCGCCGCTTGATCGTTCTTATAGGCGACGGGAGGGGACATTCCCCCCCCTCTTGCCGCCATCCGGTGCTTCTCCGGGCTCTCCCGTGCCATCTTGGGCTCGGAGAACGATTTGGAGATGACTGGTGACCAGATGGTCACCAGTCATCTCTATGACCGTTGGAGGCCCGGGCGCGACGTTATGACATCACGCCGTGTCCCTGTATGTTAACCAAGCCATGATCTCGGCTGTCAGCATGAGATTGGTGATTTTTTTTTGACCAATATCATGCTTTCCAGCCTGGAGGAGAGATGTGGGGTCTTATTGACCCCGCATCTCTCCATAAAGAGGACCTGTCACACACATTCTTATTACAAGGGATGTTTACATTCCTTGTAATAGGAATAAAAGTGATCCAAAAAAAAAAAAAGTTAAAAATAGAGTAAGAAATACAAAAAAGTAAAAAAACAAAATAAAAAAAATAAGCAAAAATAAGAAAAAACGCCCATGTCCCCGGTAGCTCGTGCTCAGAAGCGAACACACACATAAGTCCCGCCCACATATGTAAATGCCGTTCAAACCACACGTGAGTTATTGCTGCGTGCGTTAGAACGAGTGCAACAATTCTAGCACTAGACCTCCTCTGTAATGCCAAAATGGTAACGTGTAAAAAAAAATTAAAGCATCGCCTAGTGAGATTTTTAATTACTGAAGTTTGGTGTCATTCCATGAGTGTGCGCAATTTTAAAGCGTGACGTGTTAGGTATCTATTTACTCAGCATAACAACATCTTTCACATTATACCAAAAAATTGGCCTAACTACTGTTTTGTAATATTTTTAGCAAAAAAAGGCGTTTGAAAATTTATTGCGCAAATACCGAGCGAGATAAAAATTTGCAATGACCGCCATCTTATTCCCTAGGGTGTCTGCTCCAAAAACATATATAATGTTTGGTGTTTTGAAGTAATTTTATAGCCATAAATTTATGATTTTTACATGAAGGAGAGAAGTGCCAGAATAGGCCCAGTGCTGAAGTGGTTAAAATATCCATTTATTTCTTTTTTAAACTCGGTCTTTTGTATTTATATAAAAAAAAAAAAAACACAAAGGTGATCAAATAGCACCAAAAGCAAGCTCTATTTGTGTGCCAAGAAATAATACATTTTCATTGGTTTACAGTGTTGTATGAGCGCGCAATTGTCATTGAAAGTGCATCAGCGCTGAAATGTGAAACTTGGTCTGGGCAGTGCGCAAGTGGTTAATATAAGGCTACATGCACACGGACGTTTTTCAAGCCGCTTGTTTGAGCGTTTTTTGCAGCTTAAAAACATCTCTCCATGTTAGCCTATGGCCTCATGGCCAACATGGCGTTTCTGAGCTGTAAATGGTGTTTTTAGGCCCCATGTAGACGGGACGCTGGTGCAAAGTGTTCAGAACTAAGGTTGAAAGTGGCGTTTAGAAAGGCGCGCTTTGTGGCGTTTGCATGCCGTGTTTTACCACATTTGTGTGTATATGATAAGGAGCCGCCCTAAGCGCCAAAAACAGTATTATTTACGATTTTAGCTATTTTGTGAGACCAGAGTGATATCAGCAGCTGAGAGCAGCAGTGTAGTTGTATTTAGCGTGTCACTTGCCACATCACTTGCCACAAGTTGTGGATTGTCCATTTGCCACGTCAGCTGCCCCAAGTTGTGGATTGTCCACAATGCAATGGAAGCAATTTCATTTATATAAATATATATATATATATATATATATATATATATATATATCTATTATGGTTTTTCCTCATTTGCCATAAATTTGGAGTTTATCAATATAAAAAAAAATAGGTCACCTTTAAAAACGCTTCTAAACTAAAATGCGGCTAAACGCTGGTACCGCATCTGAAACGTGGAAATCTTTGGCGTCTGAAGGCATTTTTAGGCTTTGTGAAAAACGATTTTAAACACAACTGCAGATTTTTTTGGCCAAGCCAAAAACAGTGTTTTGGATGTAATAGAATTCAACGGACCCGCATCCAAAACGCAAGTACTGCAATTTTGCGGTGATTTTTTGTTTTACCTGTTTATAGCTGGTTGTTAAAGAAAGTGTAAAAAAAAAAAAAATGGCGGTTAAAAAAAAAAAAAATAGAAAAAAACAGCGTGGGGCCCCCCCCCAGGTCCATACCAGGCCCTTGGGTCTAGTATGGATTCACAGGGGACCCCCCCCAAAAATGAAAAAAAATATGGCGTGGAGGTCCCCCCAGAATCCATACCAGGCCCTTCAGGTCTGGCATGTATTTTAAGGGGAACCCCGCGCCAAAAACAAAAAAAATTTGCGCGGGGTTCCCTAAAAATACACACCAGACCCTTTATCCGAGCACTCAACCTGGCAGGCCGCAGGGGAAGAGGGGGGGACGAGAGAGCGGCCCCCCTCCCTCCTGAACCGTACCAGGCCGCGTGCCCTCAACATGGGGGGTTTGGTGCTTCGGGGCAGGGGGGGCGACCTGCGGGCCCCCCCACCCCAAAGCACCCTGCCCCCATGTTGATGGGGACAAGGGCCTCTTCCCGACAACCCTGGACGTTGGTTGTCGGGGTCTGCGGGCGGGGGGCTTATCGGAATCCGGGAGCCCCCTTTAATAAGGGGGACCCCAGATACCTGCCCCCACCCTATGTGAATGAGTATGGGGTACATCATACCCCTACCCATTCACCTGGTGGCAAAATAAGTCAATAAAAAAGACAACACAGGTTTGAAAAGTAATTTATTGGGCAGCTCCGGTGGTCTTCTTCCGACTTCGGGGGTCTTTCTGCCGGGCGCCCCGCTATCTTCTGCCAGCGGGGGTCCCGGGCTTCCTCGCCGTCTTCTCCCGCTCTCCGGTGCCTTCTCCACGATCTCCGGTTCTTCTCCCGCTCTCCGGTGCCTTCTCCGCGATCTCCGGTTCTTCTCCCGCTCTCCGGTGTCTTCTCCACGATCTCCGGTTCTTTCTGCCTTCTGCCGGGCGCCCCGCTATCTTCTTCCAGCTCTTTTGCTAGTGGGGGCCGGTGGTCTTCGTCGCCTTCTTCCCTCTTCTCTTCGCCCGATGTTGCCTCGTCGCTGTCTGCCGCTACAATGCTCTGTCCGAGCAGCGGTGCCACTTATATTGGCGTGGTCACCGGCTGATGCCACCGCTGACCCCGCCCACATTTCACGTCACAGTCCCATCATTCCCCGGGACTGTGACATCATACGGGGCGGGGTCAGCGGTGGCATCAGCTGGTGACCACGCCCCATGCCAATAAAAGTGGCACCGCTGCTCGGACAGATCATTGCAGCGGTGGACAGCAACGAGGCAACATCGGGCGAAGAGAAGAGGGAAGAAGGCGACGAAGAAGACCGGCCCCCGCTAGCAAAAGAGCTGGAAGAAGATAGCGGGGCGCCCGGCAGAAGGCAGAAAGAACCGGAGATCGTGGAGAAGACACCGGAGAGCGGGAGAAGAACCGGAGATCGTGGAGAAGGCACCGGAGAGCGGGAGAAGAACCGGAGATCGTGGAGAAGGCACTGGAGAGCGGGAGAAGAACCGGAGAACAGAACAAGAGACCCCCGAAGTCGGAAGAAGGCGACGACAAAGCCCGGCGCCCCGCTAGCAAAAGAGTTGGAAGAAGATAGCGGGGCACCCGGAAGAAAGACCCCCGAAGACGACGAGGAAGCCCGGGACCCCGCTAGCAAAAGAGCTGTTAGAAGATAGCGGGGCGCCCGGCAGGAAGACCCCCGAAGACGAGGAAGCCCGGGACCCCGTTAGCAAAAGAGCTGGAAGAAGATAGCGGGGCGCCTGGCAGGAAGACCCCCGGAGCTGCCTAATAAATTACTTTAAAAACCTGTGTTGTGTTTTTTATTACCTTTTTTTGCCACCAGGTGAATGGGTAGGGGTACGATGTACCCCATACTCATTCACATAGGGTGGGGGGCCGGGATCTGGGGGCCCCCTTATTAAAGGGGGCTCCCGGATTCCAATAAGCCCCCGCCCGCAGACCCCGACAACCAACGGCCAGGGTTGTCGGGAAGAGGCCCTTGTCCCCATCAACATGGGGGCAGGGTGCTTTGGGGCAGGGTGCTTTGGGGTGGGGGGCCGCAGGTCGCCCCCCTGCCCCAAAGCACCCACCCCCCCCATGTTGAGGGCATGCGGCCTGGTATGGTTCAGGAGGGAGGGGGGCCGCTCTCGCCCCCCCTCTTCCCCTGCGGCCTGCCAGGTTGCGTGCTCGGATAAGGGTCTGGTATGGATTTTGGGGGGGACCCCACGCCGTTTTTTTGGCTTAGGGGGTTTCCCTTTAAATCCATACCAGACCTAAGGGTCTGGTATGGACTTTGGGGGGACCCCCACGCCGTTTTTTCAGCTTAGGGGTTCCCATTAAAATCCATACCAGACCTAAGGGCCTGGTATGCTCCTGGAGGGGAACCCCCACGCGTTTTTTTTCATTAAAATTCGGCGTGGAGTTCCCCTTCATGATTCATACCAAACACGGGACAGCGAGGCTGCCGAGAACCAGCGCGATGCCATCGCGCTGGAGACATTCTCAGCCAGCTAGTCGCCTCTAGAACACGACTTGAGCGGCTGCTTCACGCGCTCATGTCGTGTTCAAGTTGCCTCGCAAAGTCGCGCTGTCCATGTGTCAGCCGGCACACGAGTCGCCCCGCGAGTCGGATACGCTTCATCCGACTTCCCGGGCGACCTCTATTCAAATCAATGGGCTCCCATAGGGAACCATTCATTTTCAATAGAGCGCCGCTGAAATTTGTATTTACTATAACAGTGCGCTGCTGATTCCTGCGCCAAGTGAAGGAGTTATCCGGCGCACCAATTAAGGTTAGAACCAGCGCAGCGCACTGTTATTAGTAAATCAGCCCCCATATGTTGCTAGTAGCTAGTCACATTCAACTGGACTTTTTATGTAATGCTGCAGATGTTTGTAGCCGATTCAATCCACTTCCTAATTTCCTGTGAGTGTTAGGAAGATACTGCAGTAATTATATCCACACCTTAAAGTGGTGTTCCGGCCGAAATTACACTTTTTAAATAAAAATACCCCTAGAATAAACAATTTGAATGTATTCTATTCAAGTTAGTCTGTAAACTTTATAAACTAGAAATAGACCGTGGCCATTTAAAATCTGGGCATCTGAAGCCAGACTGTATCTCTTCCTGGATATCAGGCTTGCAAATCTCGCACAAGCAGTGTAATCGGTTTCAGTTTCATGTTACATTTTCTCTCCAGTTTCATAGCAAGTTGCCGCCCCCTATTTATGTAAACATCTCCTCCCCTCCTTCCCTCCAGTATGTACAAGCAATAATATTCTAGAAATACAGAAATCTGCTGCTAAAGGTAAGAACATTAAAAATATCCTAATTGTAAACTAAATCATTTGTTTCTGTGCAGATATATCTACATTATATATATATATATATATATATATATATATATATAAAATCTTATTATGTAGATATATCTGCACAGAAACAAATGATTTAGTTTACAATTAGGATATTTTTAATGTTCTTACCTTTAGCAGTAGATTTCTGTATTTGAAGATGAGGGACGAGAAGATCGAAAGTGAGGGATGAGGGACGAGAAGGCCGAAGGTGAGGGATGAGGGATGAGAAGGCCGAAGGTGAGGAATGAGGGATGAGAAGGGCGAAGGTGAGGGATGAGGGACGAGAAGGCCGAAGGTGAGGGACGAGAAGGCCGAAGGTGAGGGATGAGGGACGAGAAGGCCGAAGGTGAGGGATGAGGGACGAGAAGGCCGAAGGTGAGGGATGAGGGACGAGAAGGCCGAAGGTGAGGGATGAGGGACGAGAAGGCCGAAGGTGAGGGATGAGGGACGAGAAGGCCGAAGGTGAGGGATGAGGGACGAGAAGGCCGAAGGTGAGGGATGAGGGACGAGAAGGCCGAAGGTGAGGGATGAGGGACAAGAAGGCCGAAGGTGAGGGATGAGGGACGAGAAGGCCGAAGGTGAGGGACGAGAAGGCCGAAGGTGAGGGACGAGAAGGCCGAAGGTGAGGGACGAGAAGGCCGAAGGTGAGGGACGAGAAGGCCGAAGGTGAGGGATGAGGGTCGAAGGTGAGGGATGAGGGACGAGAAAGCCGAAGATGAGGGACGAGAAGGCCGAAGGTGAGGGATGAGGGACAAGAAGGCCGAAGGTGAGGGATGAGGGACGAGAAGGCCGAAGGTGAGGGATGAGGGGTATGTGTGTGTATCAATCACAGCACATTGCATCACCCCCAGCACATCGAATCACATGGCCCCCAGCACATTGCAACACCCCCAGCACATCAAATCGCATCACCCCAGCACATCGAATCGCATGGCCCACAGCACATTGCAACACCCCAGCACATCGAATCGCATCATTCACAGCACATTGCATCACCCCCAGCACATCGAATCGCATAACCCACAGCACATTGCATCACCCCGAGCACATCGAAATGCATCACTCACAGCACATTGCATCACCCCCAGCACATCAAATCGCATCACCCCAGCACATCGAATCGCATGGCCCACAGCACAGTGCAACACCCCCAGCACATCGAATCGCATGGCCCACAGAACATTGCATCACCCCCAGCACATCGAATCGCATCATTTACAGCACATTGCATCTTCCCCAGCACATCGAATCGCATCATTTACAGCACATTGAATCACATCATTTACAGCACATTGCATCACTCCCAGCACATCAAATTGCATCATTTACAGCACATTGCATCACCCCCAGCACATCGAATCGCATCATTTACAGCACAATGCATCACCCCCAGCACATCGAATCGCATGGCCCACAGCACATTGCATCACCTCCAGCACATCGAAATGCATCACTCACAGCACATTGCATCACCCCCAGCACATCGAATCACATCATTTACAGCACATTGCATCACCCCCAGCAAATCGAATCACATCATTTACAGCACATTGCATCACCCCCAGCACATTGAATCGCATCTATGCAGACATAGTACAGGAGATGGTCAGAGACTGCGGACATGATACAGGAGATGGTCAGAGACTGCAGTTCCTATGGACGTTAGTAGATAATGGCCGATTGGCCCTCTCACCTGACCCAGCGATACAACAACAACGGTTCCTTTGATCAGGAGTCTGCTCACTCTGAATTGCCCGTGGCGACTCCACTGGGTAGAGCCCAGATCTGTATTTTGGCAATGCATCCATTCCTTTCTCTGCCAGGGATGGTGCCAGGCTGTGTGGCTTCCCCCCTCCATTAGTACAGACCCCCCAGAACAAACCACCCCCCTCCATTAGCACAAACCCCACAGGACCAACCACCCCCTCCATTAGTACAGACCCCCCTCTCAGGACAAACCACCCCCTCCATTAGTACAGCCCCCCCTCAGGAAAAACTACCCCTCCCCATTAGTACAGACCCCCTCAGGACAAACCACCCCCTCCATTAGTACAGCCCCCCTCTCAGGACAAACCACCCCCTCCATTAGTACAGACCCCCCAGAACAAACCACCCCCCTCCATTAATACAGACCCCCCCAGAACAAACCACCACCCTCCATTAGTAGACCCCCCAGGACAAACCACCCCCCTCTATTAGTAGAGACCCCCCTGAACAAACCACCCCCCTCCATCATTAGTACAGACCCCCCCAGAACAAACCACCCCCTCCATCATTAGTACTGATCCCCCCAGAACAAACCACCCCCCTCCATCATTAGTACTGACCCCCCCAGAACAAACCACCCCCTCAATCATTAGTACTGACCCCCCAGAAAAAAACACCCCCCTCCATCATTAGTACTGACCTCCCCAGAACAAACCACCCCCCTCCATCATTAGTACTGACCCCCAGAACAAACCACCCCCCCTCCATCATTAGTACTGACCCCCCCAGAACAAACCACCCCCCTCCATCATTAGTACTGACCCCCCCAGAACAAACCACCCCCCTCTATCATTAGTACTGATCCCCCCAGAACAAACCACCCCCCTCCATCATTAGTACTGACCCCCCAGAACAAACCACCCCCCCTCTATCATTAGTACTGACCCCCCAGAACAAACCACCCCCTCCATCATTAGTACTGACCTCCCCTTCACAAACCACCCCCTCCATCATTAGTACTGACCCCCAAAAACAAACCACCCCCCTCTATTAGTACAGACCCCCCTAAACAAACCACCCCCCTCCATCATTAGTACTGACCCCCCCAAGAACAAACCACCCCCTCCATCATTAGTACTGACCCCCCAGAACAAACCACCCCCCTCCATCATTAGTACTGACCCCCCAAAACAAACCACCCCCCCTCTATCATTAGTACTGACCCTCCAGAACAAACCACCCCCCTCCATCATTAGTACTGACCCCCCCAGAACAAACCACCCCCCTCCATCATTAGTACTGACCCCCCAGAATAAACCACCCCCCTCCATCATTAGTACTGACCCCCCCAGAACAAACCACCCCCCTCTATTAGTACAGACCCCCCTGAACAAACCACCCCCCTCCATCATTAGTACTGACCCCCCAGAACAAACCACCCCCTCCATCATAAGTACTGACCCCCCAGAACAAACCACCCCCCTCCATCATTAGTACTGACCCCCCAAAACAAACCACCCCCTCCATCATTAGTACTGACCCCCCCAGAACAAACCACCCCCTCTATTAGTACAGACCCCCCCAAACAAACCACCCCCCAGAACAAACCACCCCCCTCTATTAGTACAGACCCCCCCAAACAAACCACCCCCCTCCATCATTAGTACTGACCCCCCCAGAACAAACCACCCCCCTCCATAATTAGTACTGACCCCTCCAGAATAAACCACCCCCCTCCATCATTAGTACTGACCCCCCCAGAACAAACCACCCAGCTCCATCATTAGTACTGACCCCCCCAGAACAAACCACCCCCCTCCATCATTAGTACTGACCCCCCCAGAACAAACCACCCCCCTCCATCATTAGTACTGACCCCCCAGAACAAACCACCCCCCTCCATCATTAGTACTGACCCCCCATAACAAACCACCCCCTCAATCATTAGTACTGACCCCCCCCAGAACAAACCACCCCCCTCCATCATTAGTACTGACCCCCCCTCCATCATTAGTACAGACCCCCCCAGCAACGTCACTGCGCGGCTGGTCAGAGACAGCCATTCCGATCTCAGGCTGTTTCGCTCTTCTCCACTGACAGGAGGAGGGAGGAGGGAGGGAGGGTGGGGGCTTCGACAGGGAACACAGCAGTGGCGGCGGCGGTGATCGGCGGAGAGAGCCGCCTATGGACAAGGAGAGGAGAGGAGAAGGAGGAGGGAGGGCAGCACTCTGGCGCTTCAGCGCCTCCACCTCTGCCTGGGGAACTTATTTGGCAGAACACCGGCCCTGGTCACATCTCACACAGTGCAGTGTGAGATGTGACAGGCTGAGGCTCGCTGGGTAGGGAGGGAAGAGCGGAGGAAGGTGGTCACACACACCAGGCGGACCGAGGGAGGGCAGGATGGGCGTGCCTTCATGAACATGGGAACGCAATGAGCCTCCTGGGATTGATGACAAACATCTCCCAGGAGGCATAGCGGTCAGTGTATGACGCTGGGGGGGGGGGCTGCGGCCGTGGCGGGAGAACAAATAAAAGGTCAACAAAACAGTGAGTTTAAAAAAAAATATATATATATATGCCATTTATTCTTAAGGGGACAGTAATAAAGAGGATGCAACAAAGTTGAAAAAGAGGGTGGCTATTATCACCGCTTCATTAGAGGCTATTCCAAGACTGCTCGGCCTCTTAATGACTTGCTCAAAGAAACCCCTGGCATTGAAATAACCAGCAAAACTCCTTTCAGTGAGAGGTGGATTTCTGCTTGTGAGGACGCCTTTCTACAGCTTAAGAAAAGTCTTACAGAAGCGCCAGTGTAGGCTTATGCAGACCTACAAAAGCCATACATTTTGCATGTAGATGCCAGCTATGATGGATTAGGAGGAGTCCTACATCAGGAGTACCCAGGGGGACTAAGGCCTGTTGCTTATATTAGTCGCAGTCTAAGCCCAGCAGAAAGAAATTATCCTGTTCACAAACTGGAATTTCTTGCCCTGAAGTGGGCTATTGTTGAAAATCTGCATGAATATTTGTATGGGGCTCAGTTTGAGGTAAGAACTGACAACAACCCCCTCACTTATGTTTTGACTACAGCTAAGCTGGATGCCACTGGTCATAGGTGGCTTGCTGCCTTGTCTAATTACTAATTAATTTTCAAGTACAAGCCAGGGTCCAAAAATATTGGGGCTGATGCTCTCTCTAGGCATCCTGGGTTGCCAGTGAACTTATAAGAAAGTGAATGGGAGGAAGTACCTGGGCCTGTTGTGGCTGCCTACTGTGCTACAGCGGCTGTACAAGGAGACAATATAGTTTTCTCTGACTTACGAGTTATTGACTCCTTGGGAGCTGGTGAAGAGTGTATCCCAAACATGTATTTCTGCCCCACCGCTTTAGGGGTACCAGAAAACATCCAGCTGCAAGAGAAAGATATGATCCTTCTACAAAAGAGAGATCCAGTAATCAGACATGTTAGAGAGTCTGTTTTCCGCAAAGATCCTAATTACATGAGAAAAACCCTACCTGAGCAGAGTACTTACTATCTTAAAGAATGGGATTAACTCAAAATAATTGATGGACTTTTATACAGGGTACATTTGTTCCATGATCATCCTGGAAGGAAACAGCTAGTGCTCCCTCAAGTCTACAGAAAATATGTTTTGAGAAGTTTGCATGACCAACATGGACATCTAGGAGTTGAAAAAACCTACGGACTAATCCAAGACCGTTTCTTTTGGCCACTAATGAGGGAATCTGTTGTGGACTATTGCCGCCATTGTGTGAGATGTCTACAAAGGAAAACTTTGCCTACTCAAGCTGCTTCTATGGAACACTTGAAAAGTTCTGGTCCAATGGATTTAGTGTGCATGGACTTTTTGTGTATTGACAATGACAGCAGTGGTGTGGGAAATGTTTTGATTGTGACTGATCACTATACGCAAAATGCTCAAGCCTATCCCACCAAAGATCAGAAAGGAGTAACTGTAGCTAAAGTGTTGTGGGAGAAGTTTTTTGTTCATTATGGATTGCCATATTGACTTCACTCTGACCAGGGGCGGGACTTTGAAAGTCGCCTAATTAAAGAGCTGTGAACATTGCTTAATAGTGACAAGAAGGTGATATCATCCAGAGGGTGATGCTCTCCCTGAACGTTTCAATCGCACCTTGTTGAAATGTTGGGTACCCTCCCTAATGGTGCTAAGCAAACCTGGAGCCGACATGTTGAAGCTATGGTACATGCCTACAATTGTACCAGACATGAATCAACTGGTTTCTCTCCTTATTTTGTCATGTTTGGGAGAGAAGCCCAACTCCCTATTGACATTCAGTTGGGTGTGTCTACTGATGGAGTGAAAAATAGAAACCATTACCAGTATGTGGAATGACTTAAACAGAGTTTAAAAGAGGCCTATCAAATGGCTGAGGAAAATACTGCAAAAATAAATGCTGCCAATAAAAGGCGTTTTGATGCCAAAGTTTGTTACAAAGACTTACAACCTGGTGATAAAGTGCTTCTCCGCAATTTGGGACCTTCAGCCAAACATAAATTAGCTGATTGCTGGCGAAATGAGTTGTTTGAAGTTATAGAAAAACTGCCTAGAATTCCAGTCTACAGGATTCGAGGACCTGAGGGTCGGATCAAAGCCTGGCATAGGAATCACTTCCTTCCAGTACCACAAGTTGCTACTGCTGATGGGGAGCCACAATCTGATATTGTTACAGATTCTAATGATGTGCCTTGCACAGACCGTGGAGACCCGAGTGATGACACTGACTGGTTTACACCTCCACCAGAGTCTCCTGTACAGGTTCCTTCACCTATTACTGATGGAGTGCCTACAGTTCCCAGCATGGTTGGAGCACCAAGTTTTCCCACTAATGCTGTCCCAGAGTTATCTGAACTAATGCCTGAGGGCTTGAGGAGAGGAGATCGTGTTCAACGACCTCCACCAACGTTTACTTATGACACCTTGGGAAGACCCTGTTATGCTGTACAGAACTATGTATCAACCTCATGTTCTGATGGACATGATTGCAGCTCATTCTAGACTGGTTAGCATGATGCCTGTATGTTACTAACCATATTTCCTTTGCAGCTAATCTCTGTAATAGATTGCTTCTGGGGAAGTGGTCTACAGAAGGCAACAACGATGTTAACTTTTGCTATGTTTTGAGTGTATATCCTTGCCGGGTCGGAAGGATTTTCAGCAGGGGGAGAATGTAGTGATGTGATAATTTCTTTGCCCATTTACCAAGTCTATACTCTTGTTATACAGTGTTTGTTTGCCCTTTTCCAATATGGTTGCTATGCTCTCTGTCTCACCAAGGAGGAAGTCATCAAGAAGAGCAGAGGATGGCAAGGGACTGTTAATGATTTCATGTTCCTGTGTCAGGAAAGACGTTCTCTCACTCATCCCTGCAATCGGGGTCTCAGAATCTCTATGCACAGGCAGACCCGTTCGGCGCATGCGCGATAGCGGCAAACGAGCGTGCGCGGGCACGCGATAGTGGCGAGCGGGCGCGCGCGGATGCGCGGTAGCGCGCGCGCCTATGACGCAGTTTGGCGCCAAAGACTGCCTATTTAAAGAGAGCTGTCACTCTGCATCCTTGCTGTCCGGTCTACAGCGTTTCCTGAAGACCCTTGTTACCTGAACCTCTGATCTAATTGCTCTGGTACCTGACCCGGCTTCCCCTGGCTTCTCCTGTCTGCTGCCCGCCTCTGACCACGGCTCGTCCCGACTTCTCTTCTGCCTTCTCCTCTAACCAGTTTGCTGCCCGCCTGATACACTGACCCGGCCTGGACTTTAACTATTCTTGGATCCTGCTTGGTACTCATCTGCCCGCTTGTGTCTGACCCGGCCTGTCTTCACCAAGTCTGCTTCCTGATCCTCTAGTGCCTGCTACGGACCGCTGCACGTCTCCCATCAGTTATCCACCGCTGCAGTCTGCTGCTTCTACTTCCACCTGCCTCCGTTCCTGCCAGGCACTTGTGCTCCTTTGCCCTCCTGAGCCCCTGTCTGCTCTATCAGGGGTTCTCGAGCCAGAGGTCTACAAGAGGCCACTCCCTGCACGTCGGGCTCACCTACCAGGTACGTGACAGTACCGGACAGCCATGTCTGAGCCCACGCAGGGAGCCTCTCCCATGGAGAAACTCTGCCGTCACCTAGATGGACTTACTACGGCAGTCAGGAACTTACAGGAAGGCTACACCCGCCTAGAGGAGCGTGTCCAGACCCTGTCTAACACGGCACCTGCCGCATCTGGAGCTTCTCCTGCACCCTCGGTTGTCATGTTACCACCTGAACCCCGGGTTCCTCCTCCCGAGAGGTTTTCTGGAGATCGTAGTAAATACAGAGCTTTTCGTAACGCCTGTGAGCTCTTTTTCGCTCTTCAACCCAGGACCTTTTCCCTTGAAACCACCAAGGTGGGCTTCGTCATCTCCCTACTATCAGGCGAACCTCAGTCTTGGGCCCACCGCCTTCTGGAGCATAAAGACACCTGCCTCAACCTCCTGCGCACGTTCTTTGAAGCCATGGATCTTCTCTACGAGGATCCCCAACAAACAGCCACCGCGGAAGCAGCATTATGTTCCCTGCAGCAGGGTCGCAGGCCCGTGGAGGACTACGTATCCGAATTCAGACGTTGGAGTTCGGACACAAAATGGAACGATGCCGCCCTGCGCCACCAGTTCCGTATGGGCCTCTCCGAGCCCCTTAAGGATGAACTGGCTCGAGTTGGCATCCCAGCAACACTGGACGCTCTAATTCTTCAGTCTACCTTAATTGACAGGCGGTTAAGGGAACGAAGAGCTGAACGTACCGCTGGTCCCTCTCGTCCTGTATGGATGCTACCTCGTGTGTTCAACCCTGCTCACTCCGTCCCTCTGGCTCCCGCTCACCCATCCGCGGATACTTCGGAACCCATGCAACTTGGCCTGCTTCGCCCCTCGCTCACCCCCGAAGAGCGCCAACGGCGGCGATTCAACAATCTCTGCCTCTACTGTGGGGAACCAGGTCATTTTGTGAGGACCTGTCCTGCTAAGACCCGTAAGTGTTCCTCTATCTTTTCTACCTACTCACCTACTTCGTTTGACAACTCAACTCATCTGGCTGTCTCTGTCTCCTTACAGCTTCCAGGAAGGAATATACTAACTACCGCAATAATTGATTCCGGGGCATGCAGCGGTTTTATGGACGCTTCCTTTGCCAACAGATTCCAGGTTCCCTTGCAACCCCGAGCTAAGGGACTTTCTGTACACCTGGCCGATGGATCAGCTATTAAGTCAGGGCCAGTCATACTGGAAACCGTCCCTTTAAGTGCAACCATCTCCGGTAATCACCGGGAGTTACTTCGCCTGGACATCATTGAATCCCCCCTGTTTCCCATCATACTGGGTATGCCCTGGCTGAGGGCACACAACCCACAAATTGACTGGACCACGAGTAAGATCAGCTTCCCTTCTCCTTACTGTCGTCAGCACTGTGTGCCAGAAGTCGCTGACGCTCCCTCCTCACTGCTCTGCTTAGACGCTGACTCTGAAACCCGCCAGTCCGTTCCCGAAGTTTACCATAATTTTTTGGATGTATTCAGCAAAAAAGGTGCAGAAACACTTCCCCCGCACCGATCCTATGACTGTCCGATTGAGCTCCTCCCCGGGGCAGAGGTGCCATTTGGAAGGATCTTCCCTCTAACCGAACTAGAGCTCGGGACCCTCAAGACCTATATCGACGACAACCTGGAGAAGGGGTTCATCCGCCCTTCTACTTCACCAGCAGGAGCCGTAATCTTTTTCGTCGAAAAAAAAGACCATTCCCTACGCCCCTGCGTAGACTACCGTGCGCTAAATAAAATTACAATTAAAAACCGGTACCCTCTCCCTTTGGTGCCAGAACTATTCCAGAGACTCGGGGCTGCAGCCATATTCACTAAATTGGATCTTCGTGGGGCCTACAATCTGGTCCGGATTCGTAATGGGGACGAATGGAAGACTGCCTTCCGTACCCGATTCGGGCATTTTGAGTATCTCGTGATGCCCTTCGGTTTGTGTAACGCTCCTGCCACATTCCAGCACTTTGTGAATGACATTTTCAGAGACTACCTAGACTTGTTTGTGATAATTTACCTGGACGATATCCTGATTTTCTCCTCGTCTTTGTCTATTCACCGAGAGCATGTCAGGAAAGTGTTAACCCGACTCCGTCAGCATGGCCTTTACGCGAAACCCGAGAAATGCGAGTTTGAACAACAGAGCATTCAGTTTTTGGGACTAATTATCTCCATAGAAGGTGTCAAAATGGACCCACAAAAAGTTTCCGCCATCTTGGATTGGCCAATTCCAACAGACAAGAAAGGGATCCAACGCTTTGTAGGATTTGCAAACTTTTATCGCAAGTTTATCCGGGGATTTTCTACCATCATCTCGCCCATCACCAGTTTGACGAAGCAAGGCATACGATTCCGTTGGACCCCGGAAGCCCAAGTTGCCTTCTCCACCTTAAAGGATCAGTTTGTCTCGGCCGCGGTCCTGAAACATCCAGACCCCGCTCTGCCTTACATTTTGGAAGTAGATGCCTCTGAGATCGCAGTGGGGGCGGTGCTCTCCCAGAGACAGGGTCCCAAGTCGCAGTTGCATCCAGTCGCATTCTTCTCTCGGAAGTTGTCCGAAGCTGAGAGGAACTATGATGTGGGGGACAGAGAGCTACTCGCAATTAAGGCCGCGTTGGAAGAGTGGCGCTACTTACTAGAGGGGGCAGCACATCCTATTTTGATCTACACAGACCACAAAAATCTGGAGTACTTGAAAGTAGCCAAAAGATTGAAACCACGTCAAGCCCGATGGGCACGTTTTTTCACCAGATTTTCATTCCATATAACCTACAGGCCCGGGTCCAAGAACACTAAGCCAGATGCGCTTTCACGGATGTTTAGCGGAGCTGAAGCTCTCTCACCCCCAGACACCATCCTGACTCCCGGAAATTTCCTTCTGCTGCAAGGAGACCTACTTTCTCAGATTAAGCAGGCTTCTACCAATGAGGCCTACCCACCGGATGTTACCCTACAGTTGAAAGACGACCTGCTGTGGTTCAAGGACAAGATCTTCGTGCCTCCACAATTACGGATTAACGTTCTCAAATCTTGTCACGATCATGAACTGGCTGGCCACTTTGGGGTGCACAAAACATCTGAACTTCTCCAGCGCACGTTTTGGTGGCCTCAACTGTCTAAGGACTGCAAGGACTATGTGGAATCATGCATTACGTGCATTCAGAACAAGGGCAGCAAGACCAGAGCTTGGGGTCTGTTGAGGCCTTTACCCATTCCAGACAGACCTTGGAGAATGATTTCGATGGACTTTATTGTGGAACTACCATCATCAGAAAATTGCACTACCATTTTCGTGGTAGTGGACAGACTTTCCAAGATGGCCCACTTTCTGCCCATGAGGTGTACACCTTCTGCCCCCGAGACCGCAAAACTATTCATTAAAGAAATCGTAAGACTGCACGGCATTCCTGTGAACATTGTATCTGATCGGGGGGTGCAGTTTACATCCAGATTCTGGAGGGCGCTCTGCGAATCTTTAAAGATTGATCTTTCCTTCTCTTCAGCTTATTATCCCCAGACCAATGGTCAGACGGAACGCACAAATCAGACCCTGGAGCAATATTTGCGCTGTTTCTCTTCCTTCTCTCAAGACGACTGGGTACCACTATTACCCCTCGCCGAGTTCGCCTACAACAATTCCGTTCATTCAGCGACCAAGCAGTCACCGTTCTTTGCGAACTACGGCTTCCACCCTCTGTTCCTGTCTAATAATATTCCAGAGTGTGCGGTCCCAGCCGCCCAGGATACCCTGAACTTCCTCAGTACCAACAGTAAGTTGCTTCAGGAGACAATGGCAAGGACTCAGGCGCATAATAAGGAGGTGTTCGACAAGAAGAGGAGGGGGGAACTTAACCTTACACCCGGAGATCTAGTCTGGCTTTCCACAGTGAATCTAAAGATGACATGCCCCTCTAAGAAACTGGGCCCCAAATTTGTGGGTCCCTTTCCTGTAACAAGGAAAATTAATGACGTGGCATACGAGCTGAAATTACCGGAATCTTTTCGGATACACCCAATATTCCATGTGTCGCTACTCAAATCTGCAGTCCCAGATCCCTTTCCCAATCGAGGTATTGGCCCTCCTGAGCCCGTGCTCATCAATGGTGAGGAAGAGTTCGAAATCGAGTCTATCCTGGACTGCAGGAAGAGACGCAACCAAACCCAATATCTGGTTAAATGGAAGGGCTATGGCCCCGAGGAAAATTCCTGGGAACCGGAAACCAACATTCATGCCAAGAGATTGATCACGGCCTTCAAAAGGTCTCACCCAGGTAGACTGGCTCAGTTGGGCATCCGGAGGCTGCCCGTAGGAGGGGGGCAATGTCAGGAAAGACGTTCTCTCACTCATCCCTGCAATCGGGGTCTCAGAATCTCTATGCACAGGCAGACCCGTTCGGCGCATGCGCGATAGCGGCAAACGAGCGTGCGCGGGCACGCGATAGTGGCGAGCGGGCGCGCGCGTATGCGCGGTAGCGCGCGCGTGCCTATGACGCAGTTTGGCGCCAAAGACTGCCTATTTAAAGAGAGCTGTCACCCTGCATCCTTGCTGTCCGGTCTTCAGCGTTTCCTGAAGACCCTTGTTACCTGAACCTCTGATCTAATTGCTCTGGTACCTGACCCGGCTTCCCCTGGCTTCTCCTGTCTGCTGCCCGCCTCTGATCACGGCTCGTCCCGACTTCTCTTCTGCCTTCTCCTCTAACCAGTTTGCTGCCCGCCTGATACACTGACCCGGCCTGGACTTGAACTATTCTTGGATCCTGCTTGGTACTCATCTGCCCGCTTGTGTCTGACCCGGCCTGTCTTCACCAAGTCTGCTTCCTGATCCTCTAGTGCCTGCTACGGACCGCTGCACGTCTCCCATCAGTTATCCACTGCTGCAGTCTGCTGCTTCTACTTCCACCTGCCTCCGTTCCTGCCAGGCACTTGTGCTCCTTTGCCCTCCTGAGCCCCTGTCTGCTCTATCAGGGGTTCTCAAGCCAGAGGTCTACGAGAGGCCACTCCCTGCACGTCGGGCTCACCTACCAGGTACGTGACATCCTGTTTGGAAAATACTTTGTTGGATGGTTCACTGAATGTTATTTCTTCAATGCATGGACCTTCAAATACAATGCTGTGTGGATTACTGTCTATGTGAAGATATATTTCTCAATTGGGATTTCACTTGCTATTCACGAGCCCCAATTGAGTGGAGGCATTGTGCTTGTTAAAGATCCTGTCCTGATCACACAGATTATGAAGACTCTGCTCCTAAATACTATACAGGTGACGCAATCAAACCTCAGTAGCCGCAGAGAGAGAGAGAAAAATAGTGCCACATAGGCATTCATTCACAGGAAACTGAATGAATGATGTGATCAGTGTGAGCTGAGCCCTGCATGGCCACGGTGTTGTCAAATTGTGACAGCGGGTGCGGGGAGAGGATCCTCCGCCTACTGTCACAGGGAAGAGGGATTGGGGGGAGGAAAGACTGCAGATGCTGGATCATGTTGCATGTTACACCCTAAAAACAGATGGAACATGTACATGTTCCAAGGATGAACTTATTCTTTAAAGTGGAGTTCCACCCTCTTTTTCAACTTTGTTGCATCCTCTTTATTACTGTCCCCTTAAGAATAAATGGCATATATATATATATATATTTTTTTAAACTAACTGTTTTGTGAACCTTTTATTTGTTCTCCCGCCACGGCCGCAGCCCCCCCCTAGCGTCATACACTGACCGCTATGCCTCCTGGGAGATGTTTGTCATCAATCCCAGGAGGCTCATTGCGTTCCCATGTTCATGAAGGCACGCCCATCCTGCCCTCCCTCGGTCCGCTGATGGAGGGGGGGTCAGTACTAATGATGGAGGGGGGTGGTTTGTTCTGGGGGGGTCAGTACTAATGATGGAGGGGGTGGTTTGTTATGGGGGGTCAGTACTAATGATGGAGGGGGGTGGTTTGTTCTGGGGGGGTCAGTACTAATGATGGAGGGGGGTGGTTTGTTCTGGGGGGGTCAGTACTAATGATGGAGCTGGGTGGTTTGTTCTGGGGGGGTCAGTACTAATGATGGAGGGGGTGGTTTATTCTGGGGGGGTCAGTACTAATGATGGAGGGGGGTGGTTTGTTCTGGGGGGGTCAGTACTAATGATGGAGGGGGGTGGTTTGTTTGGGGGGGTCTGTACTAATAGAGGGGGGTGGTTTGTTCTGGGGGGGTGGTTTGTTTGGGGGGTCTGTACTAATAGAGGGGGGTGGTTTGTTCTGTGGGGGTCAGTACTAATGATGGAGGGGGTGGTTTGTTCTGGGGGTCAGTACTAATGATAGAGGGGGGGTGGTTTGTTCTGGGGGGTCAGTACTAATGATGGAGGGGGGTGGTTTGTTCTGGGGGGGTCAGTACTAATGATGGAGGGGGTGGTTTGTTCGGGGGGGTCAGTACTAATGATGGAGGGGGTGGTTTGTTCTGGGGGGGTCAGTACTAATGATGGAGGGGGGTTGGTTTGTTCTGGGGGGTCAGTACTAATGATGGAGGGGTGGTTTGTTCTGGGGGGGTCAGTACTGATGGAGGGGGGTGGTTTTTTCTGGGGGGGGGTCAGTACTAATGATTGAGGGGGTGGTTTGTTCTGGGGGGGTCAGTACTAATGATGGAGGGGGGTGGTTTGTTCTGGGGGGGTCAGTACTAATGATGGAGGGGGGTGGTTTGTTCTGGGGGGGTCTGTACTAATGATGGAGGGGGGTGGTTTGTTCGGGGGGGTCTCTACTAATAGAGGGGGTGGTTTGTCCTGGGGGGTCTACTAATGGAGGGTGGTGGTTTGTTCTGGGGGGTCTGTATTAATGGAGGGGGGTGGTTTGTTCTGGGGGGTCTGTACTAATGGAGGGGGTGGTTTGTCCTGAGAGGGGGCTGTACTAATGGAGGGGGTGGTTTGTCCTGAGAGGGGGTCTGTACTAATGGGGAGGGGTAGTTTTTCCTGAGGGGGGGCTGTACTAATGGAGGGGGTGGTTTGTCCTGAGAGGGGGGTCTGTACTAATGGAGGGGGTGGTTGGTCCTGTGGGGTTTGTGCTAATGGAGGGGGGTGGTTTGTTCTGGGGGGTCTGTACTAATGGAGGGGGGGAAGCCACACAGCCTGGCACCATCCCTGGCAGAGAAAGGAATGGAGTCATTGCCAAAATACAGATCTGGGCTCTACCCAGTGGAGTCGCCACGGGCAATTCAGAGTGAGCAGACTCCTGATCAAAGGTACCGTTGTTGTTGTATCGCTGGGTCAGGTGAGAGGGCCAATCGGCCATTATCTACTAACGTCCATAGGAACTGCAGTCTCTGACCATCTCCTGTATCATGTCCGCAGTCTCTGACCATCTCCTGTACTATGTCTGCATAGATGCGATTCAATGTGCTGGGGGTGATGCAATGTGCTGTAAATGATGTGATTCGATTTGCTGGGGGTGATGCAATGTGCTGTAAATGATGTGATTCGATGTGCTGGGGTTGATGCAATGTGCTGTGAGTGATGCATTTCGATGTGCTAGGGGTGATGCAATGTGCCGTGGGCCATGCGATTTGATGTGCCGGGGGTGATGCAATGTGCTGTAAATGATGCGATTCGATGTGCTGGGGGTGATGCAATGTGCTGTAAATTATGCGATTTGATGTGCTGGGAGTGATGCAATGTGCTGTAAATGATGCGATTCAATGTGCTGTAAATGATGCGATTCGATGTGTTGGGGAAGATGCAATGTGCTGTAAATGATGCGATTCGATGTGCTGGGGGTGATGCAATGTTCTGTGGGCCATGCGATTCGATGTGCTGGGGGTGTTGCACTGGGCTGTGGGCCATGCGATTCGATGTGGGTTATGCGATTCGATGTGCTGGGGGTGATGCAATGTGCTGTGAATGATGCGATTCGATGTGCTGGGGGTGTTGCAATGTGCTGTGGGCCATGCGATTCGATGTGCTGGGGTGATGCGATTTGATGTGCTGGGGGTGTTGCAATGTGCTGGGGGCCATGCGAATCGATGTGCTGGGGGTGACGCAATGTGCTGTGATTGATACACACACATACCCCTCATCCCTCACCTTCGGCCTTCTCGTCCCTCACCTTCGGCCTTCTTGTCCCTCATTCCTCACCTTCGGCCTTCTCGTCCCTCATCTTCGGCTTTCTCGTCCCTCATCCCTCATCCCTCACCTTCGACCCTCATCCCTCACCTTCGGCCTTCTCGTCCCTCACCTTCGGCCTTCTCGTCCCTCACCTTCAGCCTTCTCGTCCCTCATCCCTCACCTTCGGCCTTCTCGTCCCTCATCCCTCACCTTCGGCCTTCTCGTCCCTCATCCCTCACCTTTGGCCTTCTCGTCCCTCATCCCTCACCTTCTCGTCCCGCATCCCTCACCTTCGGCCTTCTCGTCCCTCACCTTCGGCCTTCTCGTCCCTCACCTTCGGCCTTCTCGTCCCTCACCTTCGGCCTTCTCGTCCCTCATCCCTCACCTTAGGCCTTCTCATCCCTCATCCCTCACCTTCGGCCTTCTCGTCCCTCATCCCTCACCTTCGGCCTTCTCGTCCCTCATCCCTCACTTTCGATCTTCTCGTCCCTCATCCCTCATCTTCAAATACAGAAATCTGCTGCTAAAGGTAAGAACATTAAAAATATCCTAATTTTAAACTAAATCATTTGTTTCTGTGCAGATATATCTACATAATAAGATTTTATATATATATATATATATATATATATATATATATATATATAATGTAGATATATCTGCACAGAAACAAATGATTTAGTTTACAATTAGGATATTTTTAATGTTCTTACCTTTTGCAGCAGATTTCTGTATTTCTAGAATATTATTGCTTGTACATACTGGAAGGAAGGAGGGGAGGAGATGTTTACATAAATAGGGGGTGGCAACTTGCTATGAAACTGGAGAGAAAATGTAACATGAAACTGAAACCGATTACACTGCTTGTGCGAGATTTGCAAGCCTGATATCCAGGAAGAGATACAGTCTGGCTTCAGATGCCCAGACTTAAAATGGCCACGGTCTATTTCTAGTTTATAAAGTTTACAGACTAACTTGACTAGAATACATTAAAATTGTTTATTCTAGGGGTATTTTTATTTAAAAAGTGTAATTTCGGCCGGAACACCACTTTAACCACTTCAATACCATGCACTTATGCACCTTCCCGCCCAGACCAATTTTCAGCTTTCAGTACTCTCACACTTTGAATGACAATTACTTAGTCATGCTACACTGTATCCAAACAAAATTTTTATCATTTTCTTCTCACAAATAGAGCTTTCTTTTGGTGGTATTTAATCGCCACTGTGTTTTTTATTTTTTGCGATATAAGCAAAAAAACAGCAATTTTTTTAAAAAAAAACACTTTTTTTTAGTTTCTATTGTAAAATTTTGCAAATAAGTAATTTTTCTTCATAAATTTGTGCCAAAATGTATACTGCTACATATCTTTGGTAAAATGAACCCAAATTAGTGTATATTATTTGGTCTTTGTGAAAGTTATAGAGCAGGGTTCCCCAACCCCCGGTCCGCGGCCCACTGCCGGGCCGTGGCCTATTTGCAGATGGGCCGCGAAGGCTGCACTGTGTGAGGTGCGGCAGCGGGCAAGCAGAGAGATGACATCTCTCACCGCCCGCCCGGATCACGGCACTTCCGCCCACACAGCGGGGCTCCTATACTGCGGTGAGGTGCGGGAGCAGAGAGATGAGATCATCTCTCGCCGCCCGCAACGCGGCACTTCCGCCCACACAGCGGGGCTGCTATACTGCAGCGAGGCGCAGGGAGCAGAGAGATCATCTCTCACCGCCCGCCCCGCATTACCGTTGTTCTCCCTCACCTGCCTGTGCTGCCACCACGGCAGGTGACAAAAAAAAATCTACTGGCAGGTGGCGAACCACGTCTGGTGGCAGGTGGCAATCCACACCTGGTGGCAGGTGACATGGCAATCCACACCTGGTGGCAGGTGACGTAGCAAGTGGCAATCCACACCTGGTGGCAGGCGACGTGGCAATCCGCACCTGGTGGCAGGCGACGTGGCAAGTGGCAATCCACACCTGGTGGCAGGTGTTGTGGCAAGCGACAATCCACATCTGGTGGCAGGTGTTGTGGCAAGCGACAATCCACATCTGGTGGCAGGCGAGGTGGCAAGCGACAATCCACATCTGGTGGCAGGCGACGTGGCAATCCACACCTGGTGGCAGGTGTTGTGGCAATCCACATCTGATGGCAGGTGACATGGCAATTCACATCTGGTGGCAGGTGACATGGCAATCCACACCTGGTGGCAGGTGACGTGGCAAGCAACAATCCGCACCTGGTGGAAGGCGACGTGGCAAGTGACAAACCGCATCTGGTAGAGATTCTGCATTATGGTGAGTTTGAACTATTTCATTTTATATTACAATGCAATGACAGAAATAATGCGCTTCAATCATCCCAACACCATATCAGCCATTGTTCTGTGATGATTGAGGCGCTAACACCAGCCATTTCCCCCAAAAAATGCCCGCGAAAAAATACATAACAACACCACCCCCCCGGGCCTTGGCACAATTCTATTCCACAACGCCGGTCCTCGGTGCCAAAAAGGTTGGGGACCACTGTTATAGAGTCTACAAACTATGGTGGCAATCACTGAAAATTTATCACATCTGATCACGCCTGATGTACTGAAGGGATATCTCATTTCTTGAGACACTAACAAGCGAGGAAAGTACAAATACCCCAAAATTACCCCTTTTTGGAAAGTAGACAGTCCAAGGTATTTACTAAGAGGCGTGGTGAGTTTTTTGAAGTTGTATTTTTTTCCCACAATTCTTGGGAAAATTTAATTTTTTTTTTTTTTTTTTTTTACACAAACTGGTCATATTAACAGTTTTTTTCTCTCACACAGCATATGCAGAATTGCAACTACACCCCAAAATACATTCTGCTACTCCTCCTGAGTGTAGCGATACCACATGTGTGAGACTTTTACACAGCCTGGCCATATACAGAGGCCCAACATTGAAGTAGCACTTTCAGGCGTTCTACAAGCATAAATCGCTCATATGCTTTCTCAACCACCTATTACAATTTTGAAGGCCCTGGAGCACCAGGACAATAGAATTTTCCACAAAATGACCCCATTTTGGAAAGCACACACCCCAACGTATAATCTATGAGGCATTATGAGTCTTTTGAACGGTTCATTTTTTTCCAGAAGGTTTTGGAAAATGTGGAGAAAAAATTAAAATGCATTTTTTTTACACAAAGTTGTCAATTTATAAGATATTTCTAACACATAATATGTACATAGCAAAAATTACACCCCAAAATGCATTCTGCTACTCCTCCTGAGTATGGCGATACCACATGTTTGAGACTTTTACACAGCCTGGCCACATACAGAGGCCCAACATCCAAGTAGCACCTCCAGGCATTCTAGCAGCATTAATTGCACATATCATTTTCTGACTACCGATCACATTTTTGAAGGCCCTTCATATATCTAACACATAGCAGGTACATACCAAATAACAAAAGATTACCTGTGGTTTTAGAAGTGCAGTGGTCCACAGAGGAGAGCATCGGTCCAGGCAGCAGGCAGGGATGAGGTCAGCGACAGCAAAAGCAATCATCCAGGCAGCAGGCAGGAATACTGTCCATAGTTCGCACAGGCAGAGATACTGTCAGCACAGCCAGAGCACAGCCAAAGCACAGGTCCAGGTAGCAGGCAGAGGTGTCCCGGCAGAAATGCTGTCCAAAGTCAGTAGAGGCAGCAGGCAGATATATGGTCAACACAGCCAAAGTATTGGTCCAAGCAGCAGGAAGAAACATGGTCCATAATGTCATGGGTCATTACAGGCAGTAATATGGTCAGCACAGCCAAATTATTGGTCCAGTCAGCAGGAAGGACCATCAAGCTTAGGGCCAGGGGGACAGGGGTAGAGGCTTCTCCCACCCAAATCGCTTTGAAGCCTCCGGGCAACCAGACCCTGTTCTTGGAGCACAGAAAACGAAAAACTGGTTTTCTCTACTCAGAACGCTATTCTGAAGCCCCTCACCAGGGCCGGCCCTACCATGGGACCCGATGGTACCACGGTCCCAGGCGGCACTTTCAGGGGAGCGGCAAATCAGTGTTCAAACTGCTGCCTAAAAATCTCTCTGTGTTTTGAGCCAAGCTCAGCAATGGGCAGCGGCGGGTGTCCTGTGATTGGCCGAGCAGGTTATGTGGGAGGGACGGACAGCAGACATGAGGCTTGTGATTCGCCTGGAGGAGCGGAGGAGCTGGACTGTGGGTAATCGCGCCAGCCCTGCATGCTCCCGGAGTCCTAACTAGCCAGCCCTGTGTGTCACACCTGAGGTCTGTCTCTCTCATTTCCCTGTCAGCTGCCCGCGGCCCCCCCTCTCTCTATCAGCCGCCCCCCCCCTCCTGAGGTCTGTCTCTCATCTCCCTGTCAGCTGCCCGCGGCCCCCCCTCTCTCTATCAGCCCCCCCCCCTCCTGAGGTCTGTCTCTCTCATTTCCCTGTCAGCTGCCCGCGGCCCCCCCTCTCTCTATCAGCCGCCCCCCCCCCCTCCTGAGGTCTGTCTCTCATCTCCCTGTCAGCTGCCCGCGGCCCCCCCTCTCTCTATCAGTCGCCCCCCCCCCTCCTGAGGTCTGTCTCTCATCTCCCTGTCAGCTGCCCGCGGCCCCCCCTCTCTCTATCAGCCGCCCCCCCCCCCTCCTGAGGTCTGTCTCTCATCTCCCTGTCAGCTGCCCGTGGCCCCCCTCTCTCTATCAGCTGCCCCCCCCTCCTCCTGAGGTCTGTCTCTCATCTCCCTGTCAGCTGCCCGCGGCCCCCCCTCTCTCTATCAGCCGCCCCCCCTCCTGAGGTCTGTCTCTCTCATCTCCCTGTCAGCTGCCCGCGGCCCCCCCTCTCTCTATCAGCTGCCCCCCCCTCCTGAGGTCTGTCTCTCATCTCCCTGTCAGCTGCCCGCGGCCCCCCCTCTCTCTATCAGCTGCCCCCCCTCCTGAGGTCTGTCTCTCTCATCTCCCTGTCAGCTGCCCGCGGCCCCCCCTCTCTCTATCAGCCGCCCCCCCCCCCCTCCTGAGGTCTGTCTCTCATCTCCCTGTCAGCTGCCCGCGGCCCCCCCTCTCTCTATCAGCCGCCCCCCCCCTCCTGAGGTCTGTCTCTCATCTCCCTGTCAGCTGCCCGCGGCCCCCCCTCTCTCTATCAGCTGCCCCCCCCTCCTTAGGTCTGTCTCTCTCATCTCCCTGTCAGCTGCCCGCGGCCCCCCTCTCTCTATCAGCTGCCCCCCCCCCTCCTGAGGTCTGTCTCTCATCTCCCTGTCAGCTGCCCGCGGCCCCCCCTCTCCCTATCAGCCGCCCCCCCTCCTTAGGTCTGTCTCTCTCATCTCCCTGTCAGAGAGAGGGGGGGCCGCGGGCAGCTGACAGGGAGATGAGAGAGACAGACCTAAGGAGGGGGGGCGGCTGATAGAGAGAGGGGGGGCCGCGGGCAGCTATCAGCCGCCCCCCCCTCCTTAGGTCTGTCTCTCATCTCCCTGCGGCCCCCCCTCTCTCTATCAGCCCCCCCTCCTGAGGTCTGTCTCTCTCATCTCCCTGTCAGCTGCCCGCGGCCCCCCTCTCTCTATCAGCCCCCCCCTCCTGAGGTCTGTCTCTCTCATCTCCCTGTCAGCTGCCCGCGGCCCCCCTCTCTCTATCAGCCGCCCCCCTCCTGAGGTCTGTCTCTCTCATCTCCCTGTCAGCTGCCCGCGGCCCCCCTCTCTCTATCAGCCGCCCCCCCTTTTGAGGTCTGTCTCTCTCATCTCCCTGTCAGCCGCCCACTGCCCCACCTCCTCTCTATCAGCCGCCCCCCCTCCTTAGGTCTGTCTCTCTCATCTCCCTGTCAGCTGCCCATGGCCCCCCCTCCTCTCTATCAGCCACCCCTCTTCTGAGGTCCGTCTCTCTCATCTGCTCTGTCAGCCGCCCCCTTCCTCTCTATCAGCCGCCCCCCTCCTGAGGTCCGTCTCTCTCATCTGCCCTGTCAGCCACCCGCGGCCCCCCTCCTCTCTATCAGCCACCCCCCTCCTCGCCCCCCCTCCTGAGGTCCGTCTCTCTCATCTGCTCTGTCAGCTGCCCCCCATCCTCTCTATCAGCCCCCTTTCCTCTCTATCAGCCGCCCCCCTCTTCCTCTCTATCAGCCGCCCCCCTCTTCCTCTCTATCAGCCGCCCCCCTCCTCCTCTCTGTCAGACCCCCCTCCTCTCCTCTCTGTCAGACCCCCTCCTCCTCTCTGTCAGACGTGTGGCAGGTGACGTCATGGCAAGGGACAATCCGCTACGTGTGGCAGGTGATGTCGTGGCAAGTGACAATCTGCAATGTGTGGCATCGTGGCAAGTGACCAGCCGCAATTTATGGCAGATGGCATTGTGGCAAGTGACAATTCGCAACAAGTGACAATCTGCATCTGGTGGCAGGTGACGCGGCAAGTGACACACTCGGGGCTCCCACTTATTCTGCATTATGGTGAGTTGAACTATTTTATATAACAATAGAAATAATGCACTTCAATCATTTTTTTCCGATTCGGCACGGCATCGATTTAACTGACAATTGCGCGGTCGTGTGACGTTGTACCTAAACAAATAGAGCTTTCTTTTGGTGGTATTTGATAACTTCTGCGGTTTTTATTTTTTGTGCTATAAACAAAAATAGCGACAACTTTGAAAATTGTTTTTTATTTTAACTTTTGCTATAATAAACATCCAAAAAAATAAAAATTTCTTCATCAGTTTAGGTCGATATGTATTCTTCTACATATGTTTGGTAAAAAAAAAAACCGCAATAAGTGTATATTGATTAGTTTGCACAAAAATTATTGCGTCTACCAAATAGAGGATAGATTTATGGCATTTTTATTATTATTATATATTTTTTACTAGTAATGGCGGTGATCTGCGATTTTTAGTGAAACTGTGACATTGCGGTGGACAGATTGGACACTTGACACTTGACACTTTTTTGGGACCAGTGACATTTATACAGCGATCTGTGCTATAAAAATGCACTGATTACTGTGTAAATGTCACTGTCAGGAAAGGGGTTAAATGTGTTCCCTGGGAGGTGTTTCTAACTGGGGGGATGGGGACTGACTGGAGGAGGAGAGAGATCTCTGTTCCTAATCACTAGGAACAGCAGATCTGTCTCTCCTCCCCTGTCAGAATGGGGATCTGTCTGTTTACATTGACAGATCCCCGTTCTGGCTCTATGGAGCGATCGCGGGTGGCCAGCTGACATCTCGGCCAACGGCCACGCACAGGTCCTTTTATACTCCTATATACATGTATAGAGCCATGACAGGTCCATTTTTGTTATCATGATATAAAATAATGAATATGGGGGCATTTTGGTGGGCGTGATTTTTCTTTTGGGGGGGGGGCAGCATTTCATTCTTGGTACCAGGCAGCACAATGTCTTGGGCCGGCACTGCCCCTCACATATGTGAGACCCCTGTGTACTAAAAGTAGATGGCCAAAAGATCAGTCCAAGTGGCAGGCAAAAACATGGTCGATTAACAGGCCAAGGTCGGTACACGTGGAAGTCAGAAACGTGGTTTAAATCGGCAGGCAGAGGCATCGTCGGTAAACAGGCCAGGGTCAGTTAATTAACATGGAAGGTAGTTAGTAACATGGTAGCAGGCAAATAGGGAAATGGCAGTCTGTTAATAATAAGGGGAACTAATGGATGTATGATAATTTTTGAAGCAATTTCCGATGCACAGGCCAGGTTGGGAGGAACAATCGGGACAATAATAGCTGGTGTCTCTTCTTACTCCTCCTCTGCTGCATACACAGCATTTCTTTTGGCGTCTTCTTCCAGATTCTGTGGGGGGGATGCTAAAGGGACAGTGTCGCTCGTGAAGCCGACTCACACTATCAGAGCGAATGCTTCCTGGGGCGGGATCTTGTTGGTAAATGAGGGCATCGATGATATCTTCGATATATTGGAGGTAGTGGAGTCGGTGATTTTGAGTTGCTTTTTGGTAGCAGACAAACAAATTAAAAAGGGCCATGTGAAACAGGTGAAACGCAACTTTTTTGTGCCAATAAAGGGACTTTCTGGTTGATAAGTAGGGCTGTAGCATCTGGTCGTTTAAATCCACCCCCCCATGTACAAATTGTAGTCGTGGACACATTCGGGCTTTACAATGGAGCCGCGTCTTCTTGGGATCTCCACCATGGTGTCATTGTGGATCGTAGAGAGGATGTGGACATCTTTCTTGTCCCTCCACTTCATGGCCAACACCTCGTTCCTCATGGATGCCGATTCTCCAGGTCGCAATTTTTTTGTCAATAAATTTTGTGGGAATCCCTTCCGTTTTTTTTTTAAGGTACCGCAGGCCGGGGTTTGTTTACTGTAAAGGTGGCGAAAAAGGGGCAGGCTGGTATAATAATTATCAACATATAAATGGTAACCTTTTCCAAACAGGGGGTATGCCAACTCCCAGACAATTTTCCCACTGGTTCCAATATATGTGGGGCAATCACGGGGCTGGAGCTGGGAGTCTTTGCCTTCGTAGATCCTGAATTTGCAGACGTATCCAGTGGCTCGATCATCACATAATTTATTTAATTTTAACCCATACCTGGCTCTCTTGCTTGGTATGTACTGCTTGAACTGCAGTCGGCCGGTGAAATGTACGAGGGACTCGTCCACACAAATTTTTTGGTCTGGGATGAAAACTTCTTCAAATCGCTGGGAAAAGGCATTGATTAGGGGGCGTATCTTGTACAATTTGTCGTAGTTGGGATGATCTCAGGGAGGGCACTGTGAATTGTCATTGAAGTGGAGAAAGCGCATAATCATGTCGTATCTTTTCCTGGACATGACAGCGGAATATATGGGCATGTGTTGGATGGGGCGTTTGGACCAATATGAATGGACTTCGTTCTTTTTTGTAAGCCCCATATTGAACATAAGGCCCAAAAATAATTTAAATTCCTCCAATGTTAGACGCCGCCACTGGAACATGCGGGCATAGGAAGAATCGGGGTTGGCAGCAATAAATTGGGATGCATACAGATTCGTTTGATCCACTATATTCTGCAGCAAATCTTGTGGGAAAAATAAACAAAAATAATCAAATTTAGAAAAATTTGTAGTATCGGGCTGCACACCTGGCTGTGCGGTGAAAGGGGGGATAATAGCGGATCCTGAGTTGGCAGGCAACCATAAGGGGTTTGCCAGGGCATCGGGAAGGTAGGATTGGGGCTGGATTCTTCGGGTTGGGCGTGCATTTCCATTGCTTGTACTGGGCTCCTCTTCCTGGGATATGGCGCTGCTGGTGGTGGGCAGTTCTCCTGATCTTGGTGCTGATCTTGGTGCTGATCTTGGTGCCGATCGCATTCTTTTGGGAGGGACGGTTTCCTCCGGGGACTCAGACTCTGAGCCACTATCCTCCACTGGCTCGTATTCCGAACCAGAATCGAATAATGGGAGCTCCCCGCTGCTCTCATCATCCGACATGGCAAGAATGGCATATGCCTCCTCAGGTGTGTAAACCCTTTAGGACATTATGGCAGTGCTTATTGGTGGGCCTGTGTAATGGTACTGCTGGTGGTAGTGGTGGCGGTCTGTGTGGTAGTACCGATGGCGGTATGGGTGGTGGTGGTACCAATGGCGGTACAGGTGGTGGTGGTACCAATGGCGGTACAGGTGGTGGTGGTACAGATGGCGGTATGGGTGGTGGTGGTGGCGGCGGTACCGATGGCGGTACAGGTGGCGGTACGGGTGGTGGTGGTACCGATGGCGGTACAGGTGGTGGTGGTACCGATGGCGGTACAGGTGGTGGTGGTACCAATGGCGGTACGGGTGGTGATGGTACCGATGGCGGTACAGGTGGTGGTACAGGTGGTGCTGGCACTACTGACGGTGGTACGGGTGGTGGTACTGGTGGTGGTACCGATGGCGGCACTAGTGGTGATACTGGTAGCGGGCCTGTGTGGCAGTATAGATGCTGGGCCTGGTGGCGGTACTGGTGGTGGTACTGGTACCGATGGCGGTACTGGTAGCCTGTGTGGCGGTGCCAATGGCAGTACCGATGGAGGTGGGCCTGTGACAGATGATTGACAGATGGGCTGATTGATTGACAGATGGGTTGATTGATTGACAGATGGGGTGATTGATTGACAGGTGGGGTGATTGATTGACAGATCGGCTAATTGATTGACAGATCGGCTGATTGATTGACAGATGGGCTGATTGATTGACAGATGGGCTGATTGACAGATGGGCTGATTGACAGATGGGCTGATTGGCTGGGCTGATTGATGTGCTGGGCTGTGTGACAGGTCCTCTTTATGGGGGGGGGGGGCGTGTTGTGCACTGTAAACTTATGTAGACAAACTACACTGAGCTAACTTACTGATCTCTTCTCTCTCCTCACAGATCGGTGTGTGAGGAGAGAGCAGGGATCAGGTAGTAACTCCTGTGGAGTTTGTTTACATTTGTGACCGGCTGTGATTGGACACAGCCGGTCACGTGGTAAACAGCCAATTCATTGGCTGTTTACTCTGATCGGGGACGCGCTGTGTCCAAGGGACACTCGCCTTCCCCGATCCCCGCTCTGCAAGCCTGTGGCGGCGCGCACGGAGCGCGCCGCCGAGTTTGTTTTGACAGGTGATCGGCTGTGACTTTGACACAGCCGATCACATGGTAAACAGCCAATGAAATTGGCTGTTTACCGTGATCGGGGAAGCGCTGTGTCCGAGGGACACATGCCGTCCCCGATCACCGCGCTGCGCGCCCCCGCGGGCGCGCGCAAGGCATTATCCTGCAGGACGTCATATGACGTCCAGTATCGATAATGCAACCACTTCCCGGACGTCAATTCACTATTGACTGGGCGGGAAGTGGTTAAGGTGTGGATATAATTACTGCAGTATCTTCCTAACACTCACAGGAAATTAGGAAGTGGATTGAATCGGCTACAAAACATCTGCAGCATTACATAAAAAGTCCAGTTGAATGTGACTAGCTACTAGCAACATATGGGGGCTGATTTACTAATAACAGTGCGCTGCGCTGGTTCTAACCTTAATTGGTGCCCCGGATAACTCCTTCACTTGGCGCAGGAACCAGCGGCGCACTGTTATAGTAAATACAAATTTCAGTGGCGCTCTATTGAAAATGAATGGTTCCCTATGGGAGCCCATTGATTTGAATAGAGGTCGCCCGGGAAGTCGGATGAAGCGTATCCGACTCGCGGGGCGACTCGTGTGCCGGCTGACACAGGGACAGCGCGACTTTGCGAGGCAACTTGAACACGACCTGAGCGCGTGAAGCAGCCGCTCAAGTCGTGTCCTAGAGGCGACTAGCTGGCTGAGAATGTCTCCAGCGCGATGGCATCGCGCTGGTTCTCGGCAGCCTCGCTGTCCCGTGTTTGGTATGAATCATGAAGGGGAACTCCACGCTAAATTTTAATGAAAAAAACGGCGTGGGGGTTCCCCTCCAGGAGCATACCAGGCCCTTAGGTCTGGTATGGATTTTAAGGGGAACCCCTAAGCTGAAAAAACGGCGTGGGGGTCCCCCCAAAGTCCATACCAGACCCTTAGGTCTGGTATGGATTTAAAGGGAAACCCCCTAAGCCGAAAAAACGGTGTGGGGTCCCCCCCAAAATCCATACCAGACCCTTATCCGAGCACGCAACCTTGCAGGCCGCAGGGGAAGAGGGGGGACGAGAGCGGCCCCCCTCCCTCCTGAACCATACCAGGCCGCATGCCCTCAACATGGGGGGGTGGGTGCTTTGGGGCAGGGGGGTGACCTGCGGCCCCCCCACCCCAAAGCACCCTGCCCCAAAGCACCCTGCCCCCATGTTGATGGGGACAAGGGCCTCTTCCCGACAACCCTGGCCGTTGGTTGTCGGGGTCTGCGGGCGGGGGCTTATTGGAATCTGGGAGCCCCCTTTAATAAGGGGGCCCCCATATCCCAGCCCCCCACCCTATGTGAATGAGTATGGGGTACATCGTACCCCTACCCATTCACCTGGTGGCAAAAAAAGGTAATAAAAAACACAACACAGGTTTTTAAAGTAATTTATTAGGCAGCTCCGGGGGTCTTCCTGCCAGGCGCCCCGCTATCTTCTAACAGCTCTTTTGCTAGCGGGGTCCCGGGCTTCCTCGTCGTCTTCGGGGTCTTTCTTCCGGGTGCCCCGCTATCTTCTTCCAACTCTTTTGCTAGCGGGGCGCCCGGGCTTTGTCGTCGCCTTCTTCCGACTTCGGGGGTCTCTTGTTCTGTTCTCCGGTTCTTCTCCCGCTCTCCAGTGCCTTCTCCACGATCTCCGGTTCTTCTCCCGCTCTCCGGTGCCTTCTCCACGATCTCCGGTTCTTCTCCCGCTCTCCGGTAGGGTTTTTCTCATGTAATTAGGATCTTTGCGGAAAACAGACTCTCTAACATGTCTGATTACTGGATCTCTCTTTTGTAGAAGGATCATATCTTTCTCTTGCAGCTGGATGTTTTCTGGTACCCCTAAAGCGGTGGGGCAGAAATACATGTTTGGGATACACTCTTCACCAGCTCCCAAGGAGTCAATAACTCGTAAGTCAGAGAAAACGATATTGTCTCCTTGTACAGCCGCTGTAGCACAGTAGGCAGCCACAACAGGCCCAGGTACTTCCTCCCATTCACTTTCTTATAAGTTCACTGGCAACCCAGGACGCCTAGAGAGAGCATCAGCCCCAATATTTTTGGACCCTGGCTTGTACTTGAAAATTAATTAGTAATTAGACAAGGCAGCAAGCCACCTATGACCAGTGGCATCCAGCTTAGCTGTAGTCAAAACATAAGTGAGGGGGTTGTTGTCAGTTCTTACCTCAAACTGAGCCCCATACAAATAATCATGCAGATTTTCAACAATAGCCCACTTCAGGGCAAGAAATTCCAGTTTGTGAACAGGATAATTTCTTTCTGCTGGGCTTAGACTGCGACTAATATAAGCAACAGGCCTTAGTTCCCCTGGGTACTCCTGATGTAGGACTCCTCCTAATCCATCATAGCTGGCATCTACATGCAAAATGTATGGCTTTTGTAGGTCTGCATAAGCCTACACTGGCGCTTCTGTAAGACTTTTCTTAAGCTGTAGAAAGGCGTCCTCACAAGCAGAAATCCACCTCTCACTGAAAGGAGTTTTGCTGGTTATTTCAATGCCAGGGGTTTCTTTGAGCAAGTCATTAAGAGGCCGAGCAGTCCTGGAATAGCCTCTAATGAAGCGGTGATAATAGCCACAAAACCCCAAGAAGGACCTCAGTTCTTTCAGATTTTGTGGGACGGGGCCAGGTTACCACAGTCTCCACTTTAGCAGTATCAGTTGCTACCCCTTCTGCAGATACTATGTGACCCACAAATGATATTAAATATATAAACACAGCTAGTAAATATAGTGGGGGCGCTAAAAATTTAAGTGATATGATGAATACCACTACATGGGTGGCAAAAAATAATAATAAAGTAATAAAAAAATTAATAAAGTGACACCAGCCTGCCTATATAACCTAAAACATGTGATTGTTGCCTACAAACTTAAAAGTGAGACAAAGCAAGCCCACCAATCAGTGAGTATTAATTCCACAATGTTCCTTGTGAAAGAATAATAACAGTGATAAATCATGACCAAATGACAAAACACATAGTGAGCCATAAAGTCCCAATTGTCTACATAAATTAATCAAGATTGATTGTAGTGATGTGATCCAAAGACATATATGATATGAATGATGAATCCAAATGAAAAAACTTGCAGTGATATCCTTCACCAACTTAGTCTTAAAATCACCCGATAGTGCTCAAGGTAAAGGTGGCAGCTTACCAGAGGTAGTTGACCCTTTTACTTAAAAAAGAGGTCAATAGCGCTTTTAGCAAGCTCCACTTGTTCATATGGATAGAGATGTCAATAACCGGAAAGAGATCCTTGCCTGATGAAGGCCCAGATAGGAATATGCGAAAAACAGAGGAAAAAGACGTGCAACACGAAACAGCTGTCGAGGCGACGCTAGGGCTACGTTCTGACGACACTTCCAGGTCCCGCTGGTTCTCTGCCTGTCGTAGGTGGAACGCACGCCGGACCTTCCTCCATTCGGGACCAACAGCGCTGCTCCATCCATGCTATCCAGCCTCAGTGCCGGGTCTGTGGCACTATCCAAGTAAGGGGGCATTTGGCTGTTTTTTAACTACCGTATATACTCGAGTATAAGGCAACTCGAGTATAAGCCGAGGTACCTAAAGTTGTCTCAAAAAACTGGGAAAACTTACTGACTCGAGTATAAGCCGAGGGTCATCCTTACTGTTCCTATCCTCACTGTTCTCCTATCCTCACTGTTCTCCTATCTCCACTGTTCTCCTATCCTCACTGTTCCCTAGCTCGCTATTTTACATTATAAATAGTACCTGTAAAGAAGTTGCGGCTGCGGCGTCCATCGTTCGAATTCCGCGGTCTCTTCCTGTTCCTTCCGTGATAGGCGATTCTCATCAGACACTCTCCGCCTATCACGATCATTCTCTCATCCTCAGTTTCCCAGCAGACACTGTGTTGGGTGTTCCGCCAATCACAGACGTCTGCTGGGAAACTGAGGATGAGAGAATGATCGTGATAGGCGGAGAGTGTCTGATGAGAATCGCCTATCACGGAAGGGACCAGGAAGAGACCGCGGAATTCGAACGATGGACGCCGCAGCCGCAACGTCTTTACAGGTACTATTTTCAATGTAAAAAATTTCGCTGACTCGAGTATAAGCCGAGGGGGGGACTTTCAGCCCCAAAAAAAGGGCTGAAAATCTCGGCTTATACTCGAGTATATACGGTAGATGTTTTACTCAATAAACGGAATTACACTATTGCCGTTTTTTTATTCCCTCTGTATTTCGCATATTCCTATCTGGGCCTCCATCAGGCAGGGATCTCTTTCCGGTTATTGACATCTCTATCCATATGAGCAAGTGGAGCTTGCCAAAAGCGCTATTGACCTCTTTTTTAAGTAAAAGGGTCAACTACCTCTGGTAAGCTGCCACCTTTACCTTGAGCACTATCGGGTGATTTTAAGACTAAGTTGGTGGAGGATATCACTGCAAGTTTTTTCGTTTGGATTCATCATTCATATCATATATGTCTTTGGATCACATCACTACAATCAATCTTGATTAATTTATGTGGACTATTGGGACTTTATGGTTCACTATGTGTTTTGTCATTTGGTCATGATTTATCACTGTTATTTTTCTTTCACAAGGAACGTTGTGGAATTAATACTCACTGATTGGTCGGCTTGCTTTGTCTCACTTTTAAGTTTGTAGGCAACAATCACATGTTTTAGGTTATATAGGCAGGCTGGTGTCACTTTATTAATTTTGATTACTTTATTATAATTTTTTGCCACCCATGTAGTGGTATTCATCATATCACTTAATTTTTTAGCGCCCCCAATATATTTACATGCTGTGTTTATATATGATCTGAACGAGCCTTTCTCTATGGGCCATCACTTCAATATCCGTAGGACCACCTGGATGGTGGGTCCTTTGAGAATCTCTTCATGATTTAAGACACCGTGACAGGCACCATTTGGCTCAAGACTTGGATCCGGGATCCCCAAGGGTGAGAGTCTCCAGACAAGCCGCAGAGTTTGCCCCGTGGAATTCTCATGCTTGAATGATCCACTGTCGCTGACAAGTGTGTCCACCTGCTCTGGTAAGAGTATTTCATCTATTTCTACCTGTGAAGAGCTGTTTGATGATCTACTTGGTCTCCAACCCAGTTTTCACTATTCACTCGTATTTTTGTGTTATGGACATTATTTGTCCCTTATCACGTTTCTGTGGATTTTAAATTGTTTTTTATTTATTCTGCACATTCAGGACCTAGGTTCCATCTTAGGTCTATTTGAACACTTCATTTTTTATCACTACCTAGTTCATTGTTTTTAGCAACAGTCTCATTTTTGTGCTTAACCAAAGAACTCTGTTTAACTTTGCTCTTAGAAGGGGTACTAAAACAGATATCAAATTCCTGTTTCTTTACTTCAGTCATAGTTTCAGTGAAAGTAAAGCTTCTCTCTCTCAAAACTCTTAGGACTGGTGACATTGGGTTATGTGGCAGTAGCCACTTTATTATTTGAGCAGTCCTTAATTTGTCAACATCTGTAGGAGAGATTACCTTTTCAGTGAGCAATCTCCCTAGAAGCACATCTAGCCTCCTCACAAACACAGAAACATCCTCTCCCTCTTTATGCTTTCTCTGTTTAAAATCAGCAAGCATCTGATCAGGGTCATGGTGCAGTCCATAAGCATCTGTCAAAACATCAATATATTCTTGAGCACTGGTACTCACATGAGTGTCCTTGTAAGCTCTAATGATAATGGATGCTGGTGGACTTAAACTTTCCATGATGTGCTGTTTTTTCTTTTTCTCTGAGCAGGTCCATTCCTCTATCACTTGTTGTGCAAAATCTTTCCACACCTCAAAGCTTTCTTCACCAGCGGGGACAGGGAGCACCCATGAAAAAGTCTTTAATTTGCGATAAGAATCAGCATGTAAATTCTGAGCAATGACTTCAGTAACTTTAAGCAGAAGGTGCTCAATATTTGTTTCCTGCTTAGCGGCTGTAGCAGTCAACATTAGTGTTTCTCTTGATGAAACAGTTGTATTCAATGGTTCACACTTTACCGACATGGCTGGTAACTTCCGCCTTACTGGAGGTGAGATTACTGGAAATACTACAGCACAACCAATTTTTTCAGCCCCCTTTGGATATATGCAAAAGGGCACTTTAATTGGATTTAAATCCACCTCACTGAGACAGAGATAATGGGTATACAGTTCATAACTTTCATCTTCCTCTGTTTTATCCACAAGAGAGGCAGACTGCAAGGTTTCATTTGCTTGCAGGGCCTCCTGCAGTCTATGGGTGCTCACAGTGATAATTACACACGAAATAGCAAATGTCCTTTTAGGTGGAAGTCCCTCTTCCAAGGCCCACTGCCTCACAGCTTCTGTTGATAACAGTGACATGGTCGTTCCTTAATGTCCTGATCCAAGATATTTATCTCAGCAGTGCCTCCAAATGTAGCAGTATTTTTCTCCCTTTCTGCGGCTACTGAGGTATGATGGCGTCATCTGTATAGTATTTAGGAGCAGAGTATTCATAATCTGTGTGATCCGGACAGAATCTTTAAAAAGCACAGTGCCTCCACTCAATTGGGGCTTGTGAATAGTAAGTTAAATCCCAATTGAGAAATATACAGTCAGGTCCATAAATATTGGGTCATCGACACAATTTTTATTTTTTTTGGCTCTATACACCACCACAATGGATTTGAAATAAAACAAACAAGATGTGCTTTAACTGCAGTCTTTCAGCTTTAATTTGAGGGTATTTACATCCAAATCAGGTGAACGGTGTAGGAATTACAACAGTTTGTATATGTGCCTCCCACTTTTTAAGGGACCAAAAGTAATGGGACAATTGGCTGCTCAGCTGTTCCATGACAAGGTGTGTGTTATTCCCTCATTATCCCATTTACAAGGAGCAGATAAAAGGTCCAGAGTTAATTTCAAGTGTGCTATTTGCATTTGGAATCAGTTGCTGTCAACTCTCAATATGAGATCCAAAGAGCTGTCACTCTATCAGTGAAGCAAGCCATCATTAGGCTGAAAAAAACAAAACAAACCCATCAGAGAGATAGCAAAAACATTAGTTGTGGCCAAATCAACTGTTTGGAACATCCTTAAAAAGAAAGAACGCACCGGTGAGCTCAGCAACACCAAAAGACCCGGAAGACCACGGAAAACAACTGTGGTGGATGACCGAACAATTCTTTCCCTGGTGAAGAAAACACCCTTCACAACAGTTGGCCAGATCAAGAACACTCTCCAGGAGGTAGGTGTATGTGTGTGAAAGTCAACAATCAAGAGAAGACTTCACCAGAGAGAATACAGAGGGTTCACCACAAGATGTAAACCATTGGTGAGCCTCAAAAACAGGAAGGCCAGATTAGAGTTTGCCAAACATCTAAAAAAGCCTTCACAGTTCTGGAACAACATCCTATGGACAGATGAGACCAAGATTAACTTGTACCAGAGTGATGGGAAGAGAAAAGTATGGAGAAGGAAGTAACTGCTCATGTTCCAAAGCATACCACCTCATCAGTGAAGCATGGTGGTGGTAGTGTCATGGCGTGGGCATGTATGGCTGACAATAGAACTGCTTCTCTTGTATTTATTGATGATGTGACTGTTGACAAAAGCAGCAGGATGAATTCTGAAGTGTTTCGGGCAATATTATCTGCTCATATTCAGCCAAATGCTTCAGAACTCATTGGACGGCGCTTCACAGTGCAGATGGACAATGACCCGAAGCATACTGCGAAAGCAACCAAAGAGTTTTTTAACTCCTTGAGGCCCGCGCTATAGCAAAATGACGGCTTCAGCACGGACCTGAAAATCAATAGACGGCTTCCCCTTTGCTCGTTCCCCGCGCGCGGTCCCGAGTGCGCAGCGGGGAAATTCTATCCTGCATGTGTCCCTTGGACACAACGAATCACAGATCACTGTGAATGGCCAATCAGAGTGGCCATTTACTATGCGATCTGTGCGGCCAATGACAGATGATCTCAAATGTAAACATATGAGATCATCTCTCATTGCCGGCTCTCCCTCCTCACACAGAGACGCGTGTGAGGAGGGAGAGCGAATCTGCAACATTGTATCGAACAGTGAGTCATTTTAGAGAGTGCCATACAGTGACTACAAGTGCCCACAAGTGCCCATACAGTGCCCACCTGTGCCAGTCTGTGACCACCTGTGCCAGCCTGTGACCACCTGTGCCAGCCTGTGACCACCTGTGCCAGCCTGTGACCACCTGTGACGTCAGTGATCTGTGCAATCAGTGCCCACCTGTGCCAAATCATCAGTGCCCACCTGTGCCACCTCAGTGCCCACCTGTGCCAATCAGTGCACATCTGTGCCGCCTCAACAGTGCCCATCTGTTCCGCCTCATCAGTGCCCATCTGTTCCGCCTCATCAGTGCCCATCAGTGCCGCCTCATCAGTGCCCATCAGTGAAGGCTTAGCACACTGTGTAGTCGCACCACCACAAGCAACCATGTCAAAAAGATTATTTTCCGCCGAGGAGGCATACCAAATCCTTTCCACGCCTGACGAGAGCAACGTGGAGCTCTCTCTTTCAGATTCCCTTTCCAATTCCGATTCTGAGTCGGACGTCAATTACGAGCCAGTCCTCAGTAGTGCAACACTGAGTGACTCAGAGGAGGAAGCTAGTCGGCCCGCCAAACAAAGGCGTTCTGGTGAGGAGGCAGTGCCATCCACCAGCACCGCAGTGCCTCGGCAAGAAAGGCCAAGGACCCATGCCAGCCTTCCCTATGCCCTTCAGAACCCCTTGTGGCTTCCTCCTAATTTAGGAGAAGCCAACATTCCCCCTTTCACTGCCCAGCCAGGAGTCCAGGTGGACACGCAGAATTTTACACCAATCGATTTTTTTGATCTTATCTTTACCGAGGACATGCTATCCAGAATTGTGACCCAGTGCAATCTATATGCCCAACAATTTATTTTGAACAATCCTACAGCATATTATTCCCGTCCCTACGAGTGGAGAGACCTAACGGTGGAGGAGTTGAAGATTTTTTTAGGCCTCGCATTTTGTATGGGACTCAACTCAAAAAACACTTTGCGTTCCTTTTGGTCAAAACGCCCCATCTACCATATGCCAATATTCTCCAACGTAATGCCCAGAACCAGATACTTCATGATAATGAGATTCCTACATTTTAACGATAATACCGAGTGCCTTCCCCGAAATCATCCAAATTTTGACAGGCTTTTCAAAATTCGGCCCTTACTGAATTATTTTTCCGAAAAATTCCCCCAGTTGCATACCCCGGACCAGCACATATGTGTGGATGAGTCCCCTATTAAATTTAGCGTCAGGCTTCAAATAAAGCAATTCATTCCCAGCAAAAGGGCCCGCTATGGTGTGAAGGTGTACAAGCTATGTGCCTGAGTCACAGGGTACACGTATGCCTTCTTAGTGTACGAAGGGAAGGACAGCCAGCTGAATCCCCTTAATTGCCCAGACTACTTGGGATCAAGTGGGAAAATTGTTTGGGAGCTCATATACCCCCTACTGGAAAAAGGCTACCATCTGTACGTTGACAACTTTTATACATCTCTTCCCCTGTTCCATAACCTTCACCGGATGCAGACACCAGCATGTGGCACAGTCAGAAAGAATTGGAAGGGCTTTCCTCAGAGTCTTGTAAATAAGAAGCTGAGAAGAGGAGAATCGGCAAGTCTGAGAAACAAGGAGGTTCTGGCAGTGAAGTGGAGGGACAGAAGGGATGTATACATGTTATCTTCCATCCATGACACCTTCGTGGAAATCCCCAGAAGGAATGGCCCCATCCGAAAGCCCACTTGCATCCAGGACTACAATTTGTTTATGGGGGTAGTCGACTTCAATGATCAGATGCTCGAACCCTACCTTGCAAGACGGACATACCATTGGTACAAAAAAGTTGCAATTTATTTTTTTCAATTGCCCATTTATAACTCGTATATAATATACCGCAAATCCACCCAAAACCCCAAACACTTCCTTGGCTACCAGGAGGACCTTATCACTGCCCTTATATTCCCGAACGCCCCCCCCCCAAAACATCCGATCAGATGTTCTAAGTCGACTCTCCGAACGTCACTTTCCTGATAAAGTCCCTCCCACAGCAACAGGCCGACAATGTCAAAAAAATGTAAGGTGTGTACCAGTGGAGGAGTCAGACGAGACACAGCTTATCATTGTGCCGAGTGTCCTTCCCAACCAGGCTTCTGTGTAGTAGACGGTTTTCGCCGTTACCATACTTCACTAAATTATTAGTGAAGTATGGTAAACGTAATCCTCAGTTTCTGCCTTCACACACCTTCACACCCCTTTGCCACTGCCTGCTCTGTAACTGACCCTGGCTTGTTATTTGACCACGCTTCTGCCTAACGATTCTGTACTACCTCTGCCTGATCTGGAACTGACCCTGGACTGTTTTTCGACGATGCTTCTGCCTAACTATTCTGTACATACCTCTGCCTGATCTGGAACTGACCTTGGACTGTTTGACCATGCTTTTTGCCTGCCTCTTGGATTGATCTTGTACCCTGCTACTGGACTAGTGGGATTCAACACAGGGGTCTCACATATGTGGGGGGCTCCAGAAAAGTTTTTCTGGATGAAGAAAACAATTTTTTTTGTTTTCTTATCCTAGATTAGGGTCTGGAGACTCAGAGGCTTCAAAGAGATTTGGGCGGGAGAAGCCTCTACCCCTGTCCCCATTCTGTCCTGAACAAGGCCCTACTTCTGCCTGCTGCCTGTAGGACCTATGCCATCATGTCTCTGCCTGTCGCATGAACTGACCACACCACATGGACCTGCCTACTACCAGGACCAATATTTTTGGCACTGCTGACAATATCTCTGCCTGCACTGACCCTGGACTGTATATGGACAGTATCCCTGCCTGCTTGCCTGGACAATTGTGTATGCCGTTGCTGACCAAGTCCCTGCCTGCTGCCTGGACCAGTGCTATCCTGCTGTGTAGAACTGCGCTACTAAAACCACAGGTATTCTTTTGTTTACGCTTTGCTCAGCATAATGTATTTTGGGGTGTAATTCTTGGTATGTGCATGCTATGTGTCCCTAGAACATCTGATGGTGTTCCTTGCATGTTGGGCCTCTGTATGTGGACAGGCTGTGTAAAAGTCTCCCACATTTGGTATCGCCATACTCAGGAGGAGTAGCAGAATGTATTTTGGGGTGTCATTTTTGCTATGTACATGCGATGTGTTGGAAATATCTTATAAATGGACAACTTTGCGTAAAAAAAATGCGTTTTCATTTTTTTTCTACATTTTCCAAAAACTTCTGGAAAAAAATGAACCGTTCAAAAGACTCATTATGCCTCATAGATTATACGTTAGGGTGTTCGCTTTCCAAAATGAGGTAATTTTGTGGGTGTTTCTATTGTCCTGGTGCTCCAGGGCCTTCAAAAGTCTAATAGGTAGTCAACTAGTTAGATGTGTAATTTATGCTCCTAGAACACCTAATGGTGCTGCCTGCATGTTGGGCCTCTGTATGTGGCCAGGCAGTAAAAAAGTCCCACACATGTGGTATCGTAATACTCAGGAGGAGTAGCAGAATGTATTTTGGGGTGTCATTTGTGGTATGCACATGCCATGTGAGAGAAATAAGCTATTACAAGGAAAATTTTGAGAAAAAAAAAATCTTAATTTTGCAAAGAATCGTGGGAAAAAATTACAACTTCAAATAACTCACCATGACTCTTACTAAATACCTTGGAATGTCTACTTTCCAAAAAGGGGTTATTTGGGGGCATTTGTACTTTCCTGGCTTGTTAGGGTCTCAAGAAATGAGATAGGCCGCCAGTACATCAGATGTGATACATTTTTTATGATTTGCACTATAGCTTGTAGACTCTAAAACTTTCACACAGACCAAATAATTTCCCCAAATTTTGGGTTATTTTTATCAAAGATATGTAGCAGTATAAATTGTGCCCAAAATTTATGAAGAAAAATTAATAATTTGTAAAATTTTATCACAGAAACTAAGAAAAATATGTTTTTTTTCAAAATGTCCGGTCTTTTTTCATTTATAGCGCAAAAAATAAAAAACCCAGAGGTAATCAAATACCACCAAAAGAAAGCTCGATTTATATGAAAAAAAGGACAAAAAAATAATTTGGGTACAGTGTTGCATGACTGAGTAATTGTCATTCAAATTGTGACAGCACTGATAGCTGAAAATTGGTCTGGGCAGGAGGGGTGTTTAAGTGCCCAGTAAGCAAGTGGTTAAGGGAAAGAAGTGGAATGTTATGACCTGAATCCGATTGAGCATGCATTTCACTTGCTGAAGACAAAACTGAAGAGAAAATGCCCCAAGAACAAGCAGGAACTGAAGACAGTTGCAGTAGAGGCCTATGCGTTCCAGACTTCAGGCAGTAAATGACTGCAAAGGATTTTCAACCAAGTATTAAAAAGTGAAAGTTTGATTTATGATTGTTAATCTGTCCCATTACTTTTGGTCCCTTAAAAAGTGGGAGGCACATATACAAACTGTTGTAATTCCTACCCCGTTCACCTGATTTGTATGTAAATACTGTGAGGGGGTTAGCTCGGCAGCGGGTGTGTGTGACCCCCGGGATGGGCTCCCCACACAAAAACAGGCCCAGCAAACGGAGGTTGTGGTTTTCAAAATCAAAAAAAGGTGCGGTTTATTTTCTATTTACAGTGACAAAACACAGCAAAGCCAAAAGAAACATAAACAAAATAAATCCTGGTCAACTTGACCTCTGACTAAACATACAGGTTTCCTAACTAACAACTGGGATCAGCCTAGTGCTGTCCTAGTCCCTAAGTCCCTGGTTTTAAATGTCCAAGCAAATAGCCACACAGGCTTTGTCTCACCGCACAGGGGTTCACTCTCCCTAGACAGTCCACACAGGTCTGGGTCCAGGCATGAGCAAACACCTAATGAATCTGGGAGTTTTTATAGAGGCCTAAATGAGCTGACAAGCTTCAGCTGGTCTCATCAACTCCCTGTCTGCACGACGCCCCACACTCTCCCTAGAGGTATGAGTCATCCATGAGCCCACTAGCCTCAGCTGGGCTTATACAACTCTCCACCTAGTTGTATAAGTCGGCGTAAAGCCTGAATCTGGGCGAAATATATCTACCCCCCTGGATGCAACCAGGTGACTTTACCTTCCTGCTGTCACATACCCCCCCCTCTTGTTTTAACCTCGGGGTTGGAACACCAGCAATCAGGCATTCATGTACTCGAGACAAAGCATCCACATTCCCCATTTGAACGCCAGGGCGATGCTTTACTGTGAAGTTGAATTCCTGGAGGGCCAGGAACCACCTATTCACTCTTCTATTTGTTTCCTTGTTTTGAGCCATCCACTTTAACGGAGCGTGATCCGTAACCATGTCAAAGTGCCTACCTAGCAGGTAGTACCGAAGGGAATCTAGAGCCCACTTCACCGCTAAACACTCCTTTTCAACGGTGGCGTAATTTACCTCATGGGACTTCAACTTCCTGCTGAGGTAAATGACTGGGTGCTCTTCCCCGTTCCAGACCTGGGACAATACTGCTCCTAACCCCACATCTGACGCATCACTTTGTACGACAAAGTCTTTAGAGAAGTCGGGTGAGTACAACACTGGCTGGCTACATAAGGCTTGTTTCAAGAATTGGAATGCTGCCTCAGCCTCGGGGGTCCATTTAATCATGACCGACCCTTTCCCCTTCGTTAGGTTGGTTAGGGGCACAGCCTTAGAAGCAAAGTGGGGAATGAATCGCCGATAATACCCAGCGATTCCCAGAAAGGCTCGTACCTGCTTCTTGCTGTTGGGACGTGGCCAACTCTGGATGGCCTCGACTTTGTTGAGTTGGGGTTTTATTACTCCCCTCCCAATGGTGTACCCAAGATATTTGGCCTCCTCCTGCCCAATGGTACACTTCTTGGGGTTAGCCGTAAACCCCGCTTCCCGAACAGAGTCCAGGACTGCTTGCACTTTTGGCAGATGTGAGGCCCAATCTGTGCTATGGACAATTACGTTATCCAGGTAAGCCGCAGCATACTTCCGATGGGGCCTCAGCATCTGGTCCATTTTCCGCTGGAATGTGGCCGGCGCATTCTGTAACCCGAACGGCATTCTTTTATATTGGAACGCCCCGTCTGGGGTTACAAATGCGGTTTTCTCTTTGGCCAATTTGGCCAGGGGGATTTGCCAATACCCTTTTGTGAGGTCAAGAGTCGTCATGTATCGGGCTGTTCCCAGCCGGTCGATCAACTCATCTATACGTGGCATGGGGTAGGTGTCAAATTTTGTAACTTTGTTCAACTGACGAAAATCGTTACAAAATCGCCAGCTCCCATCCGGTTTAGGCACCAACACAATGGGACTAGACCAATCACTTTGGGACTCCTCTATCACCCCTAAGTTCAGCATTTTCTGTACTTCCTCCCGTATTGCCTCCCGTCGGGCCTCTGGGATCCGATAGGGTTTTAACTTCACCCTTTCACCGGGCGGGGTAATGATGTCATGCTCTACCCCAGATGTTTGTCCCGGCAGCTCAGAGAATACCTCCTTGTTGCGAAGCACAAACTCCTTAACCTCCTGTTGTTGGGGTTGTGACAAGGTGGCTGCTATTCCAACCTCAGGAATCACGCAACCAGTTTGAGCTGGTGACCAAGTGTCTGCGACTAGGGACTCTCTATCCCTCCAGGCTTTCAACAGATTAACGTGATAGATCTGTTCGGGCTTTCGCCTTCCTGGTTGTCTGACCTTGTAATTCACTTCGCTCACTTTTTCCATTATCTCGTAGGGGCCTTGCCATTTGGCAAGGAATTTACTTTCAACCGTAGGGACAAGTACCAGTATCCTATCCCCCGGGGAAAAGGTACGGGTCTTGGCTCCACGGTTGTACACTCTCTGCTGTGCTAACTGCGCTTGGGCCAAATGTTCCTTCACGATGGGCATTACCTGTGCAATTCGGTCTTGCATCAGGGCGACATGCTCAATCACACTCCTGTGGGGAGAACTCTCACTTTCCCAAGTTTCCTTGGCAATATCCAACAGCCCTCTTGGGTGTCTCCCATACAGTAACTCAAAGGGGGAGAATCCCGTAGAGGATTGGGGCACCTCCCTAATAGCAAACATCAGATAAGGAAGTAGACAGTCCCAATCCTTTCCATCTCTATCCACCACTTTCTTCAACATTTGTTTTAGGGTTTTGTTGAATCTTTCAACCAGCCCATCGGTTTGGGGGTGATACACAGATGTACGTAATTGCGTCACTTTGAACAATTTACACAGCTCCTTCATAACCCGGGACATAAAGGGTGTACCTTGGTCCGTAAGCAGTTCTTTACAAATACCCACCCGGCTAAACACAAGAGATAGCTCTTTGGCTATGGTTTTGGCCGAGGTATTTCGGAGAGGGATCGCTTCTGGATAACGGGTGGCATAGTCCATTATAACTAATATGTACTGGTGCCCCCTAGCGGACTTGATTATAGGACCTACCAAATCCATGGCGATCCTCTCAAACGGGACCTCAATGATGGGTAGAGGGACCAGCGGGCTACGGAAATGTGGCATCGGGGCCGACCTCTGTCACACAGGGCAGGAGGAACAATAATTTTCTATGTCCTTCATCACCCCCGGCCAATAGAATCTCTGTAATACCCTCTCTCGGGTTTTCTCTGTCCCCAGATGACCTCCAAGAATGTGCCCATGGGCCAACTCCAACACCAACTTCCTGTAAGGTTTGGGCACCACAAGCTGCTCAACGGTTTCTTCTGCCCTTTTTGCCACCCGATACAGTAGGTCCTTCTCTACGCTGAAGTATGGGTAAGTGCAGGTATTATCTGGGTTCACTAACTCGCCATCTATTTTCACTACGTTTTCCCGTGCCTTTATTAGGGCGGGGTCTTTCAACTGTTCTGTGGCAAAGTTTTCCCTGTGAACCTCAAGATCAGAAAACTCCACAGACGGTAGGTTTTCGTCTGAGGAGGTGGGCTCCTCTCCAGTTTCTTGAGTCTCCCCTGCCAATACTGATAAGGGAAATTCCGGAGAGTCCTCACCACTCTCAGGGGAGTTCTGGCTATCACATTCCTGGTACATAGGGGCACCAGTGGGGGGCTCAGGATCATCCCACAGTTCCCAGAACTTCGGAAAATCCCTTCCCACAATGGCGTCATGCGGTAACTGAGATACTAAGCCCACTGGATGAGAGAGGGTACCTTTGGGGGTCTCGAAACACACTGTAGTCACTGGATACTCTCGGGTGTCCCCATGCACACAAATAACAGCTACCTTGCTATTCCCAGAGACCTCTGTTTTAACTAACTCAGCCTTTATCAGGGTCACAAGGCTACCTGAATCCAGCAATACCACAACATTTCTACCATTAACACACATTTTGCATAAATGTTTCTCAGTTCCTCGAATGGCAGTGCATGCGACTGTCGCACACAGCGACTGACGTCTGCCCGTCAGAAAGTCACACTGCATGGGTTCCTCCACAACCGGGCAATTGGCTGCAATATGTCCCGCTTGCCGGCAGCGGTAGCAAACGATCCTTCTTGCCGCCTCTTGAGCCGCTGATTTCCCAGGCTGTTCTCGCCAAACTTGGGGTAGAGCTCCCACCCTCTCACTCTCTCCACCCTCACCCCTTGGAATCCTCTTATCCGCCCCTGGGGATGGTCTGGTCTTAGGGTGGAAAGTCCGAGTGTCTCTGGAAGAGGCCGTCAGGTTCTCTGTAGCCAAGTATTTCTCCACACGATCCACAAGACCATCGGCCGTCTCTGGGTGTCCATGGCTTACCCACTTTTGGATGGCAGTAGGAAGAGCTCTCAAAAACCGATCCATTACAACACGTTCCACAATCTTTGGTGCGGACAAAGTCTCTGGCTGTAGCCACTTTCTGCTCAGGTGAATGAGATCATACATTTGAGACCTGGGGGGTTTTCCAAGCTGGAAAGTCCAGTTATGCACACGCTGAGCCCGGACAGCCTGGGTGACACCCAGCCTTGCCAATATTTCAGCTTTTAGCATCACATAGTCTTTTGCCTGGTCAGGCTCTAGGTCATAGTAAGCCTTCTGCGATTCACCAGTTAACAGAGGAGCCACCAGTCCAGCCCACTGCTCCTCAGGCCACTTTTCTCTTTCAGCAGTCCTTTCAAATGTGGTCAAAAATACCTCTGGATCATCCTCTCCAGTCATTTTTGTCAATAAACGACTCACCCCAAAGGACGCGGTATTAGTGGGACGGCTTTCCTCACTGGTCTGCGGACGTTGCTGCATTACTGCTTCCATTTGTTGTAGTCTCTGCTCTTGCTTCTGTAACAGGTCTATGAAGCGGGCCTCAGATTGCTGCTGGGCTTGTTGCTGAGCTTCCAGACTCTGTTGGTGAGCTTGCTGCTGGGCTGCAAGGCTCTGTTGATGAGCTTGCTGCTGGGCTGCGAAGTTCTGTTGTTGAGCTGCAAGGCTCTGTTGATGAGCTGCAAGGCTCTTTTGCAAACCTGCATTTGTCTGCTGTTGATTGGCATTTGCTAGAGCCAGCTGCTTCAGTATCTCCTCCATGCTGGCTTAAAAAAAAACTGCCCGCATTCTCCACCAACTGTGAGGGGGTTAGCTCGGCAGCGGGTGTGTGTGACCCCCGGGATGGGCTCCCCACACAAAAACAGGCCCAGCAAACGGAGGTTGTGGTTTTCAAAATCAAAAAAAGGTGCGGTTTATTTTCTATTTACAGTGACAAAACACAGCAAAGCCAAAAGAAACATAAACAAAATAAATCCTGGTCAACTTGACCTCTGACTAAACATACAGGTTTCCTAACTAACAACTGGGATCAGCCTAGTGCTGTCCTAGTCCCTAAGTCCCTGGTTTTAAATGTCCAAGCAAATAGCCACACAGGCTTTGTCTCACCGCACAGGGGTTCACTCTCCCTAGACAGTCCACACAGGTCTGGGTCCAGGCATGAGCAAACACCTAATGAATCTGGGAGTTTTTATAGAGGCCTAAATGAGCTGACAAGCTTCAGCTGGTCTCATCAACTCCCTGTCTGCACGACGCCCCACACTCTCCCTAGAGGTATGAGTCATCCATGAGCCCACTAGCCTCAGCTGGGCTTATACAACTCTCCACCTAGTTGTATAAGTCGGCGTAAAGCCTGAATCTGGGCGAAATATATCTACCCCCCTGGATGCAACCAGGTGACTTTACCTTCCTGCTGTCACAATACCCTCAAATTAAAGCTGAAAGTCTGCAGTTAAAGCACATCTTGTTTGTTTAATTTCTAATCCATTGTGGTGGTGTATAGAGCCAAAAAGATTATAATTGTGTCGATGTCCCAATATTTATGGACCTGACTGTATCTTCACATAGACAGTAATCCACACAGCATTGTATTTGAAAGTCCATGTATTGAAGAAATAACATTCAGTGAACCATCCAACATAAAGTATTTTCCAAACAGGAACATGAAATCATTAACAGTCTGTATGTACAGTATGTCTCAGTGAGATGAAACTGCAGCAGCAGCACTTAGTCTGTGTTCTCTTAGCAGCCATTACTGTTCTCTCTCCACATGTCTGTCTCTCCATCCACTTACCCACAAAACCCCTTGCCATCCTCTGCTCTTCTTGATGACTACATCCTTGGTGAGACAGAGAGCATAGCAACCATATTGGAAAAGGGCCAACAAACACTGCATAACAAGAGTATACACTTGGTAAATGGGCAAAGAAATGATTACATCACTACATCTACAAGCACATTCAGCCATTGCGGCTGACGGCTTGTAGTTCTCAATGAGCTTCAAGGGCACTGTTGAGCGCTCTCGTAGTCCACTGTACTTTCTGTTCTCAGTTAACTGCCTGCGCATGTGAGGTAAGAGCAGAAAGCTATGCTGATAGTCTGCAATTGCCGGAGATTGCACCTGGGAAAAAAAAACAAATAAATGCACATTTCTATTTTACCTGCAAAAAAATGTGCATTCATTATTTTTCTTTTAACCGTTTCCCGACCAGCTCAAGCAGATATACTGCAGCAGAATGGTTCCCCTGGGCGAAATCCCGTATGGGTACGTCCTTCCCTTTTTTGGCCACAGGAGGGCGCGCGCGCCGCTGCACGACAGGGGACCCGATGCGCGATGCCGGTGGCCATGTGCGATCTCGTGCACGAGCACCAGCACGGGTATTTGTGTGTGTAAACACACAAATCCCTGTGCTGTCAGGGAAGAGGAGCCATATCGTTTGTTCCTAAAAAAAAATTGCAGATCCCCGCCATTACTAGTAAAAAAAAAGAATGCCATAAATCTTTTCCATAGTTTGTAGACACTATAACTTTTGCGCAAACCAATCAATATACGCTTATTGTGATTTTTTTTCCCAAAAATATGAAGAAGAATATATATTCTATAAAATGATTAAGAAATGTGTTATTTAAAAAAAAAATTGGGGATATTATAGCAAAAAGTAAAAAAAAAAAAAATTTTTTAATTGTCACAATTTTTTTGTTTATAGCGCAAAAAATAAAAACCGCAGAGGTGCTCAAATACAACCGAAAGAAAGCTCTATTTGTGGGAAAAAAATTATGCAAATTTTGTTTGGGTACAGCGTTAAATAACCGCACAATTGTTAGTTAAAGTGGTTGTAAACCCACTTTTTAAACAAAGACCTACAGGTAAGCCTAGATTAAGGCTTACCTGTAGGTGCATGAAATATCTCCTTAACGTACACGGTTAAGGAGATATTTGTATGTAAATGCGGCGACGCTGACGTCACCCCATTCACAAATTCGGCTAGGTCGCAACATTCGACGACGTAGCCGAATTCGACAGCTCACGCGCGCATGCGCGGAGTCACGTCTTCGCCGCTCCGGCCAATCACAGCGCCGGAGCGGCGCTGTGATTGGCTGCAGCGGCGATACCCGGAAGTAACATTCCGGCTATCGCCGCAGCGATGGATGCGGCTAGAGGAGGGACACGGACGACTTCGGGGGCCCCGATCTAAGGTAAGTGGTACATAATGAGCTAGCATGCTAGTCATACTAGCTCATTATAGCTTTGTCTTACAGGTTAGTAAAAAAAAAAAAAAGATAAAAAAGGGTTTACAACCACTTTAAAGCGACGCAGTGCCAAATTGTAAAAAGTGCTCTGGTCAGGAAGGGGGTAAAATCTTCCGGGGCTGAAGTGGTTAAAAGGTGAATGTATCCTTTAAGACACCCTAATCCAATCACCATGGAATGTGTTGAAGTTGATTGTCCAAGAAAAGGATTGCAGGTGTGAAAGAGTTATATAGTTATATCAGCTCTCAAAAAATCCACCCGCCTGCTCGCATTTTACGAGTGGATTTTGAGGGCTGGCAAGCTATGGCTGCCTGGCAGTGGGGAGGAGAGGGGAGAGCACCGCTGGCAGGCGGGTTGTATGAGAGTCCTTCTCTCAGCGCTTTCGGAGGGAAAGAGAGGAGATCAAACGTCCAACATCATCACAGCCATGCCCACTGGTCCCGGAAGACGGCTATGCAGCCTGAAGAGCTGAACAGCAGACTGGCGGATGGTGGAGTATCGTTATCGAGCAGGCGGCACTGTGTGAGTTTGAGCAGCCTGAAGCAGTGAATGAAGAGCGGACCAGAGTCATTGATACACAAGTGGATGTCAGCAGGAGAGCAGGCTGGTTTGGAGTGGGCGATAGCCACACAGAGGCAGGAATGGTGAACTTAACTATTTGTATTCCAGCTACATCTGTGTAACCCTGTTTTCTGTGCTAATACAGGAATGCAGATCTACTTCTGCTTCACCCTGAGGAACTGCATCCTTACCAGCTACATGGCGGCCATCTGTGGCATAGAACCTTAGTCTATTTATCTATGCTTGCCATCTTTACCTGACCTACTGCTAATGCTGCTTCTCTACATGTGCTTTACTAACCTGCTTATTTGTACCATTTCTATTAACCCCTTTGGTGGTATTGACTGCTCTATCATCTCTGTGCTAACAGGGTTTTGGATTTATTGTGCTTCAATTGCTTTCTTATCTCTCAGCACTGTGCAAAATATTGACTGAGGACTTAATGCTGTATATTATTACTAAACTTGCTGAGCTAACACAACAGTACCTCACTTTAATTGCACATCAGCAGTTTGCTCTTTGACTTGCTTAATAATCATGGAATGAGGGTTTCCAAATATTGAGCTAGCCAATTGCATCTCTTATGCACGCCAGATGGATAGTGGTGCACACCTATGTGTTAGATTCTGTTAACTTATGCTGATCAGCTGGTTGATGACACTGTGGGTTAAACCAATTTAGCCATACATTTGTAATATTTAGCCACTTATCACTTATGTGGATTACTGTTTTGTTTAATGTACTTACAGTGGCACGTGGGATGGTAAGATGTGTTGTTAGAAAACGTCTTGGTTTTTAATATGTGGTGAAGGGTTTGATATCTACTACAGGGAGGGGTATCAGGACTTTTTTGTCTTTTATATATTGTAACAGTAAAGTCACTTTTTTCAAGATTTGTAAACTGATGCCCCCTACAGTCTGTCGTGGGAGGGTCTGTCTGAAAATGTTAAATGTTACACTATATACGGGTGTAAAATGTAACATGTTTAAAAAGTGAACCTGTTCTTTAATGAATAAGCATCCATTCAATGCCTTCAATTTAAAAATAGAATGATATCCCACCTTTGACATTGTGAAGAGGTTAGAATAAAAACCGTGAAGCCTGAGAGTAGAAAGAGTTATGATTTCCTAGGACAACACACTGTGGAACGCATGAGGGAGATTTGCAAGATTTTGCAGGGAAGCTGGAAGGTTTGAAGAAGAACTTTGGGGGTGGCAAGAAGTGGAATTCTATTTTGAATACCACCTTGAGTACCCAAGTGTCTGAGCTGTTTGCACCTCAGATTTCTGCAAAAGCCAGTGCCCCCCCCCCACCTTGGATGAAACATGTGGAAGTGCACCTTCATGCCAAAGAGGACTTATCTGCAGGTTTAAGGTATGTGGCTTGTTGCCAGGGCTTCTTAGGGACTGTAGAGGCAGAAGTCTTTGGGAGACAAAAAGAATGCTTTGGCAAGAATTAGGAGTAGCATATTTCCAATCTGTACTTATTTTTATTTTTTTAACAGAAAATTTTTTGTAAAAGTTTTTGCATTAGAATATAAATTGTTGCAAAAGATTGGACCACATCTTAGTTACAACACAATGGGGGTTATTTACTAAACTTACTGTCTCATTGGGGGTTATTAAAGAAAGGCAAATCCACTTTGCACTACAAGTGCAAACTACAAGTGCAAAGTGCACTTGAAATTGCACTGAAAGTGCACTTGGAAGTGCAGTCGCTGTAGATCTGAGGGGGGACATGCAAGGAAAATAAAAAAAATAGGATTTTTATAACAGCTTACCTGTAAAATCCTTTTCTTGGAGTACATCACGGGACACAGAGCGACATAGTCATTACTAATGGGTTATATAGATACCTTCAGGTGCTGGCACTGGCAACTTCCAAAACCGGAAGTACCCTCCCCTATATAAGCCCCTCCCATCCGGGAGCACCTCAGTTTTGTAGCAAAGCAATTAGTGTCCCTAAAGAGGGGCGGGAGCTCTGTGTCCCGTGATGTACTCCAAGAAAAGGATTTTACAGGTAAGCTGTTATAAAAATCCTATTTTCTTTCTCGTACATCACGGGACACAGAACAACATAGTCATTACTAATGGGATGTCCTAAAGCAATGCCCAACGAGGGGGGGGGGGATACACCATACATAAGCTGAGCGCTATCAGACATGAGGATCTTTTGCGGCCTGCAACACACTGCGCCCAAAGGCGACATCCTCCTGACTTCTAACGTCCACCTGGTAGAACCTAGTAAACGTGTGTACTGAAGACCATGTTGCGGCCTTACAGATTTGAGCCAGGGAGGCCTGGTGATGCACTGCCCATGAAGTTCCAACTGCTCTCGTGGAGTGCGCTCTAACTTTGAACGGAGGCGGTCTCCTTCTCAAGCCATAGGCTTGCATTATGACCTGTCGAATCCACTTGGCTAAAGTAGATTTTGACGCTGCCTGACCCTTTCTGGGGCCTTCCGGCAGAATAAACAAAGTATCCGTTCTGCGAATCTGAGCAGTGGCTTTTAGATAAGCTTTGACTGCTCTTACTACATCCAAAGAATGCAATAACTTTTCCTCTACCGAAGTAGGTTTGGGGAAAAAAGAAGGAAGAACCACATCTTGGTTCAAATGAAACCTCGATACCACCTTAGGAAGAAAGGCTGGATGAGGACGTAATACTACTCTGTCCTTATGGATAACCAGATATGGCTCTTTACAGGACATAGCTGCTAATTCCGACACTCTTTTAGCCGAACAAATGGCTACTAGAAAAAACAATTTCCTGGTGAGAAGAACCAAAGAAATATGCTGTAATGGTTCAAATGGTTGTTTCTGAAGAACCGACAGAACCAGGTTTAGATCCCATGGACATATGGGAATATTAACCGGAGGACTAATACGCATCACTCCTTATCTAAAGGCTTTGACTAGTGAATGCGAAGCCAAGGGCCTTTGAAAAAATATTGACAAGGCCGAAAACTGACCTTTGATAGTACTCAAGGCAAGCTTCCTATCTACAGCCCACTGTAGGAAGTCCAGACTCCTACCTATTACTTACTTATGTGGATGCCATTTCTTGGCCTCACACCACGCGATGTACGCCTTCCAGATTCTATAGTAGATCTGCCTGGATACCGGCTTCCTGGCCTTGATCATGGTAGATACCACAGGATTAGAGAGCCCTCTCTTTTTTAGAATGTGGGTTTCAATAGCCAGGCCGTCAAACCTAGGGCTGGTAAGGAAGGGTGGTATATCGGTCCTTGCGAAAGCAGGTCCGGACGACGTGGGAGAGTCCAAGGACTCCCCACTGACATTTTACAATCTCCGCGTACCATGCTCTTCGGGGCCACGCTGGAGCCACCAGAATCACTGGTTTCTTTTCTACCCTGATTCTGCGGAGTAATCGAGGTAACAATTGTGGCGGTGGGAATGCATATATCAGCTTGAACTGATCCCAAGGGAACACTAGGGCATCCGAGCCGCAAGCTAGGGGATCCCTTGTCCGAGAGACAAACCTGTCCACCTTTGCGTTGAATCTGGATGCTAGAAGATCTACATCCGGTGTTCCCCACCGCTGACATATTGTCCAGAAAACCTCAGGGTGAAGGGACCATTCCCCTGGGCATAATTGTTGGCGACTTAGAAAGTCCGCCTTCCAATTCTCCACTCCTGGAATGAATACCGCGGATATGGCTGGGACATATCTTTCTGCCCATTTCAGGATGTAATTTACTTCCCCCTGGGCTGCACGACTCCTGGTGCCCCCCTGATGATTGATATATGCCACTGCTGTGGCATTGTCTGATTGAATTCTGACAGGGGACCCTTGGAGTTTGGATGTCCATGCTACTAGGGCATACCGGGCTGCTCGTATCTCTAAGAGATTGATGGGCAGGGCCTTTTCTGCATCCGACCATCTGCCCTGGAGAGACCATTGCTCCAGTACTGCTCCCCAGCCTATAAGGCTGGCATCTGTAGTGACCACCTTCCAAGAAATCGGACTGAAGGATTTCCCTTTTTCCAGATTCTGGGGAACCAACCACCAACGGAGGCTCTTGCGAACGGAAGGGGACAAGGACATTGTAAGTCTAGGGCCTGAACTTTTTTGTTCCAGGCTGACAGTATGGCCCCTTTCAAATTCCTTGAATGGAATTGACCGTAGGGTACTGCTTCGAATGATGCCACCATTTTTCCCAGCAGCCTCATGCACAGGCGTATGGACGGCTGTCTTTTTTGTACCCACTAAGTGGATCAACTCTTTCAAAGACAACACCTTTCCTCGAGGCAAGAATATTTTTCTCTGGCCTGAATCCAACCTTAGCCCCAAGTATTCCAGACTTTTGACTGGTTTTTAGGGCTGACTTGTCTCGGTTGATAATCCAACCGTGAGATTCCAGATACTTGATTGTCTTGTGAACGACCACGTCTAGTTTTTTCACTGAGTGGTCCATCAGCAACAAGTCATCTAGATATGCCATTATCATTACACCTTGTGTTCTTAGATTGGCCAATAAAGGGCCAGAATTTTTGTAAACACTCGTGGTGCTGTGGCCAGACCAAAGGGTAAGGCTCTGAACTGAAAATGGCGCCCTTCTACTGCAAAGCGTAGAAATTTTTGGTGGACTGGAAAGATGGGAATGTGCAAATAAGCATCTTTGATGTCGATCGCGGCTAACCAATCCTCCCCTTGTAGGGCAGTGGCCACCGATCGGATCGACTCCATCGGAAAGTCCTGATATACAGGAATTTGTCTAGCCCTTTTAGAATTAATATGGGCCTCCCGTCCCCGTTTGCTTCGGGACTGTAAAGAGGTTTGAGTAAAACCCGAACCCTCATTCTTCCAGGGGAACCTCCATAATTACTCCTTGGAGCAATAGTTGTTCTAGTGCCAACAGGAGGGATTCTCTCTTCCGGGGATCCCTTGGCACGTTTGACCTCAAAAATGGGAAGGAGGAGAGTCTTTTAACTCCAAACTGTATCCCAAACATACTGCGGAGAGCACCTATCTATTTTGATCGTGTCCCGCCAGGTCTCTTGCGAACAACTGGAGTCCTCCCCCCACCCGACTGAGTGGGGGCCCCTTCAATGAATTTAGCTTTGGGGGAGGTTTTGTACCTCTCCTGACCCAGGGTTTCTCATTACCCTGCGATTGTCCCTGTTTTTTACCCCCGGGAATTGACCGAGGAGGCCGTCAGAACTGTTAAACAGCCGATGCCCCAGGGACTGGAGAAGCAGGCCTCTTAAAGAGGGACCTCTAACTCTGTTTTTAACCGGCAAGAGCGTATTTTTACCGCTGGAAATTTTCTGGATATATTTGTCCAGGTTTTCCCTGAATAAGCGTTCACCATGAAATGGGACGCTAACCAGCCATTCTTTACAGGGAGCTTCAGTAGACCAGTTTTTGAGCCATAGAAGCCTACGCATATGTACTATAGACAGCGTAAGGCGGGAGGCCTGATGGACTGAATCCTTTATGGCGTCAACCGCAAAGCCTAAGGCTCTAGGTAGATCAGCTAGGGCAAGGGCCTGCTGATCTGTCAAGTCCCTCAAGACCTGTTTCAACTGATCCTTCACTGCTTAGCAGACCCCACTGCTGGTTGTGTCACCAAGCTTGCTGTAGAAAGAAGCAGACTTTCATAAGGACTCCAATCTTTTATCTATTGGGTTCTTGAACATTTGCACATTATCCACTGGACATGTCAGTGATTTATACACACAAGAGATGGCTGCGTCCACTGTAGGGACCTTCCATTTTTTGATGAACTTATCCTCTATGGGATAGACCACCGGACATCTCTTGGGGGAATAAATATTTTCTCAGGATGTTCCCAATCCTGGTAAATGAGCCCTTTCAGTAAAGGGTGAAGTGGAAAAGAACAGACAGTCTGGGGGCTTCTAGCGACCCCAACGAGGATACAGCAGTGGTTGATGGTTCCGCAAGGTGCATTTTTAAATGCTGATCGGACCATGTTAGTCAGAGACTGAACCCATAATCTTTCAGCTTGAGATGCTGAGAAAAGGTTCCCCCACTGTTGATTCCTCTATAACAGAATCAACCTCATCCTGATCCCCTTCAGGCAGGTCGATCCCTGTATGGGACTGTTGCTCTGCTAACAGGCACTCTGAAGGAGGAGACGGAGATCGGGCGTGCTTTCCCTGACAGGGAGGCAGCGATCAATGTTGACAATCTCTCTCTAATCCTCCCAGAGCTGAGGAAAAAACCTCCTCTGTTACATACACAGGAGCAGGTGAACTGAGGACAGCCACAGTACCAAGTACCCCTGCGGGGTCTCTACGGTCACTTACCTCTGAACTTCAGGGGAGACTGGTGCAGCAGAAGCATGCCCAAGATCCTCAGAGCCCGATGAGACCCCCTTCGCTTCCTGGAAGATTCAGTTCCGGAGCTTCTGGACGGCATATTCCTAAGCCTAAAGCTGAGGTATTCCAGCCGTAATACACCACTTTTACTGAGAATAGTCTAGCACAATTGCTGCTATATAACAGTTGGTGTCTACTAAAGTGCCTTTCTAGGGGATGCCTGCATCAACCGCCTCTGTGTGCCTTTATACTGTTGCTAGCTCTGTCTGTGCACTTCAATAGCCAGCTATGATTGTGCTTTAAAACACGCTGGGCGCCCGCACATGCGCAGTAGCGCCGCGGCACACACCGAGCGTCATCCACCCGCTCCGCCCCTTTTTCCAGATCGCCTCTATATATAGAGGCGCGTGCACGCGCGCGGGCACGTGCGCCTTCGGCGCCTTTTTTGAAAAAAATAAGGAGCTAGATGGGAGCCAGGGTCCCTGCCGCAGGGCCCGGGGATGGATGAGCGCAGCAACAGGGCAGAGGAGACAGCTTCCCAGCAGAGAACTTACCAACTGCCTGGATTTGATTTTGGAAGAAAAAAATCCACATTACAAGAAAAAGAACCATAGCGGCCTCTAGTGTCTAACACAGGTACCGCGGTCTTACATTTTTTTTTTTTTTTTTTTTTCTTGCCTACTATTAAAATTTTTACATTTTCTCAGTAGTAACAGGCATACACAGAATATTAGCGGGAATACCTTAGGTAACAGGCAGAAAGACAAAATAGGCTTGGGGGTCCCTCAATAGAACCAAGTTCCCGAGGGCCCCCACTTACCCTTTCCTCGCCGCAGGACTCTGTTTGGTCCACAGAAGCCCAAACTTCACCTATCACGGCAGGCATTGTAATCAAACCTTCAGGGACCGGGTTCCCAAGGATTCCACTCCCCTGGACCTGTATAGCACCCTGCACAGAAAACATCTTGGTCGTGGGCATGACCAGAGCTCTGGATCCCAGGGTCCAGCCCTCCTAAGAGAGGCATTACAGGCAAAACCTTGCTCTTCTCTTGCAAGGCCCGGGTAACGACCGTTTAGCTATGAAGCTTTTTTGGTCGGATCCGGAATAGCTTACTGAGGCCCAAAAGAACCTGTACGCAAGCTCAGTGAAAAACACATGTTACTTCTTGGCCAACACCTTAGACACTGGCAAAAAACTGAGGTGCTCCCGGATGGGAGGGGCTTATATAGGGGAGGGTACTTCCGGTTTTGGAAGTTGCCAGTGCCAGCACCTGAAGGTATCTATATAACCCATTAGTAATGACTATGTCGCTCTGTGTCCCGTGATGTACGAGAAAGAAAAGCATTTTAGCTTGCACATGATTGGATAATAAAATCAGCAGAGCTTTTCCTCATTTCAGATCTACCCCTCAGATTTACAGTGACTGCACTTCCAAGTGCACTCAGTGCAATTTCAAGTGCACTTTACACTTGTAGTTTTCACTTGTAGTTCAAAGTGGATTTGTCTTTGGTAAATAACCCCCAATGAGACAGTAAGTAGGAAAAAGTAACATACACAGTATAAGGTCCTCATGAAAGCATATCATATAACAATAGATACACAGGAAGTGGCAGATCTAACAGCTGAGCACCAATCATTATAAGATGGTGGAGAAGAGCGTTTGCATTTAAGAATCTCCCTTCTATCGTAGTAAGATGTGTTAAAAAAAGAAGTAGTTTAGCATGTTCTCTAGTGGGAAGGGTGTAATAAATACTAAATAGCAACACAAGAAGATCTGGAGTTATGGATCAATTATTTATTTCCAGTAGTAACATAAGGGTAGCTCCATATAATGTGATAGAAGGCACCAGTGGCATTCTGACATTTATTACAGAGCTGGGAAAGGGCTGGGTTGATGAGGTGTAGTCTCCGACGGGTATAATAGGATTTTTATAACAGCTTACCTGTAAAATCCTTTTCTTGGAGTACATCACGGGACACAGAGCGGCATAGTCATTACTATGTGGGTTATATAGTTTACCTTCAGGTGCTGGCACTGGCAACTTCCAAACCGGAAGTACCCTCCCCTATATAAGCCCCTCCCATCCGGGAGCACCTCAGTTTTGTAGCAAAGCAATAAGTGTCCCCAAAAGAGGGGTGGGAGCTCTGTGTCCCGTGATGTACTCCAAGAAAAGGATTTTACAGGTAAGCTGTTATAAAAATCCTATTTTCTTTCTCGTACATCACGGGACACAGAGCGGCATAGTCATTACTATGTGGGACGTCCCAAAGCAATGCCGTTTCACAGCCGATGTCCTAGGGACTGGAGAAGCAGGCCTCTTAAAAGAGGGACCTCTAACTCTGTTTTTAACCGGCAAGAGTGTACTTTTACCGCTGGAAATTTTCTGGATATATTTGTCCAGGTCTTCCCCGAATAAGCGTTCACCATGAAATGGGAAGCTGACCAGCAATTTTTTACAGGGAGCTTCAGCAGACCAGTTTTTGAGCCATAGAAGCCTGCGCATATGTACTACAGACAGCGTAAGGTGGGAGGCCTGATGGATTGAATCCTTTATAGCGTCAACCGCAAAGCATAAGGCTCTAGGTAGATCAGCTAGGGCAAGAGCCTGCTGATCTGGCAAGTCCCTTAAGACCTGTTTCAACTGATCCTTCACTGCTTGGCAGACCCCAATAGCTGCCACTGCTGGTTGTGTCACCAAGCCTGCTGTAGAGAAAGCAGATTTTAATAAGGACTCCAATTTTTTATCTATTGGGTCCTTGAACATTTGGACATTATCTACTGGACATGTCAGTGATTTATTCACACAAGAGATGGCTGCGTCCACTGTAGGGACCCTCCATTTTTTGATGAACTTATCCTCCATGGGATAGACCACCGGAAATCTCTTGGGGGGAGTAAATATTTTATCAGGATGTTCCCAATCCTGGTAAATGAGCCCTTCCAGTAAAGGATGGATTGGAAAGGAACAAACAGTCTGGGGAGCTTTTAGCGACCCCAACGAGGAGACAGAAGTGGATGATGGCTCCGCAAGGGGGATTTTAAATGCTGATCGGACCATGTTAGTCAGAGACTGAACCCATAATCTTTCAGCATGTGATGCTGAGAATGGCTCTTCCACTGTTGATTCCTCTACAACAGAATCAACTTCATCCTGATCCCCTTCAGGTAGGTCGATCCCTGTATGGGACTGTTGCTCTGCTAACAGGTTCTCTGAGGGAGGAGACGGAGATCGGGCGCGCTTTCCCTCTGACAGGGAAGCAGCGATCAATGTTGTCAATCTCTCTTCCAGTCCTCCCAGAGCTGAGGAAAAAACCTCCTCTGTTATATACACAGGAGCAGGTGAACTGAGGACAGCCACAGTACCAGGTACTCCTGAGGGTGCTCTACGGTCACTAACCTCTGATTTTTCAGGGGAGATTGGTGCAGCCGAAGCATGCCCAAGATCCTCAGAGCCCGATGGAGACCCCCTATGCTTCCTGGGATTCTTAGTCCCGGAGACTTTAGACGGCATATTCCTAAGCCCAAAGCTGAGGTATTCCAGCCGAAATACACCACTTACTGACAATAGTCTAGCACAATTGCTGCTATATAAACAGTTGGTGTCTACTAATGTGCCTTTCTATGGGGATGCCTGCATCAACCGCCTGCTGTATGCCTTTCTAAATGTTGCCAGCTCTGTTTCTGCCTTCCATAACCAGCTGACAACACCTAATTGTGCTTTTTATCATGCTGGGACGCCCGCACATGCGCAGAAGCGCTGCGGCGCGCACAGAGCGTCATCCACCAAGCTCCGCCCCTTTTCCCAGCTCACCTCTATAAATAGAGGCGCGTGCACGCACACGCGCGTGGGCACGTGCGCCTTCGGCGCTCTTTTTTGAAAGGAACTAGGGACAGAAGCCAGGGCCCTGTTTGCCACAGGGCCAGGGGATGGACGAGCATTGCAACATGGCAGAGGAAACAGTTTCCCATCCAGAGAACTCACCATCTGCCTGGATTTTGACTTGGAAAGAAAAAATCCACATGACAAGAAAACAACGTTCCACAGCGGCCTCTAGTGGTTTAACACAGGTACCGCGGTTTAACCATTTTTTTTTTTTTTCTTGACCACTCTTAAAATTATTACATTTTTTAGTAGTTACAGGCATGCACAGATATATAGCGGGAATACCGTTAGGTAACAGGCAGAAAGACATATTAGGCTTGGGGGTCCCCTCAATAGAACCAAGTTCCTGAGGAGCCCCCACTTACCTTTTCCCCGCCGCAGGACTCTGTTTGGTCCACAGAAGCCCAAACTTCACCTCTCACGGCAGGCATTGTAATTAAACCTTCAGGGACCGGGTTCCCAAGGATTCCACTCCCCTGGACCTGTATAGCACCCTGCACAGAAAACATCTTGGTCGTGGGTATGACCAGAGCTCTGGATCCCAGGGTCCAGCCCTCCTAAGAGAAGCATTACAGGCAAAACCTTGCTCTTCTCTGCAAGGCCCGGGTACCGACCGTTTAGCTATGAAGCTTTTTTGGTCGGATCCGGAATAGCTTACTGAGGCCCAAAAGAACCTGTACGCAAGCTCAGTGAAAAACACGTTACTTCTTGGCCAACACCTTAGACACTGGCAAAAAACTGAGGTGCTCCCGGATGGGAGGGGCTTATATAGGGGAGGGTACTTCCGGTTTGGAAGTTGCCAGTGCCAGCACCTGAAGGTAAACTATATAACCCACATAGTAATGACTATGCCGCTCTGTGTCCCGTGATGTACGAGAAAGAAAATATATTGTATGTAGAAATGTTATTTGAACAAATGTATCTCTAGCATAGATCATCAATTTGGTGTATTGATTCATCATATCCTCCTTTTCCTTCTTTGAGAGAAATGGTATATCCTCTCTCATTTTTTGGAGTGCAGTTTTAGTATAAGCTACAAGAACAGTGAATACTGAGGAAAGATATTTAATAATATCAGGTTCTCTCAGCAAGAATTCAAATCAATATTGTTGGAGGGTAGACATTTAGACCCCTTTCACACTGGGGTGGTTTTCAGGCGCTTTAGTACTGGAAATAGCCTCTGCTTAGCACCTGAAAACTGCCTCCCATTCATTCCAGTGTGTCTTTTCACACTGGGTAGGTGCGCTTGCGAGACGTTCCAAAAAATCCTGCAAGCATCTTTGGGGACGGGTTGGAAGCACTGTATTTAGCACTCCCAAAACGCCCTGCCGATTGGAATGAATGGTCAGCGTTTTCAAATCACCTGAAAAACGCGCTTTCAAGGTGCTGCAAAACTGGAGTTTTTAACCCTTTATTTGGGGCTAAAAGCACCCCACTAGAGACCGAAAAGCGGTGCAAAAGCGCTGCTTAACCACCTGCCTACCGGGCACGAAAATCCCCTTCCTGCCCAAGCCATTTTTCAGCTTTCAGCGCTGTCACACTTTGAATGACAAATGGGCAGTCGTGCGACGTGGCTCCCAAACAAAATTTGCGTCCTTTTTTCCCACAAATAGAGCTTTCTTTTGGTGGTGCGGTTTTTATTTTTTGCGCTATAAACAAAAGAAGAGCGTCAAGTTTGAAAAAAAAAACACAATATTTTTTACTTTTTGCTATAATAAATATCACTTTTTTAAAATTTTCCTCAAATAGGGCGATACGTATTCTTCTACATATTTTTGGTAAAAAAAAAAAATCGCAATAAGCGTATATTGATTGGTTTGCGCAAAGGTTATAGCATATACAAAATAGGGGATAGATTTATAGCATTTTTTTATTTTTTTTAACTAGTAATGGCGGCGATCTGCAATTTTTATTGTGACTGCGATATTGCGGCGGACACATCGGACACTTTTGACACATTTTTGGGACCATTCACATACAGCGATCCCTGCTATAAAAATGCATTGATTACTGTATAAATGTGACTGGCAGGGAAGGGGTTAACACTAGGGGGCGAGGAAGGGGTTAAATGTGTTTCCTAAATGTGTTCTAACTGTGGGGGGAGGGGACTGACTGGGGGAGGTGACAGATGGTTGTCCCTATGTACAAGGGACATACCATCGGTCTCCTCTCCCTGACAGGACGTGGATCTGTGTGTTTACACACACAGATCCACTGTCCTGCTCGGTTACTGGGCAATCGCGGCCGCCAGGCATGCGAATCAGGTCCCCAGCGATGCAGTGGGCGCGCGTGACGGAGACGGCACGCGCGCGTCCCCTAGCTGCTTTTAAAGCCAGGACGTCATATGACAGAACAAGAGAGTCTTCCGCCCGCCATCATTTGACGGTGGGCGGTAGACAAGTGGTTAAACAGCGCTAAAGCGCTGTTAAAACGTGTGGCGTTTTAGCTCTAACAGTGTGAAAGCAGTCTAAGGAAAATTGGGCCCCGAGGGCATGCCCAAGTTGGAGATTTCAAAATAAACTCTGGCTACAAAGGACATATTCCTCCTGGAGTGAATCAAAAGAACGGAGCTTTGCATCCTGAAAAAAGGTGGTTGAGAACTCGAATACAATAGTATTAACTATATTACCTATGGTTAACCACTTAAGCCCCGGACCATTTGGTAGCTAAAGGACCAGAGGTGAATTCCGAATTTTGCACTGCGCTGCTTTAACTGTAAATTGTGCGGACATGCAATGTTGTACCCAAACGAAATTTGCGTCCTTTTCTTCCCACAAATAGAGCTTTCTTTTAATGGTATTTGATTGCCTCTGCGATTTTTATTTTTTGCGATATAAACGGAAAAAGACCGAAAATTTTGAAAAAAAATGATATTTTCTACTTTTTGTTATAAGAAAAATCGAATAAACTCAATTTTAGTCATACATTTAGGCCAAAATGTATTCAGCCACATGTTTTTAGTAAAAAAAATGTCAATAAGCGTATATTTATTGGTTTGCGCAAAAGTTATAGAGTTTACAAACTAGGGTACATTTTCTGAAATTTACACAGCTTTAAATTTATGACTGCCTATCTCATTTCTTGAGGTGCTAAAATGACAGGGCAGTACAAAACCCCCCCAAATGACCCCATTTTGGAAAGTAGACACCCCAAGGAAATTGCTGAGAGGCATGTTGAGCCCATTGTATTTTATTTTTTTTGTCTTAAGTGATTGAATAATGACAAAAAAAAAAAAAAAAATACAAAAAGTTGTCACTAAATGATATATTGCTCACACATGCCATGGTTATATGTGGAATTACACCCCAAAATAAATTTTTCTGCTTCTCCTGAGTACGGGGATACCACATGTGTGGGACTTTTTAGGAGCCTAGCCGCGTACGGGACCCCGAAAACCAAGCACCGCCTTCAGGATTTCTAGGCACAAATTTTTGATTTCACTCCTCACTACCTATCACAGTTTCGAAGGCCATAAAATGCCAAAATAGCACAGAACCCCCCCAAATGACCCCATTTTGGAATATAGACACCCCAAGCTATTTGCTGAGAGGCATGGCGAGTATTTTACAACTCTCATTTGTTTTTGAAAATGAAGAAAGAAAATATATATATATATATATATATATATATTTTTTTTTTCAATTTTCAAAACTTTGTGACAAAAAGCGAGATCTGCAAAATACTCACAATACCTCTCAGCAAATAGCTTGGGGTGTCTACTTTCCAAAATGGGGTCATTTGGGGGGGGTTTTGTGCCATCTGGGCATTCCATGGCCTCCGAAACTGTGATAGGCAGTGAGAAGTGAAATCAAAAATTTACACCCTTAGAAAGCCTGAAGGCGGTGCTTGGATTTTGGGGTCCCGTACGTGGCTAGGCTCCCAAAAAGTCTCACACATGTGGTATCCCCGTACTCAGGAGAAGCAACAGAATGTATTTTGGGGTGTAATTCCACATATGCCCATGGCATGTTTGAGCAATATATCATTTAGTGACAACTTTGTGCAAAAAAAAAAAAAAAAAAATTGTCGTTTTTCTGCAACTTGTGTCAACATATAAAATATTCCATGGACTCGACATGCCTCTCAGTATATAGCTTGGGGTGTCTACTTTCCAAAATGGGGTCATTTGGGGGGGTTTTGAACTGTTCTGGCATTTTATACACAACATTAGGAAGCTTACATCCACTCTTCTAACCACTTGAAGACAAAGCCCTTTTTGACACTTTTTGTTTACATGAAAACATTTTTTTTTTTTGCAAGAAAATTATGTTGAACCCCCAAACATTATATATATTTTTAAAGCAAAGGCCCTACAGATTAAAATGGTGGGTGTTGCATTTTTTTTTTCTACACAATATTTGCGCAGCGATTTTTCAAACGCATTTTTTGGGTTAAAAAATACACTTTTTTTAATTTTAATGCACTAAAACACACTATATTGCCCAAATGTTTGATGAAATAAAAAAGATGATCTTAGGCCGAGTACATAGATACCAAACACGACATGCTTTAAAATTTTGCACAAACGCGCATTGGCGACAAACCACATACATTTTTAAAAGCCTTTAAAAGCCTTTACAGGTTACCCCAGTAGATTTACAGAGGAGGTCTACTGCTAAAATGACTGCCCTTGATCTGACCTTCGCGGTGATACCTCACATGCATGGTGCAATTGCTGTTTACATATGACGCCAGACCGACGCTTGCGTTCGCCATTGGGCAAGAGCAGGGCAGGACAGGGGTGCTTTTTTTTTTTTTTTTTTATTATTCATTTTGCTTTTTTATTTTATTTTTAAATTGTTCCTTCCAAGTATTTTTTTTTTTTTATCATTTTTATTGTTATCTCAGGGAATGTAAATATCCCCTATGATAGCAATAGGTAGTGACAGGTACTCCTTTTTTTGAAAAAACTGGGGTCTTCTAGACCCTAGATTTTTCCTCTGCCCTCAAAGCATCTGACCACACCAAGATCGGTGTGATAAAATGCTTTCCCAAATTCCCAATGGCGATTTTTATATCCGGGGGGTGGGGGCATTCCCTCCCACTGCTTGTAAAAGCAGTCCAGAGGCTAATTAGCCACTGGGATTGCTTTTACATGAAAGCCGGCCGCAGGCTGAAAAGAATGATACCAAGATGATACCTAAACCCGCAGGCATCATTCTGGTATAAACATTCAAATGTATTGTAATCGTTTTTTTTCATGCAGCCAGTTGGCTGAACGAAAAAAGAGATTGATCGGTGGGTATGCCCACCATTAGAAAACCGCCCTTCATCCACCCACTTCCAATGATGGGCATACACGCACCATTTATATATGCCGAAGCATGGGGGCATCCTCCCGCAAAAAAGTTATGCCGCACACACATGGTTAGACTTTTCCACGGGCAAGCCTCCGTCAGAATTTCGACCGTATGTACGCGGCATTAGGAGCAAAATCGCTCCTCCGCTCCTGCTGCCCCAATGCTTCGGCATATATGCTTTTTTTATTTAACTGTGGTGGTGAAATCACCTCCTACAGCACTGGAGTCGCAGGGATCAGGCTTGTCTCTGCGAACGCTGCAGTTATGTGTGTTTTTATTTTGTAAGTGACAGTGATCGATCAATACTGCACTTGGGTGGCCTGGGCTGGACGGAGGGGCAAAACGCAGGTGCTAGCAGTTATCTAGGCTGATCCCGCTAACACTGCGTTTTTGGGAACCCTAAACTGCTGGGGACGCTAGTATAGATCTGATCAGATATTGATCTGTTTAGATACTATACCACTAAGGGGGGTGTATGCTTCACGCGTGGGTGTTAGCGTTACTGGCACTAACCTGACGCTGCCTGGGGTGTGACACAGACCCTCTCTGACGCTAAAACCTAATTGATATCACCCACCGGGCAATCAGGGGGTTAAACCTTTATTGGGTTATATATGGCGGGTGCCCTGACACTATAAAAAGCAAAGTAACTAACCAGCGTCACCCGTAACACTTATATGGTGATCACTGGTGAAAGGGTTAACTAGGGGAAATCAGGGGGTTAAAACCTTTATTAGCTAATATATGGGGGTACCTGACACTATAAAAACCTGCGGCGAACCTAAAAAAAATTACTGGCTACCGATCTGCATCACCGACACTAAAACAGCGATCAGAAAAACGGTCGCTTAGCGACAGTGGTGATAGGGGGTGAAAGGGTTACCTGGGGGGCGATCAAGGGGGTTAAACCTTTACTAGATAATATATTGGGGTACCCGACGCTATAAAAACCTGCGGCAAACCTAAAAAAAATTACTGGCTACCGATCTGCATCACGGACACTAAGACAGCGTTTAGAAAAACGATCGCTTAGCGACAGTGGTGATAGGGGGTGAAAGGGTTACCTAGGGGCGATCAAGGGGGTTAAACCTTTATTAGATAATATATTGGGGTACCTGACGCTATAGAAACCTGCGGCGAACCTAAAAAAAATTACCAGCTACCGATCTGCATCACCGACACTAAGACAGCGTTTAGAAAAACGATCGCTTAGCGACAGTGGTGATAGGGGGTGAAAGGGTTACCTGGGGGGCGATCAAGGGGGTTAAACCTTTATTAGATAATATATTGGGGTACCTGACGCTATAAAAACATGCGGCGAACCTAAAAAAAATTACTGGCTACCGATCTGCATCACCGACACTAAGACAGCGTTTAGAAAAACGATCGCTTAGCAACAGTGGTGATAGGGGGTGAAAGGGTTACCTGGGGGGCGATCAAGGGGGTTAAACCTTTATTAGATAATATATTGGGGTACCTGACGCTATAAAAACCTGCGGCGAACCTAAAAAAAATTACCGGCTACCGATCTGCATCACCGACACTAAGACAGCGTTTAGAAAAACGATCGCTTAGCGACAGTGGTGATAGGGGGTGAAAGGGTTACCTGGGGGGCGATCAAGGGGGTTAAACCTTTATTAGACAATATATTGGGGTACCGGACGCTATAAAAACATGCGGCGAACCTAAAAAAAATTACTGGCTGCCGATCGGCATCACTGACGCTAAGACAGCGATCAGAAAAATGATAGCTTAGCGACAGTGGTGATAGGGGGTGAAAGGGTTATCTGGGGGGTGATCACAGGGTTAAACCTTTATTAGGGGGGGTTAGGGGGCTACACTGGACCTAAAACTGAATGTACTGACACTTTTACAGTCACAAATGTCACTGATTGCAGTGATCACTAAATAAATGGTCACTGCAATCAGTGACACTGTGACTGGGGGGTGATCTGGGGGGTGATCTGGGGGTGTCTGGGGGGGCCTGGGGGGGCGATTTATGTCCCTATGTGTCCTGGTGTCAGTGTAGTGTTGTGTGCACTGACCTGATGTCTTCTCTTGTACGGCGCTCGGTATATGTGAGCGCCGCACCAGAGATGACATCACTTCCTCCTGCTTCCTCTGCCTGACACAGACAGAGGGGGCATTTCCATTCGCCGGGAGCAATCGCGAGGGGGTGGCCGGAAACGAATGGCTGCCCCCTCATCCCGGAACGCTCCCGGACACTTAGCCACCGCTCACTGTATAGGAGGGGGGTCCGATTGGACCCCCCAACTATGCAAAGGCAATCACGTACACTCTACGTGATTGTGCCTGTCGGTGCCATTCTGCCGACGTATATATACAGTGAGCGGTCGTTAAGTGGTTAAAGTGTTACTAAACCCACAACAGTAAAATCTGTCTGTATATGCAGAATAGCATGCTTGTTATACTCACCGTGGAACTTAAGTGGGTAATTCTCTGTATTGTGTAAAAAGGCTCATTGATTCTGTATTCACAGATCCTCCCCCTCCTGCAGGGTCTCTCTTGGCAAGGCCAGATAATACACAGTCAGAGTAGTAAAGCTGCACATGCTCAGTTTGGTCTCTATTGCTGGAGAGAATATTTCCTTGTTGAGCTGAGCTTTTCAGGTCACATATTGACATCACACATGCAGGCGTGTATACAAATCCTAAAGAACAGCCCAGTCCCTCCCTCCTCCTCCTCCTTGCACAGTAACTAAAAAAGAACATAGTGGGAGGGATGCCACATCTTTTTTTGAGACAAAGCGCATAAATGGCAACTTGTGTTGAAAAGGAAACAACACAAAATGAGGCTATTAGACACCAAAATAGCGGATTTACAAAGGAAACGGGATCCAATTAAGGACACACAGCAAGCTATTAATTTTAATGCTGATTTGAAAAAGAAATTAGTGAAAATAGATAGAGAAACACAAAAAAAGAAAATTAAAATGTTCCATAGAGATATGGGGGACTTTAGAAATAATACCCTCTATCTATGGCAATCCACAATTAAAGAGGTGAAAGTTGTGGATGAGAAGGTCAAACCAGTGCCAGCCACTGCGATAATGAACTTGAATGTTGAAATTAACATCGATCCACTAACTAAATGGACACAGGTGCCAAAAATGACTGCAAACAGAGGAAGAGGTGGACAATGAGGAAGAAGAGGGAGAAAAAATCAGACGAATAAGAGTAAGATCAATATTCAAATCCACATTACCAGTACCCACCTAACACTGCTGACCTCCCTCATTTAATTATGCTAATAAAAATATGGATTATTATAGCCCATACCCCAACAAAGAACAACAACGAAATAATCGATGGCCCAATCATCAGAACTATAAAGATAGAGAACAGTGGAGCCCATACCCAATACCAACCTACAATTATTATGAGAGGTTAAATGACTATAATAATGATAGTCCCAAACCAAATAGGCCTTTTTTAGGCTGGGGGGAGGGGGGCACAGAGAGGTTGGAGAGGGAGCCAGTGGAAAGGCAGACCCCAGTGAACAACCAACAACCCAAAAAACAGGCATGGTGGAACCCTCCGCAACGCGAACAACAAACAAGCTTAACAACAGCCAACAGAACACAAAATACAGAGGCTGCAGAGGGGGACGGAGAGGCCAAAAAAGAAGAAGGGAAGCCGATTAGAAGGAATTTGTAACCTAGCACAAATTCCACTCAGTGATAAAGAAGTAAATATTTTGAATGCAGGACTTAAATGCGCAGCAAACAAACCAATTAATAAGTTTAGTGTCGACATCGATGTCCAAAAATATATGAGAAATATAAATATGAAAAGATACTTTCTGGGCATTAATTCAGCACCAACTAATAAAATTTACAACACTACTATGGGTGTGGACAGTGGATTAAAAAACAAATCATTATTTAATCCCCCCCCAACCTTCTAACAAACATGTGGAGGTGTTCAAACAGATGGTGTTGAAAGATGTAGATAAACTTATACCTAGAAAAAATTTGAATCCGAAATACATTGAAGATGGTCTATAGTCTTTGGAAACAAAGAAAGGAGTCGTCATCAGGCCAGCTGACAAAGGGGGGTGGTAATTTTGGACAGTACTTTTTACCACTCACAACTGAATAACATGTTGTTGGATACAAATACTTACAAACAACTGAAAAATGATCCTACTGATAATTACAGGAAGGACTTAAGCAGTTTGATTAAACTTGGTTACAGTATGAGAGTGCTAAATAAAAAAGAGAAAAGATATCTGGTACTCAGCTTCAACCGGATCCCAACTGTGTATACATTACCCAAGATTCATAAAGATTCCCAAAATCCCCCCGCAAGGCCTATAGTGAATAGCATTAATTCAGTGTTGGCCAGAGTAGGTCAATATTTGGACGCCTTTCTACAAGATAGCGTGATCAATACAAAAGCCTATCTGAAAGATACTAGGCAGTTTTTAGAGCTTCTAAACGATCTTAAGATTCCTGATGACCAAGATTTATTTCTGGTGACTGCGGACGTAGCTTCATTGTACACAATAATACAACATGATTGAAGGAATATGAACCAATCTGACTCAATCTTAGATGTAAGCATCCATCTCAGAAATCATTGCTTACATATAATACACATTTCTAAGAAAACGCTTTTGTTTGGGAACAAGTCTAGGTCCCAAGGATAAGTTTCGTTTTTTGTTCCTTGATAACGTGTGATATCTTGCAATTGACGCTTGACTTTCTCTAATCACATTCCTGTCTATGTATTGTTCTGGTACATACTGGGAATGTTCCATAAACAATCTAGATGTAATATTGTTTACTGCTTCTGTTATATAAACAATGGAAAGCTACTGTGTGATCAAACTTATGCTTGTAACAGTATTATTCTGTCTATATAAACCATGCAAAAATACAACATTATCAGATTTACTTTGACAGACTCACTGTGTGCGACTCGAGTTATTTCAGAGTAATTTCTCCAGGCCTGATGAGATTGAAGGACCACCCTGGGCAGATCTAATAGTCTATTGAACCAAGAACGGTTACACCCCAACAACTGGCGTAGTTCAGCAGGATAGTCAAGACATCTGTCCGGTAAGTGTTGAATTTATTTTTACCTTGCCGTGACCTGTGTTTGCGACTATCCTTATTTTAAGATCTGTGTAGGGGATAGACTTTTAAGTGTTCTTGAAACACGTATAAATAGATCCTGGATGGATCTAATAGTTCTGAGTGGCTATTAAAGGTCCTGCGAGACCTAAAGTGTTCTGGAAACACGTATAGATAGACCCTGGATGGGTCCAATAGTCCTGAGTGGCTATTAAAGGTCCTGAGAGACCTAAAAGTTCTGGAAACACGTATGGATAGACCCTGGATGGGTCCAATAGTCCTGAGTGGCTATTAAAGGTCCTGGAGGCCACGAGGAAATTTAAAGGTGTATACACAAAATAGACTGACAGGTTGAGTCCGATATCTCAGATCACTTTTGCTTATCTTTCTATCGCATAGAAGTGTAAGAATAATCTTGTATAGAAGTATAAGAATATTATTAATATAAAGTAAAGAGAAAACTGCGCTAGAACCCAATAAACCAGTAATGTAAGCTGCCAGCACTCAAACAAAGTGAAAATGGAATAGAAATAAATAGTGCAGCGCTATAACGTGAATAGTGATATAAAAATACCAATATGTAATAATGTGACAACCAAACATGAATAAAGAATCACAATAATTAAGAAGGAACTAAATTGAAAATGAATGCAAAACAGTCCCAATGAAGTATGAATAGCAGTGGTATGAATATTTCTGTGATTCTAAAGTCCACAAAACCATAAACACTGTACAGTGTTTGTGGTTTTGTGGACTTTATATATGGTGCTTTAGAAGCACGTAAAATAATAAATAGACTCTTGGAAGAGTCTAGGAAATAAAACAGTACTGGGTTTTCTAAAAAAAATTAAAAAATAAAATGACAGATTGAGTTCGTAACTCTGAAAATATATTTTCCTTCTCTCTCTGTTGCATAAAGTGATTAAGATATTATAAATGTCATTTGCATGTCCTGGTTGTGCACTAGATTTGTGTTTTATTATAGAAACCGCAGGGAATGCTTGGTGAGTAGGTATTCCTAGTGGTAATATATTATATTATATTAGTGGTAATATAATATCGGTAGAGGGCGTGGCTTGGCGCGCAGCGTGGATGGACGCTGACTAGAGGAGCTTCAACGGTCTGAGGAGATTAGGAGACAAAACGACCCGGGAGAACAGTGAATATGTCCACATTGATTAAGTGAGGGACACACAACAGATCCCTGCGTTCAATGGGCACACCAAAAAGCGAAACCTCCCCCGCTAACTTGAACAAACACCACTACAGCAGGGGTAACCGAGGATCCAAGATGGCGCCGACTCACGGGACAGACAGAAGAGACGACATGGAAGATGATGAGATCTCCCTCCCTGCCTCAGAGGACTCAACAAGAGGGAATATATCCAACGATCAACCTCTGACTTATGCCAGTATGACAGAAATTGCAGCAGACATCAAAAACTCATTTTCAGCATTATAACTGACATAAAGACTGAACTGATGAGACTGTCAGAGCAAATGGCGGTGAATGAGAGGGCAGGGAAGAGGAGAGACAGAGCGCTAGTAAGGCTAGATGACATAACAGCAACCCACTCCCAGCACATGATCGACATGAATCGTCAGATCGAAGACCTCGACAATCGAGGAAGGAGACACAACATTAGGTTGAGAGGCATTCCAGAATCTATTACGCCTGAACAAATAATGCGGCGTACACACGATCGTTTTTCATGCCGTTAAAAATTAAATTTTCTAAAATGGCCATTAAAACCGATCGTGTGTATGCTCCAGAGCATTTTTAACGGCGTGAAAAACGGCCATTAAAAATTTCGAACATGCTCTATTTTTTCACGTCGTTTTTCATGTCGTTTTTTTTAACGATGTGAAAAACGATAGTGTGTATGCTTTTACAAGGGGAAAAAAATGCGCATGCTCAGAATCAAGTATGAGACGGGAGCGCTCGTTCTGGTAAAACTAGCGTTTGTAATGGAGATAGCACATTCGTCACGCTGTAACGGACTGAAAATCACGAGGCTGAAAAGCGCGAATCGCCGCTCAACAAAGTTTACTAACATGAAGGGTGGTGCCATTCGAATGGAACTTCCCCTTTATAGTGCCGTCGTACGTGTTGTACATCACTGCGCTTTGCTTGAGCGTTTTTTTTAATGATCGTATGGATGCAAGACAGGCTTGAGAGGAAACATGAAAAAAAAACAACGAGAAAAACGTCGGTTAAAAAAAAGGCATGAAAAACGATCGTGCGTACGCCGCATAAGGCGTGCACTCTCCTCTATCTTTAATGGCCTACTGGACAGACCTGAAGCCTCACCAATCAAATATGATAGAGCTCCCAGAGCCCCTGATAATAATCCACCAAGAGATATCATACGTTGTCTTCCAAACTTCAGTTTAAAGGAAGAAATCCTGCAAAAAGCCAGATCGAACGATCGGGTCATATTTAATGAAATGGAAATTCAGCTCTTCCAAGATCTATCCCCCATCACTTTAAAAAACAGAAGAGCCCTGAGACCCTTGCTTGAGGCACTGAAGGAGAAGGGAATTAGTTATAGGTGGAAATTCCCCTTTGCTCTCCAGGCATCATACAGCGGCAAACAACATCTACTAAAAACTCTGGATGATTTGCAAAAGTTCTGCGACAGCCTGCAGATTGCTCCCGTAGACCTTCCTGACTGGTACACAGAGTTCCGCATACCTCCGGCAATTAACAATGTACCTCACATGCAAGGTCCTTCTCCTGCTAAGTCCCCATACCACTCAGGTCAGTCATGCTAATAAACAACTAAAGCCCTGTACACACGATAGGTTTAACCAATGAAAACAGATGGACTTTTTTCATCGGACAAACCGATCGTGTATGGGCCCCATCGGTCTTTTTTCCATTGGTGTTTAAAAATAGAACATGTTTTAAATTTATCCGATGGTTAAAAAACCGATAGCAAATTACTATCGTCTGTGGGGAACTCCATCGGATAAAAAACCCACACATGCTCAGAATCAAGTCGACGCATGCTCAGAAGCATTGAACTTAATTTTTCTCGGCTCATCTGAGTGTTTTACGTCACGGCGTCTGGAACGGTCGGTTTTTTGACTGATGGTGTGTAGGCAAGACTGATGAAAAACCATAGGAAATCTGATCGTGTGTACAGGGCTTTAGACTAATGATCACTGACACCTGTAACAGCTGTTTACCAGAACCCACTAACCTGAAGTATGGATAATGGGACTTCCCATAATTCCTACCAGCTCAGGAAAAAAAGTGATGCTTAACCATGTTGTTCTTGTTTTCCTTTTTTTTTCCAATTTTTTTTTTCTTCTCTATTTTCTTATCTTTACCTTGAGATAGCTGTCAGGAGCTTGCCCTTTCCCAATCTCCTTTAAAGAAGACGGTCGGCAAGAAGTACTTCCACTCTAAGTGACTTCAAGTTGTGGGTATGATGAAAGTGTAACATAACTGTGAGTACTTCCCACGGCGCATATCCCACTACAAGACGCAATCAAAAAAACTAGTATCGCTTTTCAATGACTGAACTCGGTCTGAATTTCAAATGAGGCTCCTTTGTATGTACTACCCTCGTTTGACCGCATGATACATATTAGTTGGCTTTGTACCAAAGGGGAGAAGAGAGAGGAAAGAAGGGAGAAGGGGAGAGGGAGAAAGAGAGAAGAGAAGAGAAACTTAATTTGAGCAGTTACTGCTCAGTTGGTTAAAATAAGGATACTCGTCTCATTCAATCCAATGCCACTATGGACAAATGTTGTCACCACTTCTATATTCTTAGTTATCTGTTCTAATTAATGTTCTAGTTTTTGTCCATAGCGGAGACAAGGTCAGACTGCACCAGCTCCTGGGGCACTCAACTGTTGCTAGCCAGAGAAGTGTTTGTGTTATCTGTTGTTTTGCAGCACCACTTTAATATCTATATAACACTGGTATACAACTCTGAAAGTTAATACTGTTTGTAATCTCCAGATATTAATCTAACTAAATGTCCCCCTGTATATCCCCTCCCTCCCATACAAACAGGGTCAAGACAAATCTCTTTCATTCATGCTCCCCAAACCTAATCCTGCTCAGACTCCCCTCAGTATAATTGTACTTAAAACGTAATTCTTATAAAATCTACATCCAAAAACGTACCTCCCACCCACCCCCAAGAGTCACCTTGGGTGTTTTTCTTATAACAACACCTACTGGCTCGGCGCCCAACGGGCGATTACTAGAGCTAAGACTCATATCAGGTATCCCCACACCTGCACTACTGAACTTGATTGACACCCCAATTGTTTAGTCAAACTTCCCTTATCCCCTGTATTCTATCTTACCTTCCTTATTCCTTCTTTTCCTCCTACCCCTTTCATAGCACCCCCACCTTTTTTTTTTCTAGCCACGTACCAAAGCCAGCTATACAATGTCATACTCCTCCTTAGGCAAAACTCCTACAATATTATCTCACAATGTGAACGGCCTTAATATCCCAGAGAAGCACTCCAAACTTCTCAAAGAACTCAAAATGGTTAAAACGGCCATAGTATACATACAAGAAACACACTTCAAAGGCCAAAATATACCCAAAATTACAGACAGACAATCTTTTCACGCCACAAACCCATTAGCTAAAACAAAAGGAGTTAGCATATTGATAAATAAAAATGCACCGTTTGAACGCAAACAACTAATAGACCCAGAAGGCCGATTTATTTTTCTAAAGGGTACATGGGAGGGCTCTCCTATCACCTTGGCAAATGTATATTTCCCAAACAAGTCGCACATAACATTCTGTAACAAAATAATTAATGAACTAAAATGGTTCGCAGAAGGTTGCATACTCTTGGGGGGGGACTTTAACATACCCCTTTCCCCACTCCAGGACACTTCAACTGGACACTCTCATTTTCCCTACAAAATTCTGAAACGCATTAAACTGCTACTACAATCACTAGCTCTAGTAGACTCATGGAGATCAACTCACCCTACTGAGAGGGACAACTCATTCTTTTCTTCACCCCACAAAAGATATTCGAGAATAGACATGATTTTTATCTCACAAAGAGACCTATCTAACCTAGTTAGAGCAGAAATTGGAATTATTGCTCTATCAGATCACGCTCCCACAGCTATTACAATGACATTCAGCCCACCCAAAAGCACTACTTTTAACTGGAGACTCAATGCCACACTGCTGACTGACCAATTGATACAAGACAACATTTATGACTCCATTAAAACATACTTCACGAACAATGTCAATATGGACACAAACCCCCTGAACAATTGGGAGGCCCATAAAAGTGTGATCAGAGGGGAATTTATAAAATAGGGAGCGAGAAAGAAAAAAAGAAAAGGAAAAAGAAATCACTGTCCAACACAATAGCCAAACTCGAAACACAGCATAAGCAATCCCTCTCTACCAAGGTAGAAAATGAACTAGCCCACAATAGACACTCACTGAAACAAATACTTAATCTTCAAACCCAAAAATCCCTCTTCTTTAAAAAAAGCTTCTTCTATGAGCATGGTGAAAAAAACGGGAAGCAACTAGCTAGGGCCTTAAAAAATGTCACGACAGCAAATCATATTCATGCCATCTGCAACAAGCAGGGGACTCTTGAGTATAAACCAGAACAAATAGCAAAATCATTCTATAACTTTTACTCCACACTTTATGACTTGCCACCACAACAAAAACCCCTACATACAGTATACAGACTTCAAAAGAGGAAACAATCCAAAATTTTCTAATAAATAGTAAACTCCCAACCTTACAAGAAGATATAAATACCTTAGATGAGCCTATTTCAGACACACAACTACAAGAGGCGATTAAAGAATTAAATTCAGGTAAAAGCCCAGGTCCTGATGGATTTACATCCCAATACTATAAGACTTTTACGCTATTACTCACCAATCCCTTACTCAAAGCTTTCAACTATTTAGCCAAAAACAATCACGATTCCAACTCCTTGTTAGCGGCACACATAGCGGTAGTACCCAAACCAGACAAAGACCACACGAACTTTAGACCAATTTCACTTCTGAATGTGGACATCATGCTGTTGGCGAAGATATTGGCCAATAGATTGAAACCACTTATTTCCAAAATCATAGGTCCAGAACATGTTGGCTTTATGCCAGGCAGGGAAGTCAGAGACAATATAACCAAGTCTCTGAACCTCATACACTATGCACGTAGCTCGAAACTCGAGGGCCTTCTCCTGTCTATGGATGCGGAGAAGGCCTTCAACAGAGTTTCATGGGATTATATGATGGCCACTTGCTCCCACATAGGATTGGGAGGGAATATGCAAAACTGGATTAAGGCCCTTTACCACAACCCACAAGCTAAAATTAAAATCAATAGTATATTATCAGACCCAATACAAATTCATAACGGCACATGTCAGGGGTGCCCCCTCTCCCCCTTACTCTTTATTCTATCACTTGAACCCCTCATTAGAACTATCAATCTATCACCAGAAATTAATGGTTTCACTATTCACAAAAGAGAATATAAAATAGCTGCTTACGCAGGTGACCTTCTTTTCTTTATAACCCAACACCACATATCCATCCCTAATCTCACTAAAATATTCAAAATATTTGGTTTCATCTCCAACAAGTAAATCAAACTAAATCTGAAGCACTCAACCTCAACCTGCCTCCCGACAAATACAACCTACTTAAAAGCAACCACAATTTTAAATGGGAACAGAGCACCCTCAAATACCTGGGAAATTAAATTAACTCCATCCATTGACACACTATTTTCTGCCAACTTTACCCCGTTACTAAAATCTATCACTAATGGCTTGCAAAAATGGACCCCTAAGCTCTTTTCATGGTTTGGAAGAGCTTCAATACTAAAAATGACGATCCTCCCGAGACTGTTGCATTTTTTCCATGCACTGCCAATCACAATACCTAATTCCTATTTCTCAAACCTACAAAAAATACAGAGAATATTTCTATGGGCAGGCAAGAAACCTAGGATAAACCTACGCCTTCTCACACTCTCTAAAAGCAAAGGTGGGATTGGTCTCCCAGACTTTAAAAAATATTACTATGCCTCCCATATTACCAGGTTAATTGACTGGCACTGTCACAGCCAAAACAAAGACTGTGTACAATTAGAGCATGACCACAATAAACAACACATTCTATACTATCCTTGGACTATACACTCTAAACTTACCAAGAAAATAACACACCCATTGGTAGCTACCACACTAAATATATGGCACAGGATAGCTATCCCATATAAACTTGCCACTATACCGGGCCCCCTATCCCCGATTGCCAAAAATCCTGACTTCCCACCGGGTATGAACCAGAGGAGGCTCCCGTCACCTGATCTTACTACCAAATTCTTGGTCTCACACTGTATCTCAGGGAACAGAGTTTAATGGTTAGAAACACTACAATCCGAATTTGGGGATTTGTTCCCAGGCCCTTGGTTCTACATGCAGTTGAAAGTAAACAGTAAGCACAAATTCTCATACTGCAGACAATTGACTCCACTGGAGCAAATTTGTTATAACAGAACTCAGGTCCTGAAGACGACCTCCTTAGCCTACACATGGTTGAACCAGCCATCCACAGTCGCACACAACAAACACAGAGAAAAGTGGGAAAATGATCTAGGCTTCACACTCAGCGATGCTCAATGGGAAAGAGCCTGTATACTTGCACATAAATGCTCACTAAGCACAAAATACCAGGAAATTTCCTATAAAATCATAACACAGTGGTACATAACTCCACAAAAAGCTAATAAATGGTCATCCACTGAGTCCGATATCTGTTGGCGCTGTGGCGGGGATACAGGTTCTTTTATGCACATCTGGTGGGAGTGTCCCCCAATCCTTGACTACTGTGAGCAGATCTCAAAATGGATTAATCATATTACTGAAACTAAGATAAACCTTACTGCAGCTGCATGCCTATTACATATTAATCATTTTACACTTAGTAAGTACAAAAAGTCGTTATCAAGGCATCTCTTAACTGCAGCAAAAACCCTAATTCCACTTCATTGGAAAACCACTAGAGCCCTGACGGTCAGGGATTGGTTGGACACAGCCCAATATATGTATGAGATGGAAAAGATTGTGGCAATGAAAAAAGAAAACAGTAAGAATTTTAATAAAACATGGCAACCTTGGGTATTATTTAGATTTACTCTTACTCTGATGGTCCCGCACCCCCCTCATCAGGAAGTACATGTCATTATTGCAGTCCTGCAATGAGTCTTTAACCTACGATACACGAGACAGGATGTACTAAAAGACATAGTAAGGGGGCGCATACGCAGCTCGTAGGATGGCGAACGAACTTGACTAGAGCTCCAGCCTCACCTCCTGCATCCGAAGCTCCCGCTCCGCTACACTAGAGATTTTTGCTCCGGGAGCCACCTCCACTGAACCGGGAACCCCTCAGCTACCTGCCGAACGTTGTATGGGTAAGATCGGCGACCAGAGGCACATATACCAGACACGATCCTCACAGGCCGCATCGCAACCCGCGTGCCACATGGAAAAATACCTGCTTAGGCCGCAGTCCCCGGCCTCAATTTCTACGACAGAAGCCACAGATCAGCCAGACGCACTCCCGCTGGTCGATCCCTCATTGTTTATAGATAACCCCCCTGCCTTCTCACATAACAGCTCCTCGCAGCACCCTCCAATGACGTCCTTGGTAACTGTAGATGTCCTGGACCTGAAACTGCAGACATTGCTCCAGAGTATCACTCACAACGTTGCAAAGGAGGTTAATAAACTAGCTCACGAACTGAGAGGGGAGATTGACCAGCTAGGGGAAAGAACAGACACCCTTGAAACAAAACTAGATGAGGTGGTGAATTATGTACAAGCCTTAGAAGAGGAGAATGCTAACCTAAAGAATGCAGTACTACAACTGCAGGTGCAGCAAGAAGACCTCGAGAACAGAGAACGTAGGCAAAACCTCCGCATACGGGGAGTCCCTGAGTCTGTTGTTGACAAGGACATTAGGCCATACTTGCTAGCCCTGTTTAACTCCCTGGCACCCAATATTCCGGACATTGATCTGCGTTTCGACAGAGCACATAGATCACTGGCCCCTAAACCTCCTCAGGGTGCTAATCCCAGGGACATCATAGTTCGCTTTCATTTTTACGAAAGTAAAGAGGCCCTGACAATCGCCACAAGAAACAAACCTAGAGTGGACTTTAGGGGGACAAAGATACAAATCTTCAGCGACCTATCGCCCATAACGCTAAATAAAAGACGCAACCTTCGCCCTATTACTGCCCACTTACAGCACCACCACGTACCCTATAGATGGGGCTTCCCCTTTCGTCTGACGGTGACCAAGGATGGCGCGCAACACACCCTGAGGGACCTCCAGGAAGGTGAGTCCTTTGTCAGGAGCCTGGGACTCCCCCCTGTTCCTGAGGAGGATCTGCAAGCTCAATTCCCACCCTCTAGACCTCTGTCAACACCCGGGAAGATGTGGACCCCGGTCCATCACAGACCCAGAAAAACCACGTTCACCCCACAAGGGAACACATCTTCTAAAGGCCCCACCTGAAATATCCACGGACCCTCACGTCTGGTATGTAATCCTTTTTCTCCTGTCCCCCAATCTACTTAAGTCACAGAGGCCCTGATGTTGGGCCTATGCAATCCCTTTGAAAAGTCTCTGGGCTCAGAGACCGGGGTTTTCCCCCTTCTACTTGTTCATCCATGGGCGACTGCCCTCAGGGACAACTACAGTTCTACGGTTCCCACTTAACTTTGACTTTTTCTACATTTGCTTTTTCGGATCAGGTTGAGGCCGGTTAGCTCGGCCATGCGAGCTGCTGTGTTTCCCCCAATATGGTCGTGTTTTTTGACCATAATCCCTTGGAGATGAGTTTCTCCTCGGGCACTCTACCTATATGGTATGTCGTTTTTGTTTTACTCTTTTTTCTTTTTGTTCTCCCATGTTTTTTGGGGATCCTTTTTGATCCCATATTTACCTACGTTAGAATCTTCTATTCACGAATGTATGTTATATTACATGTTTTCATATCGTTAGGGTTGCACGGAGGTCTATTTTTTGAACTGCTCAGAAAATGTTTCTATGTTTTTATTCCCATGTTCTTTCTATATGGGTTTAAACATACAATTGTGCAAAGTCTTTTGTCTACAATATGGTATACGCTTAATGCATTTTACACGAATGTAATGTCAGATTTTTCCCCATTCTGCACCTATGGCAGTTAGTGTCTTCTCATGTAACGTTAAAGGTCTAAATTCCATCCGGAAGAGATGGCTTGCCCTTAAAGAGTTCAAAGCATCTAATGCTGAGGTGATCATGGTCCAGGAGACACATTTTAGGGCGGGGGGCTCTTTCAAATTTGCTTCTAGGCACTACCCCACAACTTTTGTGGCGTCTTCTCCCTCTGGAAAAGCTGGAGTGGCGATTCTCCTTAAAAGCTCATCCACCATACAGGTGAAATCCTCATATTTGGACCCCCAAGGTCGCTTTATCCTCCTGGACTGTGGTCACCAAAATACTTCTTTTACTTTAGCGAATGTATATGTTCCCAACACAGGCCAAATTGGTTTTCTTGACACTTTCTTTGACAAACTACACAAATATGCCCAACCCTTTCAGATTATTGGGGGCGATTTTAACTTGTGCATGTCTCCAATTAGGGATAGGGCCGCCCTTTTTCAAGACAAACCTCCACTACAGGCACATAAATCTTCCTCCTCGTTCCGCAAAATAATTAGAACAAATAGACTGTTTGATTCTTGGAGGGTAAAACACCCGACAGCCAAACAGTTTACCTTCTTCTCTCCACCCCACAAGCTGTACACGAGAATTGACTATTTTTTCATCTCTGCACCCCTATTGCCATACCTGGTTGACGCCAACATTCTCCCAATTACATGGTCTGACCATGCTCCCATCACTATAGACCTCTTATTGTCCTCACCCACGCCTAGGAGATGTCACTGGCGCCTTAACGAGTCACTCCTAAACTCATCTAAGACCCATTTACCACTACAAGACAAACTGAATGAATATTTTCAGATAAATAAAGACTCAGTGTCGGAGATCTCTGTTCTGTGGGAGGCACATAAGGCGTTCTTCAGAGGTGAATGCATCGCAACTGGATCTCGCCTTAAAAAAGACCGTGTTTTGCAGAGATCGACTTTACTGACTCAGTTATTAGAAGCTGAACAAAAACTTCTCGGACGCCCCACGATGGAGGGTCTCAGAGCCGTAACAGCACTACGGAATCGTATCAAAACATTAGATTCGGCAAGAATCACTAAATCCATGCTCTGGGCAAAGCAAAAATTTTATGAATTTGCCAACAGACCCCATAGGATGCTTGTCCAAATTCTGAAACCACGCCCCCACTCATCTTTACCCGACTTCTTAACACAACAAGACGGTAAGCCCACATATTGCCCTAGAATTATGGCTAATGTATTCAGAGACTTCTATAAGAAACTATATAATTGCCTATCCACAGACCCGACCACTCAATTCACACAAGATAAGTTTAACAATTTTATGGACTCTTTTAAGCTTCCCACTCTGTCCCCAGACGATCGCTCAAGTCTAAATGCACATGTGTCGGTTGAAGAGATCACTGCAGTTATTAAACCGCTACCGACTAATAAAACCCCAGGGCCGGATGGTCTTCCCTACTCCTACTATAAAAAATTCCTCCCCACCATCTTACCCTACATGGAAAAACTTTATGCCTCTTTAATGAACGGAAAAATCCCCCACGCTCAATTCCTACATGCGTTCGTCACGGTGATCCCCAAACCAGGGAAAGACCCATCCTTACCTGACAACTACCGCCCCATTGCTCTCCTAAATTCTGACTATAAAATTTTTACAAAAATACTTGCCAACAGACTGTCCCTGCTCCTCCCCAAACTAATCCACAGAGACCAGGTCGGTTTTGTGCCATCCAGACATGCTGGGGACAATACTAGACGAACCATAGATTTAATAGACCTCCTGATCAAAACCAAGCGACCGGCTATAATTCTCAGTTTAGACGCACAAAAAGCGTTTGATCGCCTGAATTGGTCATTTTTGTTCGCTACACTTTCAAGATTTGGTTTCTCGGGTTCATTTATACAAGCATTAAAGGCACTATACTCTACTCCTACGTCTCAGGTACAGTTGGCCTCCCACGCCTCGGCGTCATTCCCCCTTAGCAACGGTACTAGGCAAGGTTGCCCACTATCGCCCCTGCTCTTTATTTTAAGCCTTGAGCCCTTGGCAGCAGCCATACGCGTCCACCCGGACATTAAGGGAGTGACGTTGAGGCGTCTGGAATACAAATTATCTCTTTTTGCAGATGATGTGCTGCTGACAATTACCCACCCACACATTTCTCTCCCCTCTCTCCATTCAACCTTACAAACCTTTGGCCATATCTCCGGATTCAAAATTAACCCGACTAAAACCGAAGCTTTACCCATTAATATTCCGGCTGACCTTCTTCTAACCCTGCAAACCAACTTCAAGTATAGATGGTGCATGCAGTCCCTTCAGTATCTCGGTGTACATCTATCCCGATCGTACTCCACTCTCTACCAAGAAAATTTCCCCCCCCTCTTCTCAGACATCAACAAGCTACTTAAAAAATGGACAACACTCCCTGTCTCTCTCATTGGTAGAATCAACGTTTTGAAGATGTCTATTCTCCTCAAGCTGCTGTATATTTTCGAAACACTCCCTGTAGCAATCCCATTGACCCAACTTAAATTACTTCATAGGAACTTTCTGAATTTTATATGGAATAACAAGTCCCACAGGATTGCCAGTTCGGTTCTCCTGGCCCCCCGCTCACGTGGGGGGCTGGGGGCACCGGATGTAATCAAATATTATTATGCTACTCACCTCAGAGTCATTTCCTCGTGGACATCTCGCTATGCATCAAACAGATGGTCAGAAATCGAGATAAATATTACTTCCCCTGCACATCCATGTAGTCTACTTTGGCCCTCTTCAGATAAATTTACATCTCAAATACGGAAGATCTGCCTGAGCCCTATGATATTCACACTCTCAATCTGGAAACGCTGCTCAAGTAAATATGCTCTATCTTCCCAATGCCCCCCACTGATAAACATTTTATTTAACCCAGAAATTCCCGACAGCTTATCCTATGACTCCATGATGCCGTGGACCCAGGCAGGCATATTTCAATTGCGACATCTGGTGCATCCAGTAACACGCACTTTACTCCCTTTTTCGGTACTGCAAGCCAAACATAACTTACCGAACACACTACTCTTTTCTTACTTGCAGGTAAAACATTATTTTGTATCTAGATCACCCAAATTGACCCTGGTGGTTCCTACAGAATTTGAAAAGCTATGCTCGTATGGCCCACATGAACCTCAACAAATTTCTTGCATCTACAAGATCCTCCAGAGCACTGATCTCATTTCTGAACAGACCCACTCATATATGAGGAAATGGGCCCAGGTCCTTCATAGTCCTATCTCTATAGCTCAGTGGGGGGCGATATGGGATGCTACCTCTAAAGTCTCCAGATGCGTGGCCCAGAGGGAAACGGCATACAAAATCTTAATGTTTTGGTACAGGACCCCTGAATTTCTAGCAACTCATAAACTAGCTCCATTTAGTCACTGTTGGAGGTGTGGCTCCTCTGTGGGCTCGCACTTCCACATATTTTGGGAATGCCCTGTTTTGGTCCCCTTTTGGACCAATGTTCATGCCTTGGTGGAAAAGATATTGGAGATCCAGATCCCTTTCCAACCCATACACCTGCTATTAGGCTTACCTCTTCGGAATACCACCAAAACTATTAACAAACTACTGACATTCATCTTACTAGCAGCTAAACGAGTGATCCCGCAACATTGGCGTTCCACTGTTCCGCCTACCTTTGCGCAATTCCTTTCTGCGGTCACTGATATTCGTAAAATGGAACATATCACGGCAATCATAGAGGATGCACTACCAAAATTTGAGGTCATTTGGGAAAAATGGGATACATCGGAATATAATAATTCGGAATACTAGACCCTCACACCGAGATAAGGAAATGGTCTTTCTGGGATCACACTGTATGTTCAGGAAATTTTAGCTCCAGTTCCCATCACTGATTGCCTTCGTGTTAACATGATACCTTGATATGCTATTAAATACCACATTACCTCCCCTTTACGTGACCCTTACACTGTCTAATGGTTCACTCAAACGACTCGTTTTCTACCCTTGTTATATAACTTTATGTCTGCACATGCAAGTTGTACAATGTTCATATTTGCTGATTGTGATATATGCTTGTAATGCCTCATAAAAATTTACATAAATAAACAATTTAAAAAAAAAAACAAAAAAAAAACACTATCTATATGTGATTTCAATTCCACTGTTAACGGACATTGTTATATCAGAACATGTTATTTTGTAATTCCATTGTCAATTGTATGCTTTAATTTTCATTCAATAAAATACCTTTGATTGTGGAAAAAAAAAAAAAAAAAGATTGGTAAAGGTTATTTGTTTAAAGAAGGGAAACCTAGGGTTAAGGTTTTAAGGTTAAATGTACATTGTGAGGTAAAATTTACTGAAAGCTTGTCACCAAATTTTTTTTTAGGAAACAGATATATGATAACAGGTTGGTTTTTGAAATTTTGTATCTATTATTTGTGTCACCAAGTGACATATTTTTAAATGAGGGAGAACCAGACTAAGAATGTGAAAACTCATATTGAGCCGAAAAGTGGCCACAGTGAAGAAACTATTATTCTCACTTAATTCTGCTCTCTGTGGCGAGTAATTAATTGATGTCTGGGGTCCATGGCTTAGTCAGTTTTTGTCTAAAGGAGCTATACTAGTGACCTTACTTTAAGGAGTATGGTCAATTTTTCTAATACTGCGTATAAATGATTGTGGAAAGGACTTCACAGTGTTTCACAGCGATTCTCCACAGAAGCCCCCACCCTCTGTGTTTCTGTGAAGCAGGGAGTATTTCACGGTGCTGCGTAGGGAGGATTGCTGATTTTTCCTACCCCCTCTCCCTTGCGCTCATGTCGGCTGAGTGTGTGGGGGGGGGGGGGGAGGGTGTGGTGGAGATTTTTCAAATCCATATTTATAACAAGAAGCTTCAAGGGAACTCTCTAATTAAAAGGACTCTACGTGTATATATGGATGTATATGTTTTTACAATACTTCATTATTAATGTGACTTAAATTTATCTTTCAATGACTTTATAGTGTTAGAACATGTTTAGAATCAACAGCATACCCAGCTGTGTTATTTCATCTGACAAAAGCCTCTTATCTGACCATTTGTTGGCATACTGATGTTACTTCTGTTGTAGAAAATGTTATTAATGTATGTTGTCAGATGTCCCCCAGTGTCGGTTTTGTTGTAATGCGCCTATTTGAACTTATTCGCACATACAGACGTTGGTGGAAGACCGATGGTGGGAAAAACCTTCCTGTGGACACAGTGATGTTTGCTCCTTTTAGGGATATTTGTTTTATGCCTCGCCAAGGGACTGGCCACTTCTTGGCGCTGGCATTAAATGACTCAGAGCGGACAGATCTGCATCCACAGGAACTATAGCATAACTATACGACAATTGTGGTCCATTGAGCCATAATTGTCGTATGGTTCCCGTCATTGGAAGCAGTGCATGTCACTGCTAGTCTATTTGAATGTATACATGTCTGTAAAATGTTCTTTTGTTGTATTCATGTGTTGTATGTATTTAAATAATCCTGTTGGAAGGGATATTCTGATATGGTCATCTGCTGGGTGGAGCTCACACCCTGTGAGCTCACTTCCTATGGAGGAGATCACATGTTGTGACATCACTTCCGGCTGGGAGTTTAATAAAAGCCTTTTATAGGCGTCGACGGTCAGTGAGGCTGTGATGACGAGATGAGAAGGACAGTCTGGTAATGCTTCTTGATTTGTATGAATGGGGCTCGAATGAAGGGGAGAGAATCTTAGGTTAACATGCATTATATCATTGAGACAAAATGTGTTACTATTTGAGACACGATATCTGGCTGTATGCTCTGCGTACAGCCTAATTTCGCGAACAGAATGGCGGGCCAAAGGTAGGACTAATTATGGCCTCTTTGAGCATCAGATCAGCAGAGGGGGAGTATGGATGCACGATATGATGTGTGGAGAGGCTGTGCTTTGTAAAAGAACAAATTTTTCATCTTTTTGAAATAATGCTGTGAATTTGGATTGTGTGTGTGATTTTGATAGGAGAGAGATTGTCTGTAAATCCGATCGTAGGTGCCTGCGTGCCTGTGCGGGATGCATATGGAAACTGTATATTGTATATGAAATGTAGGTATAGCTGTGGTATTTAGTGCAGCCTGCACTGAGCAGTTTGTAAGTAGATGATCGTTTGGGTGCCATGTGGCTTGGGGGAAGGGCTTGCCCACTGCTTACAATGGAGAATGTTTTGTGTTGGAAGGGCTACACCCTGAGGGATGATAATCTGATGTACAAGCAACAATATACTGTATGTGTGTAGTGTTTGTTATTTCTATGAAAAATAGAAATGGAAAGAGTGTGATTTTTGCCTTTGTATGGGACAAAGACACATGTCCCCATAAGTGTAAAAATAGTTAAAGTAAAGGGTTTGGTTTTTGAGTTGAAAGTTCCTGCCGCATATTCAAGTGGCCAGGCATTGCTATGGAAGCGAGGCCACTGTGTGTGTGTGAACTTGGGTAGGGACAGGAGTGTATGTTTTGAGTTGTGTTTCATATAACTAACATTTCTTAAATGTGCTGTTAAGTTGGCCAAAGGGTCTGATTTGAAGTAGCGTAAAGTGTGCGTCTATGGTCGAGTGTGAATCTTAATTGTGTAGTCTTTGTGGAGAATTTTTTTTTTGATTTTCTAGTGAAGAGATCCTGGTTTTGGCGGGAAAAACTGCATGTGGCGGCCATCTTGTCTGCCCTGCTGCCATGGTCGTCGGCAGCCATTTTGAGAGGCTTCCTATAGGGGAAGGTGCAGCCACCTTTCCTTTGGGTGTGATACCATATGACCGTGCTGTGGCATTCGTCTTCTATCTTGCTGGTGGAATTTCTCAGCCTTTGGGGCAGATTTTGATGTTTGGTGCGAATTGAGTAGTGCAGACTTTTCTGTGTTGGAATCTGGTGGAGACCATTTTTGTTTTCCTTTGTGTGTGGGAACCCATGTGGTCTTGTGTTTTTAAGGATTTTGTGTCGTTTGTCCTGTAGGTCATCCTAGAGAGGAAGCTGCTCCAATTCATTTGTGTGTGTGTGGTCTGTCCTGTTTTAAAAAGGTGATTTAGAGGCGCAGTTCTTAACGTTTTTATCCGGGAGAACCCACATTTTGAGGGATTTTTCGCTTTATGCAGTTTGGCCTGTGGGTCGTCCCAGAGTAGTGAGACACCAGGGTGACATACTGAGAGGCTGTTTTTGTTTAATGTTAAATTTGCTAGTTTAAATAGTTTTTCTAAGCATCGCCTCTTGAGTTGAGTAGCGTGGTATCTTGATATAGTGCGGTCTTACCCCGAGGGGTCCAGACGCACTTGCGGACACATGCACATGCTGGGGCCCATTTATGGATGGGATCTGGTTGACCTACCAGCATGTCTTTGGAGTGTGGGAGGAAGCCGATGCAGACACAGGGAGAATATGCAAACTCCATGCAGATGGTGTTAGGATGGGGATTTTTCTGTTTTCATTTAAGTAAATGTAAGCTATTGCAGGGTTAGCTGACTTTGCAGTATATGAGCCGCGGTTTTTGTATTGGATTGCGTTTTTAGGTGAAAACTCTACTTTACACTGAATTTTCATAGAATGTAAGACTAACTTTAACTGAGTTTTTGTACAGTGGTGTGTGTTTTTATGTTTAAATATTTGGGCATTTCCCAGAAGGCAATTCATTGTTTTTGAAGCTTGTACTGTATAGCCATCTTTTGGCAGGAGTTTGTATTTGAGTCTCAACTTGTGGTTTGACTTCCAGGGGATGTTTGGGTCAGGGGGGGATTCCCTCCCATTTGAAAGAGGGGGGTTTGTTCCATCATTTCCTTGACAAAGGTTTTTTTAAATTGTTGAAATATATATGATGTTTAGCCATGGATTTTTTTGGTGTCTTAATAGACAAGGTGATGGGGCTTGGCTCCCCCCTCCCCCTCCCTCTTCCTGTACGTTGATATGTAAATAAACTAGTTTGTTTTTTTTGAGAGCTGAGCATGCCATAGGAAGCTCTTTTCAGCATTTATGTATCAGCAGGAGGTTGGTGGGAAGAGTTTGGGGTTTTCTGAAAGGTTGGGCAGTGAGATTTGTGCTTGGAAGGAAAATGGAAAGCATTTTGGCGTTTAAAAATGTTTTATATTTTGTTCCAGTTTTGTGAAGTTTTGTACTGTAATACAGTCTTGGGTAGAGAGCAAACAGGGGGGCATCACCATTATTGTTGTAACATCTAGATACAGAGAGAAGCCACATTGTTCCGCAGGTGGTAAACGGGCGTTAGTGTTCTGTGTGGTTTAGTCTGGCGACGCAGGGTATGGGTGTATAGCGAAAAACGCTTGTATATGCATACACTGTGAGGGGTAGAGGCCTAAGTCGGGGGTTGATCTGTGGTTGTTGCTGTAGTTCCAAAAGTGTTGGGACAACAAGCCATAGAGTTGATGCCTTGGTTAGGGTTTCTGGTTGGGGGACGGAGTGCTCTCCGAAATGGGTGCAACGGTTTACCCTGGACGCAGGGTTAAAATGATAAGCCGATTCGAAGCGCCATGGACACAAGGAGGTCTGTGCAAAGGGAAGGAATGGAGGCTTCCCACAGTCAGACGGTCACACGGTGCACGAAGCCTAGTTTTGGGGCAAAGGCCTTTGAACCCCAAAAAGATTAACATAGGTGGTCCAAGGATACTATTTTGGGTATCCCTCTGGAGTGGATGTAGTTGAGCTGTGGCTTCAGAAATCTGTAATGATGAGTGTTGATGGAGGTGTAGTACACGCTATTGTGATTCTCAGAGAAGGAACGCGGCTAAAATTCTCATGCTCGTTTGTTTGAACTTTGTATGGCTGGTCCATGCAAGGTTCTCGAGCTGCTCTCATGTTTTTCCCATTGTATTTTTTTCTATTACTGAAAGAGTGAATGGAGAATTCTGGCTGTTTTTTATTTATTTTTTATTTTGTTTTTGGAAACTATGAAGTATCTCCCCCACATTTGTATCGGAATGTTTGTATGTAGTAGCGTGAATATGTTCGAACTTACCACGGCGATCCTCCGATGCGTCGTGGCGGTTGCATTTTTGTAGGAACGGGAAAAGTAAGGGTTACAGAAGGTTTTCATCTAATCGGTTTTGAAAGAATGTCATTGACAATTTACCAATGTACAGGAATGTCGTTATTGTTTGCCATTCTTTGCAGGTTAAATATGAAGAATAGAGTAATGATTTTGCTTATAAGTATTTTTCTGATCCAAAAGGAGCTTCCGAAAGTGTATGTACATAGAGAGCAGGTGTATGTAGACAGCTGTACACATGGATAAATACATGAGCCTAAGGAGGTAAAAGTATCATAGGCTATTTCATGGTTTCTTTTTTCCTGCACCACGCATTTCTTCCTTCAGTCTGTAATGAGGAAGGAAATGGGGGGAGAAGTGATAAATGTAAGAATGACAGTTTTTTTTTTCAAACTAATAACGTCAACCTCGGGTGCTATTGAAATCAATAGGCAGCGATTTGTAATGCGACTTTGTGTCCAAAGTCGCATGGCAAATTGCATCAGTGGAAACGGGGACTAAATCACACTGAATTATCTGGATGTATGTGAATCTATCTTTCTGGGTAAACTACTATCAGGGGATTGTAAGCTTTGTAATTAGATCTGTAAACACTGGCTAAATTGTAACTGCTAAAAATCATATTGCAATTAGGTGGGCATCAGTTAAACTGCCTCCTGCACTATAAGCAATTATAGGGTCTAATCAAGCTTAACGCTTGGGAAGCCCTGTGATACTGTCATTTCTTTTAGAATACTTTGGAAAAGTCCACGGGGGGGATTAAACTATTTAGTTTGGAAAATCTCTGGGCTAATTTTTTGAAGTACTATAGTCAGAGCAGAGATTGTTCTGGCAAGTAGTGAAAAAATATCAGCAACGGTGACAGGGGCAGTACCTGTCAACCCAATCATTGGTCAGAGCGTAGCTAACTTTGAAAAAATCAACTTATAAGAGGTGGCGGGATCAGTTCAAGGTCCATTGTTTTTACCCACAGGAGGGTTTAAATCAACCTTCCGGTCCAATAGAAGGTTAATGTGGCCTGCAATTGACAGGACGAACCACACATCTTTGCGGAAAAAGTGGGAGAATGTGGGCCTTGAGTTTGGAAATATGCAATATTGGGGATCGCTGGACTGGGAAACTGTATTTTAAAAGAAAAAGGTACTGTTAAGCCAAACGCTTGGGAAGCCCTGTGGTACAGTCACCACGGGAAGAATAAATGAAAGAGATGCTTGGAGTGTATGGATGGTAGCATACAACTGATATTTTTATTAGGGACAAGCAGGGACAGCCACTAAAGGCGGTGGTAGTCCACACCCCCAGAGTAGTGACAGTGATGAACAGGGGGACGAGGAGGAACCTTACTAAACCGATGTTATGGATTTAAGAAGCAGTACAGGTTATGATAGAAAAAACATGCTGATTTGTTTGATGTCTAGAGTTCATCTTTGACCTAGCTAAAGTGTATGAAAGTGTGTGTGGAGTATGCAATATACAGTATGTTGTGTCGTGTGATGTGTGTTCTCAGTTGCTGACAGCCCAAATGACCCCCCTTCTTTCCAACCAGATCTGTGAGAATGTAAAACAGATTGTATTGACATGCAAATGACCTGAGCCAAGATAATTATCTGTAATAGTGTTTTTTTAAAGGTGCATTTACTAAAATGTGTTTGTTTTACAGAGACAGTTCTGCGAAGGGTTTTGTTGTGAAATATTATGATTGGTTGATAAATGCTACCGTTAAAAGGTTTATGGCAAGTTGCTAATTTTTTTTCTCACCATGGTGAATACATTTTTTTTTTATTTTTTTTGGGGGGGGGAATTATTGGTATACCATAAAACAAAAAACCACGTGGTATTAATATGTATTAAGTAATACATATTAATAAAAAGTTGAGCTCAACAATTTTTGGTATGTTAAAAAAGTGCACGCTTTATGTAATGTAATGTAAGGTATATTTGTGTTTCATATGCTAATGTCTTGTTACTGGTATATAACCATTGTTTTTTGTTTCCAGGCGAAAAATGGAATGTTTATTACTAACTTTTATTGGTGTTTTATCCCTCGGATTCGATAATTGGGTTTTTTGGCTTTCAGAACAAGAGGAAAATCATAGCCTCCATAGGCAACTTTATAAAAAATTATTTTTTTCTATCACTTGGTTTGTCGGGGTTATGTGGTCTGTTTTATACTTTTTGGCAATCCATTCGGTTGTGTTTTGGACCACCTAGTATGTGTTTTATGTTCTGATCCACTGAGTAGCAGAACCAACTAACTGAAGTCCGCATATTATTTTTTATAAATGAAAAGTTGAGTAAGACTGCAGGGGATAATTGGCACTCTAACACATATGTTAGGCTAAGAAGCATTATAAATCCCTGCCAGGGGTACTGCACTTAGTGGTAAAAGGGTTTTGGGGTATTCTCCAGAGTTTGAAATGGATCAGCCATAGATCCGTTGCATATCTGTTTCCTATTACCAAAGATCAGCAATGCTGATACGTGTAGTTCTATGGCTCTAAAGGGTAATGGTCTGATGTTACTTTGGGCGGACTTGTGTTTAGGACGGCTTAAAACCCCCCCCTGCTGTTATTGTAATTAGTTACACGCCCAACCATGCCTGACTGTACAAGGTTGCATTGCCTTAGGCGAAGGTATGCAAATGTCCCTAGCTATCTGTATGTCCCCAAATGTAGTTGACACCTGTTTCCTTCCGTGTCACCAGGCAATGCTATATTCTCCTAGAGTTTCTGGTTTGTCTGTTTGTATGTGGCTATTTGTTACCAATTGTGTAAATGGTGAATTACTGCGCTAGTCCTAATGGTGTATATCGTATTGTTGCAACTTTATATGTGAGACACACACAGTATAACAAATTTCTAAAGCAATAAGCTGCGCATATACTAAAAATTATCTCTTTAAATTATATGTGCATACAAATAGGGATGTGACCCCCTCTGCGTACAATCTAAATGTAAAAAGAACGGTGCTAAACCGTGATGATTCAACTTCAAACAAGATGATAAAAGTGACCTAATACATGCTTATATACCAAAGTCTCTTTCCCAAATGTCAGAATAGTGAACAAAAACAATAAATTGATAATAATTGAATTGAATTATATGATAAAAGTCTCTTCTCCCAAATTTCTATAGTGATGGTTGATAAACACCCAAAGTGGGAAAAGTAATGGTAGTGTAGCAAAAGGGTCCTCCACCAATAATGTGCTGCCGCTTACCAGAAAGTAAGATCTCTTGTTAGGGAGATCATACACGCTTGGGGCTATTTCCCCAGCCCTAGGTCTTTATATTCTGGTGCCAAAACCTCTTCAGTGATGATAAACACCAAAAAAGGAAAAGTGATGGTATTGTGACAAAAAGAATCCTCCACCAATGATTTGCTGCCGCTTACCAGAAGATGAGATCTCTTTTTAGGGAGATCGTATGCGCTTGGGGCTATTTCCCCAGCCCTGGGTCTTTACACTCTGGTGCTGGACAAACCGCAAAGTTCATAGAAGCATCCGTGTTCATGTTGTGGCATCTGTGGCAGGGGTGAGCATGAAGACTCAACAAGTCTCCAAAATCTATACAAAACCAGGAGAGTTTACATGAACACGGATGCTTCTATGAACTTTGCGGTTTGTCCAGCACCAGATTATAAAGACCCAGGGCTGGGAAACTAGCCCCAAGCGCATACGATCTCCCTAAAAAGAGATCTCCTCTTCTGGTAAGCGGCAGCAAATCATAGGTGGAGGATTCTTTTTGTCACAATACCATCACTTTTCCTTTTTTGGTGTTTATCATCACTGAAGAGGTTTTGGCACCAGAATATGAAGACCTAGGGCTGGGGAAATAGCCCCAAGCGTGTATGATCTCCCTAACAAGAGATCTTACTTTCTGGTAAGGGAGAAAAAGAAAACCAACAATTACAGAATTATAATTGTTATCAGTCACCACATCCCTAATTGCATAGAAAAACAGAAAAACCCCCCTGGAGGTGAGACTTTGGAAGTGACTGACAACACACAAGGATATATCAAAAAATATATAGATTTAATTAATGAGTACAAAAATTCTTACAAAAAACAATCTAGTATAAAACACATGGATTAAATACAGATCCACAAGACTGTTTACATTCAAAAAAGGAAATTTAGACATTTATGGTCAGACCCGACAGCTGTTTCGGTATACCCTTCTTCGGGGGATTTGTAGACATAAAAATCATGGGTTGTCTATGGAGAGACAGGTTTCGTTAAATACATAATTATAATCTGAATAGATATGCTATTATATATACACGAACATACAATAGTATACATAAATAAAAAACAAATAAATAGTATATACAAAAAAATATCTAAATGTTTGCTTACAAGTATTTCCAAAAAATAATAATCGTTCCGTTCGTGGATGGGACACGTGTACTGCTGTAGACATGGGGTGAAAAACAGACACCCCACAATAAAGGGCTCAAGGTCGAACAGGGTCCATAGGACTTCAAACAAGGGTCCCTAAATAGCGACAACCGGCAGGGCTAAGACGGACTCAATATGTTTTATGAGTCTGGTTTCTGCAGGACATTTACAAAGCAAAACAGGGAGACACGAAAAAGGGGGGAAGAGAGAAGAGGCGAATCAGTAGGCCCCCCAAAAAGTTGAGTGACATCCCCCATCAGTATAATTATAGCCTACACCCGATAGAGAAATATATATAGTTAACCTACCAGTAAACCTTTAGATCCACAGAAGGAACAAGAAACTTGATAAGACGTTTACTCAGTAAAAAAGAAAGTCTTATGTCAAAAAGGTTAGCATCGATTATGCATTCCTCTTATAGTGACGTCACATATGTATGTGATTCCAGTGTTCTAATTCCAAAAGGAAAGGATAACTAGATAGATATAAAAGTGGAAAAAGAAAAGAAAAAGGGAGGAATTACCATCGGGTGTTAGGACATCAAAAATTATGTTCTCTCCAAAGAATTTGGTATCGGTAAAAAAGAGAATATATATGTACCTGTGTATCTCCTAAGTGTCCCGACTCCTGCCGTGTCAAGTGCCCGTGCAGATCCCTGTTAGGCCCCATGCACACGAGACACTGTTATTTGCTGTTGAACGCACGTTCAGAGGCAGTTGTACGCTTTTTTCAACTGCTCCTGAACCCATTCAATGTTATCCTATGTGTCCATGCACACACTCTCGTTTTTTGGCGTTTACAAGCAGTTGCGTTTAACCTCGTTTTTCCAGAAGCAAAAAAATGGGTTCAGACGCAAAAGTTTTCCACGTTTCAGACGCTAAACGCTGCTAAACGCGGCTAAACGCGGGTACCGGCATTTTGCCGCGTTTATAAGCGTTTTTAAAGGTGACCTATTTTTTAACATTAGAAATCTCAAAAATGATGGCAAATGATGAAAAACTATTAAAAAATATAAAAGAAAACTGTAATTGCTTGCATTGCATTGTGGACAATCCACAACTTGTGGCAGGTAACGTGGCAAGTGGACAATCAACAACTTGTGTCAGGTGATGTGGCCAGGTGACGTGGCCAGGTGACGTGGCAAGTGGACAATCCACAGCTTGTGGCAGGTGACGTGGCCAGGTGACGTGGCAGGTGACGTGGCCAGGTGACGTGGCAGGTAACGTGGCCAGGTGACGTGGCCAGGTGACGTGGCCAGGTGACGTGGCAAGTGGACAATCCACAACTTGTGGCAGGTGACGTGGCCAGGTGACGTGGCAGGTGATGTGGCAAGTGGACAATTCACAACTTGTGGCAGGTGACGTGGCACGTGATGTGGCCAGGTGACGTGGAAAGTGGACAATCCACAACTTGTGGCAGGTGACGTGGCTAGATGATGTGGCAGGTAATGTGGGCAGGTAACATGGCTAGGTGACGTGGCAGGTGACGTGGCAAGTTGACAATTCACAACTTGTGGCAGGTGACGTGGCCAGGTGATGTGGCACGTGATGTGGCCAGGTGACATGGCAAGTGGACAATCCACAACTTGTGGCAGGTGACGTGGCCAGGTGACGTGGCAGGTGACGTGGCAAGTGGACAATCCACAACTTGTGGCAGGTGACGTGGCCAGCTGACGTGGCAGGTAACGTGGCCAGGTGACGTGGCAGGTAACATGGCCAGGTGACATGGCCAGGTAACGTGGCAAGTGGACAATCCACAACTTGTGGCAGGTGACGTGGCACGTGATGTGGCCAGGTGACGTGGCAAGTGGACAATCCACAACTTGTGGCAGGTGACGTGGCACGTGATGTGGCCAGGTGACGTGGCAAGTGGACAATCCACAACTTGTGGCAGGTGACGTGGCCAGGTGACATGGCCAGGTAACGTGGCAAGTGGACAATCCACAACTTGTGGCAGGTGACGTGGCACGTGATGTGGCCAGGTGACGTGGCAAGTGGACAATCCACAACTTGTGGCAGGTGACGTGGCCAGGTGACGTGGCCAGGTGATGTGGCCAGGTGACGTGGCAGGTGACGTGGCAAGTGGACAATCCACAACTTGTGGCAGATGATGTGGCAAGTGATACGCTAAATACAAGTACACTGCTGCTCTCTCAGCTGCTGCTACTCACTCTGGTCTCACAAACTGGCTGAAATGGTTAAAATTTACTGTTTTTTGAGCTTAGGGAGGGTCTATGATGAAACGCTTATAAACGCAAACGCGGTTAAACGCCGTTAAACGCGGCCGCAAACGCGGCAAAACGCGCGTTTATAAACGCCGGTTTCAGCGTTTAAAAACGTGTGTTCAGCAGAGTTTGCACCTGCGTCTCGTGTGCATGGGGCCTTAGTAGACAGGGGCTTTAAATGGCGTCTAACATCCCGCCGCACCTGCGTAGCAAGGCGGCGTGGAGGGCGTAAGTATGATGACGTCACTGCGCAGAACGTCACATAAACGCGACGCACTCCGAGACGAAACCGGAAACCACACTAAGTCGCGAGCGGAAGTGCGCACGCAAGAGAGGTCCCGCCAGTACGCAAGGAAGACACCACCAACAAGCCCCAAAACAAGAACGCAAATAGCACACAAAATGCAAATCCACCTATCCCTCTGAACCCAAAGCTTAGGAAAAAAGGGGGGAAAGGGAGAAAGAAAAAAAGAGGGGATAAGAAGAAGCCATACCAATATGTTGGAATATATTGTATTTTGTTTTAAAGTCGTAAACACACAGTACAATTCCATATAGTATCTATCAAAGATTGGACCGAATCCAACCATTCAATGCATGAAATGTAACATGCGCATATGTGTCCCAAACGGGACTAGTAGGCTAATATTTGTATATATCAAATATATATATAAATTCTCCCTTTAATTTTAATCCTACGAATCAGATATGGGAATATAGGTGGATGAAAGTTAATTAATTGATTGTGTCAGGCACAAAGTCATGACATACTAAAGAGGGACCCTCCGCGCGTCAAATGCCAGAGAAGGCCCCACTGTGGCAGCAATTGACAAATGACGCGCGCCGACGCATGTATGCAAAAAGTTTTTTGCATCAAAGAGGGGGAAAAAAGAGATTGTGTCAAGAGGCCAAAAACATTGGTCGTCCAGACATCTCATCCCCTACGTGCGTCGTGTGAAGGACAGGGGACCCAATGAGAGTCCAATACAGCAAATACACATGAGCCAAAGACGCAACGAAAAAAAAAAAAAAAAAAGGGTGGGGAGGGAAGGGGGGGAGAAAGGGTTTTGAGATTTATATTCCTACTCTTCCCATCCACCAGAGGAGAAGCCCTCAAGAAAGGGACGGTAGCTTATGAGTTCATTCAACACTGGTGGCGAGGTAGCATTCAGGGTAAAAATCCATTTTGTCTCTCTTTGTAAGAGAGTTCTATTCCAGTCCCCACCTCTATTGTTGGGGTGTATCCTATCCAGAATTAGGAATTTTATTCTTGGAATTTTGCTGTTATGAATGTCTTTAATATGTCGTCCCAGGGGAAGATCTGGGTCACATTTTTTCATGCATGTGATATGCCTAGCCGCTCTTTTAAAGAATGGCTGTTTGGTTTTGCCAATGTAGAATGATCCACATTGGCATGAGAGTAAGTAGAGTAAGTAGACAACTCCCTCCGTTTTACAATTGGCAAAGTGAGTTGCTCTGACAACCTAGCAGCAAACTTGAGAAACCTGATTCAAATACTGCACGCATCGTCACCAATTTCAGTAGACAAAGTGAACAGATTAGGAGGATTGTCTCCAAATGCTGGCACCTTTTGAAGATTGATCCATTGTTGGCTTCATTTGTGCCAGATCAACCATTAATTACTTATCGCAAAGCAAACTCAATAAAGGACAACTTAATACAAAGTGAATATACAGGTGAATTTCATGCGGACCCCTGTAGGCGACCGGGCACATATCGATGTGGAGGTTGCAGTTTGTGTCAATACATGAACATTGATAACAAAGCAACATTACCAAATGGAAAAATCTTCAGAGCAACTCACTTTGCCAATTGTAAAACGGAGGGAGTTGTCTACTTACTCTCATGCCAATGTGGATCATTCTACATTGGCAAAACCAAACAGCCATTCTTTAAAAGAGCGGCTAGGCATATCACATGCATGAAAAAATGTGACCCAGATCTTCCCCTGGGACGACATATTAAAGACATTCATAACAGCAAAATTCCAAGAATAAAATTCCGAATTCTGGATAGGATACACCCCAACAATAGAGGTGGGGACTGGAATAGAACTCTCTTACAAAGAGAGACAAAATGGATTTTTACCCTGAATGCTACCTCGCCACCAGGGTTGAATGAACTCATAAGCTACCGTTCCTTTCTTGAGGGCTTCTCCTCTGGTGGATGGGAAGAGTAGGAATATAAATCTCAAAACCCTTTCTCCCCCCCTTCCCTCCCCTCCCTTTTTTTTTTTTTTTTTTCCGTTGCGTCTTTGGCTCATGTGTATTTGCTGTATTGGACTCTCGTTGGGTCCCCTGTCCTTCACACGACGCACGTAGGGGATGAGATGTCTGGACGACCAATGTTTTTTGGCCTCTTGACACAATCTCTTTTTTCCCCCTCTTTGATGCAAAAAACTTTTTGCATACATGCGTCGGCGCGCGTCATTTGTCAATTGCTGCCACAGTGGGGCCGCCTCTGGCATTTGACGCGCGGAGGGTCCCTCTTTAGTATGACATGACTTTGTGCCTGACACAATCAATTAATTAACTTTCATCCACCTATATTCCCATATCTGATTCGTAGGATTAAAATTAAAGGGAGAATTTATATATATATTTGATATATACAAATATTAGCCTACTAGTCCCGTTTGGGACACATATGCGCATGTTACATTTCATGCATTGAATGGTTGGATTCGGTCCAATCTTTGATAGATACTATATGGAATTGTATGGTGTGTTTACGACTTTAAAACAAAATACAATATATTCCAACATATTGGTATGGCTTCTTCTTATCCCCTCTTTTTTTCTTTCTCCCTTTCCCCCCTTTTTTCCTATGCTTTGGGTTCAGAGGGATAGGTGGATTTGCATTTTGTGTGCTATTTGCGTTCTTGTTTTGGGGCTTGTTGGTGGTGTCTTCCTTGCGTACTGGCGGGACCTCTCTTGCGTGCGCACTTCCGCTCGCGACTTAGTGTGGTTTCCGGTTTCGTCTCAGAGTGCGTCGCGTTTATGTGACGTTCTGCGCAGTGACGTCATCATACTTACGCCCTCCACGCCGCCTTGCTACGCAGGTGCGGCGGGATGTTAGACGCCATTTAAAGCCCCTGTCTACTAACGGGGATCTGCACGGGCACTTGACACGGCAGAAGTCGGGACACTTAGGAGATACACAGATACATATATATTCTCTTTTTTACCGATACCAAATTCTTTGGAGACAAAATCATTTTTGATGTCCTAACACCCGATGGTAATCCTCCCTTTTTCTTTTCTTTTTCCACTTTTATATCTATCTAGTTATCCTTTCCTTTTGGAATTAGAACACTGGAATCACATACATATGTGACGTCACTATAAGAGGAATGCATAATCGATGCTAACCTTTTTGACATAAGACTTTCTTTTTTACTGAGTAAACGTCTTATCAAGTTTCTTGTTCCTTCTGTGGATCTAAAGGTTTACTGGTAGGTTAACTATATATATTTCTCTATCGGGTGTAGGCTATAATTATACTGATGGGGGGATGTCACTCAATTTTTTGGGGGGCCTACTGATTCGCCTCTTCTCTCTTCCCCCCTTTTTCGTGTCTCCCTGTTTTCCTTTGTAAATGTCCTGCAGAAACCAGACTCATAAAACATATTGAGTCCGTCTTAGCCCTGCCGGTTGTCGCTATTTAGGGACCCTTGTTTGAAGTCCTATGGACCCTGTTCGACCTTGAGCCCTTTATTGTGGGGTGTCTGTTTTTCACCCCATGTCTACAGCAGTACACGCGTCCCATCCACGAACGGAACGTTTATTATTTTTTGGAAATACTTGTAAGCAAACATTTATATATTTTTTTGTATATACTATTTATTTGTTTTTTATTTATGTATACTATTGTATGTTCGTGTATATATAATAGCATATCTATTCAGATTATAATTATGTATTTAATGAAACCTGTCTCTCCATAGACAACCCATGATTTTTATGTCTACAAATCCCCCGAAGAAGGGTATACCGAAACAGCTGTCGGGTCTGACCATAAATGTCTAAATTTCCTTTTTTGAATGTAAACAGTCTTGTGGATCTGTATTTAATCCATGTGTTTTATACTAGATTGTTTTTTGTAAGAATTTTTGTACTCATTAATTAAATCTATATATTTTTTGATATATCCTTGTGTGTTGTCAGTCACTTCCAAAGTCCCACCTCCAGGGGGGGTTTTCTGTTTTTCTATACTTTCTGGTAAGCGGCAGCACATTATTGGTGGAGGACCCTTTTGCTACACTACCATCACTTTCTTTCTCGCACATCACGGGACACAGAGCGACATAGTCATTACTAATGGGTTATATAGTTACCGTCAGGTGCTGGCACTGGCAACTTCCAAAACCGGAAGTACCCTCCCCTATATAAGCCCCTCCCATCCGGGAGCACCTCAGTTTTTTGCCAGTGTCTAAGGTGTTGGCCAAGAAGAAACATGTGTTTTTCACTGAGCTTGCGTACAGGTTCTTTTGGGCCTCAGTAAGCTATTCCGGATCCGACCAAAAAAGCTTCATAGCTAAACGGTCGGTACCCGGGCCTTGCAGAGAAGAGCAAGGTTCTGCCTGTAATGCTTCTCTTAGGAGAGCTGGACCCTGGGATCCAGAGCTCTGGTCATACCCACGACCAAGATGTTTTCTGTGCAGGGTGCTATACAGGTCCAGGGGAGTGGAATCCTTGGGAACCCGGTCCCTGAAGGTTTGATTACAATGCCTGCCGTGATAGGTGAAGTTTGGGCTTTTGTGGACCAAACAAAGTCCTGCGGCGGGGAACAGGTAAGTGGGGGCCCCCAGGAACTTGGTTCTATTGGGGGACCCCCAAGCCTAATTTGTCTTTCTGTCTGTTACCTAACGGTATTCCCGCTAATATCTGTGCATGCCTGTAACTACTAAAAAAATGTAATAATTTTTAATGGTGGTCAAGAAAAAAAAAAAAAAAAAAAGAATGTTTTTTTATATATGTTTAGTATATTAAACTGCGGTACCTGTGTTTGTCCACTAGAGGCCGCTGTGGAATGTTTTTCTTGTCATATGGACTAGTTTCTTCTCAGAGAGCAAAGTCCAGGCAGCTGGTGAGTTCTCCTACAGGAAACTGTTTCCTCTGCCATGTTGCAGTGTTCGTCTATCCCCCGGCCTGCGGCAAAGGGGGCCCTGGCTCCTGTCCCTGGTTTCCATGTTTGAAAATTAGCGCCGAGGCGCACGTGGCCGTGCGCGTGCACGCGCCTCTATATATAGAGGTGGCCGGGAAAAGGGGCGGGGCCTGGGGGATGACGCTCTGTGCGCGCCGCAGCGTTTCTGCGCATGTGCAGGCGTCCCAGCAGGTTTTAAAAAGCCACATTATTGCAGTAAGCTGGCTATGAAGTACAGAGACAGAGCTGACAACATTTAAAGGCATACAGCAAGCGGTTGATACAGGCATCCCCTAGAAAGGCACATTAGTAGACACCAACTGTTTATTATAGCAGCATTTATGCTAGACTATTATCAGTAACTGGTGTATTTTCGGCTGGAATACCTCAGCTTTGTGGCTTAGGAATATGCCGTCTAAAAACTCCGGGACTAGAAATTCCAGGAGGAATAGGGGGTCTCCATCGGGCTCTGAGGATCTTGGGCATGCTTTGGCTGCACCAGTCTCCCCTGAAGAATCAGAGGTTAGTGACCGTAGGGCACCCCCAGGAGTACCTGGTACTGTGGCTGTCCCCAGTTCACCTGCTCCTGTGTATGTAACAGAGGAGGTTTTTTCCTCAGCTCTGGGAGGGCTGGAAGAGAGATTGTCAGCACTAATTGCTGCTTCCCTGTCACAGGAGAAAAGCGCTCGATCTCCGTCTCCTCCCTCAGAGTGCCTGTTAACAGAGCAACAGTCCCATACAGAGGTCGACCTACCTGAGGGGGATCAGGATGAGGTTGATTCGGTTGTAGAGGAATCAACAGTGGAGGAGCCGTTCTCAGCATCACATGCTGAGAGGTTATGGGTTCAGTCCCTGACTAATATGGTCCGATCAGCATTTAAAATGCCACTTGCGGAGCCATCCTCCTCTTCTGTCTCCTCGTTGGGGTCGCTAAAAGCTCCCCAGACTGTTTGTTCTTTCCCGATCCATCCTTTATTGGAGGGGCTCATTTACCAGGATTGGGAGCATCCTGACAAAATATTTACTCCCCCCAAGAGATTTCCGGTGGTCTATCCTATGGAGGATAAGTTCGTCAGAAAATGGAAGGTCCCTACAGTGGACGCAGCCATCTCTTGTGTGAATAAATCACTGACATGTCCGGTGGAAAATGTCCAAATGTTCAAGGACCCAATAGATAAAAAATTGGAGTCCTTATTGAAATCTGCTTTTTCTACAGCAGGATTGGTGACACAACCAGCAGTGGCAGCTATAGGGGTCTGCCAAGCAGTGAAGGATCAGTTGAAACAGGTCTTAAGGGACGTGCCAGATCAGCAGGCTCTTGCTCTAGCTGATCTACCTAGAGCCTTATGCTTTGCGGTGGACGCTATAAAGGATTCAATCCATCAGGCCTCCCGCCTTACGCTGTCTGTAGTACATATGCGCAGGCTTCTATGGCTCAAAAACTGGTCTGCTGAAGCTCCCTGTAAAAAAATTGCTGGTCAGCTTCCCATTTCATGGGGAGCGTTTATTCGGGGAAGACCTGGACAAGTATATCCAGAGAATTTCCAGCGGTAAAAGTACACTCTTGCCGGTCAAAAATAGAGTTAGAGGTCCCTCTTTTAAGAGGCCGGCTTCTCCAGTCCCTAGGACATCGGCTGTGAAACAGTTCCGACGGCCTCCCCGGTCAAATCCCGGAGGTAAAAATCAGGGACAGTTGCAGGGTAACAAGAAGCCCTGGAGCAGGAGAGGTACAAAACCTCCCCCAAAGTCAAATGCATGAAGGGTTGCCCCCACCCAATCGGGTGGGGGGAAGACTTCAGTTGTTCACAGAAACCTGGCGGGACACGATCCGAGACAGATGGGTGCTCTCCGCAGTAAATCTGGGATACAAATTGGAGTTAAAAAACTCCCCTCCTTCCCGCTTTATAAGGTCGAACGTGCCAAGGGATCCCCAGAAGAGAGGATCCCTCCTGTTGGCACTGGAACAATTATTGCTTCAAGCAGTAATTATAGAGGTCCCCCTGGAAGAATGGGGGTTCGGGTTTTACTCAAACCTCTTTACAGTTCCGAAGCCAAACGGGGACGTGAGGCCCATATTAAATCTAAAAGGGCTAAACAAATTCCTGCATATCAGGACTTTCCGGATGGAGTCGATCCGATCGGTAGCCACTGCCCTACAAGGGGAGGAATGGTTAGCCTCGATCGACATCAAAGATGCGTATTTGCACATCCCCATCTTTCCAGCCCACCAAAAATTTCTACGCTTTGCGATAGAAGGGCGCCATTTTCAGTTCAGAGCCTTACCCTTCGGTCTGGCCACAGCACCAAGAGTGTTCACAAAAATTCTGGCCCCATTATTGGCCAATCTAAGAACACGAGGTGTAACGATAATGGCATATCTAGACGACTTGTTGCTGATAGACCACTCAGTGGAAAAACTAGAAGTGGTTGTTCACGAGACAATCAAGTATCTGGAATATCACGGTTGGATTATCAACCGAGACAAGTCAGCCCTAGAACCAGTCAAAAGTCTGGAATACTTGGGGCTAAGGCTGGATTCAGACCAGAGAAAAATTTTCTTGCCTCGAGAAAAGGGGTCGTCTTTGAGAGATTTGATCCACTTAGTGGGTTCAAAAAGACAGCCATCCATACGCCTGTGCATGAGGCTGCTGGGAAAAATGGTGGCATCATTCGAAGCAGTACCCTACGGTCAATTCCATTCAAGGAAGTTGCAAAGGGCCATACTGTCAGCCTGGAACAAAAAAGTTCAGGCTCTGGACGTACCAATGTCCTTGTCCCCTTCCGTTCGCAGAAGCCTCCGTTGGTGGTTGGTTCCCCGGAATCTGGAAAGAGGGAAATCCTTCAGTCCGATTTCCTGGAAGGTGGTCACTACAGATGCCAGCCTTTTAGGCTGGGGAGCAGTACTGGAGCAATGGTCTCTCCAGGGCAGATGGTCGGATGCGGAAAAGGCCCTGCCCATCAATCTCTTAGAGATACGAGCAGCCCGGTATGCCCTAGTAGCATGGACATCCAAACTCCAAGGGTCCCCTGTCAGAGTTCAGTCAGACAATGCCACAGCAGTGGCATATATCAATCGTCAGGGGGGCACCAGGAGTCGTGCAGCCCAAAGGGAAGTAAATTACATCCTGAGATGGGCAGAAAGATATGTCCCAGCCATATCTGCGGTATTCATTCCAGGGGTGGAGAATTGGAAGGCGGACTTTCTAAGTCGCCAACAATTATGCCCAGGGGAATGGTCCCTTCATCCCGAGGTTTTCCGGACAATATGTCAGCGGTGGGGAACACCGGATGTAGATCTGCTAGCATCCAGGTTCAACACGAAAGTGGACAGGTTTGTCTCTTGGACAAGGGATCCCCTAGCGTGCGGCTCGGATGCCCTAGTGTTCCCTTGGGATCAGTTCAAGCTGATATATGCATTCCCACCGCCACAATTGTTACCTCGATTACTCCGCAGAATCAGGGTAGAAAAGAAACCAGTGATTCTGGTGGCTCCAGCGTGGCCCCGAAGAGCATGGTACGCGGAGATCGTAAAAATGTCTGTGGGGAGTCCTTGGACCCTCCCACATCGTCCGGACCTGCTTTCGCAGGGACCGATATACCACCCTTCCTTACCAGCCCTAGGTTTGACGGCCTGGCTATTGAAGCCCACATTCTAAAAAAGAGAGGGCTCTCTAATGCTGTGGTGTCTACCATGATCAATGCCAGGAAACCGGTATCCAGGCAGATCTACTATAGAATCTGGAAGGCGTACATCGCCTGGTGTGAAGCCAAGAAATGGCATCCACGTAAATACGTAATAGGTAGAATTCTGGACTTCCTACAATGGGCTGTAGATAGGAAGCTTGCCTTGAGTACTATCAAAGGTCAGATTTCGGCCTTGTCAATATTTTTTCAAAGGCCCTTGGCTTCGCATTCACTAGTCAAAGCCTTTATACAAGGAGTGATGCGTATTAGTCCTCCGGTTAATATTCCCATATGTCCATGGGATCTAAACTTGGTTCTGTCGGTTCTACAGAAACAACCATTTGAACCATTACAGCATATTTCCTTAGTGCTTCTCACCAGGAAATTGATTTTTCTAGTAGCCATTTGTTCGGCTAAAAGAGTATCGGAATTAGCAGCTATGTCCTGTAAGGAGCCATCTCTGGTTATCCATAAGGACAGAGTAGTGTTACGTCCTCATCCAGCCTTTCTTCCTAAGGTGGTATCGAGTTTTCATTTGAACCAAGATGTGGTTCTTCCTTCTTTTTTCCCCAAGCCTACTTCGGTAGAGGAAAAGTTATTGCATTCTTTGGATGTAGTAAGAGCAGTTAAAGCTTATCTAAAAGCCACTGCTCAGATTCGCAGAACGGATACTTTGTTTATTCTGCCGGAAGGCCCCAGAAAGGGTCAGGCAGCGTCAAAATCTACTTTAGCCAAGTGGATTCGACAGGTCATGATACAAGCCTATAGCTTGAGAAGTAGACCGCCTCCGTTCAAAGTTAGGGCGCACTCCACGAGAGCAGTTGGAACTTCATGGGCAGTGCATCACCAGGCCTCCCTGGCTCAAGTCTGTAAGGCCGCAACATGGTCTTCAGTACACACGTTTACTAGGTTCTACCAGGTGGACGTTAGAAGTCAGGAGGATGTCGCCTTTGGGCGCAGTGTGTTGCAGGCCGCAAAAGATCCTCATGTCTGATAGCGCTCAGCTTATATATGGTGTATCCCCCCCCTCATTTGGCATTGCTTTAGGACATCCCATTAGTAATGACTATGTCGCTCTGTGTCCCGTGATGTACGAGAAAGAAAATAGGATTTTTATAACAGCTTACCTGTAAAATCCTTTTCTTGGAGTACATCACGGGACACAGAGCTCCCGCCCCTCTTTGGGGACACTTATTGCTTTGCTACAAAACTGAGGTGCTCCCGGATGGGAGGGGCTTATATAGGGGAGGGTACTTCCGGTTTTGGAAGTTGCCAGTGCCAGCACCTGACGGTAACTATATAACCCATTAGTAATGACTATGTCGCTCTGTGTCCCGTGATGTACTCCAAGAAAAGGATTTTACAGGTAAGCCGTTATAAAAATCCTATTTTTCCCACTTTGGGTGTTTATCAACCATCACTACAGAAATTTGGGAGAAGAGACTTTTATCATTTAATTCAATTCAATTATCATCAATTTATTGTTTTTGTTCACTATTCTGACATTTGGGAAAGAGACTTTGGTATATAAGCATGTATTAGGTCACTTTTATCATCTTGTTTGAAGTTGAATCATCACTGTTTATCACCGTTCTTTTTACATTTAGATTGTACGCAGAGGGGGTCACATCCCCATTTGTATGCACATATAATTTAAAGAGATCATTTTTAGTATATGCGCAGCTTATTGCTTTAGATATTTGTTACCAATTGCCTAATGAATATCTGTGTGTTTCGAGGCACACTGGTCAGCTTGTGTATTCCCTACTGATCAGTGATCCCGGCACCTCAGTACTGAAAGGGATTTTTCTTAGTCTATTGGTCAGTTGTGTCTGGTAGCAGCAGTCCCTCGAGCTGGATACACATTATGCAATTTTTGTTTTCCAATTTCTTTTAGAGTTACCTGCAGATGTGTGATATGAGGGCATGCCTGATAGCATACAAGTTGAGAGTGTATAGGTCTGGCCTCATATTGTATAGTTTTGGTTAAGTCTGGAGAAAATTTGTGCAGGAAGATTACATGGGGTGTTACCAGCTGTTCCAAGAGCCCTCACTTCCGATATATGTGTGGGCATGCCGTATTCTCCTCAGTTAATACCCATAGGTGTCCTTCCTGTCCTAGATTACTTGTGTACCTTAACTGGTTGTCTGTGTCTTGCATTCCAATTAGACCAGTGCCCCAGCGTGGCACTAGGCTCCTGTCATTCATGTGAGTCCTGTCTGAATAGTGTAGGCAGTTTGTTTTGTAGGGGTGAAGGATAACACTGTCTGATTTCCGAATTGATAGAGGAGGGAGAAGGTGTGCAGCCTCTATGAGGGATTGGGTGTACCTGGTGGCAGGTGGTTTTCAATCCGGGTATCCAGACTATTTTTCATACTTAGGAAAAAGAGAGGCTTAATGGAGACTGTCTTTGGAGTGGGAGGCGGGTCACTGGGTACCGTAAACACTATGGAGCTGGAGATAATCAGGAACACATTGGGAGGTCCTGGGCTAAATATCAGGGAAAGGGTAGGAAATCCAACTTGCTCTGGCCAGTATCCAAAACCTCAGAGAGGTGACTGACTCTTACTCAGTGGGACAAATTCCACTTTGTAAAGACAGGCAGGTGGGGTAGTATCTGAATTGACCATGAATCCTATGGAGTGGTGGAGGACTCAGTTCCAGGGTTGTCAAATCTAACTTGTACTATTCTCATCCCTAATGGCAGGGACGGAACATTGGGCATATATCACGGTCAATTTGGGTACTATCCTATCAGACTCTACTGGGTTACACCCTGGAGTCCATCTTGTTCTGGGGTTTTTGAGTCCGGACAGGAACTGAAAGAAGGATATGTTTTTTAATGTGGGACACAACTGAATATGGTGCAGGTACCTAGGAGGCTGGCACTTTTGCTTAATAAGGTGTCTGTTGACCAGATTAGAGGATACCAGGTGACACATCAATGGGGTGGAAACTTCCTCGTAGGGGTGGTGTCTCAATCTTAGCAGTCCTATAGAGAAGCCCTCGGTTACTGGACATGTGAGAGATACACCTATTTAATGTCTCACCTGAGAGGTTGAATCCCTGCACGGGTAATGCCAGTGACTACAAACAGGAACATGCCCTGTTAAAGAAAGGGAATAAACGCTGGCTACCAGGGTACAGTATTCCGTCACCACATGCCGCTTCAGCATCTCATAGTGGTTGATAAAAACCTATTACCCTATATGTGCTGAATACACACTGAATCAAGTGCGGTCATGGTACCAGTGGCTTTCTCCCAGAGATGTGCGGACACAGAGTGATGCCGTGTACACACGACCGTTTTTAATGTCATTGAAAAAAACTGCATTTTTCTCGACATGATTCTTCTCAAGCCTGCCTTGCCTACACACTATCGTGGAAAAAAATGCTTGAGTAAAGTGTGGTGACGTACAACACGTACGACGGCACTATAAAGGAGAAGTTCCATTCGCAAGGCGCCACCCTTCATGTTAGTAAAGTTTGTTGAGCGACGATTCGCGCTTTTCAGCCTCATGCTCTTCAGTCCGTTACAGTGTAACGAATGTGCTATCTCCATTACGAACGATAGTTTTACCAGAATGAGCGCTCCCAACTCATACTTGATTCTGAGCATGTGCAATTTTTTTCACGTCGTTAAAGCCCACACACGGCCGTTTTTCATGACGAGAAAAATGACGATGTAAAAAACAACGTGAAAAATTAGAGCATGTTTCAATTTTTTCATGGCCGTTTTTCACGTCGTGAAAAATGCTCTGAAGCCCACACACGATAATTTTTAATGACCATTTAAAATTTTTAAATTTTTCTCATCATTAAAAATGGGCGTGTGTACACGGCATGAGGTTCATGCAGGACTCTTATCTCTGAGGAGTAACTGGAAGAGGAGGGATGTATTCAGCACTATATTGAGGGAATAGGACCCAGTGTAAATTGGCTCAAGATTTTGTTAACCATGGTGAGAGGTTGGTAGAGAGTGTGAGATGGTACAGGGCAGATATATGTCATTGGCTCTGGCGTGCACACAGGGGCAGGTGGAGTTATCAACCAACATCAAGCTGATTGTAAAAATCTCTCTATGAGGGGCAGTGGCCTGATGAGTTAGCATCACCACTCAGTAAGACACTAATCCAAAGTGGTGGTCGAATGCCTGGATGGGCTGTACTGGTTTGGATTGTGAAAGGTGTTACAGAAATGCAGCCTCGGTCTGTACATTTGATGGCACCAATGGCTTACTGACTGGGGATTCTAGCTTGTTGCATTTGTGGCTAAGTGACCCACATGTGATCAGAGGGTACGGAAGCTGGGGGCAGGTTGATATTTCCCTCTGTCAGAAGTGTGACCACTACGTCCCTTGCATGGCCAATACACGGTGGTGAACATGCAATGTTGGGAAGGTATTTCACTCTGTGTTCTGGATGGGGAGATCATTGCTGGGAAGGAAGCACCTGGGTATTATTTAGGACAATGGCGAGTTTGGTTCTTTGACCTAGAGGATACTGATGTGGCGTTAGTCATGGAACTAGGGTGTTTCTTGAACCTAACAGTAGGTAGGGGTGCATGATATACCCTGGGCATGGTCACTGAAATCCAGGCACAGGGATAGAATTGTGTGGGTTTTGTCATTGCGTCGATTGTGTAGGTGTTCTTAGACTAAATACCGGATGCCGGGGTACTGATGCTGGTATCACATGTCTAATGATGCACTGGTTTCAGCATCAGGTTGAATTGTACTCAGCAGGGTACACTACCTCGGGGAGTCTATTGTACCTATACTCTTGTCCTTGGGAGGGATATAGAAGGAACCCCCAGGTTGCACCCCGATAGCCCCTAAAAGGTTTTATAGAAAACCTGACATCCCCTTACACTTACTGAAACTTCCGTTGGGATTCGGGGAGGAGTTGAAAGTTGGGTAGTTAAACTTTGGGCAACAGGATTTAAATGGTGCCAACAGTTTGGGCAAGGCGTGAATAAAAAGACCCTTCTCTAGGGGTTGATAATCTAAAGATATGGGGTGGAACAAAAATAATAGCCGCTGGGAATTATCTGATATGGAGTTGGCTGAGGTAACATTTTAGGTGGAGGTGGGGTAGGCTTCCCGGAATAAAAGAGTGTTTAGAGACACCCAAGTGTGGAAAGGGTAGGGCCTGGCTGGACATATGGGGGTGGGGAGTTCCAGAGGTTCTGGAGCAGTCCTGAGGTTGAGCATGGGAGGAGATGACAAGGGAGATGGAAATCGGGATGTTTTAGGGCCAAAACTTCAGTAAACTTCACCCTGTTGCGGTCCTAATGCGGGTCACTATTAAGAGACCGATTTAGAGTAGTTTGCGCATTTAAGAGAGGACCCTAGAACTATATTTTTCTTGTTTTTTGTTCTAGGGTTAAGCCTGTTCAATCTGTAATATTAAAGGACAGTCGGGGTTGACTAAATTCTAAAAGGTTTTTTGGCAACCACTGGTTTAGCCTCTCCTTTTCAATATATTTTGAATTTTTTTGTTTTTGTACCCGACTTGTAAATTGTTAGTGACAGTGATCCTGTTCACCTGTTGATCACTAATAGGGGAGAAGAGTTATCTATTTTTATTTTTTGCTTTTTTATTTTTTATTTTTTCTGCCAAGTTGCTGCTGCAACAGACACAATATATTATTTTTCAAGGCACTGTTTCAGGACAGTTATATATTGTTTGTTTGTTTTTATGAATGCAGATTCAGTGCTCTTTGACAAAGTGGAATCTGTGACAAACGGTCTGGGTCAAAGCAGCATTGAACTTGTAGGTCTTTGTTACTTATTTTACTTTTTTCTCCTTTCTCTTTCCTACTTTCTTTGTTTCATATTATTATCGTTAATCACTTTAAATGATGGTACCAGTCCATTAGCTGATAATGTTCTGCTTTATCTTTAAAAATAAATGTATTCATCTTCTTGAACTTTTGTTTGAATATCAGAGATGAGTTGTGAATTGTGATGCCGCGTACACACGATCGTTTTTAATGTCATTGAAAAAAACTGCATTTTTCTCGACGTGATTTTTCGTGTTTCCTCTCAAGCCTGCCTTGCCTACACACTATCGTGGAAAAAAATGTTCGAGTAAAGCGCAGTGACGTACAACGGCACTATAAAGGGGAAGTTCCATTCGGATGGCGCCACCCTTCATGTTAGTAAAGTTTGTTGAGAGACGATTCGCGCTTTTCCGCCTCGTGCTTTTCAGTCCGTTACAGCTTGACGAATGTGCTATCTCCATTACGAATGATAGTTTTACCAGGACGAGCGCTCCCGTCTCATACTTGATTCTGAGCATGCACATTTTTTTTTCACGTTGTTAAAGCCCACACACGGCTGTTTTTCATGACGAGAAAAACGACGATGTAAAAAACGACGTTAAAAATTAGAGCATGTTCCAATTTTTCTCGTCGTGATTCTCTGCGTCTTTCTCGTCGGGAAAAATGCTGGAAAGCCCACACACGATCATTTTTAATGACCATTTTAAAAAATTTAATTTTTCTCGTCATTAAAAACGATCGTGTGTACCGTCTCTGTTTACCGTCTCTGCCTGACTCCATTTTTAAGAGTCCAGTGGGTCTTATAGAATGGGTTTCTGAAACATACAAGTACCATATTTCACAAAGAATCCCTGGACATCCAGGTCTTATGTCTTAATGTAATTCTACCTCCCAAATGTAATTGTACCTCCCCTAGTCTGCCTACTGCTTTAACCTGAGCCCGTGAACAGGTGTGGTGAACCCAGGGACCTGGCAATAGCAGGCAGTGTTGACGATCCCTGCCATGGATGATACCGGCTGTGGCTCGGACTCTGTACCCTGTGGGGATCCCACCTTACTCGTCCACATTACACCCCTCATAAGTATTTGGTCTTAATGGCCACACCACTGCTCTTGTCTGACATTCCGCCAATAACTCCTGTCTGACGTTCTTGTTTTTTTTTTTTTTTGTATTCATGCACGACTGTCCAGAGGCCCGCCCAACCACCACCTGAAGAAGCAACGATAACCAAGTAATTTCTTGAGAAAAACGTGCCACGAATAAGACTCTCCTGAAAACTTTCCTTCACCATGCTGAAAAGTGCTGCCTCGCAGTCCGATCCAATCGTGACAATCATAACACCATATTTCCAAGTTACAGGACTAGATATGCAAGGATCCCGCCATCAATGTTGGAGTTCCGCTCTTCCAATGCAGAGGGGCGATGAAACATTAAAGTACAGACTCTCATGGTTCGGATGTGAAGTCTCAAGGGCACCAGGACTGTCTCAAGTCTACCTTGATGGGTTACGGCGGGTTCAAGAAAGGAAGAGGCCGCAGCGGTGGTGGGGGAAGGGTCGGGGCTTCTGGGTCATTGTGGGTGGGTACAAAATCATTGAGGGAGGACATAAGTTCAAGAATGAACTTCAGGGGGTACTGTGGTGGAGATTTTTCAAATCCATATTTATAACAAGAAGCTTCAAGGGAACTCTCTAATTAAAAGGACTTGTGTATATATGGATGTATATGTTTTTACAATACTTTATTATTAATGTGACTTAAATTTATCTTTCAATGACTCTATAGTGTTAGAACATGTTTAGAATCAACAGCATACCCAGCTGTGGAATTTCATCTGACAAAAGCCTCTTATCTGACCATTTGTTGGCATACTGATGTTACTTCAAAGGAGGTGGGAGTTGACAAAGGAACAGGAAGAACGTGATTATAAAATGGTAGCTGTGTCCTGGCTTAGCTGAGCCCCTCACCCCATCTAGCTTATGTGAGGGACTAGGCAACCCCCTCCCCTTGAGGGAATGAAAGGTCTTAGCATGTGGAAAGGGGGGTGAGGAGGGGTCGGGGTTTTACAAGGGTGTGTATATACCTGAATGCAGACCCACAGCTCGGTCTATTTGGTCCGTGATCTGAGGAGCATGGTGACGTAAGGTTTCTCTGTATAATGTATTTCCTTTCTCTCTCTTTACTTCTTCCTAACTTTCTTCTCAACCTTACTTTTCTTTTTCTTTTCTGTAACTTTTCCTATCCTACAATTTGTCCTGATATACGAATGGCTCTTGTAAGTCCATTATAGCCATATTCTTACTGGTATTATTGTGTATCATTTGTGTTATAGCAATATTCCCAATTTCTATTAGTGTGTAACATCGGTAACATCTTTATACAAATAAATTGGCTGGGTAGGCTAAAAAGCTCCAATCCTCTACTATCAACATCTATCCATCCTAGCCAATTATGAATATTCCAAAATAAAAAGAAAAAGAAAAAATGTGTGTTCAAAAGTTAGTTATCTAAACAAGTGCACTGATATATGAAATAATCCACATGAAGTACACAATACAATTAACAAAAAGAAATATAACTATGTGTCAAAATCCAATGAAAGTCCAATTTGCACCATACAATTTTAAAGTGAATTTAAAGTGATTCCCATCACCAAAGTAAACCAGTACATGTGCTAACAGACTGGCATACACATCCGTGTGACATTCCAGATAGAGATCTTTCTTCTGTGCTCCACCTCAGTGCCTGCAAGCAGCTTACCTTATTGCTAATAAAGCTTAGCATGGGCAGGTCACAGGGTGTTGGGGCGCTGTAGGCTGATAAGCAGAGATTAAAACAGTGCCTCACTCGCCTGCCTGTTCTAATCGTGGTGTGTCAGCAAATCTCCTCTCCCTACGCGTATCGTCACATGTCACGTAACTTCATCAGGGGATCCCCTGTGAGTGTTTCTCTGGTGTGTGTCTGTACCTCGAGACAGTAGCGGAACTACACTATATGGTTTTTCTCTTTCCTGCATCTATGTGTGACGTGTATGACGTGTGAGAGGATTACAGCTATAGGAAAAAGATCAGCACTGCTTTAATCTCTGCTTATCAGCCTACAGCGCCCCAACGTCCTGTGACCTGCCCATGCTAAGCTTTATTAGCAATAAGGTAAGCTGCTTGCAGGCACTGAGGTGGAGCACAGAAGAAAGATCTCTATCTGGAATGTCACACGGATGTTTATGCCAGTCTGTTAGCGCATGTACTGGTTTACTTTGGTGATGGGAATCACTTTAAATTCACTTTAAAATTGTATGGTGCAAATTGGACTTTCATTGGATTTTGACACATATTTATATTTCTTTTTGTTAATTGTATTGTGTACTTCATGTGGATTATTTCATATATCAGTGCACTTGTTTAGATAACTAACTTTTGAACACACATTTTTTCTTTTTCTTTTTATTTTGGAATATTCATAATTGGCTAGGATGGATAGATGTTGATAGTAGAGGATTGGAGCTTTTTAGCCTACCCAGCCAATTTATTTGTATCAAGGTCACATCACAGATATGTTTTGATTAAGTGTGTTATCAGTCACACTATTCTCACTTCTCCCCCTTCCCTTTGTTTGTTTTAACACAGCGCTTAACACCACCACTGTTTTATATTATTTCTAGTTTCCCTGAATCGGATTCACAGGTGTTTAGCAGCAGTGCCCCCTTCCCCTCCCCTCTGCCCCTCCCCAGTCACTACCTAGTCCTCGCCAAGGCAGCGCGGGAGTTCCCCCCACTTTTTTTCTTATCGGTAACATCTTTGTTGTACAGGTGGTATCATTTCGGTATAAATAAATGTAATTGTTTTCTCTTTTCCCACCGTTATCGTTTGATTTAATTTTATATAGACAAAAGGTTTTAATCACTTATTTTGATTATTTAAGTGAGGTATCATTTTTTCTGTAACAAGGGGAGCCCCTAGGTGTAGCAATACGGTTACATTTAATGAAGGTACAGCATTGATGGTTTTAAGCAGTAGATAGAAAACATGGAAGTGAGGGGCAGTATAAAGAAAGTGAACAGAAGAACAAAAGAAAAATGCCAAGCCCAAACTTCACCTAATCGACAAAGACCACCTCCTTATAACAGCCCCCCTCAGGTGCAAGCCACAGCACAGAGTACCACCCTCCCTGTGACATCCACAACTGTCAGAGGAACCATCTCTGAACAAAACCCCACCCCTTGCAATTATTGACCCTATTGGCATGGGATCGATAGTTCAACACAGCTGCAGGATAATGCCTAATTGTCCGGTGAGTCTCTTGGGAAGGGACCTATTGGGCAAGTTGAGTATTACTTGATGTCAATAACAAAGGAAGGGGGGATGGAATGTTTGGTTTAGCAAGATCAGCATTTCTACCTGCTTTCTGACAGAAACAGGACACCCAAGGGATAAGGGAAAGAGGCAGGATGAGCCGAGGCCTCACTGTATGCAGGACTCATCCAATGTACACCCTATAAAGCCACACTAAGATCAGGGGGTGGGTCCAATAAAACATAATTGGCAGGATGGCAAGTAGGTATATCTCTTAACAGGAAGTTTATTTTGAAAAATGAATTTTTGCACATTGACTCCCACGTACCAGGGTATCTCTTTGCAAAATATTGCCATTTGGCCAAAAATTTCGGAGATATAAAAACATGGCATCTTAAAGGAACATAACACGTTAACACTTATTAAGGCTAATCTGTGTATTAGTGAGCATTTGTAGTAGTGTTGATAACACTCTGTTCTGAGGCATAGTCAAAAATTTCTAATCTATAAATTTCTAGAAGAGGGGATACTATTGAGATCACCCTACAACACCTCTATAAACCCTGTAAAGAAAGCCGATGGAACTTACTGCTTTGTACAGGACTTGAGGGAAATTATATAGTAATACCTAAAACACCAGTTGTACCTGATGTGCCATGCCACAGCCATACCATCCGATGCTACCCACTTCACTTCATAGTGATTGGTTTGGCAAATGCGTTTTTAGCATCCTGGTGGATGAGGAGAGGGCATCCCCTTGTGGACACAGCCCATCTTTTCATTTATCCTTCATGGCCGGTGACTAACCTGGTGGATGATATCCTCAGGGTTATGTACCTTTTGTTGTCTATGCAATTGTGCGCCAGATCACACTGAGTGGGTGGACACCTGCACATAGATCAGTCCTGCTGAAGTTACTCTTTGGAGGCCGGTCAAAAGGACAGATTGAGTTTGCACCCAGAAGGACACTCTGTAGTCAGAGTCATTGGATCCTTTGTTCGGGGTCATTGGATATATTTATATAGATAGTCGATAGAGGGCTTTTTGGTTTCATTTGAAGGGCCAGAAGTTTGTTTTACTTTGGCAGGTAAACCAATCAAGCAATAGGTTAAATTGATTGGCTGTTTTCAGCTTTCCAGGTTCTTGCTGAGGTAGCCATCCTAGCATTTGAGACTCACATATGGAAGTAGACCAAGCGGCTAAGGATGCTGCATTACAGCCCCAGACACTTGATGGGTCTGTGCAACTCACAGATTCCACCTAGTTCTGGCCCAGTATAGCTGGGATTAATAATTCAACTTTAAGGACCCCAGAACGAGAAGAACAAGTGGTCCACGGGGGGCAACTTCTTATGAAACAAGACTTTGGAATCAATGTGATCTTTCATGTCTGCCAGCCATTCTGACCCCTCCACCGCCATATTCCACATGGAACATGTCTTCAGTCACAAGCAGTTATGGCTGCCCTAGTAAACGAACATGGGATAGAGACAGGGTTCACCACAGTTGGTTTTATAATATACCACTTCTTGTTTTACCTGTTACCAAAAGGTGTTACCAAGGGCTGAACATCCCTTCCGGAGATTACAAAAAGATATATCCGGATGCCCGAGTAGAGATATCTGAAAAATGCTATGGTTGTAGCGCCTGGACTTGGCCTCCCTGATTGTGTAGAAAAATGTTTTATTTGTATACAAGGGACAATTGTAAGACTATGACGGGTGTCCTCGCCAAAAACATGGTGGAGAACTGCACCCTGTAGAGTTTTTTCCCAAAGATGGTCTCAGTTCAGGTTCAAGGCATACCTGCGTGCCTCCAGGCATTAGCATCCTGTGCGATGGTAGTCGAGATGGCAGCATCATTTACCCTGGGCAGACCTACTACTTTACCCACCACTCACAATGTGACAATGTTACTTAAAATATTCACACCCAGCCCGATTTTAATGCCTTTTTAGGATTAAATAGAACAGGGTGAGGTAGTACCACAACATGACTGTATACACATTGTTCAATGAGACACATCTCCCAGATCATTTATGTCTTCCACTGTTTGACCTGATGTACACAAGGGTTTTGTAGATCCTGCTGTTATTAGAGTGCATTTGCAGAGTCAGCTGATAGAGCAGCCAGCACATACCCAGATAATGGCCTTGCTTTTGTTTCAAGGGTTTGCCAAGATCTAGGTAGAACCCTTAAAATAGACTGGAAGTTTCACATTCCCTATCACCCGCAAAGGTTTAGGATTAAAGGATGATTTGGAAAAGGCCAAGAATGGACTTTTTCCTCAAAGAGGGGAAGCCATGCATCCCGGCAGCTAGTGGATCTTTGTTTATAGCCCAATACCATGGGGTAGGCCATAGGGGATGGCAGAACACAAACTTGTCAAAGCATATGTGTCACGATGCATCACATGCATCAAGAATAACCCAAACACACCGCACAAAGTGAAACATGAACACCTTCCGTATCCTATTACACCTTTCACTCATCTGCAGATAGATTTCACTCACATGCCAAAGAAAGGAAACAAACAAGAATATATTTTGGTCATCGTGGATGTATTCTCACGATGGGTGGAAGCATTCAAAACCATGAGAGAAGACACACAGACAGTGGTACGCATACTCACGCAGGAAATCATTCCTAGGTGGGGATGTCCATTGCAAATCAATTCAGACAATGGCCCAGCCTTTACATCAAAACTCTGTCAGGAGCTAGTGAGAGCACTTAAAATACAGTGGAAAGAATGAGTAGAACCATCAAACATAAAAATAGGAAAGCCACAGGGGGAAATTTCCATAAATGGGATAAAATGTTACCAGTGGTTCTTGCCGAGATCAGAATGACCCCCGGTAAAACCAAAGGGTACTCTCCATTCGAGATTCTTATGGGTAGACCCCCCCCCTCTTGGGCTAGAACACCCCTTATCTTAGAAGCAGGAGATCTTGATCAGATAAGGGTGGAAAAATGTCAGAAAGTTAATTGAAACTTTAGACAAAGTTGAAAGAAATGTTGCTCACACATCTTTATTTTTCTTCACAGAAACCAACACATCCCTTTCAAGTAGGAGATATTGTGGTAAGCCAACAACGTAAGAGGACCAAAAAGCAGGAATATCCCTTTGGACCTCCTACCACAGTAGTCGCGGTGACCCGGACAGCCATCCTAGTGGAGAATTCCCAAGCCTGGATCCATGTCAGTCGAGTAAAAAAAGGTCATGGTGGATTGTGCGAAGCAAGACGAAGACGCAAATAAAGCTTCAGATAAAGGCGGTGAAGCAGGTGTTGTAAATCCTTGAAAAGCGGGTGAAACAGTCTCTGAAATACAGCAAAATGACTTTGTTTACTGCTCAGAATTCTGAGAAAACTTTGGACACTCCTGGGGGTAATCACACTTTCAGTGTTCATCCCAACATGGATCACAACTAACTGTATATACCACCCAGAAGATTTAGGTGTCATAAAAGACCTCTCTGGAAAAGGAACTAACTCTAGCCACACTGGAAGACATTGGAAAAATAGTGAAAAAAGAAACTGCGCTAAGATAATAAGTAAATACAACCTAGGAAAGCAGCAACTAATCTGAAAACAGTCATCAGTGGAATTGTAAGGAAAATATGTATAGTTGCGCTACTTATGAAACCAATCATAAACACCAGTGATTATAAATCTAAACAAATAAATTAATGATGGATCAACAGTGATGAATTAAATGATTCATTAAACAGTATTGAAACAAAAACAAAAATTATTATTAATAAACAATATACTATTGTTTAAAAAAAACAATTAAATAGTCCACTGATCATAGGAATCAAAGTTCTTGTATTGTAACAGAAAAAAAAAACAAAAAAAAAAAACACCCGTGATGATATCCAAACGAACAGGAAAAGAAAAAGAAAATAACTCCAATCTTCTTTGTAGAAATTATCAATCGTGACAATCCACCACCAATAGTGAGTGATCCTGCTTACCGGATAACGTTGGTCCCCTATCACAGAGGACCTTAACCAGCATGTATTAGCTCTTGATCAAATCCACCAGACTTCACGCCACATAGTATGGATTTCAATAAATCATCCCAGACAGCCCATATAGCCTCATCCAGTTGCCAGTATTCAAAACCGAGGCATGCACATAAAAGGAAGGAGGACACTAATAGTGTAAAATCTTTGGGGTGGTTTATTTAAAGGAACATAAAAACATACTTACAAAAAAGAAATATTTAGACAGCCTTAAGGTATGGCAGCGCCGGCCGGTCAGGCGCTGGCACACAGACAAGTCCGTGAATCGAGCAGGTGGAGGGTGACAGCAGCACAACGCTTGTATCCGCCGTACGCGTTTCGTGAGAGAATCACGTCGTCTCGGGGCACGGGCGTCGGGCTGCGTCACCCCCTCTTTATAGGGAATATATCAAACAAAGGCCCAATCCGACATGGGGATGCGCGCGCACCTCCCTCCACGAGGCAACCAAGCCTCATTATCGGAGCCTCCTAGCGTGCGTCCTCACGTGATGCCGCGCCGACATGATCCAAAGAATGCAGGTCGCTTTGCGCTCCAACGCGAGACAACCAAGCCTCGATCTCGAGGCCGTGCGTATGACGTCATATCATGCCGGCGTGCTCTCCTATTGGATCACACCACGCTACAGCGCAAGCACAGAGAAAAAAGGCGACACGCCCATCCCAGATAGAAAGAACTCCGGATTGGGACCAACTTTAGAAACGGACATCATCCGGCCCACCCCTCGCCTCCATTAGGGACGCGAAAAGATTAGCAGGAGAACACCATCTCATACAACCAAATCTGATAAACTTAATTTAATATCAAAAATAAAATTAGAAATATATATATAAGCAAAGACTTTGATAAGCAGATATTGAAATCCACACCAATATCCAGTCTTAACAAAAAATTATACTAGGCCACCACGTATTGGCCTAGTGCAAAATTGACAACAATATTTATTGTAAACACATAATATTTAACACAACTAATACACAAATATAAAAAAATTATAAAAATGACCATAAATGAGGATTTTAATCCTGAGAACTCTCGAAATGACCGAGAAAAATATGTGGTCACCTAGATGCTGGATAATAGATATAAGGAACTAACAGACTATTTAAGAATTGTTAATAAAGGCATTAACATCGGTGTCTACGTTAAGTCCAAAGGGAACATAGGTTCTCAACCTATACACCCACGCCATCTCTTGCTTAGAAATCCCTCTTACAAGCGAGCTACCTCTCCAGTGAGGTCTGTACTTATCAATTCCCACAAATAAGGTATTGGAGGGATCTCTCTTATGAACTTGGTCGTGATAACGGGATACAGAATGTTTATCAAACCCTTTGCGAATATTTGCGATGTGCTCGTTGAGTCTCACCTTAAGTGCCCTTATGATCCTCCCCACATATTGAAGACCGCAAGGGCACTGTATAAGGTAAACGACTCCCAACGATGCACAAGTTATAAACGGTTCGATGTCATGAAAACTACCTGTGCTAGTCGAGACAAATTGACTAATTTTCCTGTCTCTACAGCTATTGAGACTGCACACTTGGCATTTCTTACACCGATAGTACCCCTTAAGGTTCTCTAGAAAAGTTATATTTTCCCGTGGGGGATCCTGAACACTCGGGGCAATCCTGTTGGAAAGCGACGATGCACCTCTAAATACAATAGAGGGTCTTTCAGAGAGAGAGGGTGCTAACACCTGATCACTGGTGAGAACATGCCAGTGCTTCCGTATCAAACGTTTAATGGTCTGATGTTGTATGGAAAATGTAGTGATAAATGGGAGGGAAAAATTTCCGTTCCCTGCCACTTTATCTCTATTTTCCAAAAGGGACCCTCGATCAATCTCTCTCACAGTCTGGATCAGTTGGGACATATCCTTTTGCCAATAACCCTTATCCACAAACCTTTTCGATAATAATTCGGCCTGATGGTCAAAAGCCTCTTTTTCAGTGCAGTTCCGCCTCAACCTGGTAAATTGTCCCTGAGGGACTGCTTTTAACCAGGGAGCGTAGTGGCAACTGTCCAGTGGAATATACGCGTTTCTATCAGTTTGTTTGAAAAAAGTGGTTGTGACAAATTTGTTATCAACAATTGATATGTTCAAATCCAAATAGTGAATCGACTCCTGGCTAGCTTCAAATGTGAATCTAATGCCCCTGTCGTTGACATTAAGAGACAACATGAATTCACGCAGGGCGGGTTCACTACCATCCCATAAGAGGAGGACGTCGTCGATGTACCTTGCCCCAGAGAATCACCTCAGGTCTGCGGCAAGCATCAACGACGTCCTCCTCCCATTTGGCCATAAAAAGATTGGCCAAGCTGGGTGCGTACTTCGCCCCCATCACCACCCCACGATTCTGACGATAAAATTGATTATCGAACAGAAAATAATTGCGACTCGCTGCATATCTCAACAGGGTCATAATAAATTTGATTAGGCAGGACACAAGATCTGACCCTCTAATCAAGTACATCTCCACCGCTTCGAAACCACACTCATGAGGGATAATAGTGTAGAGTGAGGTCACGTCAGCCGTGACCAACCACATACCATTAGTAAGCACGTGTGCTGCGAGCAAATTGATAACTTGTTTGGTGTCTCTTATAAACAAAGGGGATCTTTTGAACTAAAGGTTGTAAAAATAAATCAATGTATTTCCCCACCCGGGACGTGATTGAGTCAATCCCACTCACAATGGGTCGTCCCGGGGGGGAAGTCAGACTCTTGTGTCTGGAAGACATGCTAGAGTGAAAAGAGAAATCTGTGAAAGTTTTACCAACAAAATGTTATTGTTAAAGTTTAAATATGCTTATGCTAGAAAATCAGGATATGACAAATGTTGGATATGTAGTAAACTCCACCCGGGTACCACTAGAATCCCTTTAATGGCGGTACCTTTAAAGCTTCACTCCTCTTCTAGAAGGGTACCCCACCTATTTGTCTTACTGATGTCACAAGAACATTTTCAAACAACATTTTTGTGTTCCAAGCCATGGGTAGAACCCACTCCCCAGATTTGTGCTTTAAGTTAGGTAATTCCACAAGAGGTGCTATAGCTTGCCAACATGCTGCACTTACATTTTCAGCAGCATCACGGTATAGCTCTTCCTTCCGTACCTCAGACCCTTTATTTAATTCGACGTTGCTAGAATTCCTAAGCGCCAACCCACCTCTACAGTAGGACAATTGTTGTCAATTATAGCATTCTCCGGTCTCTCTTACAAGCTAAGGAGAATTTTCCAAAGGTTGCCTTTAGCCCTTGTCAATTATACATACATCTGTTGCAAGGATGTTATCCCCGGATCCCTTTAGAATCCCAGGGATGGTGTTATTTAGTGGCCCTGGTCCCGGTAATGGGGGTAATTAGGTGATAGTAAAGGAGGACACATTTTTAAAGCTAGTCTACACCCCAGGTATCCTCTCAAGTATAGAGGAAAAAAGGGAATTATTCTTTGAGAAAGATATGGCCTGGGCCTGGTTCCCCTCCTGGACAGGATGGGGAATAGATTTAATGAAAAGGCTCAATAATTATACGGGTATTATTGATGATGTAATGGGAAAGAATTATGATGACATTACCAAATTAAATATAGAAACTAGAGCAATCAGGAAACAATTAGAACTCCATGACCTTGCCATTGAAAGTATGAGTGCTGCACTTACAGGCCTATGCGAAGTTACTGAGGACTATGTGTGTTGCACTTGGGTTCATAATACATCTATTGAGGTCCCTGATTATTATGACATTATTGCCCAACATAGAAAGGAGGTAGACAATCTACAACAAGAGGCCAGGGATATTGCCAAAACACGGAGCCCCGCCGCACGACTATATAGGTCCTGATTTTGAAGAGGGATATCTTGGTAACGGCAGCAGCTGCTGCCACAACCGAGGTATCCATCTCTTCAGGCAGCGGTCCTGTAAACGATAATGGTGGTCTCTGCGGCAGATTCGCCGCAAGATCACCGTTATCGGCGGCGGGAGAGGGCACCCCTCCCGCTGCTCTCCCGCTTACTGGAGCCGTCTGCAGCGGCGGAGGCGATCGGGTCCTTTCTCGTGCTGGCCATGGATACGAGTGAGGGCAAGATGGCCTCCACCCATATCCATAGCATAGCAGGGCGGAAGCGACGTCAAAACGTAACTTCCGCCCATACGTCTTAAAGGGCCAATTTATTTTTGTCATTTTTTTCAAATGACAATTTTTTTTTTTATTGCATTTTTGTCTAAATATGAGATCTGAGGTCTTTTTGACCCCAGATCTCATATTTAAGAGGGCCTGTCATTCTTTTTTCTATTACAAGGGAAGCGTGACATGTTGGGTATCAATTTACTCGGCGTAACATTATCTTTCACAATATAAAAAAAATTGGGCTAACTTTACTGTTTTCTTATTTTTAAATTCAAAACAGTGATTTTTTTCTAAAAAAAAAAGTGCGCTTGTAAGACCGCTGCGCAAATACAGTGTGACAAAAAGTATTTCAATGACCGCCATTCTATTCTCTAGGGTGTTAGAAAAAAAATGTATAATGTTTGGGGGTTCTAAGTAATTTTCTAGCAAAAAAACGTGTAAACACTGAGTCTAAAAAACAGGCTCGGGGCCTAAGTGGTTAATGCATACTGTACGTCACCTATCAATAGTCAATGGAAAGACCCAATACCTTCCTCAAATTTATCGAAGATATTGTCACAGCCCAGATTTACCAGCAAGGATCACCGCCAGAAAGCATATGCTCCGATTGTGTCAGCAGACTGCATGAGCGCCATTTCCCTGAGAATATTCCACCATCAGAAACCGGAAAAAGCCCCAAAAACAATGTCGGGTGTGCAGCAAAAGAGGAGTTAGGAAAGACACCAGTTTTCATTGTCCCCAATGTCCCTCCCAACCTGGCCTATGCATTGGAGAATGCTTCAGACATGAGCACACTTCCCTAAACTATTAGCTCATATTTCTAACAGACTGCCATTTCTCTGTTTTCAATTTCTGTGCTGATTACTTCCCCGATGCCTCAACCAACCATATCACTGCCTTCCATGTGAACTGACCCTGGTCTGTTTATCAACTATGCCTCTGCCTGCCGTCTGCATTGTTTTTATCTGTCACATTACTGCCTTTCAATTGAGCTGACCCTGGACTATCAACCAAGTTTCTGCCTTCCACCTGCACTGACCTCTGCCTGTTATTCGACCATGTTTTTTGCCTGCCACTTGGACTGATCTTTTGCCCTGCTACTGTAGTAGTGGGATTCAAGATAACACAGGGGTCTCACATGTGAGGTGCTTCAGAATAGTGTTCTGATTTGAGAAAATAGGATTTTTGTACTCACCGTAAAATCATTGACGGACACAGCAACTTAATCTTGACCTTAGGGTTATATCGCCATCTTCAGGAGAGGACTAGGCAGAACATGTTTAAACAGCAAAACTGTACAGTACGGCCCAGGGGGCGGTCCTACTGGCTATAACCCCTCACACTGCATCCAGCAGCTCAGTTCGTCAAAAAGCAGTACAAACAGAAAAAAGGAGGGGTGGTTGCTGTGTCCGTAAATGAACTTCAGAGAAAAGGATTTTACGGTGAGTACAAAAATCCTATTTTCTCTTTTGTTCATTGACAGACACTTAATCTTGACCTTAGGGACGTCCCCAAGCAGTGCCAAAAAACGAGGGGTGGGAACAGCAAGCAAACAAACTCCACCCATAACAACCAGAGCTCCTCAACGGAGAAGTTGCAACCTTAAACAGCCGCCTGCAAAACCTTGCGGCCGAAGGAAGCATCCACAGATGCACTCACATCAACCTTGTAAAATTTTGTGAAAGTGTGAACGGATGACCAGGTCGACGCCTTACATACCTGGGAAACAGATGCTTGATGTCGGAAAGCCCAGGAGGCACCAATTGCCCTGGTCTAACGTGCCATGACAGGAAAGGGAGGCGCCCATCCTTTTAAGGCATAAGCCTGGATCACGATATGTCTGATCCACCGAGGCCGCCAGACCCTTCTTCGGACCAGTCACTGACACAAAGAGTGAGTCTGACCTCCGGAACGGAGCCGTAGCAGACAGATACACCCGCAGAGCCCGGACCACGTCCAAGGAATGAAAAGCAACCTCCTTAGGATGCGACGGCCGAGGACACATGGACGGAAGCACAATGTCCTCATTTAGATGAAATGCCGAAAACAACCTTAGAAAGAAATGAAGGCTGCGGGCGTAGTACCGCCTTATCCTTGTTTAGGATCAAGTAGGGAGACTTGCACGACAAGGCCACCAACTCAGAAACCCTCCTGGCAGATGTGATAGCCACAAGAAAGGCTACCTTCTGGAGAGTGTGTCAATAAAGGGATCTCCCTAATGTTTTCAAATGGCGGTTTCTGAAGAACCAAGAGCACCAGATTCAAATCCCTCGGAGGCAGTGGTGGCCAAACCGGAGGGGCCACATGTCGAACCCCTTGCACAAACGAGCTCACCAAAGAATGAGCCGCCAACGGTCGCTAAAAAAAAGTCAGCCAAGGCTGATATCTGCCCCTTAATGGTGCTTAAGGCAAGTTTTTGATCAACGCCCCACTGTAAAAACAGCAGAATCCTGGAAACCGAATACGCACGCGGACGCCACCCCATCTCCTGACACATAGAGATGTAGGCCTTCAATGTGCGATGATAAATCTTCCGAGAAGATGTCTTCAGCGCCCTCAACATAGTGGACATTACCGAGTCCGACAGACCTCGGTCCCTTAGCACCTGACTTTCAACAGCCACGCCGTTAAAGCCAGCGACTGTAAAGCAGGATGAAGTATAGGACCCTGTGACAGCAGGTCCTCTCGCATCGGTAGTCGCCAAGGAACATCTGCCACCATTCGCACTGTCGACGTACCAGGGACGCCGAGGCCAATCTGGGGCAATTAGAATCACCGGAATCCCCTCGGTTTCCATTCTGCGAAGCAGACGAGGGAGAAGTTTTATCGGCGGGAAGGCATAAATCAGCCGATAATGCCCCCAAGAAGCCACCAACGCGTCTGCCGCGTCCGGCCATGAGTACTTGGATCTGGCCACAAACCTCAGCACCTTCCGATTGAGTCAAGAGGCCAGGAGATCCACATCTGGCGTGCCCCATCTCAGGCAAAGGCGTCAAAAGACCTCCGGATGTAGCGACCATTCCCCTTGGTCCAGCATCTGGCGACTTAGGTAGTCTGCTTGCCAGTTTTCTACGCCCGGAATGTACACGGCCGATAAAGCCGGCACGCGCCGCTCTGCCCACTGCAGGATGTGAGCAACCTCCAATGCTGCAGCCAAACTCCTTGTTCCTCCTTGATGGTTGACATACCACACCGCCGTGGCGTTGTCCGACTGGATCCTGACTGGGCGTCCCTGTAGCCTCTGTGACCATGTGGTGAGGCATTGCCTGATCGCCCGAAGTTCCAGCACATTGACCGGCAGGCAGGATTTTTCCTGCGTCCAGCGACCCTGTGCCAACTGTACGCCCCAAACTCCCCCCAACCGGTCAGGCTGGCGTGCGTCGTAATCACCGTCCAATGAAAAGGAAGGAATGACCTCCCAGACTGAAGAGCCGGAGACCTCAGCCACCAGACCAGGGATTCCCTGACTAGGTGGCTCACCCGAATCTGACTTGTCCCATTTGGACAGAATCTCCTGTTGCAAGACCCGAATGTGGAATTGAGCATAAGGTACCGCCTCAAAAGTGGCTACCATGAGACCCAGGACTTGCATGCAAAAACGCAGCGACGACCACTTGCGGGACGTGAACAGCTTCACCGCAGTCTGAAGAGTCTGCAGCTTGTCCGAAGGGAGAAAAACCCTCGCCTCTGAGGAGTCCAGAATCAAGCCCAGGTACTCCAGGCGTTGAGTCGGTACTAACACTGACTTCTGGAGGTTCAGAACCCAACCGAACTCCCGAAGAGTCTGACTGGCTATTGTCACATACTCCTCTAATTCTGAGGCTGAAGCTGCCCTCAGAAGAAGGTCATCCAGGTAGCCCACGATTGCGATCCCTCGCTGTCTCAGCAACGCCAGAATCGGGGCGAGCACCTTGGTGAAAACCCTGGGTACCGACGCCAGGCCAGAAGGGAGAGCTACATGAAAGTATACATCCTGGATGTCCAAGGACGCCAGAAAATCCCCTGGATGGAGTGCAGCGACCACAGAGCAAACTGATTCCATCCTGAACCTTTGTACTTTGACAAAGGTGTTGAGGGCCTTGAGATCCAGGATTGGACGGACCCCTTCCTTCTTTGGGAATACAAACAGATTGGAGTAGAATCCCTGAAACCTTTCCGGCGAGGGCACAGGTACTATCACCCCGCGCAGCAGCAGGTCCTGCACTGCCCACAACAAGGCCTCCAGACGAGCCGGGAGAAGATGAAGGTTTGAGGGAAAAAACCTGTTTGATGGACAAGAAAGAAACTCTATCTTGTATCCAGATGAAACCACTTTGAAGACTCACTGGTCGGAAAGCAAAGAGGTCTATCGAGCTGCAAACACCCGAAGGCAACCCCCCACCCGAGAGTCGGGCAGGGCAAACCTTCATGCTGTCGGGGATTTGTTCACAGGCTTGTTTGTCTTGCAAAACCAGGGACGCTTCTGTCCCTCAGTGGACACCTTGTCGGTCTGGGGACGCTAACCCGCCGCCCCGGCCGGACAAAAAAAACGCTTCTGAGCGGAAAAGGAAGGCCCTGGCCTAAGGCGAGGCTCCTTCCCTTTTCTGGATTGTGGGAGCAACATACTCTTACCTCCAATAACATTTTTAATGTCATCCAGCGAGGCTCCAAAGAGCCTCTCCCCCTGGAAGGGCAAATCCGCCAGAGCCTTCTTAGATGACTGGTCTGACCAGCATTTTAGCCAAATCAGGCGACGTAGCACCACAGCAGATACTGAGGCTCTAGAAAGCAAGGGGGCCGTATCTAAGGCCACATCGCAGACATACTTAAGGCCATGCACCAACTGGTCCGCCAGTTCCACGCAGACCAGGGAAGCCTGTTGCTTTTCCAACTCACGGTGCAACAACTTTGCCCATTCAGTAAGTGTCTGGGACACCAGGGCCGTGGCCAATACTGGCCGCAATGCTGACCCCACCACTGTAAACATGGACCGGGCAACCGCCTCGGCCCTCCTATCGGCAGGGTCCTTAAAGGCAGGGGTCCCCTCTACCGGAATCGTGGTTACCTTATTTAACCTGGATACTAGGAGGTCAACAATCGGGGGAGATGTCAATTTTTTCAGGAAATTCTACTCAAAGGGGTAATGCATCACCATACGTTTTGGGACCGAAAAGGCCCGCTGCGGGTGTTCCAATTCTTTGTAGATTAATTTATCAAAGTAAGTTAGGTAGGGAAACACCTTAGCAGTGCGGGCCGGCTTGTGGGACCCAAAAGGGACCGACACCTCAGTAGATGCCCCCGCCGTATCCTCCATTTTTAGGGCATCTCGCACCGCTGTGATAAGTGCTCCTACAAGCACCCTTTCTTGCGCTGACCCGGACATGGAACCATCCTCACTGTCCGAACGGACCTGGTCTGGATCCTCTGAAAATTCAGAACAGGGGCCGGTTGCCACAGCAAGGCTCGAGTCTGAATCAGAGCTTTACCCAGAAGACGGTGGGGGGAGTAGGCATTTTTTACCCCCCTTGTGCCCGCACGCCGCTTCCACCCTGGCAACAAAAGACTCCAGGACCGCAGGTATGTCTGGGGAAGAAGCGCCCGCTTCTGACGCCATGCTGACCCACCTCGCCTGACACCCGTTAGGGACCGCAGGCCAGTTATACAAAAAGTCCACCCTCCTAGCTGCCACAGACTGAGGGGCCCCCCGCAGGACTCACCACCCCGGCCCAGGTACTTAGCTGTGCTGTGCTGCACTGCCGTCCGCTCTCCCTCATGAGGTGTTCTGTTCAATTTGCGCTGTTCCAGAAGGATAACCAGCGCTAGAGGCAAAAACCAAGCTGAGACTACAAGAAAATTGCCGCCGGCCGTGGCGGCCGGACTTCCTGACTAAGGCTACAGGAAAATGGCCGCCGAACGTCCTCACTAAAACTACAGAAAAATGGCCGCAAAATCTTCCTGACTAAAAACCATAGTAAAAATGGCACGACCACGCTGACCCTCCGCGCAGTGGCCTCCTTTATCACAATGTGCATATAACACCCAACTGCAAAAATAGGGAAACATAACAGCGGACCCCCACACCAGCGCAGCCCCCTCGTCGGACACGGAGCCCCCGGAAGACCCTCGTTCAGTCACACAGCGGCCCAAGTATGGGGATGAGGGAAAGGACTGGGAGAGAAGAAGAGGAGAATGAGAGACCCCTGATTCAACCTCCCAGGGAATGCCCAGCTGCTCCGTCCTGCCGAAACTGGTGGAACCATACTTACCCCTCCTGTGGGGACTGCTGGACGCATTCCAGACAGTCCCATCACCCGAGCTGTACGGGGATGGTTGCCGGCCATGGCACACTGTGACACGGACAGCAGTAGCCCTGTCATATGTGTGCCCCAGAGCATATAGCTCGCCGGCCACCCCTGGATCAGACTGGGCATGTTGTGGCCGACCCAGCACGTAGCTAAGGCCTGGCTGTTGATAGTAGATCACAGGAACCAAAAAGCAGAAAAAACAAAAAAATCTCCAGGACCAATGGTCCCCACCGAGAGCCAGGTCCTTCTACACTAGGCAGAAAAAAACTGAGCTGCTGGATGCAGTGTGAGGGGTTATAGCCATACCCATGGGCGGTACTGTACAGTTTTGCTGTTTTAACATGTTCTGCCTAGTCCTCTCCTGAATGTGGCGATATAACCCTAAGGTAAAGATTAAGTTGCTGTGTCCGTCAATGAACGAAAGAGAAAGACAGTTTTTGGTATTCCCAGAACAGGGTCTGGAATCTTCAAAGTGATTTGGGTGGGAAAAGTCTCTACCCCTGTCCCCATACTTTCCAGACCGAGGCCCTAAGCTTGATGGTCCTGCCTGCTGCCTGGACCAATACTTTGGCTGTGCTGACAGTATCTCTGCCTGCACTGACCCAGAACTTTTTATGGACCATGTGCCTGTTGCCTGGACAAATACTTTGGCTGTACTGACTTATCTCTGGCTGCTGCCTGTACTGACTATGGACAGTATTCCTTTTGCTGCTGAAGACCACATCCCTGCCTGCTACCTGGACCAATGCTTTGGCTGTGCTGACAATATATCTGCCTGCTACCTGGACCAATGCTTTGGCTGTGCTGACAATATCTCTGCCTGTACTGACTATGGACAGTATTCCTGCCTGCTGCCTAGACCGATGTTCTCCTCTGTGGACCACTGCACTACTAAAACCACAGGTAATCTTTTGTTTACCCTTTGCTCAGCAGAATGTATTTTGGGATGTAATTAGTATGAACATGCTATAGAACACCTTGTTGGATGTTTGGCTTCTCTATGTGGCTAGGCTGTGAAAAAGTCTCACACATGGTATCGCCATACTCAGGAGGAGTAGCAGAATGTATTTTGGGGTCTCGCTATGTACACAATGGCGTCCCTAGGGGAGGGCCAGAGGGGGCCCTGCCCCCCCCAACATTATGCTGTGCCCCACCATGGATATATATATAAAACTGCATTCTATAGTTGGCCCCCCTACTTTTGTCCCTGTCCCCCCATGTGCCCCCCCTAAATATGAAAGCTGGAGATGCCACTGTATGTACATGCTATGTGTTAGAAATACACTGAGTGATAAGGTGTCTATTCTGTTTTCAATGGAGACATACATGTAAGGCTTATTACCTGTATAGACGATATTGGCCTTAGTGCCAACATTTTGTATATCCACTGTTGATGTGTCTTATGTGAACTGCTTTTTGACACTGTTTGTAATTCTTTTTGTCCGATAATAATAATAAAAAAAATTAAAAAAGGCCTGCAAGAGGGCCATCAAAGAGGACTGAGCATTGTATAAATATGACGATGCATCATTAGCCTACACTGACAACCTGTCCTCTAGTGAACCTTCCTGCAGGTCATGAATATTCAGGTTGTTGCGGATAAGTGTTCCCAGGGTTCCATAGCCAAAGCAAAGAGACCTGAAGGAAGGGCTTCATAGAGCCCTGTCTTCTGCCTCTATGAAAGATAAGGGAGTTGAAAGTATATTAGTTATAAATAAAAGTGTAGCGCTGGAAAATAACATATAACCATAAGTTACAGTGTAAAACCAAAAGTAGGTGAAACTACTTGAATAATCTGTGCAAAGTTCATAAATGATTTCAACAAAAAATGGAATGGAGGTTCAATTCATTCAAGATGAGCCTCCAGTGATCACAGGTGAATATGCAAATTCAAAGGAATGAAGGCTTACCGACTAGCCTGTGACCGCCCTTCTCAGGGGGGTCAAAACAAGCTCAGCAGAACGACAATCCTCCCAGGAGAAGTGCGTGGTCCTTCCAAACGTTCTCAGGCTCCACTGTCCCACCTCTACTGAAGCCTTCTGTAATATGTGAACTGCACTTTACCGGAATGTTAGCAACAATAGCCAACCAAGTGTCTGAGCCCCAACCTATTTATACTTTTTCATTATAAGAAGACTTTTTTCAAATCTGAACTTGGTTTGTTAGTCTTCCGGGTTTGTGGATCACGCCTCGATTTGATACTAACCGTTCTTTGATTGGTGAATTTTACGGAGTTTCAGCTCACTACACGTGGGTGCTGCGCATGTGCAGTCTGGCCTGTCGGGAGGTCAGACTGGGTGAACACATCCAAAGTATTGTCAAAAAGGATGATGACCGCCTGATATCCCTGCATTTCCTTACATGCCATGCAGGCAAACCTGATGGCCTCACCTCTAAAGGGATCTACAGACTTAATCTACCCCCCAGAAGAGGGGATTTTGATAGAATCTTATATTAGAAAGAAAAAATGTGGATATACAATTTAAAAAGTATGCGGCCGAGTGGAGTTTGTCTCTTTGCTAACAATATACTGCCAAGCACAGGGAATGCACTGACAGTAATGATCTGCATTGTGACACTGTTGGAGAACAATCTAGTATATTCCGAAAACTTCCACACATCTGACTTTACAGCTAAATGACACTTGCAATCCCATGGTGCTTGTCTCGAGGCCCCCTGGTGTGTTGGAAGCTTCAAAGGGTTTGATAACAATAGACTGTGCATGGGCTGCAATTCTGCCCCAGGGACCAGGTATCCTCAGTGATGTAATCTGAGGAAGGACTGCCCTGTGAGCAATGATTGGGTCAAAATTAAAAGGAGTTGGCAAGGGAGGGAGTCTGAATGGCGACTGCTTGGTGAGAAGGGTTGTTACACAAAATTCTGCCTATTTGACTGCAAGGACCTCTGTTATCTGGCTGGGACCTTGCTCTGAAGGCCATTTTTGGGCCTAAGGCCTCGTACACACGACCGATTTTCTCGGCAAGAACCAGCAAGAAACTTGCTGGCAGAGAGGTCTTGCCGAGTAAATTGGTCGTGTGTACGCGGCTATCGGGTTTCTCGTCGAGAAAACCGACAAGAAACCTTGACGAGAAAATAGAGAACCTGCTCTCTATTTTCTCGTCGAGATTCTCCTCGGCATGTTTCTCGACGAGAAAAGTGAGTGTGTGTACACTTACCTGTCCTCCCGGAAGCCCGCGCATGTTCGAAATGAATTTGACGCATGCGCGGTAGCTTCCTAGGCATACGTAAGGTATACCAAGATGGCGGCGACGGCATCGAATGTGACGAGCGCATGCTCGTCGTAGTCGATGACGTCATCGCGTACGCTCCATTCAAAGAACCGCGGGTTCTTTGAAACGAGCGTGTGTACACTCGGCCGGGACAAGTTTCTTGTCCAAGAATCTCGTCGAAAAAAACGACATGTTTTTTTCAACGAGAATCTCGGCCGTGTGTACGAGGCCTAAGACATGTGGTCTGCAAAAGCCTACAAAGGCCTACAGAGGCCTAGTCCTCTATTACATCCTGGAGCTCAGCCAGCAGGACCTTTGCCTCGAGGAGAGAATAAGTATACATTTTCATTAGTATTGTTGATATAGGCTGTATAGATATTGCTTGTTAGTATGTAACATTCCTACTTTTAGGAAATACAGGTAATTTCTTTTACTAAGCAACTGTGTCTGTTTTCATAATTAAATTGTACCATCAGGCCTAGAATTATCTTAAGGGTAAGACTAGCAAACAAGGGACAAATACAATTAATACATAGTCGCGATAGATATATGTATGATAGATCACAATAGTAGATATATGTAAGATTATTGGGGGTCTTTATTGATCTTCATTACATTTCAGCTTTCATAAGTTTTAGCAATACCAAGTCAATATGTAAGTACAGTAAGTATATTTGTATTTTTGCAGTAAGATATTATGTTAGCTAATGTCAGACTCTCTGATGTTCACACTTATGCCCCGTACACACGATCGTTTTTCATGCCGTTAAAACTGCCATTTTAAAAAATGGCCCTGAAAAATGATTGTGTGTATGCTCCAGAGTATTTTTAACGACGTGAAAAACGGCCATTAAAAATTCCGGACATGCTCTCTTTTTTCACGTAGTTTTTCATGTCGTTTTTTTAATGACGTGAAAAACGATAGTGTGTATGCTTTAACGACGTGAAAAAAAACACGCATGCTCAGAATCAAGTAAGAGACGGGAGCGCTCGTTCTGGTAAAACTAGCGTTCGTAATGGAGATAGCACATTCATTACACAGTAACGGACTGAAAAGCGTGAATCGTCGCTCAACAAACTTTACTAACATGAAGGGTGGCGCCATTCGAACGGAACTTCCCCTTTATAGTGCCGTCGTACGTGTTGAACGTCACTGCGCTTTGCTTGATCGTTTTTTTTAATGATGGTGTGTACGCAAGGCAGGCTTGAGAGGAAACATGAAAAAAAACGAGGAGAAAAACGTTGGTTTAAAAAATGACATTAAAAACGATCGTGTGTACGGGGCATTACAGCTATTTTTGTAGAACTTGTTAAGAATGACAGGATATAAGACTAGTGGTCAAGCTACTTTTTCACAGACTTCAAGATCTGGCTCGACGCCCAGCTTCTATGATCAGAACTTAGGACATGACCTTTTGAGCCCTTTGTAACTAGGCAGAATATATTGTAAGGCTATTGATAGGGATGCACTGTAACTTTAAGTTTTTTGCAATATCTTCTATTAAACTTGTGTTTGTGGTTTAGTGGGAGGAGTCTCCTTGTATTGTAGGATAAGTATGCTGAACTCTGAATACAGATTTGTAATTTTTGATTCACCATCTGTGTGTGTGTGTCTTGATTACCTGACCGGTCATAGAGCGCATCCATACACCCATTGGTCCAGCCTAGGCTTTAAGGGATAGAAGAGGTCTAACGCGCTGCCTTACAACTGGTGCCCCATGTGAGGACAATCGATTAGCAGGTAAGTGGAACTTTGTGAAAGAAATTTTGCAAAGCTAATTTCACTTACTCTGTTACGATTGATCTCAAATATTTTAGTTGTATTTAAGTTGTCTCGAGGATTGCTAGGCTGGCTTCCTGGGACTTATAGGAGCGCAAAGGTTAGACAGATAGAGAGTCTGACTAGGTTGGTCCGACTATAAATGAATGGAGTCTGACTAGGTTGGTCCGACTATAAACGAATGGAGTCTGACTAGGTTGGTCCGACTATAAACGAATGGAGTCTGACTAGGTTGGTCCGACTATAAACTAAAACTAAGAGAGTCCGACTAGGTGGGTCTGACTATAAACTATTATAATGTAGGATAGGTTAGGAATATTATAGGGTAGCAAATATTGCTCCTGGGTTTAGAAGGACGGGTGTATGGAGCTCTAAGTTTTAATTATCCCAATTGTTTTATGGGTAATTTTTGATAAGGATATATGCATATATGTACATTATTGCGTTTTCTGTTGGTTGTATTCTTTTATATAGATCTGATGCTGGGAATCATACAGTTTCTCTAATCAATTGTTTCATGCATGTTAAAGTGTTAAGTCATATAAAGTGATAAAGTTAATGGTAGGTTAAAGTATTAAGACTGTTAAGATTGTTGATTGAATTTTGTGACCCATACTTGCCATAATAGATGCCCCAGAACTGCCCTGAGTGTCTAACTGGTGTCCTGTTCATATTTCATGGACGGTTACCCACATTATTGGCTGCAGTCCCCGGGGGATACAAGAATAAGATTGGGAAAGGTCCTTATTTTCCGGAAGGAGGGACCCCAAAATTTTGGGTTCTGAGATTTAATCTACATAACCACAACCAGAACGGGAGGTTTGCAGAAGGTTTAACTCCGTGGGAAATACAGTCTCTCTGCCATCAAAACAGAGAGGTTTATACTATTTGCCCCAAATCAGTCAAAATTTGTGGTTATAAGGCACTCTATTAGGCATAATGGGAAACAAACAGGGAAAGAATGGCTTTGAAGGTGAGCACGGCCAACCCTCCCCATATGATTTTGCAAGGGGTAACTTAGCCCCTAATGTTGTTGAACCATTTTGGACTTTGATAGTACAGAGATCACAATGTTTGCAAATATCTGGTTTAGGGCCAGCAGGGCCATGTAGCGAGGAGAATTGGGAGGAAGTACAGAAAATATGTGGGATACATGATAAAAATAATTATCCTGAAGGGAAATGGGATTAGAATTATATGAGTAAATGTAAAAAGTGGAAAAGGGATATGATAGAGTACCAGGAAAGATATCCCTCTAAATATTCCTAAAACAAGAAAGACAGGACAAAATAGATAGAGAAAATTAAAGGATTATTAAGGAACAGAGAAAGTTATTAGAAACAGAAGAAGAAATATTAAAGGGACAGAGAGAACAATTATCTCAGTTAGCCAAGCAAGTGGAAGAGGCTAGGAAAGAAAACGGCAAAAGGAAGAGCAGACCTTAAACATTTTACAGTTAACTGAACAGGAAGGACAGACTCCCTCAAATCCCATGGGAGACACCCCGGTCCATATCCCACTCCCCCTCGGGACGTTAAGGGATATCAAAGATCTTTGCCAAAGCCCCGCAAACACCCCAGAGTGGCGGCGCTGTTTTTACACGGGTACTGGCATGAATGCCGATGACTGTAAAATAATAATACAGACAGTGGATCCAGATCCAACCTGCGATGTAGAAGTTAAAACATTATTTGCTGATAATGACCCCTTTAAAAAGGCAAAGGGATGGGAATCGTTTTGGGCAGCAGTAGCAGCTGTTTGGCAGAAAAGTTACAAAGGAGAAAGCGCTTTGCGGATAATCTGCACTGCAAAGCAGGGACCGGGATTAAACTTTTTTTCAACGGGTATATCAGTTATACAAAGATACAGAAATAGAGAACCCTGAACTGTATGTGAGCACAGTTATGTCCGGGGGAGATCCCAAAACAACACAGTTACTTCAATTAATTAACCCCGATTGGTCAACATTAAAACCTGATGCCTTTCTCGAAGACATTAAAAAAGCGTGCATCCTCAGGCTTATTCACCACAAAAAGAGGGGTATTTCCCTCATTTAACCCCAAACAGATAGAAAGCCCGCAATTAGCTGCTGCACAAATGGTTGTCCCTTATACACAACAATTCCAACAAGCACCATACCAGTCATATCCCCAGGATAACCAGCAGGGTTGTTTCACATGCGGGGACATTGGAAGTCAGAATGCCCCCTTAGGAGAGGAACAAGTAGGGGAGCTAACCGCAGGGGTAATATGGGAAGAGGTAGATTGCCCGTTGGTACAGTTCATGACCAACATCTTTTTGAAATGAGTTTTGCTGTTCTGACTGACTGTCTGCTTTCTATGGGAAGAGACTTAATGTCGAGCTTAAACATACAGATCAAATTCACAAAGGATGGAGGCCTGATGGCTACATCAGAAATCTGTGATTTGTCTAATCCAAAAATACAGGATTTTAGAGGGTACTTTATGTTACTACTGGCACACCTTGAAGCACACCCTATATGGGCACTGCATACATCGTACACCATACAAGCCCATCATTGGGAAGGAGCAGTAGTACATTACCAAAAACAATATCCCCTGTCAGAGGGAAAAATTGCAGGCATAGCACCACAAATAGAGCAATGTACAGCAGAAGGAATACTGAAACACACAATCAGTCCTGGAACACCCCCATTCACCCAGTCAAAGCCAGTGGTGAATGGCGCTTTGTACAGGACCTAAGGGCATTATGACATTACTGGCTTAAACATTGAGACTAGGGGGCGTGGCCGGACCTTGCTACTGAATGGACACCTGATCTCCGAGCTCCTGCCACCTCAGGACAACTTCATTCGATTTTGGAGGTCCTGACACCCCAATATCACCACACAAGTGCCTTAAACGATGGGGACTGCTTCCAAGCATTCGTTGACCTCCAGATCTCGCTCGCCACTTGAACAACCAGGGGGTATGAATCAGAATATCCCCGAGATGTTCAGACACAGTAGGGGGAACATGGCGGCGTCCCGCCAAGGACATTCACAGAACCACTCCCAAGCACAATCCCCTCAATCACCGGGAATACCCCTGTCGGCAGTCTCTTCGGCTCCCGCTCCGCAGGACAACGGGGGGTGAGTCCCCCGCAGCCTCCACTAACCATACAGGACCTCCGCTCCATTGCCGCCGACATTAAAGACACCCTGTCGGCGGCCATCGCGGACCTTCGCCTAGACATTCATGAACTGAACGACAGGGTACACTCTGTGGAATTAATTGCGGAACACCAGGAGAAGGACATTCGCAGAGCCGCTAAACAGATCGATACCCACACCCTCCAGCTCCGGGATATGCAGCACCATATGGAATATTTGGACAACAGGGGGCACCGCCATAACCTCAGAGTGTGGGGAGTACCAGAATCCATCGAGGGTGATCGGGTTCCTCTAACGGTGACTGCCCTGTTTAACACCATCCTCAATAGGCCTCCTCAAACCCCAGTAGCCATGGAGCGCATCCATCGCGCCCTCCGTCCCAAAGGCAGAGACACTGATCCCCCACGTGACATTGTCTGCTGTCTGGTGGATTATACATTGAAGGAAGATATTCTCAGACAGGCGAGAGATCAACAGTTGATGCACGAGGGAATGCCCATACAACTCTTCCAAGACCTATCGGGCATCACGTTACAACACCACCGGGCCTTAAAACCCCTCTTGACTATTCTACGAGACAAGGGGATCAGATATAAGTGGAAGTTTCCCTTCTGCCTGTCAGCCACCGTTATGGGACGCACGGCGCTTCTCAGAGTACCAGAGGACCTGCCCTCATTTTGTGATGCTCTGGATATCCCTCGAGTGGCCGTCCCGGAATGGTACGCAAACTTCCGTTATGCTGTGAGCAGACCGACCAAATTCCGGGAAGAACCTATGGAAACCCAGGTCGCTAGCTTCAGGAGGAGGCACTCCCCATCAGGTTCTAGATCACACACCACCTCCCGCAACTCCCGGCAAGATGTGAGCCCCACGGATTCCCCTACTTCCAGGAGAGCCCGTCGTGATCGTTAGGTATAGTACACCTTAAACGCTCTGACTTAGCCCCAGTGATCCAGGTTTCCTGCTCATGCCCCTATTTGAGGCTTCCCCGTAGTAACCACTATATGTTCTGTTTATTACTTTTATTACTTTTACTTTGACTTTGCTTGTTAGGCCTCCCTGCAATTTTGGCCACAGTCAGATCCGCCTGATGGAAGTGACTCTCCCAGAAGCATATTCCCTCCTTAAGACGCCTTTACAAATGCTCAGCATCAGGCCACAGAACCGCCCTCCCACCTATATAGTCTAGCCGATCAAAGTGGACTAAATCCCCCATACCAACCCGCGACTTGACAGACGTCATGACGGCGCATCTTCTCAACACACTTCCGGCCGCGACGCAATGGATTCGCATTTCAACAACATCCGGCGAACACCGTATCCTCTTCCTGGCGGTGACCTGCTCTTGGCCGACGAGATCAAGAATCGATCCACCTCACGTGTGATGCTTGCCATGATGCACTGCCGCTCCGGGACGTCGGACACACTGACAGTGCTCCATGACCCCCTCGTTCATAGAGGGCTGCGCTGAGTTTCTGCTCCAGCTTCTGCGGAGGAGAGCTGACCCACTCACGACACTCCTCCCTTATCCTTGAGGGACCTTACCGACTTCGTGGCTCTCTTCTATTATCGCATGTGGCCCCCTCATGGATAGATGTGGACTGCAGCTGCCTGGCCGACAATCCCTCCGGAATCCACACACCACCGCTTTTGCCCACACAGGTACTGCCCAGTCTTTGGCTCCCCATTCTAACCCGCTTTGGCTTAAGTAATCCACGGGCATGGGGGGGCTGATAGCCTGCACTGGACATCATAAGTATACTAAACACTAAACTACCCGGCCCAATACTGAACACCTTTCCACAACTGCAATGTCTCCCTGTACGCTGCTTGTAAGGGCTCACTGTCCCCCCCTCCCCCTACCTCCTCTCCCCCTACCACCTCTCCCCTCACCGCCTTCTCCCCATCCTCGTTCCCCTCCCCCATCCCCTTCCCAAGTCCTTTCCCCCCCTTCCCAAGTCCTTTCCCCATCCCTCCCCCCTCATTCCCCTCCCCCTTTCCACCAATTTTTATTTATTTTTTATTTTTTCCCCACACCCCTTCTCCCCCTCCTTTCCTCAATCCCCCCTCCTTCCCCCTCTCCTCTTCCCCTGCCCTGCACCATTAACACCCTTATCTCTCTCCTTCTCTCAGCTTCCTCCAGTCTCCCCCTCCCTTCCCACCTCCCCACCATCCCCTTCCCCTTCTCCCTCTTATGCTCCAGCTATCCACTGTGACATTACTACCATATTGTTACACCTGTGGGCTCGGGATAATGTCCCTCAATATCCCCTTCCCCTGATCTACTTCCTAACGGACGGATGGGCGGGACTTCCACACTTGCTCCCCTGGAAAATTGGGGGTAAGCACCACTTATATGCTCCTAAAGGTACTGAGTGGGGACTCACGGTAAGGCTCACGCCACATGCTCCGTGCCCTTCGCTTTTGCTATTACTGTTATTGTTCATTTTTGACTGTTTCTATGGTTAAACTGTTTGGGCACGACTCCTTAGGGGAAAATGACACCATTATATGTTTTTGCACTAAGATGCATTATATTCTTGCCAACTGGTCGCCCCATCTTCCTGCAGGCATGCGTATGTAGAACCGCACCAGGTACCATAGCGTTAACACGAGACCCAAGGTTAGGCCAAATATACGTGGGATACTGTTACGCGACCTATAACTCCTACTCGGTGCTATCGCACTAGATATAGATTACCCTACCCTTAATGAGACCTGAGGTCTACATTATCTTTAGTGATAGATCATACGTTGCATTCGCCGTTTTGGTGTTTGGCCCTCCGTGCTTCTATGATAGATTGTCCTGGGGTGGAGGGATATCGCTTTTACACATAATCTTTCTCCGTACTTTTACAGTCCTTCACCGGCTCTGGTCTTGGTCAACCCCCGCACAGTGGCGTGCGACGGTGCGAACACGCCTGAAGGCCGTGTGACCACCTTCTGCGCCCTGTAACTCACTGATTACTTCCCATTAGTGAGGGGTTTGGACAGGTTCCTCCCCCCCATCGGTAGTCACCCTTACATCCTCTCCTTTGCAACATTTTAGAGGTAGCAGTAACACACCCGTGACACCTGTTCCTTCTCACCTCCCCTATCTCCCCCCCCTGGGAATGGCGGGTGTAATTACAGGTGCTGGTTCTGACCCTTTGGTCCCCCACCTACCCACACAACTCAAATTATATTCTATTAATGTAAGGGGTCTTAATATTCCCGAAAAACGATCTCAATTGCTCTATGCCCTTCGCAGGGCTAAAACACATATCGCTCTTATCCAGGAAACCCATTTCCGTACAAATAATACCCCAAAGCTCCATGACCTCCATTTTCCGACTGTTTATCACGCCACGAACGACATAGCCAAATCAAAAGGGGTCTCCATATTAATATCGAAACATTGTCCTCTCTTGATCACAGACTCTGAAAGGGACGTCCATGGGAGATATATCTTCCTTAAAGGTACACTCCATGGCAAGCCCTTTACCATCGCAAACATTTATGCACCTAACTCTAGACAAGTAGCATTCTACCGTAAGACTCTGGACCAACTCACAGCATTTCAATCTGGCACCCTAATTTTGGGGGGAGATTTTAATGTTCCTCTTGTTCCATCCCTTGACACTTCCAATGGCTCCTCCTGTATGTCCTATAGCACCCTTCGTGCGATTAAGAATTGCCTTAGTACCCTGACTCTCCATGACACCTATCGCACGCTTCATCCGAAGGTAAAAGACTTCACCTTTTACTCAGCGCCTCACAACAAATACTCTAGAATCGATACATTTTTCATAACGCAAGATGACCTAACCACACTTACAGACGCCACTATTGAACCCATGGTTTTGTCAGACCATCACCCCATAACCGTGACGCTTACACTTCCTTTCCAACGTACCAGATCTATGATCTGGCGCCTTGATGACTCACTTCTACTGGACATAGATAACACCCAGAAATTGTCGGAATGCCTTACACACTATTTTAGGGAAAACTCCAATGGGGATACATCCCCGACGGTTACCTGGGCCGCACACAAGTGTGTTATCCGGGGCGAGATCATATCTCTAGTGTCTAAACGGAACAAACTTAGGAAGGCACACATAGAGGACCTATCGAATCGAGTGAAACGGCTGGAAAATGTACACAAACGTTCATTGGCTGATAAATGCCTTGCCGACCTCGTAGCAGCCAGGGCTGACCTATTAGAAGAACTTCAGAAGTCTTTAAAGCGAAAATACACGTTAACGCAGAAACTGTTCTATGAATTTGGGAACAAGGCGGGTAAACTGCTTGCGAGAGCCCTACAACAGAAAAAATCTAAGCACACCATCCACTCTATCAAAACCCCTTCTGGAACCACTATCAGTCACACAGAAGACATAGCTAACCATTTTGTAACATATTTCTCCAAACTGTACAACATACCCAATCCACACTTGACTGACCCCATCTCGAAACGGCCGGAGATCATAAATGAGTTTTTATCACAATACAGTCCATCCCCTCTTAACGCAGATGATTTAACAGATCTGGACACACCATTCTCCATTGAGGAAGCCCTAAAGGCCCTGAAACAGTTGAAACCGGGTAAGAGTCCTGGACCGGATGGCCTAACGTCTAGTTACTACAAGTCATTCTCTGCCATCCTACTTCCCCATTTTGTAACGGCCTTTAATGCACTACCTACCTCTTCCCCCCCACACAACAGGGATATTTTGGAGGCCCACGTGACACTTATTCCAAAACCAGGTAAGGACGCCACGGTAGTTTCAAATTATCGCCCTATCTCCCTTCTCAATGTGGATGTCAAACTCTATGCGAAGATCTTGGCCAATCGCATAACCCCTCTCCTTCCCAGACTAATCTCGACCGACCAAGTGGGTTTTATCCCTGGCAGGGAAGCCAGGGATAACACTACCAAGGCCCTAAACATCCATCACTGGCTTACCTCCACTGCGACAAAGGGATTTTTTCTATCCCTAGACGCCGAAAAGGCATTTGATAGGGTAGCATGGGATTATATGTCCGCATCTCTACAGGCCGTGGGGTTCCCGCCACGGCTTATACAAATGGTCATGGCACTGTATGCATCCCCCACGGCCAAGATACGGGTCAACGGTTGACTTTCATCCGCATTCTAAATAGCCAATGGCACGCGCCAAGGCTGCCCTCTGTCCCCGCTCATCTTCGTCCTTACCATGGAACCTCTCCTCCGCAAAATCAGAGAAAACCCTGATATACAGGGGATCACCATTAAACGCAATCACTACAAGATTGCAGCCTACGCGGACGACATCCTTTTGTTTCTTTCAAATCCTTTGATTACCATTCCCAACCTTCTCAATGACTTTGCTTTCTTCAAACAACTTTCCAACCTACAAATCAACTTTGATAAATCGAGAGCGCTAAACATTTCCCTGCCCCAACAAACAGTTCTACTCTGTCAAGCTAATTTCCCTTTTCGGTGGGAACCCAATGAACTCACCTACTTAGGCATCAAAATTCCTACCAGATTATCCGACCTCTATGCTAAGAACTTTCTCCCAGCCCTCCAAACTATACGAGAAGACTCCATTAAATGGTTGAAAGGTCCCTTCTCTTGGTTTGGCAGAGCTGCCATCTTAAAAATGAATGTGCTTCCCCGACTACTTTATCTTTTACAAGCCATAACGATCAAACTCCCCCCCTCATACTTTGCCTCATTTAAACAACTATGCAGACACCTCCTGTGGTCAGCGGGTCCCCCTCGTCTGAGCTGGGGAAGACTAACACTTCCCAAAGGTAAAGGAGGCATAGGACTCCCAGACCTACACCTCTATTATAAGGCCTGCCAACTCGTGAGAATAGTGGACTGGCACGCGCATTCCACTAACAAAGCATGGATACAGGTAGAAAATTCTTTCTCACAGATTCCTATTGCACATTTACCATGGATCAATCCACGCTCCATCCCGAAGGAATGCTCCGCTCACCCACTGATAGGCCCAACGCTATGTAACTTCAAATCATCCTGCCGTATACTCCAACTAACCCCTGTTCCAGGGCCAATGACGCCTCTCACTCAGAACCCAGATTTTCCGGCGGGAATCCATACTAAAGACCGACAAACAGGGCCCATTGACCCACTGGTTAGAGCACATCAACTCTTTGATGCCGACGCACTTTTATCCCAGCCTGATTTATCCTCTAAATTCCCTAACCTACATATACCCTTCTTTAAATACCTCCAACTACGTCATTTTCTCCTTCATACTTGCCCCCCTCCCCAATGGAACAGGACTCTTACCCCCTTCGAAATCATCTGTACTGACCCGGAACCCCAAAGACATTTAATATCTACTTTGTACGCCCTTTTGCTCTCAGGTTCTCCCCCCGACACTCAGACTCACCGACAGTGGGCCACTGATCTATCCGTAGACCTTTCCACAGCTGACTGGGAACGTGTTTGCGAACACACACATAGAGGTTCAGTCAACATATCCGCGCAGGAAAATAGGTATAAGCTATACACACGATTGTACCGTACTCCAGATAAATTACACAAATTCTTCCCGACCGTCTCCCCTCTCTGCTGGAGGTGTAAATCCACCCTTGGTTCTTTTCTCCACATTTGGTGGACATGCCCTTTAATACAACCATTCTGGATAGAAATACATAATTTAATTACCAAAATCACTACATACACTCCGGATTTTACCCCAGCACAATACTTACTACACCACACCTCCATACCCTGCTCTGCCTACCACAAATCCCTTACCTTACACCTTATTAATGCGGCAACCCAATGCATACCGACCCATTGGAAAAGCACTGTCCCCCCCACCATTGCCGAATGGCATAATAGAGTAGACAAGATAGCAGAGATGGAAAGACTTATCTTCCAAACTAAAGATATGCCTACTAAGTTCAGAACCACATGGGCATGCTGGACCCAATATAGGGATGAAGCGTCAACCACGATACCCCATCTGACACCTATGCCCATACCGGGGACTTCTATACCCACCTAAAAACCTAACTTCTTACACTCGAATGATTATGACCAACCCTTCATTCCCTTGGCCCTCCCCTTCCCCTTCTTCACCATATCGCTTAATAGTACAATACCTTCAAGTCGAAACTACAAATCTCTCCAGACCAGATCTTCCCTCCTTATGGTTCTCTATTGATTTCTGTTACATATACTTGATACTCAAGGATGCTATAGTTTCCCTGATAGGATAGGTCTATCCTTCGCCGGGGTTGCAGGGGGAGAGGTAGTGCTGTCGGGGGTTTTAGGTCTGGCTACTCTCCGACAAACCATCAGCGCTCCAATATTTAATTCATAAATACGGTCGCCTTGCCAGCTCACAGAATGTTCCCATTGGGGGTGGGCGGGAGGGGCATGGCCCTCGCTGGTTTGTATTATTCTATTTTATATTCTGTATGCCCCCCTGCGGTGCTCCTTTCCCCCCAACCCCCTGAAACTCGTTGACTCTGTCTCGCCTCTGAGCTCCAGATATAGACCATACTCTCCATACTATTGTGTATAGGCTTTGATCCGACCCCTACTCTAATCCCCTGGTTAAGTCTCAAACTTATCTGATTAATTGGTTTAGATTCAAAACTGTTCTATTGTGATACAATTCCTCCTGTTATCCAAGCCATGATGTATACTCTTTGTTACACATGTTTTCGTTTTTCTCTACCTGCTCAGTTGTTATTGTGAAAACTTCAATAAAAATTATTTAAAAAAAATAATAAAATACAATATGACTTTTGTCACAATTGTAAAAAAAAACAAAACAAAACAAAAAAAAAAAACATTGAGACTAGAGAAATTAGGAAGCAGTTAGAACTCCATGATTTTGCCATTGAAGTGCTGCACTCACAGGATTGTGTGAAGTTACTGAGGATTATGAATGTTGCACATGGAATCACAATACATCTGTAGAGATACCTGACTATTATGACATTATTGCACAACACAGAAATGAGGTAAATAAATTACAACAAGAAGCAAGGGACATTGCCAGGACCTGGGATCCTCTTAGAGGGGAGGGATTTGGCCTCAAAGGAATATTTTCCTGGATGAAAGATATAGCTATGGCAATTATAGTCATATTGCTTTTTTTTTCAATTAATTTATTTATCTTTTTCAACAAAATATAGACATACATACAGCTCCAAATGTCACATCTATTATTTCACAAAGCAAACAATATTTAACATCCAACACATGACCTCATATTCCCAATGACAAAAAGGAAGCCTTCGGTTTCCCCACCTCTCCTCTTTACCACCATAAATAACCTTAAAGCTCACTAAGCCTCTTCCCCCATCACTCCATTTTCAAGGAGGGTTTTCCCCTCCTCAGAAGCCAGGAAAGTATTCCAAGCAGACCAAGTCTCGGAATACCTTTCATGCTGTTGACGTGCAGAGAGGACTAAATCTTCTAGTTTGCTAACCTCCTTCACCTTATGAATCCACATTTCTAATGTCGGTGGCGATAATGATTTCCACTTTAACGGGATATATGCCTTTGCGGCATCTAAGAGGTAAGGAATGCACGATTCCTTACATATCCTTTCGGGAACCTGGTAAACATGTAAAAGAAAAAACTCTGGGTCCTCGGGTATTGTTAGATCCGTACATAGTTGGAGGATCTGTTTAATCCCCAACCAAAACCGCCTTAGCTTGGGGCAGTCCCAGAAGATGTGCAACATAGTGCCTTTATCTTCCTGACATCTCCAACACCGGTCAGAAGCGTCCGGAAACATTTTTCCAAGTTTCTCTGGTGTTCTATACCACCTAGAGAAGATCTTGAAATTGGTTTCTTGTGTTTTAACACATATTGATGTTTCATGTGTAAACCTCAACATCCTCCCCAGTTCCTCTTCCCAGTCCTGGACACACTTCAGGGAGTAAGTTTCCGGCTGAGTAATCAACAGTCCGTAACATACCGATAGTGTATGCGATATCATATTGCTTTTGATTCTCATTATATATTTGGTAATTAAAATAGTGTTCTGTGCTATTGGGAAAATGAACAGCCTAGGGGCAAAGGAGAGAAATGATTCCTCCACCCGGATGGCAATGTTCGTTACTACACACAGATGGTATAATGATCACGGCAGATAAAAAAATGTATCTGCCTTGATCAAAGGAGGGTTTTTTAAGATTATTGGGGGTCTTTATTGATCTTCATTACATTTCAGCTTTCATAAGTTTTAGCAATACCAAGTCAATATGTAAGTACAGTAAGTATATTTGTATTTTTGCAGTAAGATAAGATATTAAGTTAGCTAATGTCAGACTCTCTGATGTTCACACTTCCAGCTATTTTTGTAGAATTTGTTAAGAATGACAGGATATAAGACTAGTGGTCAAGCTACTTTTTCACAGACTTCAAGATCTGGCTCGACGCCCAGCTTCTATGATCAGAACTTAGGACATGACCTTTTGAGCCCTTTGTAACTAGGCAGAATACATTGTAAGGCTATTGATAGGAATGCACTGTAACTTTAAGTTTTTTGCAATATCTTCTGTTAAACTTGTGTGTGTGGTTTAGTGGGAGGAGTCTCCTTGTATTGTAGGATAAGTATGCTGAACTCTGAATACAGCTTTGTAATTTTTGATTCACCATCTGTGTGTGTGTCTTGATTACCTGACCGGTCATAGAGCGCATCCATACACCCATTGGTCCAGCCTAGGCTTTAAGGGATAGAAGAGGTCTAACGCGCTGCCTTACAATATATATATTAATATATCGCGTTTTCTACATTTGGCACCCTGTATGAGGAGTCTGCATAGAACTCGCAGAAAAACCCTAATATATTTTTGTTTTGAGTTTCCTTTTAAGCTAGGGAATAAAATAACCCATTACTGGAAGTCGTCTTAAGTGTGGACAAAGATTGGCACTGGATCGCGAATTCTGAAGCCTACTTTGACGGTCCGGAAGGTCCTGTGAAATATCTCATAATAATCATCCATGGATATCGGTGGATATCGGATATATAGCCTGCAGATTGACAGGATAAACCGCACATCTTTGAGGAAAAAGTGGGAAAGATATACATTGTTTTTTTTTATTTATTTTTAATTTTTTTGGAAACCTTTGGAAAAAAAATGTTACTTTAAGTTTTTTTTGGGATAATAAATATATATATATTTTTTTTGAAAGGAGTTTTTAAAGTTATTATTTTAAAAAAATAAAATAAATTTAAGCTTTATATAAATTTTCCATTTTTTTTTTATTAAAAGGGGGGGTGGGGGGGGGTTTCACATCGCCAGATATTGTTGGGCGGCAAATAATGACATCAAAAAAAGATCTCAACAGCCCAAAACGACCCCAAGGCGTTACGAAGTGTATTCGGTGTGATGGGGTAGCAATAGGCGTAGGGGCCATAATACTCAATTAAGACAGGAAAGGCATTATTATGAAAAATGGAGGGAGCCACATGTTCATTCAAATATAGCAATGGGGGGAAACAATGGTAGCAGCCCTTAGGGAGCTGCAGGGATGGTGAGAATTTTCTAGTTAATGTTTCTTTGCTATGAATAAGATGTGAGTTACAGAGGTTTGCCCTTCAGGTTTGGAATATTATAGAGGACCTTGATATGTATATATATTCGAGGATAGGCCGCGGGATCGTTATTTTGTGTTTAAAGTACTCTTAGTTTCAATTTTTTTTAATAACATTCCAATGTTTGCCCCCTGGGCTAATCTACCATTCTGCCGTAATAGGGCAAGGTTTTCCAATACTGCCTGCTTAGTATAGGAAAATATGGCAAATGTTACCCTGGCATTACAATTAATGGGAAAATGCTTGGGGGACTTAAAAAGTCAATTGTTTTGATAATTGTGTGTAATAACCATCTTTGTGTTTGTTTGTTTTTTCTAGAGACGAGGGAAGAAGTTAAACTGGTTTGGATACTAATGTTTGTGTTTTGTTTGCAGATCCTTCAAAGTGAAAACAACAGTGGGCGATTTTGCAGAGCAGGGGTTAGGCCCCTTTCACACTGGGGCGTTTTTCATGCGGTTTAGCGCTAATAATAGCGCTGTTATACCGCATGAAAAAATCCTGCCCTGTGCCTTCAATGTGAAAGCCCGAAGGCTTTCACACTGAAGCGGTGCGCTAGCAGGACCGCTCCAAAAGTCCTGCTAGCCGCTTCTTTACAGCGGTAAAGGAGCGGTGTGTTCACCGCTCCTTTACCGCGGTCTCCCATTGAAATCAATGGGACAGCGCGGTAATACCGCCCGCAAACCGCGGCAATAGCCGCGGTTTGCGGGCGGTATTAACCCTTTTTCGGCCGCTAGCGGGGGTTAAATTAACCCCCCTATGACCGCATACCGCGGTAAGAACGACAGTATAGCAGCGCTGAAAAGCTATACCGCCACCGCACCTGCCCGCCCCAGTGTGAAAGGGGCCTTAGGTTTTCACATGGTACCATGAGCTCATTAATTAGTAATTGTTTGCAAACAATGAAAAAAAATTAAACAATAGTCAGACACATTAATGGAGTAAAGAGTTACAAATGAAGTTACAAATGCTGGGATGAAATACAGATGTTGTTTTTTTTTTTTTGTTTTCCCATTAACTAATTCTCTTCCAGATCGGAATGAGCACTTACTCCCCTCATGAGAAAAGTCCATGGATATCTTTAATTAAAGTTGAGTGTTTGTCGTTGTTTGATGATGGTTGTCTTGCCATGTTGTTGTGTGTTGATGGCCAGATATTAAATTTTTTAAATTTTATTGATTTTCTTTTTTTTAAAGAAGAAGAAATGTTTTTTTTTTTTGTTTGTTTGTTTTTTTTTTTTTTTTCTCATTCATTTTCTTTCATTTTTGTCTTTGCAATTTTTTTTAGGATTTTTTTTTTATTATTAATTATTTTTAATTTTGGATTTTTTTTTTTATTATTATTTTTTTTTTAACTTTCCATTTATTTTTTCATTTTTTTTTATTTTCAGTGTTTTTTTTATATCGTTTCATGATATACCCTGGGAATGGTCACTGAAATCCAGACACAGGGACGGAATTTTGTGGGTTTTGTTATTGTTTGAAATTTATATGTGTTGTTAGACTAAAAACTTGTACGGGAAGCTCTCCCGCTGATCTATGAAAGTTGAGGGACAAAGTGACGGGAGGGTCTCTTCATATAAATTAGAGACTTTGCTGCCAATTTAGATCCCTGAGGTACCGCAAGACAGGCCAAGTTGCGGTAAGAAAGACCACTGTAAGCAAGCCTGCCCAATCCCGACCCGTATCTACAATAAAGAGTTATAGGAGGTTGGGAGCAGGAGGCATAATTGGATGGATCATATGTATACATATATTATGATAATGGGTTGATTTATGTCATGGTATAGTGTGATAAAATATATATATTAGGCTAGGAATATGGCCAAGTAAGGTCCTCCTCGAAGCTATGTAGCTGAAAGCTGGTTGAGTTGTTGCTCTGAGTGTGTGCGAGTGAATGGTGAATGAATGGACACCCCTTGCTGATACTATACCCCTTCATGAAGATGTCAAGAAGAAGAAGAAGATACAGAACGGTGACAGGGAAGCTGTCACGGAAGATTGATGTTGGTGTGTCACCCAGTAGCAAAGCGGCACGTGTGGGGGAAACACAGCACGTTAAGACCGTTATGAACTGTTCTATAGGAGCTGGTTCTGAAGCCTATGTTAAGAGGTGCAATGCAGTAAAACCATTATGGACTGTTCCAGAGTTGCTGGTTCTGAAGCACGTGGTGGAAGACAGTTATGGGCTGTTCCATAGGAGCTGTTTACTGGTCCAGAGGTACTGGTTCGAAAACACATGGTGGGCGTTAAGACCATATGGACTGTTCAATGGGAGCCATGTCTGGAGTAGGGTAATATGCGCCGGTTAGGCGCAAAGCGGCATATGTTGGAGAACAATCTAGTATATTCCGAAAACTTCCACACATCTGACTTTACAGCTAAATGACACTTGCAATCCCATGGTGCTTGTCTCGAGGCCCCCTGGTGTGTTGGAAGCTTCAAAGGGTTTGATAACAATAGACTCTGTGCATGGGCTGTAATTCTGCCTCAGTGATGTAATCTGAGGAAGGACTGCCCTGTGAGCAATGATTGGGTCAAAATTAAAAGGGGTTGGCAAGGGAGGGAGTCTGAATGGCGACTGCTTGGTAAGAAGGGTTGTTACACAGAATTCTGCCTAATTGACTGCAAGGACCTCTGTTATCTGGCTGGGACCTTGCTCTGAAGGCCATTTTTGGGCCTAAGACATGTGGTCTGCAGAAGCCTACAAAGGCCTACAGAGGCCTAGTCCTCTATTACATCCAGGAGCTCAGCCAGCAGGACCTTTGCCTCGAGGAGAGAATAAGTATAATTTTTCATTAGTATTGTTGATATAGGCTGTATAGATATTGCTTGTTAGTATGTAACATTCCTACTTTTAGGAAAAAAAAGGTAATTTCTTTTACTAAGCAACTGTGTCTGTTTTCATAATTAAATTGTACCATCAGGCCTAGAATTCTCTTAAGGGTAAGACTAGCAAACAAGGGACAAATACAATACATAGTCGCGATAGATATATGTATGATAGATCACAATAGTAGATATATATATTGATATATCGCGTTTTCTACAGACACCAAAGCGCGCTCTGTGATAAGTTGTATCTAAGTCCTATGTGAATGAGTACATCACCGCGCTAGAGTGTGGTTCTAGGGAAACGGTATAAAATCACACGGGTGGGTACCAACAGGGTCCACTGCCAATGCTTTGGTGAGAGGAACTTAATGTATATCCTAACCCCACATTATGGTAGTAACGATTTGTTATATCGGGTATACTATGACACTGGCGGGGGCATTTAACCCTTAATTAATTGGCCCACCAATTAATAAAAATCCATTCCCAAAATGTATTTATTTTCACCAAGTCTTTCCCTAATTAGTACCCCAGCGTCCAACAGGTCCTTGAAGACCCTTTGATATGGACACGTGGGGTGATAATATTTGGACAGATTTGAATATGATACGGTACTATGTTGTGTTGTGGGAACTCCCTCTTGTCTAGTCTGTCTGCACTATATGTTGAATGTCTGTGCGCTTGATGTCCCTGTCTCCATGGTACCCAAGGTGGTGGTAATTGCTCTTTAACACTTGAGGGTACTTAAGGAGAGATAGTAAGCTTCTGCGCATGCTCTGATGAAGCTTGGAAACAAGCAAAACGCGTAAGCATCACGCCTACTGCGGTGAGGACAAGGACTTGCCATCCACCCGGTCAACAGCAGGATTTACCCAAACCTTCCCCCCTGCTCAGTTTCCGGCCAGCGCAGAGAGGATACCACATTGCACGCTGCTCCTGGCCGTCCTAAATTCGTTAGGAACGGCAGAATACACGGAACTTGGATCGCCTGACCCGAACACATGCTAACTGCTACACGCTGCACTTCGACCAGAGAAATCATTTGGAAACTGCCAGCATCTGAACGAGTGTCGGCTTGATAACACATGGACAGAGAAATGAAAGGAGAGTGATTAGACAAGATTGCAAATGGTGAGCTGTATTTACCCCGATTAACCTTGTTGGGATGTATACATGTTCTTTAGTCTGCCACCACAAAATCTCACTCTCAGTGGGTCCTATCCGTACAACTATTTACTTCATATACCCTGAGGGGTTAACCTATTATAGCAGTGTGTACGATTGTGGTTTCTTTCCCCTTCCACTCCGCTTAATTGATCGGCTTGGATTTATGAACACATTGTAATATGTGAACTGCACTTTACCGGACTGTTAGCAACAATACCCAACCAAGTGTCTGAGCCCCAACCTATTTATACTTTTTCATTATAAGAAGACTTTTTTCAAATCTGTGGGCTTGATATCTGGATGAGTGTATTGCTCCTGCAGGAGGTTTTGCAAGATGTTTGTCTGTTGTGGTGGCAACTGTGTCCTCATTTAGACTAGAGTCTAATTTTATTTAGTGTGGTGGAGGTCCGTGTATCTACTCAAATTATTAAAGTATGATTTTATATGTGGATAATTAATAAATATTTGTAGTCTAATCTGGCTGTTCCTCCGTGAAGAATTTATTTGAAACATTATTTTTTCAATTTTTGTACCCAAATGAAATTTAGTTAAAGTTGCTCAGAGGTATGGCCACTCCACCAAATTAAACGCTTTCTCAGCGTCTAAAAAAGCAATACCCTATTACCAATAAAGTCATTCTGAATAAGCAATGGAGGTTGATGGGAGTGCCTTTAGCCAGGATAAACCCTGAATGATCTTTGTGGACCAGGTTAATAGAAACAGAAATAACTCTTTAAGATTTTTGCATCCACGTTCAGGAGGGAAATTGGTCAAGAGGAGTTGCACTTATCGGGATCTTTCCCAGGTTTTGGTATTGCCACAATGACAGCTTCCATCATGGAATGGGGGGAGGGCCTTGATTTTGAAGGAATGTGACGATGTGTTATGTAAAAAGGGAACAAGAATATCAGCAAAGTGTTTTTAATATTCAGCTGGGAGCTCATCAGTTCCAGGAGTTTTACCTGACTGAAGTAAACCACAGCGTGGAGCAATTCATCTGGGGTGATATCAGCTTCCAGATTAGTGTATTAGGTTGGATATAAGGGTGGGCAATGTGACTTTAGAGAGGTCATTTGGCATGTATCAGAACAGACCATGACATGCACTCACATGCACTCACACAGTATATGCTGTTTTTTTACTAGTAAACAAATCACAAGAAAATATTGAACTCAATAATATGGCATGTAAACATCAAGCCATTTTTCCTCACCTCAGCTACCTGAGCAGCAGCATGGATCAAATGCCAGACATATCCATTTAACTCTTCCTTCCGACGCTCAGCTGCTGCCTCTCCTCGGGAACGACCAATCACAAAGCGGCTTGGGAAGCTGAAAGAGGAATAAATCACTACGTAGAACATTTTCATGCAAATCCTTTATATGTAATGTGTAACTGGCAAAAGTGTGCCTGTTCAGGACAGGCAAGGTTAGGGATAACAGAAGTAATGTTGAGTGTAAAGGTTATCACAGTACACAGCATGTGCAGGATAGAAGTGTTATAGGACATGATGGCAGGAAGTATGCGCAGAAGAGGAGAGCTGAGCATTAGGGATGTAGGCAGTGCAGGAAAGGAGTGTGGAAGGAATGGCAGTATGTGCAGGGGAGAGGAGTGTGGAGGGTATGATGACAGGCAGTATTGAAGGAAGAGGAATATGGAGGGTATTGGGGCAGGCCGTATGTGCAGGAGATGAGTGTACAGGGTATAATGGAACACAATTTAAGCAGGAGCAGAGTACAGACAGTATGAAGGTAAGCAGTATGTGCAGGAAAAGATGTTGGAGGGTAAGAACAATTTAACGTGAATTGTGTGACCAACTTTAGGTTTTACTGGATTGCCCAAAAAGGGATGTCTATCAGTGGGGAGATGTGGTAGGATGTCAGGGAACTGTGTGCTGGTGACCGGGAACAGTGAGGACTGTGAATTTGAAACAGCAGACCCTGAAGATCAATGATGTGTTGGACTGTGGAGCTGTAACAGTGGGGGGTTTGAGGAAAATGAGAAGGGATGTCCATCAGCATTGGGGCATTGTGAAAGAAGTAGGACGGAATGTCACCTGACGGTTCTTAGGCTCCAACACAGCAGGGGACAGAGGAGGGGACAGGGCCATGTACATCGGCTGCAAAGTTTAGATTTGGCATGTGTACAGAGCCTACAACTAAGCCCTGGGACAGGACAAACTGTACTGTTGACTGCAGAGAACGGAGACTGGCTGATCTTCCCTGCCAGCAATAGAGCATATAAAGCTACCAATGCTAAGTGCTGGCCGCAGAACCTGGGTCCAGGATGATTTCTGCTGCTGTCTGTAGAGCCCGAAACTGGAAACAGTGATGGATAATGCTGCAAGGAAGGGGGACATTTTTCCAGCTAGCGGGCAATCAGCAGCAGTGGAAGTAGGTGGGGTGGTTAGAGCTGCCAGTCTGGAGAAAGGGGAATTGACTTTACCCCTGCATCAGAAAAATGCATGAAGTGTTGGGAGGATCAATGCGCTGCACACTTCCTGTGGAAATCCACAGCTCATAGCTCACACTACCATTTCTTTTAGCTGTGCTTGATTGAGCTGAACATTTATGGTTCTGGGCTACTATAGGACAGCTGAAAATTACTTGACGAGCTGGTGCGCTCTTCTATTGCCCAGGAGGTAGGAGATGAGGGGGAAGATAGCAATGAAAACATGAGTACTTTAGATAATTTAACATTAAAAAACAAATGTTGCATCATACGAATAAGCTTGATTTTTATACCCCAAAAATATGTTGATGTAAATTTCACCACATATGTAGCGGGGTCCTAAATTTAGGGGAAGTGTTTGAGTGGTAGTTATGCTCAAACACCCCAATTGTCAGGATTCTGTCCAAAATTTTTGTCCGCAGGGAGAGTATCGGTGTATAGTTCCCTGTGGTCTGCAGGTGGCGCTGCCATGGCAGGCCAGGGTTGAGCCGCTGATACGGTAATGTGCCTTGTGTGTCCCCTCTCGGCGTCCGTACAGTGGGTGTGGCAGGCCTGCTGTGCATGCTGGGGGAGAATGTGGAAGGGGCAGACGCTGCCTGTTCGGGGTTCGTTCGGTCTGCCGTGGTCGGGGGTCCTACCCCAGGGAGTGTGTTCCTGTCCACCCTGGGCACCTTTGGCCCAGGAACAGAGGTCGGTGAATCAGTCCCAGGCACCTTTAGCCCTGGGACTGCAGCAAAGGCCTTGGGCCCAGCACCTTCGGCTGGGGCACACCAAGGATCGAGGAATCCCAGGGTGCTGCCTTGCGAGGGGATCCGCATCTTGGACGAGGAGGCCGGGGGAGGAACCGCTCCGAGGGACCGGTGAGAGGTCACAGTGAGAAAAGGGGCCCGGTAACTCTCTGGAGGGATGTCTTCTCCTTATAAAGAGGTCAAGCTTTGAAACACCAAGTTCGCCAGGTCTGTGGCAGAGACCAAGTTTGCCAGGTCTGTGGCAGAGACCAAGTTCACCAGGTCTGTGGTAGAGACCAAGTTCACCAGGTTTGTGGCAGAGACCAAGTTCACCCAGTCTGTGGCAGAGACCAAGTTCACCCAGTCTGTGGCAGAGACTGTGCGGTTAAGTTAGAGTACCATTTGGCTGCTAGTCCCTACCTAGGGAGACTATCCATATGGGCTGAGTCTGTTTGAGAAGCCAAGCAGTGAAGTGATTACGTTTGTGCCTGGACCTCTCCCACACTTTGTGCTGTCCTGTCCTCTCTCCAACCTTTTCTATTCAGAGACTGTTATTTACGAGAAATAAACTCTACGTTGGAGTTACAGCTGGTGTGGACATTCAAGTTACTGGGGGGGAAACAAGGACTTATCTCTGTTAACTATAGAGGTGAGAACCATTCCCTGGAGGATTCTGGCTTTCTGGTTGTGGAGACCCGCCAATAACACCGCTCAACCTCTTCATACAGGAGGGTACGGGCTTGTGGCGTGGTGTGCCCTCTCTCCCTGCGAGGAGCCAAGGGCAGGTGAAGGGGGTGAGTGTGTTACACATACAAACCCTCATTTGTATAAATACCTGTAATCATTTTTGTAGGAGTTATTTACTAGTAAATTGCAGGTATGGGAAATTCCATAATAACATCAAATATCTGCTGTACGTTACTATAAATTATCTTGATTCTATCTACTGCTAAAATATCAACCTTTTTCATGGACCAACAATTCCATGTTCTACAATAAAGCAATGCCACTGATGTTTAGAACTCTTGGCTTGTACCGCTAGGGAACTGAATGGGGTTTGTATTTTCTCTTCATGTCTGCTTGGCATTCCTGCAGCACCACCACATATTAGTTGAAAACTTCAATAAAAATACAACAGAAAAAGAAAGCAGATCCAGTTCACAGATCCATGTTCAAACATATAAAAGTGCATACAAAAGGATACAGACAAAAAAAAAAAAGATATTGAAGAGCAAAAGCTCCTCTCAGAGCATGGCATATCATATACTTTAAAGAGGAAGTAAACCCTTGATTTAAAAAAGAAAAAGAAAAAACGCTGCAAAAGAAAGGCATAATGAGCTAGTAGGCATAGCTACTAGCTCATTATGAATGACTTACCTGAGATCGAAGCCCCGAACTGCTCCTCGTTCCCCTCCGCCGCCATCTTGCCTCTATGTCTCTTCCTGTTATCGCCGCTCCGGCGCTGTGATTGGCCGGAGCGGCGATGACGTCACACGCATGCGCGCTCAGGCCGGCAAGATCCCATTCAGAAAACCGTCAAGAAGCCGACCCGCTAGTGCGCCTGCGCCGTTGTCTACGGCGCGCGTGCGCCGTAGACTTTGGTGCTGTGTTTTCAACAAAAATCTACTTAACCGTGTAGGTCAAGGAGATATTTTTTGCACATACAGGTAAGCCTAATGCCCCGTACACACGATCGTTTTTAATGTCATTTTTTAAACCGACGTTTTTCTCCTCGTTTTTTTTCATGTTTCCTCTCAAGCCTGCCTTGCGTACACACCATCATTAAAAAAAACGATCAAGCAAAGCGCAGTGACGTTCAACACGTACGACGGCACTATAAAGGGGAAGTTCCGTTCGAATGGCGCCACCCTTCATGTTAGTAAAGTTTGTTGAGCGACGATTCGCGCTTTTCAGTCCGTTACTGTGTAATGAATGTGCTATCTCCATTACGAACGCTAGTTTTACCAGAACGAGCGCTCCCGTCTCTTACTTGATTCTGAGCATGCGCGTTTTTTTTCACGTCGTTAAAGCATACACACTATCGTTTTTCACGTCGTTAAAAAAAACGACATGAAAAACGACGTGAAAAAAGAGAGCATGTCCGGAATTTTTAATGGCCGTTTTTCACGTCGTTAAAAATGCTCTGGAGCATACACACGATCATTTTTCAGGGCCATTTTTTAAAATGGCAGTTTTAACGGCATGAAAAACGATCGTGTGTACGGGGCATTAATCTAGGCTTACCTGTAGGTGCAAGTTGTCAAAGTGGGTTTACAACCACTTTAAAACAGAACTGCACCCAAAAGGGGACGTTTTTCTCTTCCTCCCCCCCCCCCTTCTACATTTGGATTATGTACCCTTCTCCCATTTCTGCTCAGATCGTCTAGGCCAGTGATGGCGAACCTTGGTACCCCAGATGTTTTAGAACCACATTTCCCATGATGCTCAACTACACTGCAGAGCCCATGAGCATCATGGGAAATGTAGTTCTAAAACATCTGGGGTGCCAAGGTTCGCCATCACTGGTCTAGGCGGTCCAAATTAAAGTTCTCCTCCCCCACTGCCTGTCCGCTAACTTCTGGGACACGTCACAGGTCCAAGAAGGCTTCAGGACCATTCACAAAGTGCAGCATGGCCAGAGCATGCGCAGTGGGCTGCCCACAGTTAAAATGCCAGGGACCTGAAGACCAGTGAAGAATTGGTCCAGATGAGGACCATGCTGGATGCTTGGACAGGTAAATGTCTGTTTATTTTTGTGGCTTCTGAATTTTCATTTTGGCACATCGGACTGAAGTTCCTCTTTAAGGATAACCATTGAACAATATTGCATTGAAGTAACAATAGAAAAAAAATGGGGAATCACTACTTCGGAAATCAGAAGTATGAGAATAATGTTAATACATATATAAGGCAGTTAAGGTTCAATTATAATTAGTACACATGAGCAGAGGAAAGAAAGGTACCATAGATAGACTGATCCCACGGGTCCAAAACATTATCAAATTGGTCTAGAGCAGTGATGTCGAACCTTAGCACCCCAGATGTTTTGGAACTACATTTCCCATGATGCTCATGCACTCTGCAGTGTAGGTAAGCATCATGGAAAATGTAATTCCAAAACATCTGGGGTGTCAAGGTTCGCCATTACTGGTCTGGAGCTTCCAACTTTGACCCTGAGATGTTCCATCCTTCTGACATCTGTACTAATATTTAGTAGCTCGTGTGTATAGCTCTGCTAGCAGCAGTCAAGACAGCCAGTTTTCCACTTTACTACCCTTTGACTCCCTAAACCAATAAACAGCACTATAGCAGAAATATGAATCCTGTATCTACCGCCCACTATTGCTGATTATACTACATTTAAAGAACTGCAGGAAAAAAAAGGTATTTAAAATGTGCTTGCATATAAGGTGATAAGTGCAAGGAGGTATATGGTACCTCCTGGAGCTCCCTTTTGTTTACAATGCACTGGTTCACTAAGCACCGATAGAATAGCTTTTAATATAATCTGGCGCTTCGACGCGAGAGATATGGCCCTCCTGCAGCAGCGGAGCTGCCTGCCCCTCCTTTCCCCTGCCCATTCACAGAAAGCTTTGTACATTCCCTGTCAGTTTTCCAAGGCGGTATACACATATTGATTCCAGGTTTGAATTTTACAATAAAGGGGTTACTAACAGTAGGAGATGCTGCACTGGTCCCACAAGACCCTGAGGACTGGATAGAAAGCCAAGTATAAGAATTTCATTGATAAATGCAAACAAGGAAGAATTCCTGTTGAGAATGGCAATCTTGGCTGTCTGGCGGTGAAAAGTTAACGAAGGGTTTAACATCTAGGCCATGATATTATCAGATTACAGCCCAACTACTAACTTTGTCCTCACACCCCCACTAGTCAACCATCCAACTTGAAGCGACCCTTTTTCCAGATGTTTCACGGCAGTAATATGACCCAGAGTTGAGCTGAACATACCACAACATGAAATCATGACTAGGGATGAGCTTCCTGGTGGGTTTGCTCAGGTGGGTTCGGACTAGGGTCTAAACACGTTTGAGCTAATCCCTAATCATGAACCAAGCAGCATGATTCCAGTGCACCATCATTCCAATTTGAAATTGGCCATGCAAGTCAAATACACTGGTTTTGTTTAATTCTCCCTTTGTCAACAGCATATACCTCACTTCCTTTTATTCTCACCATGCTACATTCAGGCGCCCAGTACAAAAGGCAAGCCCTGTGTAAGCTAAAAGTCCCAGCTGACATAGGTCTATAGCCTCTCTATGTGACAGCATTGATTGGCCTAGATCTGTTACATGCTCCTCATAACCAGAAGGTCTGCATATTTCCTACAGCTCCTGCAGCATAACAGATGAGCATCAGGATGAAAGAAAGTTAAGCATATCCTGCTGAGGATAAAGGGTTAAAGCAAACTTGTTGCTTTGTCCTGAATCAGCAATTTGCTTTAAAGGATGAGTTCACTTTTATATTGCATTTGTATTAAATTTCATAAATGTAACTAATGTTCGGAAAAAAAAAAGACGCATTGATGAAAATAAGCCATTTTATTCCTGGAAATCCTTGCAATCATGTTTACTGTACCATGGGTGCAAAGCTGAGGCTTCTAAGCTGATGTTCGTACCTGAAACGCAGACTTTCAGTTAGAAGAGTTCAGGAAGGATAGCTGAACTACAAATGCAATGACCTTACCACGCTTCTATGTCCAGCTGTCCTTATGAAACAGAAATCTGCAGCTATAAGTGTTCAACAAGAATGTGCACTGTTCCACATGAACCTGCTCAGGAACTCTCACAGCTGCTTTGGAAATCCTCTCTCACTCGCAACACACAAGAGCAAGCTGTCTGTTACAGCTGTCTGCACCTCACATATATTAGCTGAGCAGTTCCAGTAGAATTCAATTTGCGGCTGCCTACCTTCCTATAACAACTTTCTACCAAGTCCCTTCACCCTCTCCAAGTCCGTTGAATTGGGACTCCGTGAAGGAGATCTATTTTTCAAGGTTTCAGGTTTCTTAATATCAAGCCACTTCAAAGAAACATGAGGGAACAGGGATATTGGCAACTGGTACTTCATTGCAAATAAATCAAAGATAACTATTACATTGTACCAAATGACGGTCTACAATAAGTAGATACTCACACATAGCTGGAGAAGACATTGCTGTATGTCGGGGTCAGCAACCAGTAGATCGCTGACAGGTCACTGGTAGATCATGGTCTGGGCTTGCTGACCAACCATTCCAGAGCATCAAACAGTGCAATGCAGAGGGACTACTTGTAAAGTTGGAGCTGTAGTAGGGAGCAAAAGCCACATAAGGAGATGCCTCCTCTCTAGTGCCGGCTCCTGTCCCATTCGGAGTGATACCAACTGCATTTGTCCTCTTATCTCAGCTAGCAGTCTCCAAAGTGGTGCCAGAAGCATGAAAGAAGAGTTTTTCAGGTTAGTGTGAAGCAATACATTGGGCATAATAGTATAGGGCTGCTTTGACACTACGTGCTGTGGTTTACCCACACTGCGGGTGCAGTGTGCCTGCAGCTTTCCTGCGCTTAGCCATAGACTTCTATTATATCCTATAGGTTTGGTGCACTTTCCGTGCAGCAGTGCCCTAAGGGTGCCACTGCTGAATGCAAGGGCACATTCACAAGTACAGCAGGCACTGCTGCTCCTCTGAAAAGCGATGCGAGTGTGTTTGTCAGCTGGTGAGGAGGCAATATGTTGCTGCCTCCACCACCTGATTCAAACCCATGATTGCCACACAGTAGTACAGGAATTAGAATTTTAAATCATGTGCGAGGAGGCGACACTGTGCCCAGTGAGCTTCAACTTCTCAAATGTTGTTCAGGTAGATCTCCACCTCTTTAAGGTTGCCTACCCCTGCTGTATGCACTACAGATGGAATGCAAGCTGTTAGTGTAAGTTTATTCTGCAAATTCAGTGCATACAGCGATATGTTCTCTGGCTTTGTGTGAGTATCAGCGCTGCTGATCGTTGACCATCATTTGGTACAATGTAACCGAGCTGTCAGGAAGTGCACTGCTGCACGTTTGCAAACGCCGCTGCACGCGTGATTCTCGGCGCCAAACCAATGAGCTATTTAAACAGTGCTTGTAAACTGAGCCAGTGCTGTCTGAACTGCAGCTTTCCCGTGACCCCTGCAACCTGCTTCAGAGATCTGTTCCTGTGTTTTGACCCGGCTTACCTTTGACCCTTCCTGCCTTCTGCCTGTATCCGACCCCAGCTTGTCCTTGACTTTGATTCTGCCTGCTTCTTTTATTACCACGCTGTCTGCCTGTTACCGACCTGGACTGTACCCAGACTTGCCTTGGCTTCTGCATCTGTTCTGATATCTCCTGCCTGTGCATGACCTAGTTTGCCTGTACCTATCTGTGCTCCATATCCCATGGGGCCGATCCGCTGTGTGCTGATTTCAACATCCAGGTGTGTGGTGTCTTGATATTAGCTGATCCAGTTCCCAGCCTGCCCGCTGTCCTGAACTCTCATCTTGCTGGTCCTGATCCCCATGGCATCAGGAACTCCAGAGCAGCTGTTTTGACAAACAACCTGCCAGGCACCTATACCACTCTGCACTCTTGGGCCCCCTGTCTGCTTTATCAGGGGCCGCTAATCAGATATGTAAGGGAGGCCTACCTCTGCATTATCGGGCTCATCTACAAGGTACGTAAGAACGTGACACGAGCTCAGTGATTTGTCTACATTAAAGTTATCACTTGCACTCAAAGTGCACCACACATTGGGAGTAATTAAAGAAACTGGTACGGTGGTGGTATTATATGCCACAGAGACTTGCAGCTATCTTCCCAACCACTTCACCAACTTGCTGGTATAAGTGTAGGCAATTAGGGTCCCTACTACATATTTGGTAGCGATGTCCTCAGGTTATGCAGTGCTGGAAACATATTTTCTGTTATATTACCTCCATTACCCATATTTTCTGCTCACCAGATCCTAAATTAGCCTTACTCAATATTGGAACTTATCAATGGTCTCCCCATTTTCAAACGTTCTGACACATTTTAATTGCAGCGCATTTGGCTTTAGCTAGGTGCTGGAAAAATAGGATTTTTTACTCACCGTGAAATCCTTTTCTCTGAGTCCATGGACCGACACAGCTTCTCTATTGACAAAGTGGGTATTATCCGTTAATTAGGAGTGACTAGGCAGAAAACTTGTAAAAAGTGTTGCATCACACCTTCTACAGTACCGCCCAGGGGGCGGACGCTCTGGGTATATCCCCTCAGTCTGCATCTCGCAGATCAGTTCGTCAAAAAGCAGTACAAACTTAAAAGGAGGGGTGGGTGCTGTGTCGGTCCATGGACTCAGAGAAAAGGATTTTACGGTGAGTAAAAAATCCTATTTACTCTTTCGTCCATGGATAGACACAGCTTCTCTATTGACAAAGTGGGACGTCCCAAAGCAGTGTCAGAGAAAAAACGAGGGGTGGTAACAGCATAAAAATAAACTTCACCCCAAACACAAAACAGCACTCTTCCAACAGAGGAGTTGTAACTCTAAACAGCCGCTTGCAAAACCTTGCGGCCGAAAGAGGCATCCGAAGATGCACCTACATCAACTTTGTAGAATTTTGTGAAAGTGTGAGCGGATGACCAAGTCGCCGCTTTACACAATTGGGAAACAGACGCTTGATGTCGGAATGCCCAAGAGGCACCTAGTCGAATGCCCTGGTCGAATGCGCCGTGACCGGAAAGGGGGCGCTTGACCCTTTAAGGCGTAAGCCTGGATTACTATCTATCGGATCCACCTAGAGATGGTGGCCGACGAGACTGCTTGGCCCTTCTTGGGACCAGCCACCGAAACAAACAGTGAGTCTGACTTCCTGAACAGGGAAGTAGCAGATAGGTATACTCTAAAAGCTCGGACAACGTCCAAGGAACGCAACGCCGAATCCTTAGGATTCGACGGATGAGGACACAAGGATGGAAGTACAATGTCTTCGTTGAGATGAAAAGCCGAAACAACTTTCGGAAGAAAGAAAGGCTGCGGCCGCAGCACCACCTTATCCTTGTGGAAAATCAAATAGCGAGCCTTGCAGGACAAGGCTGCAAGCTCAGAGACTCGTCTAACTGACATAACAGCCACCAAAATGACCACTTTCTAAGGAAGTGTCAACAGGGGAATATCTCTAATATTCTCAAACGGTGTCTTCTGAAGCACTGAGAGGACCAGGTTCAAGTCCCACGGAGGTAGCGGGGGACGGACCGGAGGGGCCACATGTCGAACCCCCTGCACATATGTACTCACGAGAGAGTGAGTCGCCAGGGGTCGCTGAAAAAAGACAGCCAGGGCAGATATCTGTCCCTTAATCGTACTTAGGGCAAGCCTTTGGTCCACCCCATGCTGTAAAAACAGCAGGATTCTGGAAACCAAATAAGTACGTGGATGCCATTTCATTTCCTCACACATGGAGATGTAGGTCTTCCAAGTGCGGTGATAAACCTTCCCAGAGGATGGTTTCCGAGCACTTCTCATAGTAGAGATTACTGAACCTGACAAGCCCCGGTCTCTCAGTACCTGGTTCTCAACAGCCATGCCGTTAAAGCAGGATGGAGTATGGGACCTTGCGATAGCAGGTCTTCCGTAGTGGTAGGCGCCAGGGGACGTCTGCGACCAGATGTACTAGATAGGCGTACCAAGGACGCTGAGGCCAATCTGGAGCGATTAGGATCATTGGAATTCCCTCTGCCTCTGCTCTGTGGAGCAGAAGAGGAAGAAGCCTTAAGGGAGGGAAGGCATAGATTAGCCGATACTGACCCCACGATGCCACCAACACATCCGTTGCGTCTGCCCATGGGTCTCTTGACCAAGCCACAAACCTCAATACCTTCCGATTGAGTCGGGAAGCCAGAAGATCTACGTCTGGTGTGCCCCATCTTTGGCAGAGGAGTTAAAACACCTCCGGGTGTAAGGACCATTCTCCCTGGTCCAGCATCTGGCGGCTCAGGTAGTCCGCCTGCCAGTTTTCCACACCCGGAATGTACACGGCCGACAGTGCCGGTACGCTCCTCTCTGCCCACTTCAGGATGCGAGCGACCTCCGATGCTGCAGCTGAGCTTCTTGTTCCTCCTTGATGATTGACATATGCCACTGCTGTGGCGTTGTCTGACTGGATCCTGACTGGACGCCCTTGCAGCCTCTGAGACCATTTGAAGAGGCACAGCCTGATAGCCCGGATTTCCAGGACATTGATCGGCAGGAGGGCTTCCTCTGGAGTCCAGCGACCTTGCACAGACTGAACACCCCAGACTCCCCCCCCAACCTGTAAGGCTGGCGTCCGTCGTGATCACTATCGTGTAAACCGGAAGAAATGACTTCCTGGCCATTAGAGCCGGTGCTGTCAGCCACCATACCAGGGATCTCCTGACTAGGTGGCTCACTCGTTTTTGATAATCCAGAGATGACGGACATCCTTCTGTAACACTCGAGTGTGGTATTGAGCATATGGGACCGCCTCGAAGGAGGCTACCATGAGGCCTAACACTCGCATGCAAAAAACGGAGTGACGACCAAATCCTGGAAGTCAGCTGCCGTACTACAGCCCGGAGGGTCTGCAACTTCTCCACAGGGAGGAATACCTTTGCCTCAAGGAATCCAGAATCAACCCCAGGTACACTAGGCGTTGAGTGGGCACCAATACTGACTTTTGCGTGTTTAGTATCCAACCACAGTCCCGAAGAGTCTGACAGGTAATGGACATGCTTACCCCTAATTCTGAGCTTGAAGGGGCCTTCAGTAGAAGGTCGTCCAAGTAGCCCATGATAGCGATACCCCGCTGTCTTAGAAGTGCCAGAATCGGAGCGAGCACCTTGGTGAACGTCCTGTGTGCTGAGGCAAGGTCAAACGGGAGGGCCACAAACTGGTAGTGGTTCTTCCCGATAGCAAATCGCAGAAACCTCTGGTGTCTGGAGTATATGGGGACATGTATACGTCCTTGATGTCCAAGGAGGCCAGAAAGTCCCCCGGATGGAGAGCCGTTACTACAGATCGAACCGACTCCATCCGAAATCTTTGTACCTTCACAAAGCAATTGAGGGCTCTGAGATCCAAGATTGGATGGAACCCCATCCTTCTTTGGCACAATGAACAGATTTGAGTAAAAACCCTGACCCCGTTCCTGTTTTGGAACAGAAATAATTACCCGGCGTTCCAGTAGACCCTGGACCGCCCCATACATGGCCTCCCGACGGGTCGGTAGTAGCTGGAGATTGGAGGTGATGAATCTGTCCGGTGGACAAGAGAGAAATTCTATCTTGTAGCCTGAGGAGATTACTTCACAAACCCACCTGTCGGAGACTAGAGCTGTCCACTGAGTCGCGAATTTGCGAAGACGTCCCCCCACCCGAGAGCTGGGTGGGGGCAGACATTCATGCGGACGCAGATTTGTCCGCAGGCTTTTTGGGTTTGTGGGACCAAGGACGCTTTTGTCCTTGGGCAGGCGCCTAGTCGGCCTGGGGTCTTTTCCCTGTCGCCCTAGGGGGACGAAAAAACGCTTGCGTGCAGTAAAGGAGGGCCCTTGCCCTAGGTGTGTCCCCTACCCTTGCTAGTTTGAGGAAGCAAAGTGCTTTTACCTCCTGTGGCATCCTTGATGATGTCAACCATAGAGGCCCCAAAAAGTCTGTCGCCCTTAAAAGGCAGATCCAACAGGGATTTCTTGGAGGTCTGGTCCGCAGACCAGCCCTTTAGCCAGATCAGGTGGCGTATTGCTACTGCATAAACCAAAGCTTTTGACAGCAGGGGAATAGTATCCATGTCTGACTCACAGACAAACCTAAGGCCCTGGACCAACTGGTCGGCCAATGTTATCTCATCAGGAGGAGCATCTCGCTCCTTAACCCCTGGAGTAGCAATCTTGCCCATTCAGTAAGTGTCTGAGACACTAGGGCCCCCGCCAATGCTGGGCGTACTGCCGAGCCTACCACTGAGTATAGGTAGCGAGCGAGTGCTTCAGCCTTCTTATCCACAGGGTCTTGAAAACAGGAGCCCCTTCTACTGGAATTGTGGTGGCTCTATTAAGTCTGGACACCGGAGGGTCCACTATAGGGGGAGAGGTCCATTTCTTCAGAAAACTCTCCTCAAAGGGGTACCGTACCGCAAACCTCTTTGGGGCTGTAAAGACCCTCAGTGGGTTCTCCCATTCCTTGTATAAGAGTTTATCAAAATATGACACACAAGGGAACACCTTAGCAGTGGGGGCAGGTTTATGAAACCCAAAGTGGACCGGAGTCTCTGCTGCTTCTGCAGTATTTTCCAACTTTAGCGTATCCCGCACTGCAGTAATAAGGTCAGATACCAAAGCCGTCTCGCGTACTGACCTAGACTTGGAGTCATCCTCACTGTCCGGTCACGGTCTGCAGTCTCTGATTCATCAGAATCTGGGCCATGAGCCGTAGCTGGACCTGGTTCTGCATCAGAATTATCCCCAGAAGCTTGCAGGGGACGAGGGCGTTTACTACCCCCTGTATTCCCGTGTGCTGCTTCCACCCTGGCAGCAAACGCCTCTAGGATTAGCGTCATAGCGTTCATAGACACCTCAGGGGCAACAGCTGCTAAATCTGGTGTTTCAGGGGAGAAGACATCTGGCTCAGATGCCATGCTGACCACAGGGCTCCAGGCAAGATATCAATAGGCCACCCTCCTGTGCTGCAGAGATGCTGGGTCACCCAGAGGACTCACCACCCTTGGATCGGTACTGCTATGCTTCCGTGCTGCGCCTGTGATGCTGTCCCACCGCTGCTGTGTCAGTCTGCTTCTTTTATCAGTGCTTCATGTGTGAATTTCTCGCGCCAGTGTAATGCACCCTAGAGGCCGGAGACTCTCGCAAAATGACCGCCAAACGTCTGTATGGAAGATAATGTGGGCTCTAAGAAAATGGCCGCCGAGCCGAAGATAGAGGCCAAAGCAGGCGTAGACCACAAAAAGATGGCCGCCGAACGGCAATATATACATACAGAATGGATCATTACAAACATGGCCGCCGATCAGTCGATAGAGGCCAGAGGGTGTGGAACTACAAAAAAATGGCCCCGAAACCACAGGAAGATGGCCGCCGGGCAGTCACTAGAGGCCGAACCCAGCATGGACCACCGCAAAATGGCCGCCGACAGCATGGAGGGGGAAGGAGCACACACACACAGGTAAGCAGAAATTACATCTTTTTAAATGTTAGTTACAGCCAGCCCAGCTCCAGTGGAACCCCCTAGGTGACCCCCAGCACCCAAAAACCTTAGCTAGAAGCCCAGGGAGGAGAGAAGGGCAAGGAGAGAGGGAAGAAAGGGGCCATAACCACTTACTTGGTCTCTCCAGGAATGTCCAGCCAAATCACCCAGCCGAGGCAGGGGAGTTTACTTACCTATCCTGCATGTCTCATGCTGGAAGACATTCCAAACAGATCATTGTCCGCACACGGAAGGTGACTGTTGGCCAGGCATTCACCGCGACGTTCACCGGACAGGCTGCTGCGACTCGGCCGTAAGGTCAGCCGAAGCTGAGCGGTCCGATGCAAGCCTTGGAGCGTAAGCTCACCGGCCAGGTTGCTGCGACTCAGCCATAAGGTCAGCCGAAGCTGAGTGGTCCGATGCAGGCCCGGGAGCGTAGGCTCACCGGCCACCCGTGGAGCGACGGGCATGTCGTGGAAAACCCAGCGCGTAGCTAGGGTCGGCACACGCTCGATGGCCGAAACTGGGGAGACTACAAGGATCGAGGATCCAGCCTGTCACCCAGTCAGCAATTGATCGAAGATCGCAGGAAACAAAAAAATGTAGCAAAAAAATATCTTTTTTCCCCGGACCAATGGGCCCGAAGGGAGCCATGTTCTACTCCTTGCTAGACAGAAAAAAACTGATCTGCGAGATGCAGACTGAGGGGATATACCCAGAGGGTCCGCCCCCTGGGCGGTACTGTAGAAGGTGTGATGCAACACTTTTTACAAGTTTTCTGCCTAGTCACTCCTAATTAACGGATAATACCCACTTTGTCAATAGAGAAGCTGTGTCGGTCCATGGACGAAAGAGTAAACCAGACTTCTCCATCTTTAACCGAGGTCATACAGATCTCTGTATGAATTCCTGTTTGCAAAAGCTCACCTGGCCACATGTAAATTTTTCCAAGCCTGGAATCCCTGGTTTTAAGACTTATGCCGCGTACACATGGTCGGAAATTCTGCCAGCAAAAGTCCGATGTGAGCTTTTGGTCGGACATTCCGACCGTGTGTATGCTCCATCGGACTTTTGCTGGTGGAATTTCTGCCAGCAAAAGATTGAGAGCTGGTTCTCAAATTTTCCAACGGAAAATCCGATCGTCTGTAGCAATTCCGACGCGCAAAATTCTGACACATGCTCGGAAGCATTGAACTTAATTTTCTCGGATCGTCGTAGTGTTGTACGTCACCGCGTTCTTGATGGTCGAAAGTTCAGAGAACTTTTGTGTGACCGTGTGTATGCAAGCCAAGCTTGAGCAGAATTCCGTCGGAAAAACAATCCAAGGTTTTTCCGACGGAAAATCCTATTGTGTGTACGCGGCATAAGACTCTAGATCAGTGGTTCTCAACTCCAGTCCTCAGGGCCCACCAACAGGCCAGGTTTGCAGGATAACTGAAATGCATCACAGGTGATATAATTTGCTCCTCAGGGATTGCAGTATTCTAGTCTGCATCTCACCAAGGTAATACTTAAAATCTGGCCTGTTAGTGGGTCCTGAGGACAGGAGTTGAGAACCACTGCTCTAGATGTAGATATTTATTTTGAATACCGCTCATTACATAGTTACATAGTTAGTCAGGTTGAAAAAAGACAAGTCCATCTAGTTCAACCATAAAAATAAATAAATAAAAAATAGCATCAAACAATCCCATATAGGGGGGCGTGTCCGGATGTGAGGAAGAGAGGACGTGTGTGAGAGAGCTCCGGCTCCTGGGTTAAGAATCCTGTGTATTTCTCCTGCGCTGAGCGGCATCCGGGCCGGCGGAGAGCTGCTCCGTGCTCGGGGTCACCTCCAGAGTACACCGATGCCATCCAGGAGGAAATCGACCAAGAAACAGCCACCTCCTAAGACGCAGGGCTCCCCAGCGGTGACACGTGCGGTGGCCATCTTGCCCTCCGGAGCGGAGCGTGCAGTAGCCATACAGACAGCCCTGCAGCTTCTGAGGGACATGGAGCAGGTGGATGGTGACCCGCAGCAGCCCCAAGGTATGGAGAAATCTGAGGGTACTGCCTCCACTGCAGTCATTTTGGCGGCCATTGAGGAGAGCAAAACCCTGGTTATGGGGAAAATAGACACACTGGCCATGGAGTGTGGCCTCATCAGGCAAGATATGGACAAGTTTAGAGGCCGTGTAGCTGCTGAGGATACCGCGGCTATAACATCCCAGAATGTCGCTGATCTGCAACGCACGGTTAAAACCTTGATGGCGCGGTCTGAGGACGCCGAAAATAGGCTGCGCCGCAATAATGTGCGCGTGGTGGGCCTGCCTGAGGGTGCGGAGGGCTCGCAGCCAGCCAGCTTTGCTGAAACCTTTTTCAAGGATATCCTGGCGTTACAGCATGTCTCCTCTGCATATATTGTGGAGCGGGCTCATAGGGTCCCCACAGGCCCGAGACCACGGGGCGCATTGCCCAGACCATTCCTCGTGTGGTTTCTAAATTACCGCGACAGAGATCTCATTCTGGCGGAAGCCCGGAAGTCACCACAGCTCCGGTTTGAAAATACCAATGTGCACTTCTTCCCGGATTTCTCCCCAGAGTTGCAGAGGCGCCGTCGCACGTTCGTGGATGTTCGGAAGAGGCTCCGGGACAAGGGCCTCAAATACAGCATGCTATACCCCAGCAAGCTCCGTGTTGAATACCAGGGCTCTGTGAAACTTTTTGAGGTCCCCTTGGATGTCTCGGATTGGTTGGAGACTCTGGCTTAATGTACAGCATTTATTTTACTTTGATTTATTTTTCTATTTTTGGCATACTCTGTTTGGCCACCCTTACATCTGCTTCTGCTTGAGTGCACGCTGGTAGTCACATATACTTTGACTTTCATCCTACCCCATGTTACCCCCTCCAGTGAGCTGAGTATCGGTGTGCCTGGTTGGTGGATGTGATCTGGACTGTCCTTGTTTTTCCTGTACAAAATGTTACTTTCAGGAGGCTGCAGGGTGCATTTGGCTGCTTAGTGCTGCATGATCATGGAGCCGGATGCTCTCTCTGCTGCGCTGAGTAGTCGTAAAAGGCGTACGGTGTCAGCACTCACCTGGTTGACACTTTAGTCCCCTCCAAAGGGGCATATGGAATAACTCTATAGAACACTTTTCCATTTTTTGTTTTTTGTTTTGGGGATTAAGTCTGCTGGCGCTAGTTGTTCCCTTTTTTTTGTGTGTGTTTTTTGTTTGCTGGCTAGACAGGGGATTACTAAGATGGGACTGTTTATGAGCAAATGTTTTGGTCTTGTTTTTTTTTATGTTTTGTCTGTTTGTCTCTGCTCCATTTTATTTGGGGCTGCTGGTTTGTGGTGTCATCCTCGGTGTTCCACAATTGGTGGGCCAAGGGACACTCAGAAACGGGCTCAGGCACAAAGTACTGTCTGTAGAGATGTTATAGTTATTCTTCAGCTTGTTGTGTGGCTCTGTGTACTTCTGGACCTCTCCTGTGCTCCTAGGCCCCCATCTTGTGGCAAATTTCGGAATTACAGTCATGTCTTTAAAAATTAAACTCATCTCTTGGAATGTCAGGGGATTGATTTCTAAATACAAGAGAGCTTTGGTGTTGAAATTTTTGCAGGCCCAACATCCTCACATAATGTTTTTACAGGAAACGCATTTATTAGGCAACAAAATTCTGGCCATGAAGCGTCCCTGGATGCACAGAGCCATACATGCCACCTATTCGTCATTTGCTAGGGGTGTATCTATTTTGTTAAACAAGTCCTTACCTTGCTCCATAAATACAGTGATCACTGATCCTGGAGGAAGGTATTTAGTGGTCATAATTGAAGTTTACTCTAGGAAGTTGGCCCTGGTAAATGTATATATTCCCCCTCCTTTTACAGGCAATATCCTGTATGAGGTGTTGGAGAAATTGGCACCTCACGCTCCATTTCAGTTGTTGATGGCTGGTGATTTTAATAAAGTTCTCAATTATACGTTGGACACGTCCAACCCACATAGGGCTCCAAACCGTGAATTGTCACAGTGGGCGGATGCTGCGGGTCTTACTGAGATCTGGCGGTGGAAGCATCCTACGGACAGATGCTATTCTTATCTGTCCTCGGTACATGCTTCGTCCTCCAGAATAGACCTGGCGTTTGCTAATGGAGCAATGTTGCCTCTGGTGGCTGACACGTCCTACCTTCCGGGGGGTGTCTCGGATCACACTCCTCTCCAGATCACTTTGCAAGTGGGTTCCCAGAATTCAAGGAGAGTCTGGCGTTTATCCCCTAGTTGGGTGGGGGAGCCCTCTGTGGAGGAGATGCTGCAACCACACATTGACACATTTTGGCAGGTTAACGAGGGATCGGCCACATTACATACGGAATGGGAGGTCTTCAAGGCCACTACTAGGGGGGAATACATATCAGCCATAAAAGCCCTGAGAATTGAGCGGAATAGTGTAGAAAAACAACTCCATGACAGGGAGCAGGAGTGCGCTAAGGCTCATGCGGACTCACCATCTCCTGACACGTTGGCTCAGTTGCGGTTTGCAAGGAGGAACGTTTCTCTCCATTACCGAGAGGCGACTACTTGTCATCTGCAAAGGAGTGCGGCGCGTGTTTTTGAACAGGGGGATAAAAACGGTAAACTATTGGCTTTTTTGACGGCTGGGGACACGTCCCCAACGGTAGTGCCTTGCGTAATGTCCCAGTCTGGACACCTGTTGAGAGACAGGGAGGACGTAGTACGGGAGTTTGTATCGTTCTATAAGTCTCTGTACTCGCCTATAGATCCCTGTGACACGGGTGACCTTGGGGTCACATTGGGGGCCCTGCGGTTGCCTGAGCTGCCAGAGGAATCTCGTAATTTTCTTGATGCCGAGTTCGGGGAGGAGGAGGTGGTCTCCGCAGTTGGGTCGTTTCCTGGTGGCAGGGCTCCGGGTCCTGATGGTCTGCCAATTGACTGGTACCGTCGTTACTCGGAGATCCTGGTGCCTAGACTACTGCAATTGTATGCCGACTGTTTTCAGAAGGGGGGCCTCCCCCCTTCCTTTTATGAGGCTCATATTGTACTGTTGGCCAAGCCGGACAAGGACCCAATGCTATGTTCTTCTTATAGGCCCATTTCTTTACTGAATATGGACTTCAAAATACTTACTAAGATGTTGGCTACTAGACTTATGTCGGTCTTGCACCATGTTATTTCCCCTGACCAGACAGGTTTCATGCCCAGTAAAGCCACGGATATCAATCTGCGTAGGGTTTTCACCCACACGCAGTTGGGTCCGGACAGTTCCAGCGGCGGGATACTGGTCTTTTTGGATTTGGAGAAGGCCTTTGATTCCGTTGACTGGAATTACATGAGGGTGGTGCTGGAGGTATTCGGTTTCGGGCCTCATTTCAGTAAGTGGATCGACATTCTATATCATTCCCCTACAGCGGCCATTAAGTTAAACAATATGTTGTCGGAATTTTTTTCAGTGCGGAGGGGCAATCGCCAGGGTTGCCCTTTGTCCCCGGGTCTATTTTCCATCATGATTGAACCCGTGGCTGCGGTCTTGCGGGCCTCTGAGGAGGTGCGGGGGATCATGGTGGGTGACTTGAACGAAAAGACGGCACTCTATGCGGACGACATGGTTCTTTTTCTGCGGGACTCCGGAAATTCCTTGTCGGCAGCACTAGATATCCTGAATTCTTTTGCACGTTTTTCGGGTCTGAAAGTCAACTGGGGAAAATCCCAAATTCTATCACTCAGGACGCCATCCCCCAGGTGCGAGATTCCGGTTGATTGTCCTTTACAGCGGGTGGAGGTGCTCAAATTTCTGGGGTTAAACATTTCTAATTCCGTGTCCGATTTTATTGTCTTAAATGTCGATCCACTTTTGACTAAACTGAAATCCAGGCTACAGGCATGGCAAAACTTACCTTTGACGCTCATTGGTAGGGTGAATTTAGTGAAAATGAAATTTTTACCTTTGTTTTTGTATATATTTCGGAATTCCCCTGTTTGGATACCGAGATATGTTTTAAAAAAAATAGATAGTCTCATAACAACTTTCTTATGGCAGGGACGACGCCCTCGAATTAAAATTCCGGGTGTTACAACTGCCGTGGAAACAAGGGGGACTGGCGGTTCCGGACTTCCACCGGTATTTCTTAGCTGGTCAGCTGGTATTTGTCCACAGGTGGTTCACTCTACCTGAGGACGACACTGCTAATATGCTGGAGGCGGCTGTTGTGGGTTCGTATGAGGCACTGAAGCATCTCCCGCTTCGGGGAATCAGGGCTCCATATAGGCTCACGATATCCATGCGTGCCGCCTGTAGGGCATGGGTGGCAGTGAATAAGGTGGGTGGCGCCTCTGAAATTTCTCCTTACACACCACTTTGGAAGAATCCTCAGCTAGCACACTTTTGTGAGTACCCCGATCCAGTCACCTGGACTAAATATAGCATTAAGACTCTGAGGGACATAGTGGGGGGTGGGAAACTCTTACAGTTTGACGCCCTTAAAGCCAAGTTTGATCTGCCCAATACGCACTTGTTTCGTTTTCTTCAGCTCAGACATGCATTTAAGGCCCAATTTGGAGATATTGGTATCACCATGCAAACTAATGATATGGAGTCTTTACTGAGAGAGGACACTTTAGACAAGGCCTTGTCTACAATATATAAACAGCTGTTCAGTGAGGGAGGTGATCTCCTGGCAAAGTGTAGGGCGGCGTGGGGTGAGGTGTTCCCCCAGATGGACAGGGATGACTGGGATGATGTATGGGACATTAATTTTACCAGATTGGTCTCTGCCAGGGACCATCTCATCCAATTTAAATTCCTGCATCGCATCTATCTTACGCCGGCTAGACTGGCCAAGATATTCCCTACACAGTCTCCTTGTTGCTGGTGGTGCAGTTCCCCCACGGCTGATTTCATGCATGTCTTTTGGAATTGCTCATTCATCCAAGGGTTCTGGAGAGGGGTTGCCCACTGCATAGCTGGGGTGACCACCATCCAGGTACAGCCTTCAATTGAGGTATGCCTCTTGGGTCTGGTAGACAATCTAGCCCCAAGGAGAGCGACTCGTGCTCTGTTGACAATTCTCATATATTACGCCAGGAAACTGATAGTGTTATCATGGAAAAAGCCCAATCCGCCCACTGTATCAGCATGGAAGGGGGTGGTGAATAGAGCTGTACCGCTGTACAAAGCTACGTATGCTAGTAGGGGCGCACCTCAGAAATTTGATAAAGTATGGGGCGGTTGGATGAATAGTGAACTTACGGTGGCGGATTGAGTGGCACCCATTATAAATGCACTTGCAGTAAGAGTTGAATATGGTTGTGATTATGTGACATTTCCAAACAACATATGACTGTGAATGAGTTAAAGTGACTTTATAACTGTATTATTCCTGTTGATGGGTGGGGGTCTGGAGGGAGGGAGAGGGAGCCAATGCTGAAGATTTGTATATAGTTTGTGTTTGGCCCATTGGGTCTGTTTGTTTTGTCAAAAGCTATAAATAAAACTTTTCAAAAAAAACAAAAAAAAAAACAATCCCATATACCCAATTTTATACCACAGTTGATCCAGAGGAAGGCGGAAAAAAACCCAGCAAAGCACGATTCAATTTGCTACAGCAGGGGAAAACAATCCTTCCTGACCCCCAAGATTCAATCGTATTTTCCCTGGATCAACTTTACTTAGAAATGTTAGTACCCAGTTATATTTTGTTCATTTAGGAAAGAATCCAGGCCCTTCTTTTTTTTTCATTAAACAAGGTGTTTATTGAGTAAAGATGCATACATAGTCAATAAAAAGATTAGCATACATAGGTTACATTACTGTCACATAGAGCAAATGTTACAGTCAGAACATCTACAGAAAGCTTCGTATATTAGTATGTACTTGAATACATCTATGAGGTTACAAACAATAAACCTTTGAAATAAAGTAAAAGCAAATAATAGGAAGTTCAATATTGGTAACTGATGACAGGTCTACCGTTAACTGCATGTCTCTGAATCCTTCAGCCAGTGGTCCCAAATTGTATTATATTTGGCTGGACAGCCTCTATTAGTGTATATGCATTTCTTATAGGGTAGGGTTACATTTACCTCTGCTTTCCACTCTGAAAAACTGGGGCGCAATGGCCTCATCCATTTCCTAGCTATGATCTTCCTGGCCGAGAATAGTGATTCGTGGAGGAATATCTTAGTATATTTATCCACATCTTCGGGGAATATCCCAAGCAGACATTGTTTGGGGTCAAGCGTAAAGGGAGAACCCATGGTATCATGCAAGAAAGTTAGGATTTGTTTCCAAAGGTCTTGGATTTTTGGGCAGGTCCAAAGGAGATGAACAAACGTGCCCGTCTCTTGGCCACACAACAAACACAGAGTGGGCTGGTCACGTTTGTATATAGCCACACGTATAGGGGTAAGGTATGCCCTGTGAGTTATGGAAATTTGGGACAGTCTGAGAGCCTAGGGGATACTGCTTTACAGGTCTCCAATGCCTCCTCCCACTCCTCATCCCCCAGTGATCCAACCTCCCTCTCCCAGTGGGGTTTCAAAGCAAACGCCAGTTTAGTGGAAATGGGAGTGGATAGCATGTTGTAGAACAGGGGTCGGGAACCTTTTTGGCTGAGAGAGCCATGAACGCCACATATTTTAAAATGTAATTCCGTGAGAGCCATACAATATGTTTAAAACTAAATACAAGTAAATGTGTGCATTTTATGTAAGACCAACACTTTTAAAGTACAATAAGTCTCTGAATTCTTTTTTTTTTTTAACAATCAGGTCTTCTTTATTAAGGGATATATCACAGAAAAAATTAATACGGCAAAGTTGCCGAACATGACATGACCTCTGAATTATTTTTAATAACGTTGTTATGCTGTTGCTAACCAATAATGAATAAAGTACTTCTTACCATTAATGCGACTTCTGGTGCTGCATGGTTTTGCTGATCGCTTTGTAGTCTGGTTGATACGTGGTGAGGTTAAGCTTCATGCAGGCGTTGAGACTTCCATCCGTTTAACATGATCGTAGGTTGGTCTTAATGTTCTTTAGATGTGAGAAAGACTGCTCAAATGCATACGTAGAGCCAAACATTGTCAGTACAGCAATACTCACACGCTGCAGTGTGTGGTATGTGACGGGAAGCGCGTTCCAAGTTTTGACAATCAGCTGATCCGCGGGTTGAAGTTTAATTTCTCCCCACTTGTGTTTGCTCGCCGACTCTGCTTGCTGTCGTGCAAATCTTTCCAAATCTTCATTCAGTGACTTGAACTTATTCACCACATGTCTGAGGCCTTCAGGTCAGCAGCTTGTAGCTCAAAATCTCTGACGAAGACACCTGGGATGTAACTCAGGTCGGCGCTGTCCACTGCACACTCGTGTGGATGGGTGATGAACTTAAAAAGACGAGTGCACCCACGAAATTCTCCAAAGCGCGCTTTGAATGACTGCAGGAGATTAGATGTGAAGCCCGCTAGCTGCTGAAGATCAAGATGTTGAGCAGGATCACTTGCTGTGCATTTATCTTTAAACGCTCCCAGTTTTTCAAAGTGTAGTACACGACCTGTTTCAATGTCAGCGATGAATAGTTCTAGCTTGTTTTCAAATGCAAACACTGCTTGTTGAAGGGATAAGACTGTATTTCCAACGCCTTGCATTTTCACATTGAGCTGGTTCAGATGTTTAGTCATAGTAGAACTTCAGGAGCCACTCAGGGTTAGTTAACTCAGGATGCTCAATATTTTTCATTTCAAGTAAAGTTCAGATTTCGCTCAGACAAGCCGCAAAACGGCTGAGCACCTTCCCTCTTGACAACCAACGCACATTGCTGTGCAGAAGCAGACCAGGATAATTATTCCCGACTTCATCCAGCAGTGTTTTAAACTGCCGATCATTTAAAGCTCGGGCAACAATAAAGTTGACCAACTGAATGACCAGCGACATCACCTCACCAAGCTGCACACCACACATCTGAGCACAAAGCGCCTCCTGATGTAGGATGCAGTGAAAACTTAGGATGGGTCTCTTTTCATGTTCACAAAGAAGCGCTACGAATCCTCTGTTTTTCCCCACCATGCATGGAGCACCATCAGTACACACCGAAATAAGTTTATCCATCGGTAGATTTTGTTCTTTAGCGAGCTCAGTGAAAGACTTGAATAAATCCTCCCCTTTCATAGGCAAAACAGCAAGACTTTCCTCACGTAGTGTGTCACTGAGAGTATACCTTGCAATCACGCTGAACTGGGATAAATGGCTTACGTCTGTTGACTCATCCAAAGCGAGAGAAAAGAATGGTGCTGCATGTATGTCCTTCACTTGTGTTGCCTCAATTTGATTTGCCATCATGATGGTACGATCGTGAACAGTTCTTGTCAGTTGCTGCGATGGTGAGATGGATACCTCAGATAAAATCTCCATAGCTCCCTTCCACTCCTCCTCACTAAGTTCTATCAAATCTTTTTGCCAATGGGCAAAGCTATTCGCCTGTCCATTTACTTTCTCTGCGTTTAGCAATATCATATAGAGGTGCCCTATTTGTCCTCGTTTCATAGATCGTACTGAGGTTACCTTCGTCAAAATCTCTGATGGGTTATACTGTAGTTGGAATGTTAGGGTCTGGCTTTTCAAAGCGTGTCATATTTGAAGATATTGATAGAAATTACTATTTAGTAATTGAAAGCGAGCTTTCAGTTTATCGAAGGGTAGGAGTCCATCTCCTTCAAACAATTGATATAAAAGAGTTATTCCTGATTTTTTCCATTCTGATAGTTCTGGTAGTTTATTCAACTCCGATAGGCAGTAGTTATCCCATATTGGCATGTGTCTAGTATATCACCTATGATGCGTAACAGTACGTATTATTTCCCATAGCCTATGGATTAAATTAAAGGTTGGAATCTTTCATTTTTTAAAGAATTGATGGGAGACTATTTGCTGTACTAATGGTAATGCTTTAAGTTGGGTCATTAATATATTGGGGTCATAGTTATTTATCTCCTCCCATCCACTCCAATGTTGAAGTTGTGCTGCCATATAATAGAATCTTGAGTTAGGGACCGCTAATGCCCCTTTATCTTTTGCTTGTTGCCGAGTTTCTTTTTAACTTAATTCTTGGTTTTCCATATTTCCATGTAAGGTCTCTAAAAGTCGCATCAATTACTCTAAATAATTTTAGTGTCAGCCAGACTGGACAATTGTGTATAACAATTGGGACAGCCACACCATTTTCACCAGGTTCGCTCTTCCAATCATAGTCAGTGGAAATTTAGTCCAGGTTTTGCCTTGTTGCCTAAATTTGGCTATAAGGGGTAGTATATTTTTATCTATATATTCATTAACATTTGGGGTGATTATCACCCCTAGGTATTTAAATGATATGACCTGCTTCATCTGGTGGTCCTGGTGTGGGAGCGTCAATTGCATTGGGTCGCTAGAATCAATAGGCATTATTACGGATTTATCCCAGTTGATTTTGAATCCTGAGAGTTTACCGTAGGAATCAATAAGTGAGATGGCTGTAGATAAAGATGTATATGTATCTCCCAAAAACAATAGAGCGTCATCTGAGAACAGAGCTTTTTTTTTCCTCCACCCCATTTCTCTGAAATCCCACAATATCTGGGCAATTACGGATAGCCTCCGTGAGGGGTTCTAGGGCCATCGCAAAAAGGAGTGGGGATAGGGGGAAGCCCTGTCTTGTTCCTCTTTCCAGAAGAAATGGTAAAGATATAGATCCATTGGTCTGTACTCTTGCACTTGGAGCACCGTATAGCAGTTGTACCCATTTTATGAATCTTGGTCCTATTCCAAATTTCTTTAGACAGGCCCATAAGAATTCCCACTCCATACTATCAAAAGCTTTAGATGCGTCCAGAGACACTATAGCTCTATTTCCAGTATTATCTATGGGTATTTGCAGGTTTAAAAACAATCATCTAATATTATTAGCTGCCGATCTGTTGGGGATAAACTCTGATTGATCACGATGTATTAATTTGCCAATGTATTTCGAAAGTCTGTTTGCCATTATCTTTGCCAAGAGTTTAACATCAGAAGTCAACAGCGAAATTGGACGGTTTAATGGGATCTTTGCCAGGTTTCAAAATAGAGATGATTACTGCTTTACTTTCTGACCTCACAACGACCCGTGTACGTTACGCATTATCCAATAAAAAAATAGTGTTGTCCCGGAAGACAGCTGTGATTGGCTCCAGCCACCCGCAACCATGAACATGAGTGGTAGGAAATTGAATGCATTGAAATACATGAGAATGTTTTATAATATAAATCATTCTCATGTATTTCAATTTTTAATAAAAAAATTATTAAAGTTAAAAATATAAAATTTATATTTTTAACGTTAATAATTTTTTTTATTAAAGATTCGTCTGAGAGCCAGATGCAGCCATCAAAAGAGCCACATCTGGCTCGCGAGCCATAGGTTCCCGACCCCTGTTGTAGAATGTGGAGATAAATCCGCGTGGGTCTGTGTTCTTAACTATGGCCATAATAGGGTGTGGGGTAGGTTGCGGATAGTTATGTGAAAATTGCACTTGGGCCGCGTGTCTGATCTGGAAAAACCTGAAGAGCATACGATTATGTAGTGAGAATTCTTCTTTAAGTATTGGTAGGTTTTGAGGTCTCCAGTCAGTTGGGCTCCCCATGGGCAGAGTAGTAGTAGAAACCGTGTACTGTCTGTTTTGTCAATGTGGAACAATTGGGACAATTGTGATGCAATTTAATAAAGGTTAAAATCCGGCAGAGCCGTACCTCCCATATCTGTTGGATTTTTAAGTGCTTGTCAAGCAAGATTATGTCTGCCGGCACCACAGACAAAGGGCTTGAGGAGAGCTTCGAGTGATTTAAAGAATTTTAGGGCTAAGTATATCGGAGTGTGCCATAGGACATACAAGATTTTGGGAAGGAGGACCATTTTTATGAGGTTTATGCGACCCCATACCCCTAAGGGCAAGCGGGCCCAAATCCGGATTTTGGTTCTAACCAGTGAAAACAGGGGTTCTATATTGAGAGCAATATAGTCAGCCGGGCTCCTAGAAATGTGTATTCCCATGTACTTAATGGTATCCACCCGTTGGAGTGGTATTCTTGCCTGGGGCTCGGGAGGTGGGAAGCTATCAATCGGCAGAATCTGCGATTTCCCCCAGTTGATCTTGAGCCCGGAAAAAGTTCAGAATTGTTCGATCGCCTGGAGTGCAGCTTGGAGGGAGGGACCCAAGTCAGCGAGATAAAGCAGTGTACATACTAATTTTTTCTGTTAAGGGACCTACCTGTAATCCTATAATCTGTGGGTTTGTGCGAATAGACAAGGCCAAGGGTTCTGCAGCAAGAGCATATAGAAGTGGGGAGAGCGGGCAGCCTTGTCTCGTACCCCTGCTGAGGTTAAACACCGGAGACGGCCAGCCATTCGCCACCACTTTGGCTGTGGGAGCCTGATAAAGTACCGTATTTTTCGGACCATAAGACACATATTTTTCCCTCAAAAATATGGGGAAAAATGTCTCTGCGTCTTATGGAGCGAATATACATTAGGCCCCGCCCCCGCCGATTCGGCCCCGCCCCCCGTCGACGCTGCCATGAGAAATAAGTGAGGGGTGGAGAAATTGGTTCCTGTCCACGGAAAAACCCATCCACCTGCTCCTCTCCTCACTCCTCTGATGGCGCTCTGCTCTCTGTCACTGTGTGCACTGTGCAGATAGTGCAGCTGACGGCTCAGGAAGTGTAGCTGTCCTACGTGGAGAGGATCCAATCCTCACACTGCTCCATCCAACTCCACCTCCAGCATGCCTGCAGCCTGTCCCGACTGAGCAGCATCACACATCTCTTCTCTCGCCCCTCCCTCCCTGCTCGTGTGTTCTGTCTGTGAAGGAGAGGTGGGCAGGAAGATTAAAAAGAAGCAGCCGACAAACACACTGATTTACTACTGAATAAGCTAGAGAGGAGCCCCCAGGAGTATTCCAAGTGAGTGTGTGCACTTCTCACTAGCCTCTCTCTCTTCCTAACCCCAGCTCAGCATAAAGAACATCTTTTAGAAAATCACCCTTTACAGGGATAACAAAGTTGGCTCTCATTTCCAGGAGCACATATTCAGGGACAATCTCTCCTTCCTTCTTTTTGCATGTTTCCAACCTTTTCCTCCACTCTTCATCACTGAGGAGGAGTAGCACAGTTTTACCTTGAAATCATTTAAAACAATGCATTTCCCTGTGCTGTGCAGAGCTGTACAGAGTACACTGATCAATAATATATAATTTCTCTTCCTGCAAGCAGCCAGTGACTATCTTTGCAGCAAAGTGGACTGTGTTTTTAATTTAATTAAATTTTATTCATTAATGGCAATGGTCAGGCTGCATTAATAACTACATGTAAAGGGTGCATTAATGGCAATATCCAGGCTGCATTAGTGGCAATTAGTGATGAGCCGAACACCCCCGGGTTCGGTTCGCACCAGAACCCACGAACGGACCGAAAGTTCGTACGAACATTAGAACCCTATTAAATACAATGGATGCGAACGTTCGAATTCTAAAGTGCTAATTATAACAACTATTATGCATGTTATTGTCCTAAAAAGGGTTTGGGAACCCGGGTTCTGCACCAGGGGACATGTATCAATGCAAAAAGAAGTTTTAAAAACGGTCGTTTTTCGGGAGCAGTCATTTTAATGATGCATAAAGTGAAAAAAAAAAGTCAAATATTCCTTTAAATATCGTACCTGGGGGGTGTCTAAAGTATGCCTGTGAAGTGCCATGTGTTTCCCGTGTTTAGAACTGTCCCTGCACAAAATGACACTTCTAAAGGAAAAAAAAGCCATTTAAAACTGCTTGCGGCTTTAATGTAATGTCTGGTCCCGGTAATATGGATGAAATTCTTTAAGAAAAATGGCATAGCTACCCCATGACCCCCCCCCCCTACCCCAGCCCATTACCAGCCCCTTTGGGTCTTGTATGGATATTAAGGGGAACCCTGCACATAAAATAAAAAAGGCCCTATATACTCTGAACAGCCGTATACAGGCGGTGCATACAAGACAGGGACTGTAGGTTTGTTCTTATGTAGAATCTGTTTGTAATTTTGAACAGGTACATTGTTGAAGTGTAGCTCCAGACCAAAAATCTATTTTTAAACTTTTTGGAAAACATAGGTAAGGGTTATCACCCCTGTAACATTTGTTTTGCTGTCTGTGCCCCTGTTCAGAACATTTCACCTCACTTTCCGTCCCAATGACAACTGTTTTTGAAATGTGGTGTTTTTCTTGAAACAAGGATTGCTGATAAAGCATCAGTACAGAGGAGACACCTTTCTCCCATATTTATTCTTACAGGAGAGAATTTTCCTTCCTAGTGGTAGATTTCCTCTCACTTCCTGTTGTCTTCTTGCGTTTGCAAGTAGGAGTCGTTTGTAAGTTGGATGTTTGAAAGTAGGGACCTGCCGTATATACTCTGCAGAAATAGGCCCCTTAGTTGTTGGTGTTGGCACAACACTGTAAGCACTCACAGTTACTCTTGGTTGGTGCTGGAACGCCCTGCTGTCAACTATTATATCAGGAATTTTAATTACATATAATTGTTGAACAGTGGTAGTAAAAATTGGGCCTTTGATGGTGGTGCTGGTGCCACAACACTGTAAGCCCTGACAGTTACTCTTGGTGGGTGCAGCAATGGGCCCTGCTGTGAATTATTAGATCAAGAATTGTAATTACATGCCCCTTTTGAACAGGGGCTGAAAAATTGGGCCTTTCGTGGTGGTGGTGGTGGTGGCGTTGCCACAACACTGTAAGCCCTCAGAGTTACTCTTGGTGGGTGCAGGAATGGGCCCTGCTGTGAATTATTAGATCAAGAATTGTAATTACATGCCCCTTTTGAACAGGGGCTGAAAAATTGGGCCTTTCGTGGTGGTGGTGGTGGTGGCGTTGCCACAACACTGTAAGCCCTCAGAGTTACTCTTGGTGGGTGCAGCAATGGGCCCTGCTGTGAATTATTAGATCAAAAATTGTAATGACACGCCCCTGTTAAACAGGGGCTGAAAAATTGGGCCTTAGGCACTGGTGGCACAACACTACAACCCCTCACAGATACTGTACTTGGAGCACAGCAATGAGCCCTGTTGCAAAGTATTGCTTCAAAAATTGTAATGACACGCCCCTGTAAAACAGGGGCTGAAAAATTGGGCCTTAGCCACTGGTGGCGGCACCCATAAACAAAAATGATCTTCCAAGCTATCATCATCAATCGTATCATTGAGGACTCGGAGGAGGAGGATAGCCAGTCAACATAACAGCACAGGCACTCAGCATCAGCATCAGTCTTGAAGGGATGTGACATGTTAAAATCAATTAGTCTGTTATATCAGCATCAGGTGTGTGGTAGCTGGTGGTGATCCAAGACTGGTTCATCTTGATGAAAGTCAGTCGATCAACCGAGTCGGTGGACAGGCGCACCCTGTGATCCGTGACAAATCCTCCAGCAGCACTGAATGTGCGTTCCGAAAGAACGCTGGATGCAGGACAGGCCAGTAGCTCAATTGCATACTGTGCAAGCTCTGGCCAGTGATCCATCCTCAAGACCCAGTAAGCCAGAGGATTTTCGGTGGGGAAGGTGTCCAAGTCTGACCTTGCCCCTAGATATTCCTGCACCATGTTTATCAGACGCTGGCGATGGTTGCTGGAACCGATCATACTTTGGGGCTGCGGACTAAAGAATTGTCTGAACGCATCGGTCAGACGGCCACCTTCCCCACCGCTCCTCCTTTGACTGGCCGAAGCCTCAGCAACTCGTTGTCCAGGACCAGGAGTTTGTAACCTCCCAGTCTCTGGGAACGCGTTGCACAGACCTTTCTGCAAGGCCTCCCGGAGTTGTCTCATCCTCTGCTCCCTCTGCGACGGTAACATAAGGTCCGCAACCTTACCCTTGTACCGTGGATCAAGGAGAGTGGCCAGCCAGTAATGGTCCCTCTCCTTGATCCGAAGAATACGAGGATCCTTCCGCAGACTTTGCAGGATCAGGGAGGCCATGCAGCGTAGGTTTGCTGAGGCATTCGCTCCGGAGTCCTCTGGGTCACTAAGGACGACATGATCCGCAGCCACCTCCTCCCAGCCACGTACAAGTCCACTGGTTTCTTGGGACTGTAAATCATCCCTAAAAGACTGCTGCTGATGATGCTGAGTGCCAGCCTCCACCTCCATGCTGACACAATCCTCCTCCTCCTCCTCCTCCTCTTCCTGTGCGATGGGTGGGACAGAAGGAACACTGTCTGGGTAAAGGGGGCCTTGAGAGGCAAGGAAGTCCTCCTCTTCCTGCCTCTGTTCTGCCTCAAGTGCCCTGTCCATTATTCCACGCAGCGTGTGCTCCAACAGGTGGACAAGAGGTACAGTGTCACTGATGCATGCACTGTCACTGCTCACCATCCTCGTGGCCTCCTCAAATGGTGCCAGGACAGTGCATGCATCCCTGATCATGCCCCACTGGCGTGGAGAAAAAAAACCAAGCTCCCCTGACCCTGTCCTGGTGCCGTAGTCTCACAGGTACTCATTGATGGCCCTCTGCTGCGTGTGCAGCCGCTGCAGCATGGCCAACATTGAGTTCCACCTGGTGGGCATGTCACATATAAGGCGGTTCTTGGGCAGGTTCAACTCCTTTTGCAGCTCAGCCAGGCGAGCACTGGCATTATAAGATCTGCGGAAATGCACACAGACTTTCCTGGCCTGCCTCAGGACATCCTGTAAGCCCGGGTACCTGCCCAAGAACCGCTGCACCACCAGGTTAAGGACGTGAGCCACACAGGGCACATGGGTCAGTTGTCCCTGTCGGAGGGCGGAGAGGAGGTTGGTGCCATTGTCGCAAACCACCATTCCTGGCTTAAGCTGGCGTGGCGTCAACCACCTCTCGGCCTGGCCCTGCAGAGCAGACAGGACCTCTGCCCCAGTGTGGCTTCTGTCCCCCAAACACACCAGCGCAAGCACGGCATGGCATCTTTTTGCCTGCGTACTTGCGTAGCCCCGTGAACGGCTACGGAGCACCGCTGGTTCATAGGACAAACCACAGGAAGAGGCCATGGAGGAAGAAGAAGAGGAGGGGGTGGAGGAGAGAGGTGTGTCACAACAAGTAGTAGCATTTTGGAGGCGTGGCGGTGGAACAACCTCCAACACTACTGCACCTTGTCCTGCATCCTTCCCAGCTGCCAAAAGAGTGACCCAATGGGCCGTAAAAGAAAGGTAACGTCCCTGTCCATGCCTGCTGGACCATGAGTCAGCGGTAATATGCACCTTACCGCTGACCGCCCTGTCCAGCGAGGCCATGACATTGCCTTTCACATGCCGGTAGAGAGCCGGAATAGCCTTCCGTGAGAAAAAGTGGCGTTTGGGAACCTGCCACTGAGGAACCGCACATTGCACAAACTCACGGAAGGGGGCCGAGTCTACCAACTGAAAAGGCAGCAGTTGAAGCGCTAGCAATTTAGCCAAGCTAGCATTCAACCGCTGGGCATGTGGATGGCTGGGAGTGAACTTCTTTCGACGGTCCAGCAGCTGGGGCAGGGAAATTTGCCTGCTAGAATCGGACGTCGGTGTACTGCTAGCAGAGTGGCCGCAAGTACTTGGCTGTGACACACCTAATTCTACACCTTCATTCCTCTCAGTGCATGTTTCAGAGAGGACTGAAGTTATAGTGGGGTTGGAGATCCCAGCTGATGCGGTGCAAGGAGAGGTCCGCTTTGTTCTTTGGTGTGGGTCTTTGAGGTAGGCTTGCCAACGAGCTGCATGGCAGGTCAACATATGTCTGGTCAGGCATGTGGTACCCAAGCGGCTGACGTTTTGGCCACGCGATATACGCTTGAGACATATGTTGCAAACAGCAGCTGTGCGATCTGATGCACTAGCCTCAAAAAAGGCCCACACCAAAGAACTTTTTGAATGACGGGCAGAGGCAGCGCCCTGCACAGGCGGAGCTCTGCGGTGTGATTCCGTCGGTGTACTGCCCTTACGCTGGCCACCAAAGGGCATCCTGCCTCGTTGGAGATGTGCCTCCTCCTCATCCTCCTCCTCCTCCTCCTCTCTCCTATTAGGCACCCACGTGGAGTCAGTGACCTCATCATCCCCTCCCTCCTCATCACTGGAGCCAATCTGGCAGTATGCTGCAGCTGCTGGAACATGACTGCCAGATTGGTGTCCTTCTTGAGCATCCCCTCTGTCTGCTCTCACGCTACTGCCTTCCTGTAGCTGGGTTTCATCATCAGACCCTTCGAAACGCTGGGCATCCTCCTGGAGCATGTACCCAACACTGTGCTCAAACAGTTCGGGGGACTCCTCAGGAGGAGGACATGGTGGGTCTAGGGAAGGAGTGACTGATGATGAGTCTGACATTGATACCAGGGAAGAGGACGCTTTGGCAGCTGCTTTGCCAGTACCCTGAGCCTGGGTGAGAGAGGATGAGGAGGGCTTGGTCATCCACTCTACCAAGTCTTCGGCATGATGTGGCTCAACATGTCCAGCTGCCGAAAAGAAGGACAAGCGTGTCCCATGGCCATGTGCTGATGACAATGCACCGCGTCCACGACCAGCACTGTTGCCCCCAGACACAGAGCCTGCTTGCCCTCTTTTATTGCCTCCTGACTGTCTGCCTCTCCTTGTTTGCCTTCCAGACATTCTAATAGATGGCCTGCAGGGAGATGGGAAAAAAGCAATAAGGGCTACCTTCAGGTGTCCTTCTCTGTCCCTTTACTTAAGGATTTCTAAATATGGTTGAGGATGATTGCTTTTGCACAGAATAGCACAACGACAATTTCCCTGACTGTCCAAAAAACAAGGATTTCAAAGATGGTTGATGAGGAATGCTTTAGCACACTATAGCACAAGGAGAATTTCCCTCACTTTCCTTCTTTGTCCCTAGAAACAAGGATTATCACAGTGAAAGAAACTGACACTCTCCCTACCTAGAGTTTTCTGTCCCTAGAAAAAATGTTTTTTTAAAGCACACTATAGCACAAGGAGAATTCCCTCACTGTCCTTCCCTGTCCCTAGAAACAAGGATTCGCACAGTAAAAGACACTGACACTCTCCCTACCTAGAGTTTTCTGTCCCTAGAAAAAATGTTTTTTTAAAGCACACTATAGCACAAGGAGAATTTCCCTCACTTTCCTTCTTTGTCCCTAGAAACAAGGATTATCACAGTGAAAGAAACTGACACTCTCCCTACCTAGAGTTTTCTGTCCCTAGAAAAAATGTTTTTTTAAAGCACACTATAGCACAAGGAGAATTTCACTCACTTTCCTTCTTTGTCCCTAGAAACAAGGATTATCACAGTGAAAGAAACTGACACTCTCCCTACCTAGAGTTTTCTGTCCCTAGAAAAAATGTTTTTTTAAAGCACACTATAGCACAAGGAGAATTCCCTCACTGTCCTTCCCTGTCCCTAGAAACAAGGATTCGCACAGTAAAAGACACTGACACTCTCCCTACCTAGAGTTTTCTGTCCCTAGAAAAAATGTTTTTTTAAAGCACACTATAGCACAAGGAGAATTTCCCTCACTTTCCTTCTTTGTCCCTAGAAACAAGGATTATCACAGTGAAAGAAACTGACACTCTCCCTACCTAGAGTTTTCTGTCCCTAGAAAAAATGTTTTTTTAAAACACACTATAGCACAAGGAGAATTCCCTCACTGTCCTTCCCTGTCCCTAGAAACAAGGATTCGCACAGTAAAAGACACTGACACTCTCCCTACCTAGAGTTTTCTGTCCCTAGAAAAAATGTTTTTTTAAAGCACACTATAGCACAAGGAGAATTTCACTCACTTTCCTTCTTTGTCCCTAGAAACAAGGATTATCACAGTGAAAGAAACTGACACTCTCCCTACCTAGAGTTTTCTGTCCCTAGAAAAAATGTTTTTTTAAAGCACACTATAGCACAAGGAGAATTCCCTCACTGTCCTTCCCTGTCCCTAGAAACAAGGATTCGCACAGTAAAAGACACTGACACTCTCCCTACCTAGAGTTTTCTGTCCCTAGAAAAAATGTTTTTTTAAAGCACACTATAGCACAAGGAGAATTTCACTCACTTTCCTTCTTTGTCCCTAGAAACAAGGATTATCACAGTGAAAGAAACTGACACTCTCCCTACCTAGAGTTTTCTGTCCCTAGAAAAAATGTTTTTTTAAAGCACACTATAGCACAAGGAGAATTCCCTCACTGTCCTTCCCTGTCCCTAGAAACAAGGATTCGCACAGTAAAAGACACTGACACTCTCCCTACCTAGAGTTTTCTGTCCCTAGAAAAAATGTTTTTTTAAAGCACACTATAGCACAAGGAGAATTCCCTCACTGTCCTTCCCTGTCCCTAGAAACAAGGATTCGCACAGTAAAACACACTGACACTCTCCCTACCTATCCTTCTCTTTCCCTAAACTAAAGGAATCCAGGTTAAGCAAGAAAGAAATAAATGTCACTGTCCCTGCCTATGCTTCTCTTTCCCTGCTCCGGAACACACTACACTAGGCCGCCGTGCTGGCGGCCTTTTATAGTGTGGGGCGTGTACTAAACACCCTCAGCAATAATTGGCCACAGGCATCCTGCCTGTGGCCAATCATTGCTCTCCTCGCTGCCGGCGCTGTGATTGGCCAAGCATGCGGGGTCACAGTGCATGCTTGGCCAATCACAGCGCCTGGATGACACTGCGATGGCGTAGTGCATTGTGGGCCGTTCGCGTCACTCGAATTTGGCGCGAACGGCCCAAATCGTTCGATCTTCGTCGAACGATCGAACAGCCGATGTTCGAGTCGAACGTATGTTCGACTCGAACACGAAGCTCATCCCTAGTGGCAATGGTCAAGCTGCAATAATGGCACAGGTCAGGCTGCATTTCAAGGGCACTGGTAAATATTTTAGTACAGCATTTGGTTCAGAATATATTTTTTTCTGGTTTTCCTCCTCCAAAACCTAGGTGCGTCTTATGGTCAGGTGCGTCTTATGGAGCGAAAAATACGGTAGTCTGACCCATTTACGGAATCTGGGACCAAAGCCATAGCTCTCCAGGCATCGCCACAGATATCTCCACTCCACGGAGTCAAACGCCTTAGCCGTGTCCAATGTCACAACCACCCGGGATCCTACATTTTTGTGAGTGGCTTGTAAGTTAATGTAAAGCCTACACAGGTTGAAGGAGGTATTATGGCCTGGCATGAATCCTGCTTGATCTGTATGTATAACTTAATTGAGCCTATTCGCATGGCGAGAATTTTAACATCCACCTGTAAGAGGGAAATGGGGCGAAAGGATTCCTGGTACCCCGGGTCCTTTCATGGTTTTGGAATAAGTACTATGGTCGCTTCTCTCATAGATGGGGGAGCGTAAACATTTCAAAAAGGTGGTTGTATAGGGCTAACAGCTTAGGGGTAAGAACATCACTATACTGAAAATAAAATTCAATTGGAAGGCCGTCCGAGCCTGGGGAGTTGGATCTGGCATACCCGGCAATAGCTTCTGCTATCTCCTCCGTGGTAAGGGGCGCCTCAAGAAGGCTGATCTGGTCGGCAGTTAAGTGAGGAAGTGTGATGCCCCCGAGAAAGGAGTTCATCTGGCCTTCATCAGCCGAGCTCGTGAACGTATACAGCTCATCAAAAAATCCCTAAACACGGAGGACACCACAGATGGATCCGTGATATGTTGGCCATTAGGGCCATGCAAGGAGATGACCACTGGGGTTCTATCCTCGCTGTAGACCAGGTAAGCCAAAAGTTTGCCAGCCTTCTCCCCATGCTCGAACATCTTTTGTATAGCAAAAAACTGTTTCTGTCTAGCTTTTTCATATTGGAGTTGGGTTACCACTCTTGTCTGCAATTTAAGTGCCCTTGCTTTTTCTAGGGTGGGATCCGCCGCGTACCCCTGTTCTGCGAGGGACAACTCCGCCACCCTCTTATCAAAGGTGTCAGAAGAATCCGCCTTAATACTATTTATGCGGGAGATTAGGGACATGCGGGCATGGAGTTTAACCACCGCCCATCGCCGAATAACGGCGACAGGGTGGTTCCTTAACTCTGGGAGGACATTATATAACGTCCTCCCAGAATCGCGCTCCCGCGCGCCCCCATGGGAGTCACGGGAGTCTCCGTGACCGCCGGGTTCAGAGAACCCGGCGCATCACGGATCATGGTAAATTGGCGCTGATAGCATCAAATGACGGAACAATCACTTGTAAACAGACCGGCGTGTGATGACGCTGGTTCCTCTCTCCCCTCTCTGTACCGATCGGATGGCAGCAGCACTGTGGGCTGGATCTGTGACAATTGCAGTCACAGATCCAGCCATCCATACACCCATGCTCAGCCATCCCTGCCCATACTGTACAATACCCTGCCAATACTCTGCCCATACTGTGCAATACCCTGCCAATACTCTGCCCATACTGTGCAATACCCTGCCAATACTCTGCCCATACTGTGCAATACCCTGCCCATACTGTGCAATACCCTGCCCATACTGTGCAAGACCCTGCCCATACTGTGCAAGACCCTGCCCATACTCCGCAATACCCTGCCCATACTCCGCAATACCCTGCCCATACTCCGCAATACCCTGCCCATACTCCGCAATACCCTGCCCATACTCCGCAATACCCTGCCCATACTCCCCAATACCCTGCCCATACTCCGCAATACCCTGCCCATACTCCGCAATACCCTGCAATAACCACTTCCCGCCGGCCGTCATATGACGCACTTGATTTTGTGTGGGGATATCTGAATGATGGGTGCAGCTACAGGCATCATTCAGATATCAGCTTTTTCAGCCAGCGATTACCTACACCATAAGAACAATCATAGCGGCTGTTCCACCGCTTGATCATTCATATGGGAGGTGAGAGGGGACACCCCCCCTCCCGCCGCCCTCCGGTGCTTCTACCGACTCACCACTACGATCTAAGCCAGGATTGTTTTTTTTTTGTTTTTTTTATTTCAGGCTTCTCAGCCTAGAGGTGAGATGTGGGGTCTTATTGACCCCATATCTCACTGTAAAGAGGACCTGTCATGCCATATTCCTATTACAAGGGATGTTTACGTTACTTGTAATAGGAATAAAAGTGATCAAAAAATTTATTTTTGCGGAAAAACATGTCAAACTAAAATAAAGTAAAATGAACAATAATTTTTTTTTTTTTTTTAAAGCGCCCCTGTCCCGTGAGCTTGCATACAGAAGCGAACACATACGTAAGTCCCGGCCACATATGAAAACGGTGTTCAAACCACACATGTGAGGTATCTCTGCGAACATTAGAGCAAGAGCAATAATTTTGGCCCTAGACCTCCTCTGTAACTCAAAACATGTAACCAGTAAAAATATTTAAAGCGTCGCCTATGTGGATTTTTAAGTAGCGAAGTTTGGCGCCATTCCACAAGCGTGTGCGATTTTGAAGGGTGACATGTTGGGTATCTATTTACTCGGCATAACTTCATCTTTCACATTATGCACAAACATTGGGCTAACTTTACTGTTTTGTTTTTTTTAAGCACAAAACTGTTTTTTTCCCGTAAAAAACGCGTTAGAAAATTGCTGCGCAAATACCATGCGAGATAAAAAGTTGCAACGACCACCATTGTATGCTCTAAGGTCTTTGCTAAAAAAACATATATAATGTTTTGGGGTTCTATGTACTTTTCAAGCAAACAAATGATGATTTTTACATGTAGGAGAGAAATGTCAGAATTGGCCTGGGTGCTCCAGAACGCCTGAAGGTGCTCCCTGCATGTGGCCACGCTGTGTAAAAGTCTCACACATGTGGTATCGCCATACTCGGGAGTAATAGCAGAATGTGTTTTGAGGTGTAATTTGTGGTATGCATATGCTGTGTGTGAGAAATAACCTGCTAATATGACAATTTTGTGAAAAAAATAAAATAAAAAATCTTTATTTTGCAAAGAATTGTGGGAAAAAAATGACAACTTCAAAAAACTCACAATGCCTCTTTCTAAATACCTTGGAATGTCTTCTTTCCAAAAAGGGGTCATTTGGGGGGTATTTGTACTTTTCTTGCATGTTAGGGTCTCAAGAAATGAGATAGGCCGTCAGTACTTCAGGTGTGATCAATTTTCATTTTCACAAAGACCAAATAATATGCACCAATTTGTACTTATTTTTACCAAAGATATGTAGCAGTATAAATTTTGGCCAAAATATATGAAGAAAAATTACTAATTTGCTAAATTTTATAACAGAAACGAAGAAAAGTTTATTTTTTACAAAGTTTTAAGTCTTTTTTCTTTTATAGCGCAAAAAATAAAAAACCCAACGGTGATTAAATACCACCAAAAGAAACCTCTATTTGTGTGAAAAAAAGGACAAAAAGTTGTATGACTGAGTAATTGTCATTCAAAATGTGAGAGCACCGAAAGCTGAAAATTGGTCTCGTTATTAAGGGGGTTTAAGTGCCCAGCGGTCAAGTAGTTAACTGACTCCCATACCACCGCCGCAGGGGCGGAGCGCTCATTCTCCCTGAAGAACAGCTGCCACTCAGTGACAAGCTCTTCATTCTCAGGTAACAATGAGAGCCAGAACAGGTTCAAGCGCCATGCTCGCATTGGTTTGTCTAAAGGTACGCTTAGTGTAATCCAGTATGGGCTGTGATCAGATAGTAGCCTGGGACAGAACTTAGTCTCCAGCAGCCGAGGTGTGAAGCCCTGTGAAATAAGGATAAAATCAATCCTGGACATGGAGTTCTGTGAGGAGGAAAAACAGGAATATGATTGTTTGTGTGGGAATTTATGTCTCCAGGTGTCAATTAGGTGAAAGGAGGAGATCAGTTTGGAAAATTTAGTATCCGTCACTATCCCTAGAGTGGGAGGTGAGAGTTGGAGCCTATCCAGAGTGGGGTTCAGTGTGGTATTAAAATCCCCCAGCCAAACTGCTTGGACTGAGGGATGTCGTGCCATAAATGCAATCCCCTCTAGTATTATGGACATAGAGAACAGGGGGGGGGGGGACATAGAAAGCCAAAAGAAGGAAGGGCTCCCCATAGAGCTTAGTAGACAGGAAGACATAGCGGCCCTGTGGGTCTGTGGAGGCTTCACATAATTCAAAATGCACCGATATAGCAATAAGTATGGAGACTCTGTGTGCGTGGGCCGTATGGGTCAAATGAAATGCCCACCCCACCCACGGATGTTGGAGCGCCATCTGCAACCTCCCCTCTACAAGAGTTTCAACCAATACCACTATGTCAGAGCGTTGCTTCTTAAGGAATGCAAGGACTACCGATCGCTTGACTTTCTCACGGAGACCCCTGACATTCCAGGTGAGGAATTTCAAAGACGCTATAGGTCCCGTGGTGAGGAATAACATGACCCAGATATACTGAGCAGCCTAACTCTGCCTGTGAGATTCCAGGGAAGCACATGAGACATAAACATCCTAGATAAGAAGAAACTAAGCACAGGACATACGACCCGTAATAGTATTAAAGTTTGCTGTGTAACCTGCGTTTGTAATACATCATTCACCAATTTACTCAACAAATATGATGCCCCTCCCCCCACCCCGTCCTGCACCCCAAAAACTTGGTGCGGGCATCATCCCTGAACAAGTTAGAAAATTCAAACAGTAGAACAAACGTTGCTTGATATAAACATAAAAGGGTAAACGAATGAAGCTGCTGAAGTGCAAAGAAGTGGTGGATCAAGCCCCACAATGCGTGGGTGTCACAAAGTAGTGTTCTGCAGCTGCTCCAAGCATGGCATCTGTGTTCCCTAGTGCTGCTGAGGGGGGAAAAGTCTCGCTGTACTTTGCCATTAGTGGGTAGTACCACTGTAATCCTGAGGCTCCGGCCTCCGGTACAACATACTGGATCTCATGAGACCCCAGGAGAATAAAGAATAAATTTTAACTTGACTCTCATAGTGAGATAAACTGAAATCCAGGCCCTTCTTAAAGCACTACTGAGCTGGCCAGAACCCCCCTTAATCTCCTCTTCTCAAGAGAGAATAAATTAAGTTCCTCTAATCTTTCCTCATAGCTGAGTTTCTTCATGCCTCTTATCAGTTTGGTTGCCCTTCTCTGCACTTTCTCCAGTTCCCCAATATCCTTTTTGAGAACTGGCACCCAAAACTGAACTGCATATTCCAGATGAGGTCTTACTAATGATTTGTACAGGAGCAAATAGTATAGTCCATACGTCTCTTAATACAAGAAAGGACTTTGCTAGCTTTGGAAACTGCAGCTTGGCATTGCATGTTTATATTGAGCTTATGATATACCAAAACCCCCAGATCCTTCTCCACTACGGAATCCCCCAGTTGTACTCCCCCTAGTATATATGATGCATGCATATTCTTAGCCCCCAAGTGTATAACTTTACATTTATCAACATTAAACCTCATCTGCCAGTCGCCCAATTAGACAGTGCATTGAGGTCGGCTTGTAAATTGGGGACATCCTGTAAGGACGTTATTCCACTGCATAGTTTGGTGTCATCTACAAAGACTGAAATGGTACATTTAATCCCAGACCTGATATCCTTTACAAAAGATAAAAATTAAGGGTCCCACCACTGATAACCTTAGACCATTCAGGGTAAGAATCATTAACCACTACTCTCTGAATTCTGTCTTTTAGCCAGTTTTCTATCCATTTACAAACTGATATTTCCAAGCCTGTAGACTTTACCTTACACATTAGCCATATGTGAGGAACGGTCTCAAATGCTTTTGCAAAATCCAAAGTATACCATGTCCACAGCCACCCTTCTGTCCATGGTTTTACTTACCTCCTCATAAAAAGAAATCAGATTTGTTTGACAACTTCTGTCTTTCGTGAACCCATGCTGTCTGTTGCTTAACCACTTGACCACTGGGCACTTAAACCCCCTTCCTAACCAGACCAATTTTCAGCTTTCAGTGCTCTCACATTTTGAATGACAATTACTCAGTCATACAACACTGTACCCATATGAAAATTGTGCCCTTTTTTTCACACAAATAGAGCTTTCTTTTTGTGGTATTTAATCACTGTTGGGTTTTTTATTTTTTGCGCTATAAAAGAAAAAATACTGAAAATTCTGTAAAAAAATGATTTTTTCTTTGTTTCTGTTATAAAATTTAGCAAATTTGTAATTTTTCTTCATAAATTTTGGCCAAAACTTATACTGCTACATATCTTTGGTAAAAATAAGTACAATTGGTGTATCATATTTGGTCTTTGTGAAAGTTATAGAGTACACACGCTATGGTACCAATATCTGAAAATTTATCACACCTGAAGTACTGACGGCCTATCTAAGTCCTTGAGACCCTAACATGCCAGAAAAGTACAAATACCTCCCAAATGACCCCTTTCTGGAAAGAAGACATTCCAAGGTATTTACAAAGCGGCATGGTGAGTTCTTTGCAAAATCAAGATTTTTTTTATTTATTTTTTTCACTAAATTGTCATATTAGCAGGTTATTTCTTACACACAGCATATGCATACCACAAATTACACCGCAAAACACATTCTGCTATTACTCCCGAGTATGGCGATACCACATGTGTGAGACTTTTACACAGTGTGGCCACATACAGAGGCCCAACATGCCGGTGGTTTGAACCCTGTTTTCATATGTGGGTAGGACTTACGTATGCGTTCGCTTCTGCATGCGAGCAGGGGCACTTTAAAACATTTTTTTTTTTATTGTTAATTTTACTTTATTTATTTTAGTTTGACACTTTTTCCCCCAAAAATAATTTTTTTGATCACTTTTATTCCTATTACAAGGAATGTAAACATCCCTTGTAATAGGAATATGGCATGACAGGTCCTCTTTACAGTGAGATATGGGGTCAATAAGACCCCACATCTCACCTCTAGGCTGGGAAGCCTGAAATAAAAAACAATCCTGGCTTCGATCGTAGCGGTGAGTCGGTATAAGCACCGGAGGGCGACGGGAGGGTTGGGCGTCCCCTCTCGCCTCCCATAAGAGCGATCAAGGGGCAGAACAGCCGCTATGATCATTCTTATGGTGTAGGGAATCGCCGGCTGAAAAAGCTGATATCTGAATGATGACTGTAGCTGCAGACATCATTCAGATATCCCCACACAAAGTCAAGGACGTCATATGACGGCCGGGAAGTGGTTAAAACGCATTTTTTTTTAACACAAAGTTGTCCATTTATACAATATTTCTAACACATAGCATGTACATACCAAAAATGACACCCCAAAATAGATTCTTCTACTCCTGAGTACGGCGATACCACACGTGTGAGTACGGCGATACCACGTGTGTGAGACTTCCACAGCCTGGCCACATGCAGAGGCCGAGTACAGCCGAGTATGGCCGAGCATGGCTGGGTATCGCAGAGTGTGGCTGGGTATCGCAGAGTGTGGCTGGGTATCGCAGAGTGTGGCTGGGTATCGCAGAGTGTGGCTGGGTATTGCAGGGTATTGCAGAGTATGGAATAGTATGGCAGGGTATTGCATGGATGGCTGAGCATGGATGGAAGGGTGGCTGGATCTGTGACTGCAATTGTCACAGAGCAGCGCTGTGGGCACTTCACATCCGGTACACAGCGCTGCTGCCATCCGCTCTCTCCCCCTCTCCTCTCACACTGTACCGATCGGAACACAGAGGGGAGAGAGGAACCGGCATCATGACATGACGCCGGTTTGTTTACAAGTGATCGCTCCGTCATTTGACGGAGCGATCAAGTGGTAGACGGCCACTATCAGCAGCCAATTACCGTGATCACGGATACTCTTGTGTGCACGCCCTAGGGGGCGCAATTCTGGGAGGACGACAATGTACGCCCCTCCCAGAATTATCAAGCCGCACTGTAGACGTCATTCGGCTATAGTGCGATCGGCAAGTGGTTAAAATATATTTTTCCAGCAAGAACTAATTTTTGTGGTCTTTTATTAAACTCTCCAGTATCTTCCTGATTATAGAAGTTAAACTAACAGGTCTTACTTGTTAAAGACTTTGTTCCCTTTTAAAATATAGGCATCACATTGGCCCTATGCCAATCCAGTGGTACCATTCCCATGAGTCCCTAAAAATTAGAAACAATGGCTTTGAAATTACAGAGCTCAATTCTTTTAGGATCCGTGGGTGGATGCCATCTGGGCCAGGTGCTTTATCAACCTTTTTTCTGTCTAAATATTTCTGCACCATATCACTTTTGAGCCATTGTGGATCATTTGGGGCTGTGTCAATACCATCCCCATTATGGACTTGGGCTCCCCCATGCTCCATTGAATTACTCCCCTCTTAACACTTCTCCAAAGCATTATCTCCTCTTTATCCCCAAACGTTACCTAGTCCTGTTAATACTTATATCAGGAAATCTGGGAAAAGCTTTCAGTTTTGCTATTTATAAATTTGGGGCTGTTTATCTGCTAAAGGTACAGGCTGACTTTGCTGCATTGAGGGGCCAATGGACAGGGCCATGTATTGTAAAATCTTGGATGACTACCTTCTTCTCTCAGCCAGAACACTGAAGATGGGTCATGGATGGATCCTTCCAGCATGAAAACGACCCATAAACTTATACTGCCAAGGAAACAAAGGAGTGGCTCAAGAAGAAGAACATGGAGTGGCCTAGTCAGTCTCCAGACCTTAATCCTACAGAAAATTTATAGAGGGAGCTGAAACTTTGAGTTACCATGAGACAGCCATGAAACCTTAAGTATTTAGAAAAGATCTATAAAGAAGATGATTACCAACCTGGTCACCAGCTACAAGAAACCTCTGTGCTTGCCAAGAAGGGTTTCTGCACCAAGTACTAAGTCATGTTTTGCTTGGGGATCAAATAATAGGATTTTTATAACAGCTTACCTGTAAAATCCTTTTCTTGGAAGTACATCACGGGACACAAAGCACCATAGTCATTACTATGTGGGTTATACGCCACCTTCAGGTGATTGGATACTGGCATAATCAAAACAGGAAGTCCCCCGCTATATAACCCCTACCATACAGGGAGTACCTCAGTTTTTGTAGCAAAGCAATATATATACATATCCCAAAAAAGAAGGGAGGGGCCTCTGTGTCCCGTGATGTACTTCCAAGAAAAGGATTTTACAGGTAAGCTGTTAGAAAAATCCTATTTTCTTTATCGTCCATCACGGGACACAGAGCACCATAGTCATTACTATGTGGGATGCCCCAAAGCAATGCCATCTGAGGGGAGGGAGACACAAAATAAAGCAGACCACCATCGGACGTGAGGACCTATACTGCTGCCTGCAGTACTCTGCGCCCAAAGGCAGCATCCTCTTGCTGACCTACATCCAGCTGGTAGAATTTAGTGAATTTATGTACCGACGACTAAGTTGCGGTCTTGCAAACCTGAGCCATGGAGGCTTGGTGACGCACTGCCCAAGAGCACTTACTGCCCTGGTAGAGTGCGCTCTAGGTTGAAAAGGTGGAATCTTTCCTTTTAAATCATAAGCCTGAATAATAACATGACAAATTCACCTAGAAATAGCTGATTTTGACGCTGCCTGCCCCCTCCTGGGGCCTTCTGGCAGCACAAACAGAGCATTAGTCTTCCATATCTGAGCAGCTGCTTTTAGATAGACCTTAACCGCTCTCACTACATCGAGACAGTGTAATAATTTTTCTTCTGCAGAACGAGGTTCTGGAAAAAACGAAGGTAGGGAAACATCTTGGTTCATATGAAAACTAGATACTACCTTAGGCAGAATGGACGGGTGAGGACGCAATACCACCTTATCTTTATGAATAACTAAATATGGCTCTTTACAAGAGAAAGCTGCCAACTCTGAAACTCTTCTTGCGGAAGTTACCGCAACCAAAAATACTAACTTTTTTGTCACAAGGATCAAAGGCACATGGCGCATCGGCTCAAAAGGGTGTCCTTGTAAAGATTTAAATCCCACGGGCACAAGGGCGATTTAACCGGCGGATTTATACGCGTTAGCCCTTGAATAAAAGCCCGAACTAAAGAATGTGAAGCAAGTGGCTTTTGGAAAAATACTGACATACGAGACCTGACCCTTGATAAAGCCTCGTTCAAACAAACTTTTCCGTGGATTTTTGTCTGAAGGGAGTTGGCCGGGCACACCCATAGCATACACACGGCAGGACTTTTCTGCAAACTTTCCCAAAACTTTTCCAACATCACGTGGTTTTTCTGCTCTTTTCTGCTCTTTACCGCCACCCTTTGGTCAACTTCTGCTATTGTTGGTTGATTTTAACATTGGTTCTGGGCATGCTTATTTGTCCTTCGGACAAAAGTCCGATGGATTTCTGTACACACGGTCAGACTTTGCAGACCGAACATTTGTCCGATGAAAACCAAAAAAGTTTGTCCGATGGAGCGTACACACGGTCGGATTTTTTGTCAAACTTGCTCAAAATGAAGTTTGTTGGCAAAAAGTCAGACCGTGGGTACGAGGCTTAATACTCAAGGCTAGCTTTATGTCATGGATATGCAGTAATGTTTGTCTGTCAGCTTACCTTCCTCCTCATGTGTTCACCTTAGAGGCCAGACTCTCCTCACCTGGCTGCTTTTATAATCTCACCTCCCAGTCTGGCTCCACCCCAGGCCCTATCACAGAACTCTATATTAACCTGTGCACTGCAAGTCTGCCTTGCTGATCAACGTGTTTGTTTAAGCATTGTGTGTTTGGGTTCCTGCCTGCTGTGTGCTACGTCTGTCTTTCTGTTACCGATATTGGCTTGTTCCTGACTATCCCTGTCTGCTTGTGACCTTGACCTTCGGCTTGTCCTTCGTTTATCCTTGTCTGCTTGTTGTCCTGACCTTGGCCTTTTCCCTCACTATTCTTGTATCCTGTGCTGCTGCTTCCCCTCTATCCTCCTTACCCTACGGAGCGTGAGCTAGGGGACTCTAGGGGCTGCGACCTGGACTCAGCTGCAGCGTAACATCCTCACCACTAGAGGCTCTGGTGAAAACCTGCTGGGTCTTAGACTCCGCGCCCTGGGGAATCTTGGCTCTAGCTTCCTGTGGATCCCTGTTGTGCTCCACTGGTCCCGCTTTCCACAACCACCCAGTATCCCATCCGCAGCAGTCAGCCATAAGGTTCACTACCTTGTGGTGCACTCCTGACCCCCAATGGTGTGCATCTGTCATCTGGCCACAGGTGACCTGACACTTTATTTCTACCTCCAACTGTAGAAAGGCAAGTATTCTACCTATGACAAATCTCTGAGTATGCCATCCTTTGGTTTGACACCAAGAAATATAGGCCTTCCAGACCCCCTTCCTTGCATTAATCAGGGTAGCTACCACTGAACCCAAAAAGCCCTGATTCTTCAGAACGTGGGCTTCAATAGCCGAATCGTTAAATTTAGCGATTATAAGACAGGATGGAACACCGGCCCTTGCGATAGCTGGGTCGGGCGATATGGAAGAGTCCATAAACTCCCTACTGTCATCCTCACAATCTCTGCATACCAGGATATTCTGGGCCATGCCAGTGCTACTAGAATTACCGGCTTCCATTCCTCTTTGATTCTGCAAAGCCGCGGTAGCAGCTGAACTGGTGGGCGAACGCATAAATCAGTGAAAACTGATCCCACGGGGTCATGTCCCGTATGCGAGTGGATCCCTTGTCCTTGACAGAAAGTTGTCCAACTTTCTGTTAAACCTGGACGCTAATAGAACTATGTCCGGGGTACCCCATCTTTGGCATATGGACAGAATTTTTTTTGGGGATGTAGAGCCCTTACTCCCGGGAATATTTGTTGATGACTCAAGAAATCCGTCTGCCAATTCTCCACCCCTGGAATGAAGACTGCAGATAGGCAAGGTACCTGCTTCTCTGCCCAGGCCAGAATATGATTCACCTCCTTCTGGGCTGCATGGCTTCTGGTGCCCACTTGGTGATTGATACAGACCACAGATATGGTATTGTTGGATTGTATCCAAACGAGACAACCTCGCAACCTGAACGTCCAGGCTATTAGAGCTAGACGTGCCGCCCAAACTTCTAGAATGTTGATGGGGGAGGTCTTCTCGGACTCTGACCACTTCTCTTGGACAGTGGATTCTTCCAGGACTGTACCCCAGCCCAAGAGGCTAGCATCGGTTTTTACTACCTTCCAGGTATCTGGCATGTGAAGGATTTATTTTCTGCAAATTTTGGGTTATCAACACCAATTGAGACTTTGGCACCCCTTGGGGCCAGACACATTGGGTAATCCAAGGCTTTGGCTCCCTTTATTCCAGGCAGACAGAATACTGTAACAGTCTTGAATGAAACTGGGCATAGGGAACCACTTTGAATGAAGCCATTATCTTCCCTAGCAACCTCAAGCAAAGACAAATAGAAGGACCGTTCATTACCCTGGCCACCTGGACCAGCTCTCTTTTAGAGCGTTGACTTTTGTCTGAGGCAAAAACACCCTTCTTTGGGCTGTCTATAACCAGACCTAAACACTCCAGCCTCCTTACCGGACACAGAAATTACTTCTTTTTTTTTTAGGTTGAGAATTCAACATAGGTGTTCTAGATACTTGACCATGTTGGACACACCCTGGTTTAACCGAGCCACTGACTGATCTATCAGCAACAGGTCGTCCAGATATGTTATTACTGCTATACCCTGGGGCCTTAGTTTCGCCAACGGCAGGGCCCGAACCTTTGTAAACACTCGGGGAGGAGTGGCCAACCCGAAGGGTAAGGCCAGGAACTGAAAGTGGCGGTGTCTTACCGCAAGATGCAGAAACTTCTGGTGAGCGGGAAAAAATTGGCACATACAGATATGCATCTTTGATGTCTATTGACGCTAGAATTCTCCTCCCTGCAAGGTGGAAACGACTGACCGGATTGACTCCATGCGAAAGAAGCGGATGTTTAGAAACCGATTCAGATCTTTGAGACCTAGAATGGATCTGACATCTCCAATCGGTTTCGGTACCGTGAAGAGATTTTAATAAAACCACATACCCTGCTCTTCTGAGGGGGTCTCTATGATTACACCCTGCGACATCAATCGGTCTAGCGCCAGAAATAAAGACCTTCTTTTCACCGGGTCTTTGGGGATGTTCGAACTTAGAATGTGAACCGGAGGAAACTTCTGAAACTCTAGTTTGTAGCCTAGGGATACCACAGAGATGACCCATCCGTCTAGGATCTCTTCTTACCAAGCCCCTGAAAACCACAGAAGTCTTCCCCCCCACCTCGATCGAGCGGGGGCGCCGCTTCATAAAGAGGCCTTGGGACTCTGTTTTGTAGGCTTCTGCCCTCAGGCACAAGTACATATGTATACTGGTTTAATGTATGCAGCATGTGTTAATATGCATCTATGGAAGCGTGCATTCATGGAAGCATGAGTTCATACAAATATGCTTTTAGGCAAAATATGAAAAGTGTGCGCTGTACACACGCATTCATGTAGCACATGTGCCATGGAACAAGCATCTTTGCAAAACAAGCAGGCGTTTATTAAACGTGTTATGCAACATTACACAACACGTATCTAAGCAGACATGTATTCCTATGCAATCATGAGGAATCAAGTATATTTAAGTAAACCTGTATTAACATGCCTCATTATGCAGCCATGCATTTTTAGGCGATCAAGCATCCTTGTGTGATCAAGCATCCTTGTGTGATCAAGCACCTTTATGCGATCCAGCCTCTCTGTGCGATCGAGCATCTTATGCGATCAAACATCTTTATGCGACTAAGCATTTTTATGTGATCAAGCATTTTTATGCGACTAAAAACCATGTATATCTATACAGACATAAACATGCATCTTTATGTGACCATGTATCCTTAAGCGATCCTGTCACCTTTTGCGATCATGCGTCTTTATGTGATCAACAATAAACATGTTTTTTTTTTTTTACACAAAAATGTCCAAACATGCATTTTTTACACCCATGATCATGGATTTTTATGCAAACATGTGAAGTGGTAAAACAGTTATCTTCAGCAACCGTGCATTTCAGCAGTCGTGTGTTTGTAAGCAAGCACCTGCTCAACTGCAGTTGATACCATACTTAGACTGCAGGATACCAAGCACATATGCACTATATTGGAGATACAACTCCCTAAAATGCACCCCTGCTCATGTTTTTTCAAACATGTACTTCAAAACATGCAATTAAACAATACATTTGCAAGTACGTATATTCTGCTGTTCCTGCCTACAAGCAGTTAATACCACTTTAAAGTGAACTGCTAATCACCCAGGGGTGTATCTATTTACAGATGTACAGGCCCCTTGGATAGACAGAAAAAAATGATTTTTATACTCACCGTAAAATCCTTTTCTCTGAGTTCATGGATGGACACAGCCTTAATCTTGACAAAGTGGGTATTATCCTTCCTTTAGGAGTGACTAGGCAGAAAGTTCAGCTTTGAAACAACTTCAAAGCTGAACAGCCCCGCCCAGGGGGCGGTCCTACTGACTAAATCCTCTCAGCCTGCACTAAGCAGATCAGTTAGTCAAAAAGCAGTACAAACTTAAAAAAGAGGGGTGAGGTGCTGTGTCCGTCCATGAACTCAGAGAAAAGGATTTTACGGTGAGTAGTTCATGGACGGACACAGCCTTAATCTTGACAAAGTGGGACGTCCCAAAGCAGTGACAAAAATGAGGGGTGGGAACAGCATTAAAACAACTTCACCCCAAAACAAAACAGAGCTCCTCAACTGAGGAGTTGTAACTCTAAACAGTCGCCTGCAATGCCTTGCAGGCGAAAGAAGCATCCGAAGATGCAAACACATCAACTTGTAAAGTTTAGTGAAAGTGTGAACGGACGACCAGGTCACCGCCCTACAAACCTGGGAAACAGACGCTTGATGCTCTCAGAGCTCGGACAGCATCCAAGAAACACAACGTCTTCTCCCTAGGATTCGACGGATGAGGACACAAGGATGGCAGTACAATGTCTTCCCTGAGATGGAAGGTCGAAACGACCTTAGGAAGAAAAGAAGGCTGCGGACCTTATCCTTGTGGAAGATCAGATAGGGAGCCTTGCATGACAAGGCTGCCAGCTCAGAAACCCGTCTTAACTGGCGTAACAGCCACCAAAAGGACCACTTTCTGAGAAAGTGTCAACAAGGGAATCTCCCTGATGTTCTCAAACGGTGGTTTCTGAAGCACCGAGAGGCCATGCCATTAACCCAAGAGGCACCTATTGCCCTGGTCAAATGCGCCGTAACAGGGAGGCGCCTGACCCTTTATGGCGTAAGCCTGAATCATGATCTGTCGGATCCACCTTGAGATGGTGGCCGACGAGACCTCTGGGCCCTTCCTGGGACCAGCCACCGAAACAAACAGTGAGTCTGAACTCCGGAACGGAGCAGTAACAGACAAGTATACTCTTAGAGCTCGGACAACGTCCTAGGAATGCAACGTCGTCTCCTTAGGATTCGACGGATGAGGACACAAGGATGGCAGTACAATGTCTTCCTTGAGATGGAAGGTCGAATGACCTTAGGAAGAAAAAAAGGTTGCGGTCGCAGCACCACCTAATCCTTGTGGAAGATCAGATAGGGAGCCTTGCATGACAAGGCTGCCAGCTCAGAAACCCGTCTTAACGGACATAACAGCCACCAAAAGGACCACTTTCTGAGAAAGTGTCAACAAGGGAATTTTCCTAATGTTCTCAAACGGTGGTTTCTGAGGCACCTAGAGGCCATGCCGTTAAAGCCCTTAACTGTAAAGCAGGATGGCGTATGGGACCTTGCGACAGCAGGTCCTCTCGTAGCGGTGGCATCTGCTATACAAGTCCCACGGAGGTAGTGGAGGGCGGACCAGAGGGCCGCATGCTGAAACCCCTGTACAAACGTTCTCACTAAAGAGTGAGCCACCAGGGGTCGTTGAAAAAAGACAGCCAGGGCAGATATCTGCCCCTTAATTGTACTTAAAGTAAAATTTTTGGTCCGCCCCACGCTGTAAGAACAGCAGGACTCTGGAACCAAATAAGTACGCGAATGCCACCTCCTTTCCTCCAAATGGATATGTAGGTCTTCCAAGTGTGATGGTAAATCTTCCGGAGGACGATTTCCGAGCACTCCTCATGGTAGAGATCACCGAGTCTGACAGGCCCCGGTCTCTAGCACCTGGCTCTTAATAGCCATGCCATTAAGCCAGTGACTGTAAAATAGGATGGCGTACGGGAACCTTGCGACAGCAGGTCCTTTCTTAGCGGTAGGTGCCTGCTACCAGATGCACTAGATCGGCGTACCAAGGACGCCGAGGCCAATCCAGAGCAATTGGGATCATTGGAATCCTCCAGTCTGCGAAGCAGATGAGGAAGGAGCTTTAGAGGAAGGAAGGCATAGATTAGCCGGTACTGACTCCACAGTGCCACCAACGCATCTGTTGCGTCTGCCCATGGGTCTCTTGACCTGGCCACAACCTCCTACCTTCCGAATGAGTCGAGAAGCCAGGAGATCTACATCTGGCGTGCCCCATCTTTGGCAAAGGAGCTGAAACTCCTCCGGGTGTAGAGACCATTCTCTTTGGTCCGGCATCTGGCTACGGCTGACAGGGCTGGTACGCTCCTTTTTGTCCACCTTAGGGTGTGAGCGACCTGCGATGCTGTAGCTTGAGCTTCTTGTTCCTCCTTGATGGTTGACCTACGCCATTGCCATGGCGTTGTCCGACTCGATCCTGACTGGACGCCCCTGTCTATGGAGAGGCATAGCCTGATCGCCTGAAGTTCCAGGACATTGATCGGCAAGCGGGATTCCGCCGGAGACCATCGACCCTGGGTTGACTGAACCCCCCAGACTCCCCTCCAACCGGTAAGGCTGGCATCCGTCGTGACCACCATCCAGTAAAAGTTAGGATCGACTTCCTGGACAGAAGTGCCGGTGATGTCAGCCACCAACTAGGGAGGTCCTAACTAGGTGGCTCACCCGGATTTGACAATTCAGGGATGATGGGCACTTGTCCCATCTGGACAGAATACCTTCTGTCGCACTGGCGTGTGAAATTGCGCATATGGTACCGTCTCGAAGGCGGCTACCATGAGGGCCCAGGACTCGATTGAGCAAACCCCCTCCTTCTTGGTACTACAAATAGGTCTGAGTAAGAAACCCCTGAAAGCCGTTCCTGTACTGAAAACAGGAATTATCACCCTGCGTATCTGCAGGTCTTGAATCGCCCCATCTAGGGCTTCCCGAAGAGTCGGCTGAAGTTGGCCGTTGGAGGGAAAAATTTAAATCTGTTCAGAGGGCAAGAGAGAACTCTATCTTGTACCCTGAGGAAACTACTTCGCAAACCCACCGGTTGGAGATTTGAGATGTCCACCAGGTCGCGATTTGGCAAACACATCCCCCTACCCGAGAGATGGGTGGGGACAGACCTTTATGCAGACGTAGATTTGTTTGCAGGTTTGTTGGGCGCTTCTGTCCCTCAGCAGGTGCTTTATCGGCCCGGGATCGTTTCTTTGCCGCACTAGGCGGATGAAAAAAACGCTTGTGCACGGTAAAGAAAGGCCCTAGCCAACGGCGTGGCTCCTTACCCTTTTTTGGATTGTGGGAGCAGCATGCTCTTACCTCCTGGCATCTTTAATAATGTTCTCCAGGCATGCTCCAAAAAAGTCTGTCGCCCTAAAAAGGGCAAATCCATCAGGGCTTTCTTGTAAGATTGGTACGCAGACCAATCTTAACCAAAGTAGACGCCGTAACACCACCGCATAGCTAGAAGCTCTAGCCATCAGAGGAATCGTGTCCAAGTCTGATTCATAAAATAATTTTAGGCCCTGTACCATTTGATCAGCTAGGGCTGTCCGGGGAAGCCTGGCGTGCCTTTAACCCATTGTGCAGCATCTTGCCCATTCAGTGAGTGTCTGAGACACCAGGGCCCCAACTATTGTTGGGCGCACAGCCAAACCCACTACCGTGTATAGGTTGCGGGTGACCGCCTCAGCCTTCTTGTCCGCAGGGTCCTTTAAGGCAGGAGCCCCTTCCACCGGAACGGTGGCTAGCTTGTTTAGTTTGGACATAGAAGGGTCCCCTATCAGGGCGAGGTCCATCTTTTCAAGAACTCTCTTCAAGAGGGTAACGCACCGTCAGATTTTTTTGGGGACTGAAAAAAACCTTCTGTGGTTTGTCCCCCTCCTTGTATAAAAGTTTGTCTATATAAGACACACAAGGAAGCACCTTAGCAGTGCAGGTCGCCTTACGGAATCCAAAAGGGACCAGCGCTTTTCTCTTTAGAGTATCTCGCACTGCGGTGATAAGGTCACTTACCAGAGCCCTATCGCGTGCTGACCTGGATCTGGAGACTGTCCGGCCGATCTCGGTCCGCATCCTCATTTAAATCAGAGCCAGGTCATAAGCTCCGCATCTGAGTTGTCCCCAGAAGATGGCGGGGGGGGGGCGCTTTCTAGCCCCCGTGTTCCCACGCGCTGCTTCCACCTTGGTAATAAAGCATCATTGCAAGCTCAGGTGTTTTAGGGGAAAAAGCGTCTGCTTCTGACGCCGTGCTGACCCACACGCCTGACACAGGGACTCCCTGGCAAGGTACAGTAACCCACCCTCCTAGCTGCAGCAGAGACGAGGGTTCCCCCCCAGAGGATTCACCACCCTGAAACAGAGTACAGCTGCCGTCCGCTACCTAGTAGAGCTGCTTCCTTGTCAGCTATACAATCTGACCCAGCAGCGTGTATCTGTCGGTTTGCGCTGTTTATCAATGGCAAAATGGCCACCGAGCGGCCGATAGAGGCCAAACAATGCCGCGGGCCACAAGAACATGGCCGGCGGGCATAAATAGAGCATGGAGCACAGGAAAAATGGCCGCCGAGCGGCCGCTAGAGGTCAAAACACAGCGCGGCCACAAAAACATGGCCGCCGAGCACAGATGACCAAACACCGCCTGGATCACAAGAAAAATGCCCGTCGCACAGCCGCTAGAGGTCAAACACAGTGTGGCCGCCAGTGCAGATAGAAAGTAAACACAACAGGGATCACCAAAAACATGGCCGCCAAGCGGTCGATAGAGGCCAAATACAGCGCGACCACAAGAACATGGCCGCCAGTGCCAGTTACTACTTACCCTTCCTGGTGGATCGTGCTGGAAACATCCCAGACAGACCATCTTCCGCCTGGTGATGGAGATGACTGTCGGCCAGGCTACTGGGCCTCGGCAGTATAGACCAGTCCGATACAAGCCCTGGAGCGTATAGCTCACCGCCACCCGTAGAGCGATGGGAATGTCGTGGACGACCCAGCGCGTAGCTATGGTCAGCACACGCTCGATGGCCGAAACTGGCGAGACTACAAGGATCTGGGATCCAGCCTTTCACCAAGTCGGCAGTTGATCGAAGATCACAGGAACAAAAATAAAAATAAAATAATACAATTTCAATCTGCAATAAAAAAAAAAAACCTCCAGGCCTATGGGCCCGAAGGGAGCCACGTCTTCTCCTTAGCTAGGCAGAAAAAAACTGATCTGCTTAGTGCAGGCTGAGAGGATATAGTCAGTAGGAACGCCCCCTGGGCTGGGCTGTTCAGCTTTGAAGTTGTTAACACTTTCTGCCTAGTCACTCCTAAAGGAAGGCTAATAACCACTTTGTCAAGATTAGGCTGTGTCCGTCCATGAACGAAAGAGAAATATGCAGCATGTAATCATGACTTGTCTGCACCCAGTTCCCCCAAGCAAGTACTCACACACTCACGGGCCGCCGTTCTGTCTCCAAGGCTTATCTGCACCTGTCACCACATGGCATGGCCGCCCTTCCTCTTCCTGCCTATATAAAAAAAATAGGCCAGACTCCAGCAAACCTGCACCCTCTAGTGGCTGGGGGAGAAACAGCAGCCCGCATGAGTAAGAGCACATAGCATGATTGAACTGCACACTGCTCCCAGTGGCCACCGGGAGAACAGACAGTCAGATCTTTTTTTTTTAAAAGAGAGACTGGAAACAAATGCAGACTTACCATTCCTTGCTGCAGGACTCTGTACATAACAGGAGTCCAATCTTCACTCATCACAGCGAGCTTGTGTCATGACAGACCTTCAAGGAACGGATCCCCTTTGCATATAGGGTCCACTCCCTTGGACCTGTATAGCACCCTGTCAGAGCAAACCTGTGGTATGAAAATGTGACCAAGGCGCTGGGTCCCAGGGTCCAGCTCTCAGAGAGAAGCATTACAGGCAAAAACCTTGTTCTTCTGTTTCGAGGCTCGGGTACCATCCACTTATCCTTTTTTGTTTCTGGCTCTTTGAATGGATCCAATTGCATAGCCCCTCCTGATCCTATCCAGGATCACCAGCAGAGCTCTTCTTAGCACTTCATTAACCGTGACCAACACCTTAGACACTGGCAAAAAAACTGAGGTACTCTCTGTATGGGAGGGCTTATACAGAGGGGGACTTCCTGTTTTGATTATGCCAGTGTCCAACCAGTGTCCAATCACCTGAAGGTGGCGTATAACCCACATAGTAATGACTATGGTGCTCTGTGTCCTGTGATGTACGATAAAGAAACTTATTTTACTCAATGAACTGCAACTAATTTTATAGCATTTGTTTTATGTGTTTTTTCTGGATTTTAGTTGATATTCTGTCTCTATCATTTAAAATACACCTATAATAAAAGTAGCTGTGTTTTGACCCTCCATTTCTTTGTAAGTGGGCAAACTTACAAAACCTGCAGGGGATCAAATAATTATTTTCCTCACTGTGTGTATATTGTGACAGTAGGAGATGCTGTCACTGTAAAATTGGTAGTATGGGGGACACAGGGTGTGGTTGGTGCAAGACTGCAGAGCATAGATGTGGACTGGAGAAAACTGCTTTAGCATCTTTCTCTAGGTTTTGGTATTCCGTCATGGGGCTCTGTAGTTTGGAGATTCCACAGTGTCTTGGGTGGGACAGGATCTCCAACCCTGTGTCCAGATTTTGTACATGACCAGCAGGGTGTGTGCTGAGGTGAGCACAGCCCTTATAATGAGGGTATGGGAAGACCTCATGGCTCCCATTTGGAGACTGCTCCACATAAAGTGAGACAGGAGGTCTCCAGAAATCAGAGGGGCTGCAGGAGGCAGCCAGAACATGGGTGACTGCAAGAGACAGTGAAACGGCCTGAGGACAAAGGCCAGAGCGGAGCTGTGGGCGCTTAAGTGAAGCCGTCCACATGGAAGAATCCTGTGGTCTGTGTGACCAGGATAAAGAGCAGAAGTACTGCTACAGAGAGCCAGGTGGGCTACCATTTTTCCGTTGTGTGTACTTGCTGGAGAAGAACCCCTGCGTGGAAAAACCTTTTTTATTTTTTATATACAAGCCTCAAAATGGTTAACGTACATTTTGGCAAAAATATTTATCAAAGTACAAAATATATATGTATATAAATATATACATATGCCTAAGTGTGTGTGTGTATATATATATATATATATATTGTGAGGGGGTTAGCTCGGCAGCGGGTGTGTGTGACCCCCGAGATGGGCTCCCCACACAAAAACAGGCCCAGCAAACGGAGGTTGTGGTTTTCAAAATCAAAAAGGTGCGGTTTATTTTCTATTTACAGTGACAAAACACAGCAAAGCAAAAGAAACATAAACAAAATAAATCCTGGTCAACTTGACCTCTGACTAAACATACAGGTTTCCTAACTAACAACTGGGATCAGCCTAGTGCTGTCCTAGTCCCTAAGTCCCTGGTTTTAAATGTCCAAGCAAATAGCCACACAGGCTTGTCTCACCGCACAGGGGTTCACTCTCCCTAGACAGTCCACACAGGTCTGGTTCCAGGCATGAGCTAACATCTAATGAAGCTGGGAGTTCTTATAGAGGCCTAAACGAGCTGACAAGGTTCAGCTGGTCTCCTCATCTCTGTCTGCACGACGCCCCACACTCTCCCTAGAGGTATGAGTCATCCATGAGCCCACTAGCCTTATACAACTCTCCACCTAGTTGTATAAGTCGGCGTAAAGCCTGAATCTGGGCGAAATATATCTACCCCCCTGGATGCAACCAGGTGACTTTACCTTCCTGCTGTCACAATATATATATATATATATATATATATATATATATACACACACACACACACACATACATACATACATACATACATACATACGTAATTGAAGAAAGAAAGGAAGGTCTTCTGGACGCAGCACTCCGGTTAAAAAGCCTTTATTCCAAAAAAAAAGGGTTCAGGAAACCAAAAACACTCTGCACAACACAACAAACTGATCTAGTTTAGCTGACGCGTTTCACACTATTCATTGAATAAGCACTTTAAATAGTGTGAAACGCGTCAGCTAAACTAGATCAGTTTGTTGTGTTGTGCAGAGTGTTTTTGGTTTCCTGAACCCTTTTTTTTTGGAATAAAGGCTTTTTAACCGTAGTGCTGCGTCCAAAAGACCTTCCTTTCTTTCTTCAATTGCATTTGCATTTGCCTGCACCCTTGGTTGCTGGGAGGAGGTAATTCCAGGGACTTCCACACCTGAGCGGCTCCCTTCCTCCTGTCTCTTCCATTTTCTGGACTTTTGCTATACATACATACGTAGCGGGGTATCGCTTTAAATGAGCACAAAGACTACCATACCCAGTGTGCAGCGGGGCACCCACAGTGCATTGCCCGGTGCAAGGTCTGCTGGGGAAGGACTATTTAAAGAGGGAGGAGCAACACGCGGGTCTCTTCGGACGCCGCCCTCCTAGCAAGTGAAGCCTACGTTTGGGGCCTGTTGTTTGGACTAGGCCGGAGAGCCTGGGCCTAGAGGATCCGGAGAACTTGCCAATCGTCACTGGAGAACCCAGAGTCGTCTCATCTATCTATCTCCCGCGGACGGTCGAGAGGATCGGAGACTACGGGTATCGTGAGACTGTGTTCCGGGACATCAGTTGCTGAAGTCGGTTGTACGGACTGGTCCGGTCGGGTGAGAGAGCACTTGCTCATTATACTTTGACTACTTTATAGGCCCAGTATCCTTTGGCCAGGGCCCACCGTTACCGGAGTGTTATACTGCACCCCAGAGGAACAGTGTGTTGTGCAGCCGGAGTAAAGTTGTCTTTTCTTTATCGTACATCACGGGACACAGAGCTTAGTAATTACTATGTGGGTTATATCTCACCTTCAGGTGCTGGACACTGATGTAATCAATTAGACAGGAAGTTCCCTCCCTATAAACCCCCCCCCCATACTGGGAGTACCTCAGTTTTTTCATCAGTGTCTAAGGTGTTGGTCACGAGTGAAGATGTGCTCTGAGGAGCTCCACTGGAGGGATCCATGCTGGACTTAAATAGCCTCCATAAAAGACCAGATCCATCCAAAGTGCTTCATAGCCAAACGGATGGTACCTGGGGCCTCGTATCCGAAGCACGAGGTTTTGGCCTGTAATGCCTCTCTTAGGAGGGCTGGACCCTGGGATCCAGTACTCTGGTCATACCCAAAACCAAGATGTTTCTGGCAGGGTGCTATACAGGTCCAGGGGAGTGGTGTTCCTTTCAGTAGGACCCCGGTCCCTAAAGGTCGGCTGACATTGCCCGCCCGAGAGGGGCGAAGTTTGGGCTATCTGTTCCGAACAGGGTCCTGCAGCGGGGAAAAGGTAAGTGAAGGTCCCTGATGGACTTGGTTCAGCAGGGAACCTTCAAACTAATGTGTTTTTTTCCTGTAATTTACCTATGTGGTATTATTCCCGCTGCATCCTGGTGCCTAATCTTGTAAAACCTGAAATGATTTCATATGGTTTCTAGTTTTGGACATTATGGTAGTACCCTTTTTTGGGCACTAGAGGGCGAGACCTCTATTAGATGTCTAAACTGGGCTATACCTTGTTTCAAGAGTAATGCCTGGACAGATGAAGGCGCTCCCTTTTTTAAGTACAGCTCCAGGGGCCATCTGTTAAATGTTGCCATGTCATACCTGAAGGGGAGACCTAAGTTCGTATCCTGGTGCTGCGCTGCGGATCTCCCTGTATAGCCGCCGCTCAGCCATGACGGGCTGGAGCAGTTCGCGGCCTCTCTCCTCCTCTCCACATTTCCTCTCCATGAGGAAGCACGGCGTGCACGAGAGAGGTTTCCAAGATATGAACAAGTCACGGAGGGGGCGGGGCTTGGCGTGCTGACGCTCCGTGTGTCCCGGAGCGCTTATGCGCATGTGCGGGCGTCCTCTGCCTTAAAAGAACAGTCTGTGGGAGACACACTGGTAAGAGGACAGACACAGGAGCAGGGGCTGATTTGGTGACAATATAAATGTATTTGGCATACAACAGGCGGTGATACAGGCATCCCCAAGGCACATAAGTTTAGACACCTGACTGGCTCATATAGCAGCTTGTACGCTTTACTATAGCTCAGTAAAAGGTGCAATTTGGCTGCCAGTACCTCGGCTTTGAGCTTGGGACTATGCCTTCTAAGGGCTCTGGGAGTAAAAATCCTAAGAAGCAAAAGGCTGACGTTGTTGGTCTATAAGAGGTTAATTGCTATATTGCTGCATCCTCACAGAAAGCAGAAACTGGGGTGTGCCCCTTTCCCTGCTCTAAATCCTCAAACAAATGGATTAAAGTCCTGAGGTTGAAAGTGCACCGTCAGAGGACAGGGAATAGGTGCAGGCTAACGAGGCAGAGGTATCAGAAGCCTCACAAGCTCTGGAGTTGCAGCTGCAGTCTTTTTCAGAGATTCATGCTGCATATAATTTAGCCTAGTCAGCTAAAGCCTCCTTCTCCGCCTTGGGGTTTAAAAAAAAATAAAAAAATACCATAGGTTGCTTGTACCTTCCCACTCCATCCATTACTGCAACAGTTTATTCTGCTGGTTGGGCACCCGCATAAGCAGTTTTTTTTTCTCCTCCTAGAAACTCTAGTCAAGGAGTATAGGTTGCTAGAAAAACCTCCACGGGATCCTCATCCTGGTGCTGGCTTGAGGCTAGCCAAACGCACAACTGCTGGGATGCACTGTTGCTGGTACACGTTGCTAACGCACAACAGCTATATCCCATGATTGCGGAAACGCACATCTACAGAGGATAACTGCCTCTTTACCAGTCCACAGGTTGGCATAAAATACATGAGTTTGGAATACACAAAATGCATGTGGGGTAAAAAGACAAGTAAAGATACATGTTTCTGTTTGTATGGATTACATGTTTTTTACATAGTCGCATGAGGATGCTTAATCATATTAAAGTGCTTAAATCACATGGAGAGGCTTGTTTGCACAGAAATGCCTTAAGTCACATAAAAATGCTTGATTGCATAAAGATGCTGGATCACACAAGGTTGCCTGATCTCATAAGTCCTTGATTTTCCAAGGATACTTGATCACACAGAGAGGCTTGTTTTCACGGAAAGGCCTAAAGTCGCATAAAAATGCTTGATTGCATAAACATGCTGGATCGCACAGGAGTGCTTGATCACACAAGAGTCCTTGGTCACACAAGGGTACATGTCCGCACAGTAGTGCTTAAGATGCATAAGATGTTTGATCGCATAAAAGATGCTGAATCGCATAAGAATATATGATCGCCTAAAGTTGCATGTTCGCCTAGATTTTGCATGGTTGCATAATGAGGCATGATAATTTAAGTTTGCTCAATTGTACAGGATTCCTTGTGTTCACATAGGAATACGTGTCTGCATGAGTACATGTAGCATAACACATTCTCAAACGCATGCTTGCTTGCAAGATGGCCGTTCCATAGCACACGTGCTATATGTATGCGTGGTATACAGCGCACACTTTTTATGTTGTGCCTAAAACATATTTGTATGAATTCATACCTCAATGAACGCTCGCTTCCATAGAGGCATATGGTTTAACACTTGCCACATACACATATGGGGAGCCATTTGCATATATGTTTATTTACATGGGACTGCAGAGGTTGTCTGCGTTTGACAGGAGAGAAGCACCTCTTCCAGTTGGTGATCTTACCCTTTGGGTTAGCCACCGTGCCCGGATTTACAGGGTGCTAGGGCCCGCCTCTAGCAGGTCTAAAGGCCCAGGGTATAGCAGTAATGGCATACCGAGGCAATCTGCTGCTGATGGATAAGTCAGTAGCATGGCTGGACCTAAGTGTGTCCAGCATGGTCAAGTATCTGGAACTCCTGGGTTAGGATCCCGGTCTAAAAGTACCTTCTTGCGTTTGGTAAGAAGCCTGGAAATTTTGGGACACAGCCCAAAAAGGAGAGGTTTTTGCCTCAGACAAAGGCAGCGCTAAAAGAAAGCTGGTCTAATGTGGTCAAGGCAAGGAAGAGTTCCTTACGTTTGCCTTTTGCTTAAGGTGCTAGGGAAGATGGTGGCTTCTTTCAAAGCGGTTCCCTATGCTCAGTTTCTTTCAAAACTGCTATAAACATTATTCTGGCAGCCTGGAACAAGTAGATCCTAACCTAGCATTATCCAAAGGGTCTGGTCCCAGGGATACGCTGGAGTCTTAGTTGGTGGTTCTTAACCAAAAGATTGGCAGAAAGGAAGATCCTTCAAGCCGGGTACCTGGGAGGTGGCGGCTACGAAGGCTGGCCTCTAGGGATGGAGGCCAGGCCTGGAAGAGACCAGTGCCCAGGGGAAGTGGTCATGATCCAAGTGAGCCTTATCCGTCAACATTCTAGAGCTACGGATGGCAGACTACAATCCGACAATGCCACACCAATGATTTACTTTATATACCAAGAAGGCACTAGTCACGCAGCCAGAGGGAAGTAAACCATGTTCTGGCTCGGGCAGAGGAGCTTGTGCCTTGCCTATCGACAAACTTCATTACATGAAATGGAGAATTGGCAGGCGATTCTCTGGAGCCATCAACAATTGTTCTCGGGAGAATGACCTCTACACCCTGACTTTTTTCTGGCCAAATGCCAGAGAAGGTATCCCGGACATAAAATTTATTGGCGTCCAGGTTCAACCAGAAGTTGGACAGCTTTGTGTCAAGAACAAAGGATCCACTCGCATGTGGGACAGATGCGTTGGTGATCTCATGGGACCAGTTGTCACTGGTTTATGCATTCTCTCCCCCCAGTGCCACGACTTTCGTGGCTTCTATGCAACATCTGAGGGGAACGGAAGCCGGCCTAATGGCTCCGGCATGACCCAGACAACCTTACTGTGCAGGAATCGTAAGGGTGGTAGTAGAGGACCCAGGGTCCCTTACATCTTGTCCAGACCTACTTCTCAGGGGGTATTCCATCCCGTCTTGCAAACATGGGAATTGATGGTCTGGCTGTTATAGCCCGCATTCTTGAGGATCGGAGTTTTCAGAATCAGCGGCAAATTACCTTGATTCATACAGGAGAGCTGGCCTCCAGGACCATGTATCAAAGGATCTGGAAGGCCCATGTTCCTGGTGTGAAACCAAGGGGTGGATCCTTGGAAGTATGTCATAGGTAAAGTTCTTACCTTCCTAGATTAGGAAAGGAGATGGAGCTAGCCTCAAGTTCCATCAAGGATCCGATTCGGCCTTGTCAGTATCTTCAAAGGCCGCTTGCTTTGATCCAGGCCTTTATACAAGGGGTAACATGTATAAGTCCGCCAGTTAGGGTGTCCTTGTGCTTGGAGGATTGAGTCTAATTTGGTCGGCTTACAAGGTCAGCACCTTGGGCCGATGCACCATATATCCCTTCATCCTTCTAAAAGGGGAATTGGTGTTCTTGGTTGTGGTAGCCTCCGCAAGAGAGTTTCAGTATTGGCAACTTTCTTTGTATAGAGCCATACGTCATTTTCTTAAGGATAGGGTGATGGTAAATCTTCACCCGGCCTTATTTCCTAGAAGGATCTGGTTTTCATTTCAATCAAGATATTCTTGCCTTCCTTTTTTCCAGAGCCTTGTTCTGCGGAAGGAAAGGTTATTGCTTTCTCTCAAAATAGAGGAGAGCAGTTAAAAATCTATCTGAAGGTTTCAGATATAGGAAACTGACATTTTGATTGTGCTGCCAGAAGACCCTAGAAATAGGCAGGTAGCATTCAAATCGGCTATTAAAATGGTTACACTCTCTCATTGGTATGAGAGCAGTCAAGGCCTATCTGAAGCAGCTGCTCAGATACGGAAAACTGATGTTGGAGCGCTACCAGGAGGCCCCAGGAAAGGGCAGGCAGCGTCTAAATCAACTGTTTTCAATGTTGATTCATCAGATTATTATTTAGGCTTGTGGTTAAAGAGAGGGTTCTCCTGTTTCTTTTAGAGTGCACCCTAACAGGATAGTAAGCGCTTCATGCGCGGTACATTACCAAGCCTTTATGACTCAGATTGCAAGGCCGCAACTTGGTCGCCGGTGCATACGTTCACTAATTCTATCAGTTGAATGTAAGGGGGCAAGAGGATGCCGCTCTTTGGCGCAGTATGCTGCAGGCAGCGGTATAGGTCCTCACGTCTGATGGCGGTCTGCGTTATTTGTGTCTCCCTCCCCTCAGTAGGCATTGCTTTGGAACGTCCCACATAGTAATTACTAAGCTCTGTGTCCCGTGAGGTACGATAAAGGAAACAGGATTTTTATAACAGCTTACCTGTAAAATCCTTTTCTTGGAGTACATCAAGGGACACAGAGCTCCCGCCCCTCTTGTTTGGGGATATTGGGACCCTTATTGCTTTGCTACAAAACTGAGTATGGGAGGGGTTATATAGGGAGGGAACTTCCTGTCTAATTGATTACATCAGTGTCCAGCACCTGAAGGTGAGATATAACCCACATAGTAATTACTAAGCTCTGTGTCCCGTGATGTACTCCAAGAAAAGGATTTTACGGGTAAGCTGTTATAAAAATCCTATTATTGCTTGCTGGGTAACCAACAGTTTAATACCTTTTGGATTACAAATAATCTACAAAGTGCACCACCATTGCTAGCGAAGAACCTTCTCAATGAACTAACTGTGTGTGAACTAGTCAGGCCTGACTGTCCAGCAGGAAGACATTTACCTGGCCGCCATATTGGCCACGACGGGAAGGCTCGCAAGCGTAGTTCATTAAGAGACTTTGAGTGAGCATAAGCCTGTTAGAATATAATACTTGATATTTGCTTGACTACTGATATTGCAGGGCCCTGCATAGATAAATGTACCATTGTTTAACCTTATATTTCTATTCAGTAAAGTATTTGTGGTTAAGCAGACAAGTGTGTGGCGTACTGTTTATCCCAGCTGAAGCAGCCAGCTCAGGTAATTCAATATTAACTATTGTGTATGCTTTATTGCAGAGTGGTGATTCCGATAGCCTAGTGGGTCTCACACTTCCATTTGTGCTAGCTGTGCCACAGAAGGTTAGAGCCAGTTTCTGGGGGTTGACAGCAGTGTGTTACGGGCCCAAAGCTATACTTGCAGCCCTCTTAACTGGGGATATTGCTACATGTGGGGGCTCGAGTCCGGGATCCTGTACGCTGCAATCAAGCCTGCCAGAAGTACCGTCATGGATCCGTTAACAGTGACCCAGTGGTGCGCATCAGCCGGCGATTTCCCAGACATGGCTGTAGTCGTTGAACTCCCGGGGAAGACTGGTTCGGGAGCGATGTAGACAGGCTCACGGAGTTACTGTCCCCGAGCCAGAAGGCATGGTTAGTTGACCTCAGGCCAGATGAAGAGGCCTCCCATACCTATGCATTGCTAGAATGGAGGGATGAGATACCTGAGAGTTTCAGAGGCCAGAGTGTGCAGTCCATAGACCAGAAGACATACCGCTTAGCACATGCGAAGCCTATAAAGAAAGAACCCCCCGAGCCGGCCCCGAAGGAAAAGCAGCTAAAAGAGACAACGATCTCCGGGGTGCCTCTGACCACAATAGGCCCCGAACTTCTAAACGCTTTAGGGGACCTTGTCACAAAGTGCCAGGAGAGTAACACTGTGTGTGTGGAGACTGGGTACCGGAAGCTGAGATTTTTTTCGGGTTAACAGCCTGTACCACTCGGGAAAGAGGACTTTGATACGTGGATTGAACAAGCAATGCAGGCTGTGGAAGGATGGGAAGTGACGGAAGCCCAAAAGAAACAGCGCATAAACGAAAGCTTAAAGGGGGCCGCTGCAGAAGCTGTGAAGAAACTCAGATTCAGCAATACCTCTTGCACTGCCTATGACTACTTAACTATGCTACAGGAGGAGTTTGGCCAGTTGGAGAAAGTTACGGACTTTATCAGTTTGAGCATACCCTTCAACAGCCAGGAGAATGTTTCTCTGAATATGTCCGAAGGTTGAATAAGATGCTCAGCCAGATGGTCCTGAAGAAAGGGATGGTACCACAGGCCATAGATGCAGCTAGGATGCGGCAGGTCATGAGGGGAGCACTGCGCTCTGATCCAGTGTGGCTCCATCTAAAGACTACCGGAGGAGTTATGTCCTTAAGCTATCCAGACCTCATGCGTGTAGTGAGAGATGAAGAGGCTTTGCTAAACAGGCAACTGAGAAACCCACTCCCCCTCCCTCAGCAGGGGTTGGATCTGTTATGGCCACAGGACGGGACTCTGAGGTGGCTGTTCTAAAGTCATAGATGGCCCAAATGTTGGAGATGCTGACTTCTTTGATGGCTAAAAGTTCAGGAGCTACAAAAAAAGAAGACTTAAAGAAGGAAGTGTTTCAGAATACCCCAACACCGGTTTTCCAGCAGGACAGAGAAGAGGTTTGCTTTAACTGTGGAGGGGTTGGAAATTACGGACGGGTGTGTCCCAGCCCGAAGAGATCCCAAAGCACATATCGCAAGCCGGCGGAAAACTCCAGAGTGCCCCGGTGAAGGAGTCAATCGGGTGCCCATCAGTTCCAGCAAGCTCCAAAGGAATCAGAGAACAGGAGAAGCTAAGAAGGGGGGACATTTCCCCACCCCACCAATTTAATACTTCTCACTTTAACTCCGAACCTAAACCATGGAAGGAAATTAATGCATACCAGGCCCAACAAGGCTTAAGGTCCAGGAAGAGATTAAGGAAGAAGAAATCACAGAAGGCCAAACCCATGGAACCAAGGAAAGAGACCTCCACGAGAAAATTTCCTGTTAAACTGGTGGGACCCTCTCAAGTGGTCCCCATTCAAGTAGAAGGTATTTACACGAAGGCCATTCTCGACACGGGATCTCAAGTGACCCTTCTGTACCGGGACTTCTACCAGAAACATTTGCCCCCCTTGCAGAAGCTAGAAGACTTGGAAATATTGGGACTTGGGACCCAAAACTTCCTGTATGACGGATACCTCCCAATTAGACTGGCCTTTGACCCCTCAGTAGCCGGAGACGCAGAGATCTTTGACACATTGGTGGTAGTTTGTCCTCACCCGCCAGGAGCCAACAAAAGTTCCCTTATAATAGGGACCAATGCTGACCTGGTCAGGAGATTACTGGCCCCTATAGCCCAGGAGCAAGACGCCTCAACAGCCAGAATTCACCCTATGTTGCGACGGGCCTATCAACGGCTAGTGTTGAAATAGAAGGCTCCAGAAGAAGGAGTGGGAAAAGTCTGGAAGTTAGACAAGAAGGAAAGGGTCTTACAGCCCGGGGAAGTAACTTGTCTGAGGGCCACCGTAAAACTCACCTGGGAGCAACCTGGCCCCTTCGTAGTCCTGGAACCAGATACTTTGGATAACCATCAAGGGCTGGAAGTGATTCCTGAGGTGGTCCCATTGAGAGCTCTGAAGAAGGCAAATGGCAGGGTATCGGTGAGCATCAGGAACACCACCGACACACCTGAGAAGATCCCAGCCCGGATACTGTTGGGCCAAGTAAACCCTGCCACCCCGGTTGCCTTGTCAGACTTAAAGAAGGACGAGGGGGAGAGAGCTATTGTGGATTGACTCTGTTTGGAAGATACAGCTTTACCACCAGCTTGGAAGGAGAGGGCCAAAGCCCAGTTGACTAGGTGGCGGAAGATCTTCTCCAAGGACAAGTTTGATGTGGGGTGTGCAAAAAGTGCTACCCACAGCATCCGCCTGCAGGAAGACAGACCGTTCAGGGAAAGAGTTCGGCGGGTCCCCTTGGCTGATTTGGAAGATCTGCGAGAGCAACGATCAGAGCTCAAGAGAACCGGAGTCATCCGAGAGTCTAGGAGCCCATATGCCTCTCCAATAGTGGTGGTCAGAAAAAAAATGGGTCATTGAGTATTGACTATCGGACCCTCAATAGGAGAACGATACCCGACCAATACACCACTCCACGAATAGAGGATGCCTTACAGAGTTTGTCTGGAGCAAAGTGGTTCAGTGTGATGGATTTGAAGAGCAGGCATTACCAGATTCCAATGCACCCTGAAGATCAAGAAAAGACAACCTTCATCACCCCTGTGGGGTTCTATGAGTTCGATCGCATGCCTCAAGGCCTTTCAGGAGCTCTAGCCACTTTTCAGCGACACATGGAAAAGACGGTGGGAGATATGAACCTTATTGAAGTGCTGGTTTACCTGGATGACATCATTGTGTTCGGGAAGACTCTAGAAGAGCATGAGGCAAGGCTGGAAAAGGTCTTGAAAAGACTCAGTGATGAGGGACTCAAGCTTTCTTTGGAGAAGTGCCAGTTTTACCAATCTTCAGTCCACTACCTGGGGCACATTGTGTCTGCTGAAGGAGTGTCCACAGATCCTGGGAAGTTGGAGGCAGCTACCTCCTGGCCACGACCCACCACAGTGACTGAGCTCAGGTCGTTTCTGGGATTTTGCTCCTACTACCGAAGGTTTGTGGAGGGATTTGCAAAAATCGCCAAGCCATTGAATGAACTCCTGAAGACTGAAGGAGAAGAAGATGAGTCAGGACCCAGGAAACCAGGGGAGTCCATAAAAGATCAGTGGACTGTGAGCTGCGAAGAGGCTTTCACCAGATTGAAGGAGAGCCTGACCACTGCCCCCGTCTTGGCTTATGCGGACACCAGAAAGCCGTATGAACTGCATGTGGATGCCAGTCATGATGGTCTGGGAGGAGTGCTGTATCAAGAGCATGATGACCAACTGAGGCCCATTGCTTATGTGAGCAGGAGTTTGACCCCAGCCGAAAAGAATTACCCCACCCACAAGCTTGAATTCTTGGCCTTGAATTGGCCTGTGGTGGATAAGTTGAAGGACCACCTGTACGGAGCTGAGTTTGTGGTAAAGACAGACAATAAGCCACTCACCTACCTCCTAACTACGGCCAAACTGGATGCCACCGGCCACCGTTGGCTAGCAGCTCTCTCAGGATTCACTTTCAGTTTAAAGCACAGGCCTGGGACTGGAAACAGAGATGCTGATGCCTTATCCAGAGGGTCCCATGCTCCCCCTAATCTGACAGAAGACTGGACTCGACTGGCCCCAGAGGGAGTGCGAGTCTTGTGTCAGGGAGCAGAGTTCCAGACAAGTGGAGGGCCCAGAGCCAAAGAAATAGGAGTCTCAGCTGTTGGAGTACCCAAGTTCTACTGCAATGTGACCCAGATTGGAGAAGAGAATCTACCCAAACTTTCAAAGAAAGATTTGAGAAGAGATCAAATGGAAGACCCACTGGGGAGATTGGCTCTGGAAGCATTGGAAAGCCAGAACCCCGACTTGCTTCTAAAGGACCCCTCAAAGGAGGCTTGTCTATTAAGAAGAGAATGGGACCGGCTACAAGTGCATCAAGGGGTGGTCTACCGAATCTGATGATTTGGAGGATAAGTGGCAACTGTTTCTGCCAGAGAAACACCGGAAGGCTGTTCTGACTGCTTTGCATGACGATCATGGCCACCTGGGGTCGGAAAGAACCTTTCAACTCATAGGGAACAAATTCTACTGGCCCTGCATGCGGGTTGAAGTGGAGGAATATTGTCACTCATGTGCGAGATGCATACAAAGAAAGACTCTGCCTCATCAAGTTGCCCCAATGAGCCACCTACAAAGTCAAGGGCCCTTGGATCTGGTATGCATTGATTTTCTTTGTCTGGAACCTGATTTGAATGGACATGGGAATGTTCTGGTGATAACCGATCATTTCACTAGATACGCTCAGGCATTCCCAACCAAAGACCAGAAGGCCTCCACAGTGGCTAAGGTTCTTGTGGAAAAGTTCTTTGTACACTACGGACTACCTCAACGCCTCCACTTAGACCAGGGAGGGGATTTTGAAAGCAGACTGATGATTCGGAGACTGCTAGATTCACTGGGTATAAAGACGACACGAACCACCCCATACCACCCACAAGGAGATGCCCAAGCTGAACGATTCAATCAGACATTATTGAATATGCTGGGGACTTTGAGTAGTGAGAAGAAGCAGCACTGGGGCAAGCATGTGGCCGCCATTGTGCATGCATACAATAGTACGACTAGTGATGCTACAGGATATTCTCCATACAGACTGATGTTTGGCAGGGAAGCAAGACTACCGGTAGATTTAGCTTTTGGCACTTCAATAGATCATACCTCAGCAGATTCCCACAAGGGGTATGTGGAACGGTTGCGACAGAGTTTAAGACTGGCGTATGAGAAGGCCCAGGCGACTCCCAATCAAAGAGGAGCCAGGAATAAGTGGAGTTATGATCTCAAGGTCCGAATTCACGACTTACAGCCAGGAGACCGAGTGCTGTTGCGGAACTTAGGCATTCCAGGGAAGCATAAGCTGGCTGACCGGTGGAGATCACAGCCCTATGTAATCTGTAAACAATTGCCAGGTTTGCCAGTGTATCAACTCAAACCAGAAGGGAGTGTGGGGCCGTTGAAGACATGGCACAGGAACCACCTGTTGCCCCTCTCTGAAGCAGTTTGTTTGTCTCCCACCTCGGATCCTTCTGAACCCCTTTCGGCCTCCAACACCCCCAGGCCCGTCACCAGATCTCAAACAACTCTTTCAAGAGAAATGGATGCCCAAGATCTGAGTGAAGATGAGGAATTGAAACTCGACTGGCTATGGTCCCCCCAAGCACCTGAACCCATGACCATGGCCCCTTCATCATCTGAAGTTATTACTGGGGACACTTTGAATGCTGAGGCTGCTGAGTTCATACCACTTGATACTCTTACCAAAGAATGGGAGGATGCTCTGGACACTTTTCAAGTAGAGGACCCCAGGGGTTACTTGTATCTCTCTGCACCTGAATTGGATGCCCTTGGACCAGTGGAGCCCAATACACCTGAATTAACAGAGGAAGAATTGGAAGGACCCATTGCAGTTGAGACCCCGGCTCCAAGGGGACAAAGACAGAGAAGGGCCATTCACCCCCCAAGAAGATTAACCTACACTCAAATGGGGGAGTGTTCGGAAGAGACTGTAGTTACAGCAAGAAGGAAAGTAGATAAGCCTGGTCCCTCTGCTGTGAATTTAGTAGAGGGCAATCCTAGCTCACTCCCTGGCACAGTTAGACAGGCCACTTCCACTAATGTGACCTGTGGACAGAACAACCTCTCTCCCAAAGCTTGGTGGGAGGTTCCTCTGCCAGGCTCCTTTGTAGCCGTGAATTGTATTTTATGTACATATGCTAATGATGATCTTTACTGCTTATCTTTGGGGACCAAAGATTTTAAGTGGGGGGAGTGTGTTGCAGGGTATCGCTTTAAATGAGCACAAAGACTACCATACCCAGTGTGCAGTGGGGCACCCACAGTGCATTGCCCGGCGCAAGGTCTGCTGGGGAAGGACTATTTAAGGAGGGAGGAGCAACACGCGGGTCTCTTCGGACGCCGCCCTCCTAGCAAGTGGAGCCTACGTTTGGGGCCTGTTGTTTGGACTAGGCCGGAGAGCCTGGGCCTAGAGGATCCGGAGAGCTTGCCAATCGTCACAGGAGAACCCAGAGTCGTCTCATCTATCTATCTCCCGCGGACGGTCGAGTGGATCGGAGACTACGGGTATCGTGAGACTGTGTTCCGGGACATCAGTTGCTGAATTCGGTTGTACGGACTGGTCCGGTCGGGTGAGAGAGCACTTGCTCATTATACTTTGACTACTTTATAGGCCCAGTATCCTTTGGCCAGGGCCCACCGTTAACGGAGTGTTATACTGCACCCCAGAGGAACAGTGTGTTGTGCAGCCGGAGTTAAGTTGTCTTATTGCTTGCTGGGTAACCAGCAGTTTAATACCTTTGGATTATAAATAATCTACAAAGTGCACCACCATTGCTAGCGAAGAACTTTCTCAATGAACTAACTGTGTGAACTAGTCGGGCCTGACTGTCCAGCAGGGAGACATTTACCTGGCCGCCATATTGGCCACGACGGGAAGGCTCGTGAGCGTAGTTCATTAAGAGACTTTGAGTGAGCATAAGACTGTTAGAATATAATACTTGATATTTGCTTGACTATTGATATTGCAGGGCCCTGCATAGATAAATGTACCATTGTCTAACCTTATATTTCTATTCAGTAAAGTATTTGTGGTTAAGCAGACAAGAGTGTGGCGTACGGTTTATCCCAGCTGAAGCAGCCAGCTCAGGTAATTCAATATTAACTATTGTGTATGCTTTTTTGCGGAGTGGTGACTCCTATAGCCTAGTGGGTCTCACACTTCCATTTGTGCTAGCTGTGCCAAGGGAGGTTAGAGCCAGTTTCTGGGGGTTGACAGCAGTGTGTTACAGGCCCAAAGCTATACTTGCAGCCCTCTTAACTAGGGGTATTGCTACAAATACATACATACATACATACTATATTACCAAAAGTACTGGGACACCTGGCTTTACGTGCACATTAATTTTAATGGCCTCCCAGTCTTAGTCAGTAGGGTTCAATACTACGTTGGCCCACCCTTTTCAACTATAATAGCTTCAACTCTTCTGGGAAAGCTGTCCACGAGGTTTAGGAGTGTGTCTATGGCAATGTTCGACCATTCTTCCAGAAGTGCATTTGTGAGGTTAGGCACTGATGTTGGATGAGAAGGCCTGGCTCACAGTCTCTGCTCTAATTCATCCTTAAGGTGTTCTATCAGGTTGAGGTCAGGACTCTGTGCAGGCTAGTCAAATTTCTCCACCCCAAACTCGCTCATCCATGTCTTTATGGACCTTGCTTTGTGCACTGATCCAAATCATTTGGTGGAGGGGGATTATGGTGTGGGGTTGTTTTTCAGGGGTTGAACTTGGTCCCTTAGTTCCACAGTAAAGGGAACTCTTAAGGCGTCAGAATACCAAGACCCAAGACATTCTGGACAATTTCATGCTCCCAACTTTGGGGAAACAGTTTGGGGATGGACCCTTCCTGTTCCAACATGTTTGTGCACCAGTGCACAAACCAAGGTCCATAAAGACATTGATGAGCGAGTTTGGGGTAGAGGAACTTGACTGGCCTGCACAGTCTTGACCTCAACCCGATAGAACAGCTTTGGGATGAATTAGAGCATGGACTGCAAGCCAGGCCTTCTCATTTACATCAGTGCCTGACCTCACAAATGCACATCTGGAAGAATGATCAAACATTCCCAAAGACACACTCCTAAACCTAGTTGGCAGTCTTCCCAGAAGAGTTGAAGCTGGACTACGGACTAAGACTGGGATGTTATTAAAGTTCATGTGCGTGTAAAGGCAGGAGTCCCAATACTTTTGGTAATATAGTATATATATATATATATATATATATATATATATATATATATATATATATATATATACACACACACAGTACCTGCCGCAGATATTGTGTCAATCTCGCCTCTGCTAGCGGCGAGATTGACACTCGCTAGCCCCGTCGCGGGAGCCAGCGCTGAGCCATGTCGCTCCTCCTGCTCACCGCCCCCAATGTATTGCTATGGATGCACGGCATCTTGGGCGGGCAGCAAGCGTGAGAAGCACAGCTTGCAGAAGTGATTTCCAGCGCGATCCCATCGCGCTGGAAACACAAAATCGGCGGCACCTACTGTAATAAGAAATTGATTAATGCATTTTTTGCAAAGAAATATACATATATATATTGTGACAGCAGGAAGGTAAAGTCACCTGGTTGCATCCAGGGGGGTAGATATATTTCTCCCAGATTCAGGCTTTATGCCGACTTATACCTCTAGGGAGAGTGCTGGGCGTCGTGAGGCAGGGAGTTGATGAGACCAGCTGAAGCTTGTCAGCTCATTTAGGCCTCTATAAGAACTCCCAGATTCATTAGGTGTTTGCTCATGCCTGGAACCAGACCTGTGTGGACTGTCTAGGGAGAGTGAACCCCTGTGCGGTGAGGCAAAGCCTGTGTGGCTATTTGTTTGGACTTTTACTAAACCAGGGACTTAGGGACTAGGACAGCACCAGGCTGATCCCAGTTGTTAGTTTAGGAAACCTGCATGTTTAGTCAGAGGTCAAACTGACCAGGATTTATTTTGTTTATGTTTCTTTTTGGCTTTGCTGTGTTTTTGTCACTGTACATAGAGAAATAAACCGCACCTTTTGATTTTGAAAACCACAACCTCCGTCTGCTGGCCCTGTTTTTGTGTGGGGAGCCCAACCAGGGGGTCACACACACCCGCTACCGAGTTAACCCCCTCACAGTTGGTGGAGAATGCGGGCAGTTTTTTTTAAGCCAGCATGGAGGAGATAATAGGATTTTTATAACAGCTTACCTGTAAAATCCTTTTCTTGGAGTACACCACGGGACACAGAGCTAGTCATTACATAATGGGTTAAGGGTCACCAGCGGTGATTGGACACTGGCACAACCAATGGAAGACAGTTCCCCTCCATATAACCCCTCCCATCAGGGAAGTACCTCAGTTTTGTAGCAAAGCAGTAAGGTTCCCATAAGAAGGGTGGGACCTCTGTGTCCCGTGGTGTACTCCAAGAAAAGGATTTTACAGGTAAGCTGTTATAAAAATCCTATTTTCTTTATCGTACACCACGGGACACAGAGCTAGTCATTACATAATGGGACGTCCCAGAGCAATGCTCATATGAAGGGGGGGAGACACAGATCAAACCGACCGCTTGCGGACCAGAAGCCCTATACTGCTGCCTGCAGCACACTTCGCCCGAAGGCGGAATCCTCATGTCCTTTCACATCTATTTGATAGAATTTGGAAAATGTATGGACTGAGGACCAAGTTGCAGCCTTACAGATCTGAGCCATCGAAGCCTGGTGGTGCACTGCCCATGAAGCACTTATCGCCCTGGTAGAGTGCGCCTTAACAGGAAAAGGAGGAGTCCTGTTCTTTAAACCATAAGCTTGAACAATTACTTGTCTAATCCACCTGGAAATGGTGGATTTTGATACCGTTTGGCCCTTCTTGGGACCATCTGGTAAAATAAACAAAACATCTGTTTTACGTATCTGAGCGGTTGCTTGCAGATACACCCTTACCGCTCTCACTAGATCTAGAGAGTGTAATAATTTTTCCCCCGCCGTCCGCGGGTTTGGAAAAAAGGAAGGCAGAACAATGTCTTGATTCAAGTGAAAAGCCGACACCACCTTAGGCAGAAAAGCCGGATGGGGTCGTAGTACGATCTTGTCCTTGTGACAAATTAGATAAGGCTCTTTACAAGAAAGAGCTGCTAGCTCTGATACTCTCCTAGCAGAAGCTATAGCAATCAGAAAGGCCAATTTCCTACTTAATATAATTAAAGGAATATGGCGAATAGGTTCAAAAGGTTGCTTTTGCAACACTGACAATACCAAATTCAAATCCCATGGACACAAGGGAGACCTGACTGGAGGATTTATCCTCAGTACCCCCTGAATGAATGTCCGAACTAGGGAGTGAGATGCCAATGGTCTCTGAAAGAAGACTGATAGAGCCGATATTTGCCCTTTGATGGTGCTAAGGGCTAATTTCATATCCACTCCTAACTGGCAAAAAGCAAGAATCCTACTTATTTCATATTTCAGAGGATTCCAACTTCTGGATTCACACCAGGAAACGTATGCTTTCCAGACTCTATGATAGATGAGTCTGGAGGCTGGCTTTCTAGCATTAATGAGCGTAGAAAGAACCAGGCCAGAGACCCCTCTCTTTTTCAAAATGTGGGTCTCAGCAGCCAGGCCGTCAAATTTAGCCTTTGTAAGGAAGGGTGGAATACTGGACCCTGTGACAACAGGTCGTGTCGAAGTGGAAGCTTCCAGGGCCTTCCTATCGCCATTTTTACGATCTCGGCATACCAAGGCCTCCTGGGCCAGTTTGGGGCCACTAGGATTACTGGTATTCCCTCCTCCTTGATCCTGCGAAGCAGTCTTTGTAGAAGAGGGATCGGAGGGAATGCATAGATCAGTGAGAACTGATTCCATGGAGTTATTAGAGCGTCTGTCCCGTAGGCTAGAGGATCTCTCGTTCTGGACACAAAGTTGTCCAATTTCTTGTTGAACCTGGAAGCTAGCAGGTCTACATCTGGGTTTCCCCATCTCAGACATATGGCCTGAAAGATCTCTGGGTGAAGAGACCACTCTCCTGGTAGCAGCTGCTGACGACTCAGGTAGTCTGCTTGCCAGTTTTCTATCCCTGGAATGAAGATTGCAGAGATGCAAGGTACATGCTCTTCTGCCCATGCCAAGATCCGGTTCACCTCTCTTTGGGCTGCCCGACTGTGGGTGCCTCCTTGGTGATTGATGTAAGCTACTGCCGTAGCTTTGTCGGATTGAACCCGAACTGGGTAGCCCTGTAACCTGTATGTCCAGGTTTTGAGGGCTAGATATACCGCCCGGATCTCTAGCACATTGATGGGCAGGATCCCCTGAGTCTTGGCCCAGGTTCCCTGGGTAGAAGCCTCCTCGAATACTGCACCCCAGCCCGATAGACTGGCATCCGTAGATACCACCTTCCAGGCCACTGGGAGGAAGGACTTTCCCTTCCGTAAATTCCTGGCTTCTAGCCACCAATTGAAGCTGTGGCGTACTTGTGAGGACAGGCGCATGGGTATATCCAGAGCTTGGCTCTTCCTGTTCCAGGAGGCTAAAATATTGCCTTGAAGTAGTCTCGAATGAAACTGGGCGTAAGGGACCGCCTCGAAGGAGGCTACCATCTTTCCCAATAGTCTCATGCAAAGGCGAATAGACGGCCTCTTGTTTGCTTTGACCTTGTGGATCAGGTCTTTCAGAGACTGTATCTTTGGCTCTGGCAGGTATACCCTGTTTTGGGCTGTATCTATGATCATGCCCAGGTACACTATCCTTCTTTGGGCCTGGAGAGAGGATTTTTGTAAGTTTATAATCCATCCTAAATGCTCCAGGTATCCTACTGTAGTGTCTACAGCGTGATCCAATCCCTCCTTTGACTGATCTATTAATAGTAGATCGTCTAGATAGGCTGTTACCGCAATGCCCCGTGTTCTTAGGTTTGCTAACAGAGGAGCTAGCACCTTTGTGAATACTCTGGGCGCGGTGGCTACACCAAATGGCAGGGCCACAAATTGAAAGTGGCGATCTTCTACCGCAAACCTTAGGAATCTTTGGTGAGCGGGGAGGATTGGTATGTGTAGATATGCGTCTTTGATATCTATGGACGCAATGAATTCTCCGCCTTTTAAAGTAGCGACCACGGATCGAATCGTTTCCATTCGAAAATGGCGAACGTTCAGAAACTGGTTTAGATTTTTTAGATCCAGGATGGGTCTGACTTCTCCGTTCGGTTTTGGAATCACAAAGAGGTTTGAGTAAAAACCTGAACCTTGCTCCTTTTGGGGTACCTCTGTAACCACACCTTGAGCTATTAAGTGATTCAAACCTTTGAAGAAGGATCCTCTTTTTTGTGGATCCTTGGAGAGTCTTGAACTTCGGAATTGAGAAGATGGGATCTCTCGAAATTCCAGTCTGTACCCTGAGGATATTGTGGATACCACCCATTTGTCCTGGGTTTCTGTCCGCCAAGTCGCTGAGAACTGACGAAGCCTTCCCCCCACTCGGCCGAGCGGGGGCGCCCCTTCAATGAGAGGTTTTGGGGGCTTGCTTATTAGCTCTTGAACCCCACGGCTTCTTGTTCTTCTGAGCCTGTTCTTTGGCTTTTTTGGGCGGCTGAAAAGGCCGTCGCCACTGGCTGGAGTCCGATTTCCCGGGAGCTGGGGAGAGAGTGTGTTTAAAACAAGGTCTCTTGTTTTTCTTTCTCTCAGGTAAAAGTGTCGTTTTACCACTTGATATCTTTTGGATATATCTTTCTAAATCTTCCCCAAAAAGGCGTTCGCCATGGAACGGGAAACTTGCCAACAACTTTTTGCATGGGGCTTCCGCTGACCAATGCTTAAGCCAAAGTACTCTGCGCATCTGTACCAGCTGGAGTGTAAGGCGTGATGCCTGTATGATAGAATCTCTCATGGCATCCACTGTGAAGCATAAGGCTTTAGGTAAATTCTCCCAATTTTTAGCCTGCTCTGAAGGCAGCTCCTTCAGCCCCTGCTTTACCTGTTGGCTGACGACCTGACACATACCGACTGCTGCTACTGCAGGTTGGATAATTGAGCCGGCCAAAAGGAAGGAGGATTTCAGTAAGGATTCCAACTTCTTCTCAGAAGGATCTTTAAACACTTGTACATTATCCACTGGACATGTCAGGTTTTTATTTACACAAGAAATAGCCGCATCTACCGTAGGCAGGCTCCATTTCTTTAAAAAATTTTCCTCCATAGGATAAAGAATGTTAAACTTTTTTGGAGGTGAAAAACGCTTATCTGGATGTTGCCAGTCTGCGTACAATAGATCCTCTAGTAACGGATGAACCGGGAAGGAGCATGCACCTTGCAGGGATCTTAATGATCCTAGGGAGGAGACAGGTGATTCTGTTACCTCCAAAGAGGGTAACCTAAATGCAGCTCGCACGGCTCCTGCATAGCATTGCACCTGTGACTTTAAAATCTGGGATACCGAAAAAGGCTCATCCGATATCCCTGATCCGTCTGACTCCTCATCCTCTGCTGATGTAGCCTCCTCCTCATCCTCCTCCTCCTCAGGTACTTCTGAAGGGAGGTCCAATACTGGAGGAGATCTGCTTCGCTTATTGTCCTTTTTAGAGGATTTAGCGATTAAAGTAGCAATTTTCTCCTCCAGATTATTTAGGGCAGCTGATAAAGTGTCCTCAGTGACATATGCAGGCCCAGGCTTCACTGGGGAAGCCGCCATACCTGACAGAGGTAATGGCTCATCCTGTACAGGTGCTTTTGGCAACACAGGAGAGGAAGGTACCGAGTCAGCACAGCTAGAGCCCCCTGTCTCAGGCGGCGGTGCTCTTTTATCTCTTTTTGTCCGCATTACTTCCCCTGGAAGACTTACTGTTTAGACAAAATACAAGGTACCTAAATGCATATACTACCGTGTTCAGTTTAGCAAATACATTAAGTATGCAACTTTTAACACATAACTATGCATAACATGGATGTCTTCTAGGAAGTACCCAATCCAACCACATGGAGTCTTACGTCCCTGTATAGCTGCTGTGTTTCTCTGCCAGGAACAAGAGAACTAACGAGCTTGCTTGCTGCTGCAGTGCTTTTTACACTGACAGTCTTTTAAATTTGGCGCCGTTTCTGTGCCTGCGCGCGCCACGTGCCCGCGCACGCCTCGCCCCCCCCCCCCTCCGATAAAGCGCGCTCCCGCGCGCGCGCGGCCTTTAGCGCTATGGTGGTGGCCATAGTGAGAGAGGACTCTCATCAGCCCCTGTCCCCACTTACCTGCATCTGCAGGTGTCTGTATCGGCCACCGGAAGGAGGAGCGGGGTGCTCAAGCAAGCTCAGCAGCGGAGGTGACGAGCAGTGTACTTCGCCGAAGCCGACACTGAACAGAGTGAGGTGAGTATATTCAGCTCTTTACTCCCCCCAGTGGTGGAAAAAAAGAAGACATCCACTTTTTGAAAAAGGTCCCAACCTAGTTATGGACCTTCTAATCTCACCTTATCCACGCCGCAGGTTTTTCTGCTGAAAGTTTTCAGACAGATACCAAACTTCACCCTTCACGGTGGGCTATGTGTGCCAACCTTCAGGGATATGGGTTCCTATTTAAAGGATACCTCTCCCCTGGGCCTTGTACAAGACTCTTACCAGGACTTTATAGCGAAATAGCGAAAGTGCTGGATCTTAGAGCCCAGTCCTCCGAAGAGAGACATTACAGGCGACGCCTCATGGATGAGGCCCGGATCCCATCCAGATTCAGCTCATTTGTAGGCGTCTTGGATGGATCCGAAAGCATAGCTCTTTTACCCCCAGAGGGTCTCTTTGGTAGAGCTTTCCTTTAGCACCTCCTAACGCGTCCAACACCTTTCGACACTGGCGAAAAAACTGAGGTACTTCCCTGATGGGAGGGGTTATATGGAGGGGAACTGTCTTCCATTGGTTGTGCCAGTGTCCAATCACCGCTGGTGACCCTTAACCCATTATGTAATGACTAGCTCTGTGTCCCGTGGTGTACGATAAAGAAACTGAAACAGCTGGCTCTAGCAAATGCCAATCAACAGCAGACAAATGCAGGTTTGCAAAGGAGCCTTGCAGCCCAGCAGCAAGCTCATCAACAAGCCCAGCAGCAATCTGAGGCCCGCTTCATAGACCTGTTACAGAAGCAAGAGCAGAGACTACAACAAATGGAAGCAGTAATGCAGCAACGTCCGCAGACCAGTGAGGAAAGCCGTCCCACTAATACCGCGTCCTTTGGGGTGAGTCGTTTATTGACAAAAATGACTGGAGAGGATGATCCAGAGGTATTTTTGACCACATTTGAAAGGACTGCTGAAAGAGAAAAGTGGCCTGAGGAGCAGTGGGCTGGACTGGTGGCTCCTCTGTTAACTGGTGAATCGCAGAAGGCTTACTATGACCTAGAGCCTGACCAAGCAAAAGACTATGTGATGCTAAAAGCTGAAATATTGGCAAGGCTGGGTGTCACCCTGGCTGTCCGGGCTCAGCGTGTGCATAACTGGACTTTCCAGCTTGGAAAACCCCCCAGGTCTCAAATGTATGATCTCATTCACCTGAGCAGGAAGTGGCTACAGCCAGAGACTTTGTCCGCACCAGAGATTGTGGAACGTGTTGTAATGGATCGGTTTTTGAGAGCTCTTCCTACTGCCATCCAAAAGTGGGTAAGCCATGGAGACCCAGAGACGGCCGGTGGTCTTGTGGATCGTGTAGAGAAATACTTGGCTACAGAGAACCTGACGGCCTCTTCCAGAGACTCTCGGACTTTCCACCCTAAGACCAGACCATCCCCAGGGGCGGATAAGAGGATTCCAAGGGGTGAGGGTGGAGAGAGTGAGAGGGTGGGAGCTCTGCCCAAAGTTTGGCGAGAACAGCCTGGGAAGTCAGGGGCTCAAGAGGCAGCCAAAAGGATTGTTTGCTACCGCTGCCGGCAAGCGGGACATATTGCAGCAAATTGCCCGGTTGTGGAGGAACCCATGCAATGTGACTTTCTGACGGACAGACGTCAGTCGCTGTGTGCGACAGTCGCATGCACTGCCATTCGGGGAACTGAGAAACATTTATACAAAATGTGTATTAATGGTAGAAATGTTGTGGTATTGCTGGATTCAGGTAGCCTTGTGACCCTGATAAAGGCTGAATTAGTTAAAACAGAGGTCTCTGGGAATAGCAAGGTAGCTGTTATTTGTGTGCATGGGGACACCCGAGAGTATCCAGTGACTACAGTGTGTTTCGAGACCCCCAAAGGTACCCTCTCTCATCCAGTGGGGTTAGTATCTCAATTACCGCATGATGCCATTGTGGGAAGGGATTTTCCGAAGTTCTGGGAACTGTGGGATGATCCTGAGCCCCCCACTGGTGCCCCTATGTACCAGGAATGTGATAGCCAGAACTCCTCTGAGAGTGGTGAGGACTCTTCAGAATTTCCCTTGTCAGTATTGGCAGGGGAGACTCAAGAAACTGGAGAGGAGCCCACCTCCTCAGACGAAAACCTACCGTCTGTGGAGTTTTCTGATCTGGAGGTTCACAGGGAAAATTTTGCCACAGAACAGTTAAAAGACCCCGCCCTAATAAAGGCACGGGAAAACGTAGTGGAAATAGATGGCGAGTTAGTGAACCCAGATAATACCTGCACTTACCCATACTTCAGCGTAGAGAAGGACCTACTGTATCGGGTGGCAAAAAGGGCAGAAGAAACCGTTGAGCAGCTTGTGGTGCCCAAACCTTACAGGAAGTTGGTGTTGGAGTTGGCCCATGGGCACATTCTTGGAGGTCATCTGGGGACAGAGAAAACCCGAGAGAGGGTATTACAGAGATTCTATTGGCCTGGGGTGATGAAGGACATAGAAAATTATTGTTCCTCCTGCCCTGTGTGTCAGAGGTCGGCCCCGATGCCACATTTCCGTAGCCCGCTGGTCCCTCTACCCATCATTGAGGTCCCGTTTGAGAGAATCGCAATGGATTTGGTAGGTCCTATAATCAAGTCCGCTAGGGGGCACCAGTACATATTGGTTATAATGGACTATGCCACCCGTTATCCAGAAGCGATCCCTCTCAGAAATACCTCGGCCAAAACCATAGCCAAAGAGCTATCTCTTGTTTTTAGCCGGGTGGGTATTTGTAAAGAACTGCTTACGGACCAAGGTACACCCTTTATGTCCCGGGTTATGAAAGAGCTGTGTAAATTGCTCAAAGTGACGCAATTGCGTACATCTGTGTATCACCCCCAAACCGATGGGCTGGTTGAAAGATTCAACAAAACCCTAAAACAAATGTTGAAGAAAGTGGTGGATAGAGATGGAAAGGATTGGGACTGTCTACTTCCTTATTTGATGTTTGCTATTAGGGAGGTGCCCCAATCCTCTACGGGATTCTCCCCCTTTGAGTTACTGTATGGGAGACACCCAAGAGGGCTGTTGGATATTGCCAAGGAAACTTGGGAAAGTGAGAGTTCTCCCCACAGGAGTGTGATTGAGCATGTCGCCCTGATGCAAGATCGAATTGCACAGGTAATGCCCATCGTGAAGGAACATTTGGCCCAAGCGCAGTTGGCACAGCAGAGAGTGTACAACCGTGGAGCAAAGACCCGTACCTTTTCCCCGGGGGATAGGATATTGGTACTTGTCCCTACGGTTGAAAGTAAATTCCTTGCCAAATGGCAAGGCCCCTACGAGATAATGGAAAAAGTGAGCGAAGTGAATTACAAGGTCAGACAACCAGGAAGGCGAAAGCCCGAACAGATATATCACGTTAATCTGTTGAAAGCCTGGAGGGATAGAGAGTCCCTAGTCGCAGAAACTTGGTCACCAGCTCAAACTGGTTGCGTGATTCCGGAGGTTGGAATAGCAGCCACCTTGTCACAACCCCAACAACAGGAGGTTAAGGAGTTTGTGCTTCGCAACAAGGAGGTGTTCTCTGAGCTGCCGGGACAAACATCTGGGGTAGAGCATGATATTATTACCCCGCCCGGTGAAAGGGTGAAGTTAAAACCCTATCGGATCCCAGAGGCCCGACGGGAGGCAATACGGGAGGAAGTACAGAAAATGCTGAACTTAGGGGTGATAGAGGAGTCCCAAAGTGATTGGTCTAGTCCCATTGTGTTGGTGCCTAAACCGGATGGGAGCTGGCGATTTTGTAACGATTTTCGTCAGTTGAACAAAGTTACAAAATTTGACACCTACCCCATGCCACGTATAGATGAGTTGATCGACCGGCTGGGAACAGCCCGATACATGACGACTCTTGACCTCACAAAAGGGTATTGGCAAATTCCCCTGGCCAAGTCGGCCAAAGAGAAAACCGCATTTGTAACCCCAGACGGGGCGTTCCAATATAAGAGAATGCCGTTCGGGTTACAGAATGCGCCGGCCACATTCCAGCGGAAAATGGACCAGATACTGAGGCCCCATCGGAAGTATGCTGCGGCTTACCTGGATGACGTAATTGTCCATAGCACAGATTGGGCCTCACATCTGCCAAAAGTGCAAGCAGTCCTAGACTCTATCCGGGAAGCGGGGTTTACGGCTAACCCCAAGAAGTGTACCATTGGGCAGGAGGAGGCCAAATATCTTGGGTACACCATTGGCAGGGGAGTGATAAAACCCCAACTCAACAAAGTCGAGGCCATCCAGAGTTGGCCACGTCCCAACAGCAAGAAGCAGGTACGGGCCTTTCTGGGAATCGCGGGTTATTATCGGCGCTTCATTCCCCACTTTGCTTCTAAGGCTGTGCCCTTAACCAACCTGACGAAAGGGAAAGGGTCGGTCATGATTAAATGGACCCCCGAGGCTGAGGCAGCATTCCAATTCTTGAAACAAGCCTTATGTAGCCAGCCAGTGTTGTACTCACCCGACTTCTCTAAAGACTTTGTCGTACAAAGTGATGCGTCAGATGTGGGGTTAGGAGCAGTATTGTCCCAGGTCTGGAACGGGGAAGAGCACCCAGTCATTTACCTCAGCAGGAAGTTGAAGTCCCATGAGGTAAATTACGCCACGGTTGAAAAGGAGTGTTTAGCGGTGAAGTGGGCTCTAGATTCCCTTCGGTACTATCTGCTAGGTAGGCACTTTGACATGGTTACGGATCACGCTCCGTTAAAGTGGATGGCTCAAAACAAGGAAACAAATAGAAGAGTGAATAGGTGGTTCCTGGCCCTCCAGGAATTCAACTTCACAGTAAAGCATCGCCCTGGCGTTCAAATGGGGAATGTGGATGCTTTGTCTCGAGTACATGAATGCCTGATTGCTGGTGTTCCAACCCCGAGGTTAAAACAAGAGGGGGGGGGGTATGTGACAGCAGGAAGGTAAAGTCACCTGTTGCATCCAGGGGGGTAGATATATTTCTCCCAGATTCAGGCTTTATGCCGACTTATACCTCTAGGGAGAGTGCTGGGCGTCGTGAGGCAGGGAGTTGATGAGACCAGCTGAAGCTTGTCAGCTCATTTAGGCCTCTATAAGAACTCCCAGATTCATTAGGTGTTTGCTCATGCCTGGAACCAGACCTGTGTGGACTGTCTAGGGAGAGTGAACCCCTGTGCGGTGAGGCAAAGCCTGTGTGGCTATTTGTTTGGACTTTTACTAAACCAGGGACTTAGGGACTAGGACAGCACCAGGCTGATCCCAGTTGTTAGTTTAGGAAACCTGCATGTTTAGTCAGAGGTCAAACTGACCAGGATTTATTTTGTTTATGTTTCTTTTTGGCTTTGCTGTGTTTTTGTCACTGTACATAGAGAAATAAACCGCACCTTTTGATTTTGAAAACCACAACCTCCGTCTGCTGGCCCTGTTTTTGTGTGGGGAGCCCAACCAGGGGGTCACACACACCCGCTACCGAGTTAACCCCCTCACAATATATACATACACATGCAAGGTTAAATGGGAGCCGTTCTCCCAGAAACCTGGGGAAGAGAGAGGAGAGCCGGCCAGATCAAACAGAGTGGGGATCGCCCACTGTGCAAGCTTCAATTTGAATTGCTCGGCGCCCGCAGTCACACAAAGTCTGCCTCCTGGATCGGCTCCTTTGACAGACAGCACACTGGTCCAATGCCAGGACGTGTGACATCTATCATAGGAGCCGATCCAGGAGGCGGGACTTTGTGTGACTGCGGGCACCGGGCAATTCAAATCAGAGCTGTCAAAGTGGGTGATTCCCGCACTGTGTGATGATCCAGCCAGCTCTCCTTTCTCTAAACCCTGTGCACTAGTCAGGCTGCATTGATGGGCTCTGATCAGGCTGCACTGATGTGGCTGCATAGATGGGCACGAGTGAGGCTGCATTGATGTGAATTGATAGGCACTGATAAGCCTGCATTAATGGGCACAGGTGAGGCTGCGCTGATGGGCACAGGTGAGGCTGCGCTGATGGGCACTGGTGAGGCTGCGCTGATGGGCACTGGTGAGGCTGCATTGATAGCCACTGGTAAGGTTACATTCATGGGCACTGGATCAGACTGCATTGATGGGCACTGATAAGCTGCATTGATGGGCACTGATAAGCTGCATTGATGGGCACTGATAAGCTGCATTGATGGGCACTGATAAGCTGCATTCATGGGCACTGATAGACTACACTGATGGGCACTGATAAAGTTGTTGTGAATATTTATTTTTGTAACTTAATCCTGCATAAAACATTTCATGAATTTATGAAGGCGTGTTTAGGGGTGAAATTAGGGGCGGGACAAGATAGGGATTGGGTGGTGCAACTCGTGGTGAGTAACCGTTTTTTACATTTGCCATACCCTAAAACTATTTCAACATTAAAGGGATTGTAAAGTCAGAATGTTTTTTATCTTAACCGCTTCCCGCCTATAGCAAAATTACGGCCGGGCGGTGGTTCAGCTATCCTGACTGGGCGTCATATGACGTCCAGCAGGATAACAAGGGGATTGCTGTTGTGGTGTGTCAGTCTGACACACTGCAACTCCAATCTAGGTAAAGAGCCTCTGACGGAGGCTCTTTACCACGTGATCAGCGGTGTCCAATCACAGCTGATCACAGTGTAAACAGGAAAAGCCACATATCGGCTTTTCCTTTATCGCGTCTGACAAACGCAAATAGAGAAGAGCTGATCGGCTGCTCTCATGACACTGGGGGGGGGGGGGGTCTGCGCTGATTATCAGCGCAGGACCACCAGGAATGCCACCAGGACCACCAGGGATGCCTACCACTGATGACCACCAGGTATGCCACCCATGGCCACCATGGATGCCAATCTGTGCCCACAAATGATGCCAATTGGTGCCCATCACTAATGCCTGCCAGTGCCTGCTTATCAGCGATGCCCATCAGTGCCACCTATCAGAGCAGCCTCATCAGTGCCCATCAGTGAAGGAGAAAACTTACTTATTTACAAATCTCTATAACAGAAATTAAGAAAATCTTTTTTTGTTTAGCAAAAAATAAAAACCCCAGAGGTGATCAAATACCACCAAAAAGAAATCTCTATTTGTGGGAACAAAATTATAAAAATTTTGTTTGGGTACAATGTAGTATGACCGTGCAATTGTCATTTAAAAAGCAACAGTGTCGAAAGCGGAAAATTGGCTTGGGTAGGAAAATTGGCTTGGGCAGGAAGGGGCCTTCTGTGTGCAGCTGCCCCTAATACTTACCCGAGTCACATCTGTCCAGTGATGTCCAAGAGTGTCTTGGCCGCCCAGGACTCTCCCTCCTGATTGGCTGAGACACAGCAGTGACACCATTGGCTCCCACGTCTGTCAAAGTCAGTTAGCCAATCAGGAGAGAGAGGGGTGGGGACGAACCACAGCTCAGTGTTTGAATGGACACACAGAGCTGCAGCTCGATTAGGGTGCCCCCATAGCAAGCCGCTTGCTGTGGGGGCACTCAACAGGAGGGAGGGGCCAGGAGCACAGACGAGGCACCTAAGAGGAGGATCCAGGCTACCCTGTGCAAATCCACTGCAACAGAGCAGGTAAGCATAACATGTTTGTTAATTTTATAGAAAATAAAAAAAACTAGACTTTACAATCACTTTAAGGTCTGGCTAGCAGCTAAGGACTTGAAATTTGAGCCCTGCTTTAAACCACTACAGACACACAGCAGCAATTAGATACACATGATTTGACTACTTTCAGATAACAGGAGCAAAAAGCAAGTGAACAAAGACAACTCATTCAATTGTTTCATGTTCTCCCAGATAACAGCAGCAGGGCAAGCAGGGGCCTCACACAGATGAGATTGCCTCCTAGTTTGTCTTAAAAGTGTCACCTCATGTACCTTAAGGCTACTTTCACGTTGGGGGCGTTGGTGGTAAAGCACTATTTTTATGGCGCTTTACAGTCTTTTTGCGGCGCTTTTCAGCCGCTAGCGGGGCACTTTTAACCCCCGTAAAGCGCCACTCCAGTGTGAAAGCCCTCAGGCTTTCACATTGGAGTGAAAGAAGAGGCTCTTTACAGGCGCTAAGCAGGCACTATTTCTAGCACTATAGCGCATGTAAAGCGCCTCAGTGTGAAAGCAGCCTCAAGCTCGTTTCACACTGGTGCGATGTTGGAAGCCTGAGAATCCAGTGCGGGTTCCCACATCGCACTTGAATCACAGTGGTTCACACTGAGATCTTTAAATCGCTGAGGGTGTCAATGTAAAGTTAATGACACCCCAAGATTGGTTTGCAGATTGCAGCGCAAACTGTAAAATGGCGCAGGAAACGGATCGCATGGGTGTGAACACCCATGCGATCCGATTCCAGTGCGGACCAAAAAAAGGGTCCTGCACCATTTTGGTGTGAATGCGATGCAATTTCAGCCATACAGTTTGTATGGCTGAAATCGCATCGCACATATATCGCATTGTGATCTGCACAGGAATCACCGGGACTATCTTGTCATTTTTGTACAGTAAAAAAAAACAGCAGAAGACACTAACGTGCTAATTTACAAACCTAACATTCAATGTCCTTGTATGAAACTTACCTGGGAATCTGTGATGATGGAAAAAAAAGCCTCAGCTTGTTATGTAACTCCTGAAACTCCTCAAAGGACCTCTGAATATGTGTAATTTCATTTGGACTTTCGCGGACTACTTTGATCATGAACACCTGAAAAAAAAATATTTAGAAGTAAATTTTGAATCTTTTGTGAAACATAAGGTGTATGCATTTTGGGACTTTAGATGAAGCATGTGTATGTAACATAATGAATGAAATGGAACTTATTCTTTCTCGGGTCATGTGTTGTGGTTCCATATGGGGGCAGCACAAGATCCCAGAACAGTAATGTCCAATCAGTAACATTTGATCAATTTGAAGTTCATGAATACACATGGTACCCAGTATAATATAAATTGTGTCATCTAACAATGCATGACACATGGTTTCAAAAAGAAACATAATAATAAAATAAAAATGAACATGATCAAGTTGACATATTTAATAGACATATTTGATACAAAAAAGAGCAGTTAATAAAAATGCATTACATACACATTATTGGCATCTAAAGTCCCAAAATCTTTTTCTCTCTAAAAATACATACTATACAGGGATGGAGACATGTGTATGATACATTTGGTTTGGGCGCTACGAGGTCACTCTCTCTCTTTTTTTATTTATTGCATATATTCAGGGTGGAAGACACCCGCTTTTTTAGTGACCCCACACGCCCAACACATCCTATATATTAATTGCATAGCATTGGATTCCTTTTATATATACATTTATATGAATCGGCATCCTTTTCCATGTTCATATATAATCTTTTTCTCTAATCAATGTAACATCCAGTTAGAGCTACCTTGGCTCAGGCTATCTAGTATGGATTTTTTGTTTTCTTTTTTCCATCATTATAGACAGCCACGCCCCCCTTGGGCGTGTCTCTGTCTTTGTGTGTCCTGTCCCGGGGTTGCGAGGCACCTAGCTCCGGCCTCCTCCCTCGCCCTGGATGACGGTGGGGGTGGGACCTGGATCTCGGTGCATCAGCGCCATGTTGAATGCGCCTCACGTGCGGCGTCTCAAGACGCCCCAGGTGAATTGGCGCCATATCCATCTGACGTGCACCTGGGGGCTGGGCGTACCTCCGCCAAATACTTCATTGCCAGAGGCGGGGCTCTGCCCTATCCCCCCAATGATTTGCACGCCATTGCATGACACTGGTGGGGACCTGCCCCCAACCAGTGGATATAATGCGGGCGGGACAGGCCGGGTGTTCACTCCACGCCATGTCATCTCGGGGAGGGAGCTCATCCATTGATGCCTCTGTTTCAGGTAATTCGAGAGAGGGGGGGTTTTTCATCCTAACGGTATTTTATTCACCCAGCACATTTATTTAGACATACCCTCACATATACACATCCTCACTTCCTACACATTACCAGCACACACACCATATCACATTCACTTTGCAGGACCATTATGCCCTGACTTTTGATTTAAATATATATATTTTTCTGAGATTTCTTTTATATAGAAATTGGGGTTTTTTCTCCTAATTCTCAAGGTGTTTTTCAGAACAATTCCACACATTTCATTTACAGTCACATTTATGATTCGTTTGAAAACCTCTATTTGACACACAAGGATTTTTTTAGACACATCCCCCACATACACTTCCATTCGCCCCCCTTTTTTCATTCCACTGACCACATAACACATTCACTTATTATTCATTCAATAATACTTATTTATTCTTCTCTTTTCCTTCCCCCTCTCTTTTTCTTCCCCCCCTTTCCCCCCCCCTTTTTTTCTCCACCTTTCCCTCCCCCCCACTTTTTTTTTTCCTCCCCTTCCTTTCCCATTTATATCTTGTTCCTCCAGCCTCAGCTTTCCTCTCCCCCAGAACCTGGCATGCATCCTTTGGACCTGTCTCATCCCCGGCGGTGTGCTGCGACTCCCGGGTCTACCCCATGGCCGCATGTGCCCACTGTACAAAAAATCCCCCCTTGGCCCCTTCCGGAGCCTCTGTGGGGGATGGGGGGTTACCTCCGCCTCAACCCCGGGCGAGACTACCCAGCATAGGGCCACCATCCCATTCCATCGCGGGCAACTGTTTGGCTTCCTTATACATATACTTGGGTTTTACCATAGGTAACGTATTAGTACTCAGTTCACTCTTGTAGAGTTTATGGTATACCCTCTAAGTATTTATTCATTCATTCAATCTTTTCCATCTTGTCCTATAGCCAAAGTATATGCATCATTCTCCTGATGAGTGGCTACTGCCATGAAACGGGAAACATGAGTCTTTTGATTCTAGGATGCTAAAACTAGTTCTCTGTTTATATATGCACTTTATTGTATGACTACATTAATTAATAATCTTTTTTGATGATTGTACATTATTGGCTTTGTGTATGTAATGCATTTTTATTAACTGCTCTTTTTTTATCAAATATGTCTATTAAATATGTCAACTTGATCATGTTCATTTTTATTTTATTATTATGTTTCTTTTTGAAACCATGTGCCATGCATTGTTACATGACACAATTTATATTATACTGGGTACCATGTGTATTCATGAACTTCAAATTGATCAAATGTTACTGATTGGACATTACTGTTCTGGGATCTTGTGCTGCCCCCATAGGGAACCACAACACATGACCCGAGAAAGAATAAGTTCCATTTCATTCATTATGTTACATACACATGCTTCATCTAAAGTCCCAAAATCTTTTTCTCTCTAAAAATACATACTGTACGGGGATGGAGGCATGTGTATGATACATTTGGTTTGGGCGCTACTAGGTCACTCTCTCTCTTTTTTTATTTATCGCATAAGGTGTATGCAATTGTAATAAACAATGATATAAAATAATCCACTGACAATTCTGACAGGTGGGAAACTTCCCGCTGTCAGAATACAATAGCACAGTGGAAGGGATTTCTCTGTCAACACTTACTGTGTTGATGGGGGAATCTACCAATTTTCTTTCCTTCAACCTATGGTTGAAGGAAAGAAAACTGAATAGTGTATGGCTTGCTTTATGGTGCCCTGTCTATAAATTGCAATAAAACATGTCCTTCATCTTTCACCATCTTGGGACATAAAGATAAGTTTTTACTTACATATCCCTTATTAGGATTACATATCTTCTTATATCTAGTCAGAAAGACATCACAGATTCTCCCATCCGTTTTCATTGTATGGATTTTTGGAACAAAGGAAAGTGTCAGACATTCATCTAAACCACAAAATTTCAGCTGCGCAAGATTGTGTATGAAAAAATTCAGCTTCGTAGCCACTGATCCAAGGCTGGATTCTATAAGACTGGGGAAAAGAACAAAGAAGATAGAAACACAATGTAAAACAGCCCAGCATGTATACTTTCTAAATCTCTCTAAAGTAATACCAATTAATCAAGAGCCATAACCTTACATATCTGATGCCTGTTGCAAGTTTATTGCAACAGAGGGTAAATATTAATAGCTAATATTAATCTTGCCTGCAAAACAGACAGACACAGACTGTTAAAACCATGATGATAATAATAATATAATTTATTGTAACATAATTCCAATGGTATCCATTATTATGCAGTGTACATGGAGTTAAATAAACTGAAAAGGTACCAACAGAATAATATGGATCCCTTCAAAGCTGACATTAGCATAAGCAGTTCCAGCAAACACTTATGAGTTTCTGGCAACCAGGTCCTTAGCCATGTCAGGGCCATCTAATATTGGTTGAACCCCGGGCAAACATTTTCTTGGGCCCCCCCTTCAATGCAATTTCGCTCTCCACCTGCTCTGAGACATACAATAAATAGAAGCTAGACTAAGGTGACCAGATTTTTAAAATGAAATCCGGGGACGTATTTTTTTTTTACTAGTAATGGCAGCAATCAGCGACTCTCTGCCCCCGCCTCACAGCTTCTAAAGTCTTACTCTCCGGGCCCCGGCTACTACTGGGTGGGGAGCAGAGGAAGATCACTCCACCATTGAAGGCAAGGAGATAAGCAGGCAGACGGCTGGCCGGGACTTGAGCCAAGGCAGAAGAACATGGGAGCGGAGCTGAATGGGCATTCACCCGAAACTAAAGAAATATTTCTACCGCGCCGACCAGCACATGATCATCAGAAAGGGGCACAGATAATGGAAAAAAAAAACCCCACTAAGCTAGTAGGTGCGGTGGAGCGGGGGTGTGTAATTCGGAACTGGGGACAGACTTGGTCCGGGGACAGTGTCCTCAATCCGGGGACTGTCCCCGAAAACCGGGGATGTCTGGTCACCCTAAGCTAGACTTAAAATCAGTTAACTTAATCAGATCAGGCAGCGATTGCGATTGATTGCCAGATTACAGTGTATCATTACTGCTCACGGACTGGCTGCTAGAGGTTACAGCACACATTATGGCTCACTGATTTTTGCTAGAGGTTACAGTACATGACATCTGCTTGTTGATTGGTTGCTAGAGATTACTGTACATCAGTACTGCTCACTGATTGGTTAGTAAAAGTTCCTGGATATCATTACCACTCACTAATAGGTTGCTAGAGGTTACTGCACATTATTACTGCTCACTGATTGGTTAGTAGAAGTTACTGCATTATTACTGCTCACTGATTGGTTGCTAAAGGTTACAGCACATCATCTCCTTACTGCCTGCACACCATGGACTGGGGAGGGGAGACCCATCAATAGGCATAAACTCCTAGGGATACTAAAACTCCTGGGATCAGTGGCAATGATGGGGGAGGGGTGTGTGTTCAGTGGCAATGCTGGGGGGGTTGATGGGATCAGTGGCAGTTGTGAGGGGATGGGATTAGTTAGGAGGCAGTACACTGAGGCAAATTCTGAATCATGTAGAGCAAAGCTGGAAATCTTTGGCAAGTATATAGTGGGGGATTCTACACTGACCACCACTGTAATGGGGAATTTACAATGACCACCAATATGAGGGGGAATTTGCACTGACCACCCTGCAACTGGGGATTTTACGCCACCCACCAATATAAAGAGGGATTTCTACACTGACACCAATGTAATAGCAGCATTTACACCAGCCACCGGTGTAAAGGGGAATATACAATGACCTCCATGTAATGGGAAATTTACATTGACAACCATTGTCAAGGAGAACTTTTTATTGCATGACACAAGTATTTGATCACCTACCAACCAGTAAGAATTCCGGGTCTCACAGACCTGTTATTTTTTCTTTAAGAAGCCCTCCTGTTCGCCACTCATTACCTGTATTAACTGCACCTGTTTGAACTCGCTACTTGTATAAAAGACACCTGTCCACACACTCAATCAAACCGACTCAAACCTCGTCACAATGGCCAAGACCAAAGAGCTGTGTAAGGACATCAGGGATAAAATTGTAGACCTGCACAAGGCAGGGATGGGCTACAGGACAATAGGCAAGCAGTTTGGTGAGAAGACAACAACTGTTGGTGCAATTATTAGAAAATGGATGAAGTTCAAGGTGACGATCTCCCTCGGTCTGGGGCTCCATGCAAGATCTCACCTCACCTCGTGGGGCATCAATGATCATGAGGAAGGTGAGGGATCAGCCCAGAACTACACAGCAGGACCTGGTCAATGACCCGAAGAGAGCTGGGACCAAAGTCTCAAAGAAAACCATTAGTAACACACTAAGCCATCAGCCAGCGCATGTTCAGACCATCTGGATGATCCAGAGGTGGAATGGGATAAGGTCATGTGGACTGATCAGACAAAAATAGAGCTTTTTGGTCTAAACTCCACTCGCTGTGTTTGGAGGAAGAAGGATGAGTACAACCCCAACAACACTATCCCGATCGTGAAGAATGAAGGTGGCAGTTGCTCCCGATGTGTGAGATTACATTTTCTACTCACCAGAAGAACATGACCTCTTTAACTAAAAAGAAGGTTTTAATGGGCTTTTGTGTTTGTGGGTCTTTAAACTTGCTTCTGTGGTTGCTGGAGATGAATGGGTATCTTTAATTTTTTTTTTTCATTCGAGTTTTAGTTTATTATCTGAATAGAGTCAGTACAATCTTTACAGAAAAAAGTACAATGTAGTATCACAATATAATATGCAAGCGAACAAATTAAATATCAGTAGATCTCAAAATACAATATTACCATGTTGGAATACATCAATGCAAAAATACCATAAAAACTGAAAATATTAAAATATATTTATCAAAAATAGGAGTAACCCCCTACCTCTATACCCCCTCATTCTAACCTTCCCATCTTTGAAAGTAAGTAGCAATGATGGCCTATTAAATATCTCAAAATATATGTATATAGTTACCAGAAGATGAGGAGATCCTCCATTCCCCCAGACACCCCTAAAGGGAACATACTGTGCCTGAGAAGGCAAGAGGAGCAACCCAAAAACTTTTTTTTTTTTTGAGAAAACATATGACCTTAATTTGAGTATATATAATAGGAAATATAGTAGTCTACTATAAGTTTAACCGGGTGTAAAAAATCCTTCTCAAAATAATAAATCAAAGTCAAATGTTCTGACTCTAAAATAAGAGAACGTTGTATAAACCTGAGAAGTCTTAAAACAATCTAGTACAAATACCTATTGTTTATATTCCATATAAAGAAAATAAATAAGAATGGTAGAAAGAGAGAAAAGAAGAGAAAATATTTAGTGTTCAGTAGGAAAAAAAGGAAGGAATAGAAAAAGAAAGAAAGCCTACCTGCTCAATGTAAACATCAATATTCAGCGATTGGTGTTGCTAATTACTTAAGGGGTGTAGGAATTCCCAAAAATTGTTTCCAAGGTTCCCATATAGAATTAAATTGAGTAGATCTGTCCAACGTTGAACTAATAATTTTTTCCTGTTCCATTATCCACGTAACTTTTCTCTTCATACATAAAAGAGAAACTGATGTTTTTTTCCATGCTTTGGCAATGGTTATTCTAGCCCCTGTAAGTATGAATAGAATCAGTTTTCTGGTAACCTTGGGAACCTGTGGTATAAATCCGTTAAGTAAAGCGATCGCTGGAGATTGATGTATTGTATATCCTGTGATTTTTCGCATAATATTGAAGATTTTATTCCAAAATCCTCGGATTTTGGGATATTCCCACCAAATATGAATCATAGATCCTAATCCCTGACAACCTCTAAAACATAGAGGGGATTAGGTGGGATACATAGCAGCTACTCTTGTAGGAACTAGGTACCATCTAGTAAAGATTTTAACAATTGCTTCTATAAGTGAAGCATTAAGAATGCCTTTTATTGATCTAATAAAATTTCCACACAGTCCTTCAGATCCCAATCACTTTGGAGGTCCTTCTCCCAAGCCAGCATATGAGGCAGTTTAATATCGTTGGAAGCAAGCGACTTATATATAACAGAAATCCCACCTATCCTATTAATAGTCTGTTCACATCTAACTTCATATGGCGTAGGTTCTCTAGATCCAGGATTATTTTCCCATAATTTATTAGTAAAATTAGAGATTTGAAGAAATCTTGATCTTTCAGTAGAAGGAAAATCAAGATTATCAATGAAATATTGTATAGAGAGAGGGCCTGATCTTGAGAAAAAACGTCCAATGCGGTACACCCCCTTATCATGCCACCACTTAAAGAAACCAACATCCCCTTTTGAGATAAATAATGGATTCTGAAACAGATCAGCCAATGGTTGCAGCTTAGAGACCAAAGAGGGGAGATTCCTAAGCGAGTCCCACAAAGCTAAAGATTGTGATAGAGCAGGAGATAAAATAGAAGGTCTGTTTTTGGGAGGACACCACAATAAATTTTCTAAAGAAAATTTAGGGGAAGCCAATTCTTCTATACGAATCCAGTCAGGTTGTTCATTTTTGAGGTATATATCAGACAACTGTGCCAGTCTAGCAGCTTGGTAATACCACCAAAGGTTCGAAAGTCCCAAGCCTCCCTGCTCAGGGAGATTATACAGACTGCGGGAAGAAAGGCGTGGACCTTTTCTGTTCCAAATAAATTTAAGGATTTTGCTTTGGAAGGCTTTTAGGTGAATTTTTTAAATCGGAATAGGGAGCGAGCGAAAAAGATACAACAATCTAGGCAGGAGGGTCATCTTGATCTAATTAAGTCTGCCAATCCAACCGATATTGTGTGTTCTCCAGTTGCTAAGATCAGCCTCAAGTTTCCTATACATAGGTGGATAATTAGTCTGATATAAATCTTCAAATTTTGAAGTGAGATTAATACCTAAGTATTTAAGGGAGCAAGTACTCCAACTGAATTTGTATTTATTTTGTATGTAGGAAACCACGGAGTCTGGAAGAGACACATTAAGGGCTTTAGATTTGGCCATATTAACCTTGAGACCTGATATTTTGGAGAATTTTTGAAGCAGAGAGTAAATTTCAGATAAAGAAGACGTTGGGGAAGTAATAAACAACAACAGGTCATCTGCAAATAATGCAAATTTATGATTTTCTTTTTCACACTGGATCCCCCTAAAATTCGGATTATTCCGGATTGCAATTGCTAATGTTTCCATCATAACAGCAAATATCAGGGGAGATAAAGGGCAACCTTGCCTAGTACCTCTACAAATCTTAATGGAGTCAGAGAATAGCCCCTGTAATCTGACTTTAGCTTCAGGTGTAGAATATAGAGCAGATAAAATGCCTAAAACTTTTGAACCAAGACCCCAGCGCTTCATGACCTCAAACATGTACGGCCATGAAACTGAACCAAAGGCCTTTTGCAGGTCCAACGATAGGAGCATACCTTCCTGTTTTTGTTTACCTACCCATTGGGTTTGCAATATCGACACCAAATCTACCGCTCTCCTCACCTGATCTGGACCCTGTCTACCAGGGATAAATCCCACCTGATCTTTATGGATATATTGCCCAATATATTGCCCTATTAGAGAGAATTTTGGTTAATATTTTTAAGTCATTGTTAATCAAAGAAATTGGCCTGTAATTTTCGACTAGACTGGAGTACTTATCAGGTTTTGGAATAATGGATATATATGCCATGTTGAGCTGTTTACCTATTGGATGACCTAATGTCAGAAAATTAAAAAATCGTGTAAGATAGGGTGTCAGGGTCTCTAAGAATGTTTTATAGTAAGTAGGAGAAAAACCATCAGGTCCGGGAGCTTTATTCGTTTTCAATGTTCTAATAACTTCTGAAACTTCTGTCATAGATATGGGAGCTTATAATTCCTCTCTATGTATATCTGCTAACTTGGGCAATTGTAAGCCATCTAGGAACTCCTCTATTCTATTGGAGGTAGATTGTCCTTCAAAACTATATAAATCAGAATAGAAATCTTGAAAGGCTGTCATTATACGCTGGGGGTTTAGTGTAAGAGAGCCATCAGCTAATCTGATCTTGGTAAGAACTCTAGATTTGAATCCAGGGGATTTATGAGCTAACATGGGCCCTATCTTATACCTCATTTGATCAAATTTGGCCCCAGACCACTTAACAGAACTATCTGCCTTCACCGTGAGAGCCAGATTCAGAGCAGCCCTAGCAGCATCTAATTTGGAGGCAGGAATACTACATGGATCCTTTTTATGTTGTTTACTCAATGTTACAAAGTCTCTTTCTAGTCTTTCCACCTCCAAAGTCTTCAATTTTTTTTGTCTAGCTGCAATCTGTATCAATTTGCCTCTGACGGTAACTTTGTGTGCCGCCCACAGAATTTCCGGAGAAACTTCCTCACTGTCATTATGTTCAAAATATTCCTTAATCTCACGTTCAATTTCTGTGGCAATAACAGGATCCTTTAGTAACGATTGATTAAGAGTCCAATGGGATACCATTTGAACCATACTATCACTTTTCAAAGACAGTAGAACCATAGAGTGGTCTGACCATGGCACGTCTATAATAGAGGAGGCAATGGCAGAAGGGATATGTTGAGTAGAAACCATTATGTGATCTATACGCGAGTATGATTGGTGGGGGATTTGAAAAGTGAGTAAAATCTTTTGTTTTTGGATTCAGCTCCCTCCATATAGCCGTCAATCTGGATCTATGAAGTAGGCGAGCAATTTGTGTACTAGCCCTGGTTGGACGGATCATTTTAGTCTTCAATGGTTTAGATTTATCTAGCCCTGTATCAAATGCTATGTTGGAATCTCCTCCCATAATGATAACTCCATCCATAAATGGCTGAAGAGTTTCAAACATTTGGTTAAAGAATCTCTTTTGTCCCCTATTAGGAGCATAATATGATATTAAAGTATACAACCTCCCATCTATGGTACCTTTCACCAACAGGAATCTCCCCTCTGGGTCTCCACATTCCTTCTGTAAATTAAACTTGCAGTGTTTAGAAAATAAAATTGCTACTCCTCTGGTTTTATTTTCAGCATTGGCTAGATGAAACACTGGGAAGTGGGCATGTAAAAAAGTGAGGGTGTACCGCTGTGGGAAATGGGTTTCCTGTAAAAAAACGACATCGATGTGGTGAGACCTATATTCCTGAAAGGCCTTTCGTCTCTTAATTGGGGAGTTCAACCCCTGTGTGTTATAAGTAATAACCCGAAGAGGAGAAGAAATATTATTAGTGGCAGCCATGAAAAAATAGAGTAAGATCAAGCAATTCGCTGTCCCAAATAATACTCAATCTAATATAAAGGAAAATAGGGATTGTGGGATTATAACGGTGCCAGAAACGAGCTTCAAATAGTATAATATTTAAAAAAAGTTATTTTTATTAGTACATCCAATGAAAACACAAATATGTATAAAAAGAATTGAACATGTCATACTGTACACTTTATGCACTAGATCACAGAGTTAACCCAACATGTTTCGCCAATTCATTGGCTTCATCGGGGGTGAAGAGTTGTACAGTACAGTTTCAAACAAATCTATAAAATAAGCAAATAAATCATATTAGTGAATTGCACATCATTGCTGGGAGGGGAGATTAGGTGACCAAAAATGAGAAATGTGACCCACAGATAATGGAAGGAGGAAAATAGTAAGCCACCAACCTGTCAGTTCCCAGAGGGAGGCGCGTCGCAACGTCACCGAGGTACCCAAGGGTCCACCGACATAGATAGTGCCTGCAGGTGGCTATTTAAAAAATTAGGAGAAAACAATATAAATTGAGTATGTATTGAAAAGGGATGACTATTGCAGCACTGTCAGTGCCGCAAATAATAGACAGCCCAAGCGGCAGCGGACGTAAGGCAGCCAACGCGCATGCACCGCAGCGCCAAAGGCCTACAATGCCCATAGTGCTTTGCACTTGAACGTCAAGGACGTGGCCGCGGCGTGCGCACCAAGCCAAGACGGACAGGATGGAATAGCGGGGATAGGAGGAATCTAAGGCGGTGCAGGACAGGGGCGTGGCTAACAAGCGGGCAAGGTGTGTAAACACCAGCCCTTGGGTGTCCATACAGACACTAGTCAGAGGCATCAAGGGACCATCGGCAGCGAAGAGAAGAACCCCCCAGAGAGAAATAAAACCTGAAGGCGGTTCACAACCTCAATCACTATATCCATGGATGTTAAAGGGACAACAAATTCCATTCGAGAGTCACACACCCGCCATGCAATGATGTGCTCAACCTAAAAAAAAGGGAATAGTGAAACAAATCAAATTATTAATATTAATCCAAAAATAGAATAATAAATAAAAAGGAAAAAGGGGATATGTTAAACAAAAATAATCTATATTAATGTGTAACAAAGATAACAATTTAGCTACATATTAGGAAGGTAGCAGTGCAATACTCAGTAACAGAACAATTATTTAAAGAAATATAGACAAAAATAACAAAACTCAGTGGTTCCCTAGTTGTTAAAAGGGACAGTGTCGATGATCAAAACAAGGAAAAGGTGACACAGGGGGAACGATGGAAAAATCATAGACCAAGAAAGAAACCAAATTACCCACCGGGTTTCCAATTGTAGAAGTGCTGTGTCTATGTTCCCTCCACGAACATGCAGAGGCACATGTTCAAGGGCATGAAAAGTAACAACATGAGCATCATAATTATGTTGATACCCAATGTGGCGATTGAGTGCCGTAGTTGTGAGTTTCTTGTAGGTCGGCAAGACATGGTCCCTTATTCGTTTGAAAAAGGGCCTTTTGGTCTTGCCGACATAAAAGCAACCACAATGGCAAAGGGCAAGATAAACGACTCCGATGGTCTTACAATTTATTCTATACTTTATGCTGTGGGTACGGCCATTAGGTAGTGGCACATCATGAGAGTTGGGTAAAAAACAGCAGACATCGCATTTACCACAGGAGAACGTACCACCCTGGTCTCGATTAGAAGAACACAGGGGATCGAAGTGGCTAGAGACCAAATGGTCTTTGAGTGAAGGAGCACGACGGAAGGCTATCTGTGGGTAGGGTTTAATGTATTTTTTAACAGTTTTGTCAGCACACAGGATAGGCCAGAATTTCTGAAAAATATTACGAACTTGACCGTGTTGATTAGAGTATTTAGTAATCAGACGAACTGAAGTATTGGACTTAGATTTTTTGTTAGAATGAATAAGGTCAGTCCTGTTGAGCTTGACAGCTCTGTTAAAAGATTTCTTCAAAAGTGAACGACTATACCCACGGGCTAACAGTCTATCACGCAAGTCGTTAGCTGCCATATGAAAGTCAGAATCACGAGTGCAGTTACGTCTGAGCCGGAGGAATTGGCTATAGGGAATACTGTTGAGTAATGGTCGAGGATGTGCACTAGAGGCATGCAACAGAACTTGATAAACAACATAAACTCACTTTGCACACATCCCAGCTAGAAGCTCTCACATTGAAATGAGAGGAATTAAAAAATCTTCTTAACCTCGATACAGCTCGGAAATTCCAACGATATTCGCAAAAATTCTATGAGTGGGGGGACAAACCTAGCAGACAATTAGCAAGATCCCTCAAAGAAAAACAGACTAGATCGTTTATTCCTAAAATAAAGTTATCAAACGGAAATTTAGTCCATGCGACTCCTCACATTGCTAAAGCTTTCAGGGACTATTATGCAGATTTGTACAAAGTGCAGTGTGACTCCCCGTCTCTGACTGTGAAGGAGAGACGTAACCTTATGCTTACATATCTAAAAGAAGCAAATTTGCCCAAACTTTCAAATTTGACTCTCAGGGAACTTGAATCTGAACTTTCGGTTTAGGAATTTCAGGCGGCTCTGAAATCTTCACCGACAGGTAAAGCCCCGGGACAGGATGGTTATACTATCCGGTACTATAAAACATTCAGTGATATCCTTCTGCCCAGCCTTACGGCTTATGCCAATTCAATCTCACAGACCTCGGGGCTACGCCCGGAATCTCTTACAGCCCATATTTCAGTTATCCTTAAAGCAGATAAGGACTCTACTCAATGCAGTAGCTATAGGCCAATTTCCCTATTAAATGTTGATATCAAATTATATTCTAAGGTAATGGCCAACAGACTACTCCCTCTTATACCTAGTTGGGTTTCTACGGATCAGACGGGCTTTATGCCACACAGAGAAGCCAAGGATAATTCTCTCCGGGCGATATCTCTTATACAATACGCTCAAAGGTCTTCCCAGTCCACCCTATTCGTATCTACAGATGCTGAAAAAGCGTTCGATAGGGTGGACTGGGATTACTTAAAACTGACCCTGCGACATTTTGGGCTGGGACCCAAGATGTTTTACCGCATTACTTCCCTCTATTCTAACCCCACGGCACAAATTCGCATAAATGGCACTTTGAGTGACTCATTCCAACTATTTAATGGGACCAGACAGGGCTGCCCTCTTTCTCCCCTTTTATTTGCCCTTACCCTCGAACCCTTTTTGGCAACCATAAGATGTAATTTAAATATACATGGGATTCAAGTAGGTAATAAAACGCACAAATATGCGGCATATGCGGACGATATTTTATCTTTTATCCAGCAGCCTCGTATCTCGCTTCCTAATTTAATGTCAGCGTTTTCTACTTTTCAGACACTCTCCAACTTTAAAATTAACCTATCTAAGTCTGAAATTCTAAATATTAATCTACCTGGAAGGGAGGTGGAAAATTTTAAACCCCTCTTCCCTTTTAGATGGGTTCAACGAAGTATGAAATATCTGGGAGTGAATCTTGTGCCTCACATTCAGTCCCTCTTTAAATATAATTACATCCCATTATTGAATAATATTAGAAGGGATCTACAAAAGTGGAACACGCTGACACACTCATGGTTGGGTAAAGTGAGTATAATTAAAATGAACATTCTGCCTAGAGTTCTTTTTTTCTTTCAAATGATCCCATTGGGTGTGCCTATAGGATTTTTTTCCCTATTACAGACCATGGTCTCCCGCTTTATTTGGAGGAACAGTCACCCCAGAGTATCTAAGGAAGTATTATTTCGCTCCAAGGAAGCTGGGGGACTGGCCCTTCCAAATTTTAAGGCTTATTATAATGCTGTGATTCTGTCTAGAATATCCGAATGGAAATATGCTGCTAATTCCAAACTTTGGGTGAGTTTGGAACATGCTCTTAGTAACACAGACCTAGCAACTACACCCTGGTTGCCACGCTTACATAGACACCTTGCTCCAAGTACCTCCACTTTAACCACTTCCACCCTTGATGTATGGGATGCCTTACATAGGAAGTTCTCGTGGTCATATGCTTCTCCTCTGTTACCGCTTTTGGACCACGATTATTTCTTACCTGGCCTATTAGATCCTGGCTATAGGACGTGGTTGCCAGAAGAACCTCTTCTACTACATCATGTTCTTCGAGCAAATGCGCTTAAGCCTCTTAAGGAAATTCTCGGCCTCAAGCCCATTATGTTTCTTGATAAATGGAGATATAATCAATTGCAAGGTTTCCTTAGAACTCTGCCTCAGCCGCTTAGAGGGATACAGGACTTAAACAGTATTGAGGAAGTTTTTAATTCAACGGACCCACCTGAACATTGTATCTCGGTATTTTACAAATTACTCATCAAGCTCCAAGGTGATACTTATCCTCCCTTTCTCGCTAAGTGGGAGGCAGACTTGGAATCCTGCCTCTCAGACAGCCAAAAGGATAAAGTCCTACAGCTGACTCATATCTCTTCAATTGCATCAAGGATGGCTGAGGTCAATTACAAACTACTAACCAGATGGCACTACACCCCATCAAAGCTTCATCAGATGCTCCCCGACAACTCCCCGTTGTGTTGGAGGAATTGTGGGAACAGAGCAACCCACGCTCATATATGGTGGTCGTGCCCACTCATCCGCCCCTTCTGGTCTAGCATTATTCAAATTATCCAACAAATATCCAATATTAATCTTCCTGCTGATGCATGGACCATTCTTTTCCATGCTACCAAGGAACCTGTCAGAAAATACAAATGTTCTTTAGTTCCACATCTGCTTAATACGGCTAAAGCACTTATACATACCCTTTGGGGTCAGCCTGAGAGTCCATCCGTGAAAAAGTGGTTTAAAAAAATTTCAGAGGTCCATCTCATGGAAGATATCACTCATTGTAACAAGGACACTTTTCAACGACACACTTTAACTTGGACTCCGTTGATGGAGTTCAAGGACACCACAACTTATAGAGAGATACTTGCACAATCCCACTGAGACCTGTTTACATCTATTGAATAAGCTATCTATATCTTAAGGATGATTCCCTGTGGTTATTCTTTGGCTTATCCCTTAAGAGACTAAAATGTAATGTGACAAACATTTTATTGGATACCATGCATGCTGGCCTTCCCTTTCCTCCCTTTTCTTTCCTTTTTTACACCCTTATTTTTGTTCTTTTCCTTTTCTCGGAGAGAGTGAGAGAGGGGGATTAGATTTGTTCTTCCCTGAGGCTTCCCCTACTCCCCCCCTCCCCCCTTTTTTTTTTTTTTTTTGGGCACAGGTGACGATAATTTTACCTGTTATTTTTCTCTCTACATATATGTTTTGTCACTTCATCAGTGTAGTCACTTGTAAATTCATCCCTTAGTCCTCTATACAGTCCACTTTTAGATTGTAACACTTGTTTTTCAGTTTGTAGTAGTTTTTGAAATCATTTTTTTTCACTCTTTATTAATTAATTTTAGGTTAGAAGACATCAACACTAGAGTGATAGCACATAATATATCTGGGGGAGAGTATGGGGGATCGTATTCCCCCATCCCCCCCTTTCTAAAATCATCCCCACTCCCCCCCTCCCCCCTTTTTTTTTTTCTCTCCCTCACTTTCCCCCTCTCCTTTTCCCCATCTCTTTTTCTTTTCCTCCCCCTTTTTTTTTTTTTGGCACAGGTGACGATAACTTTACCTCTCACTTTTCTCTTTATATACATGTTTTGTCACTCTATCAGTACAGTCACTCATAAATTCATCCCCTAGTCCTTTATACTGTCTACTTTTTGATTTTAACACCTGTTATTTAGTTCGTAGTAGTTTTCGGAACCACTTTTTGTCTCCCTTTATTATTTAATTCCACTTTAGAAGACATTAACACTAGAGTGATAGCACATAATATATTTGGGGGAGAGTATGGGGGACTGTATTCCCCCATCCCCCCCTTCTAAAATTATCCCCACACCCTCCCCCCTTTTTTTCTCTCTCTCTCTCTCTCCATTTCCCCACCTTTCCCTCTTTTCTTCACCTTTTTTTTTTTTTTTTTATTTGTAATGGCAAATATTGAGACTGTAAATGTGTTTCATGTATTGTAATGTGTGTTATATATGTTTTTGGAAAATTAATAAAAAAAATACTAAAAAAAAAAAAAAAAAAAAAAGAATGAATAAGGTCAGTCCTGTTGAGCTTGACAGCTCTGTTAAAAGATTTCTTCAAAAGTGAACGACTATACCCACGGGCTAACAGTCTATCACGCAAGTCGTTAGCTGCCATATGAAAGTCAGAATCACGAGTGCAGTTACGTCTGAGCCGGAGGAATTGGCTATAGGGAATACTGTTGAGTAATGGTTGAGGATGTGCACTAGAGGCATGCAACAGAGTGTTCCCTGCAGAGGGTTTACGGTATAGAGAGGAATGGAGTAAACCATCCTGATTGATATGGATTGTTAAGTCCAAAAAATTTATGGATTGTTGACTACATTCCATCATGAAGGATAAATTAAATTCATTGATAGCCAGTTTGTGCATCAACTCATGCAGCTCAGCCTTGGTACCAGACCAAAGTATCAAAATATCGTCAATGTATCTATACCAAGCGATAACGTGAGTAAGTAAAGACATAAACGATTCATCAGAAAATAGTCGTCTCTCCCACCCCCCCAGGTATAGGTTGGCGTATGCGGGGGCACATTTGGTCCCCATAGCCACACCTTGCACCTGGAGGAAGTGGGAGTTGCCAAAAATACATTTTATTTTCTTATTTTTGTTCTAGATGATTACGGAAGTCCCTCATTTTGATTGGGCTTTCATTCAAACATTCCAGACAGCGCCCCACTATATATCTTCTCATCTTTTTGCTTTTACTATTACAGTTTTGGTAGGTATAGGAGACTATGTTAGTCCCTCTTTGGGCTGTCTATTATTTGCGGCACTGACAGTGCTGCAATAGTCAACCCTTTTCAATACATACCCAATTTATATTGTTTTCTCCTAATTTTTTAAATAGCCACCTGCAGGCACTATCTATGTCGGTGGACCCTATGATTTATTTGCTTATTTTATAGATTTGTTTGAAACTGTACTGTACAACTCTTCACCCCCGATGAAGCCAATGAATTGGCGAAACATGTTGGGTTAACTCTGTGATCTAGTGCATAAAGTGTACAGCATGACATGTTCAATTCTTTTTATACATATTTGTGTTTTCATTGGATGTACTAATAAAAATAACTTTTTTTTAAATATTATACTATTTGAAGCTCGTTTCTGGCACCGTTATAATCCCACAATCCCTATTTTCCTTTATATTAGATTGAGTATTATTTGGGACAGGGAATTGCTTGATCTTACTCTATTTTTTCATGGCTGCCACTAATAATATTTCTTCTCCTCTTCGGGTTATTACTTATAACACACAGGGGTTGAACTCCCCAATTAAGAGACGAAAGGCCTTTCAGGAATATAGGTCTCACCACATCGATGTCGTTTTTTTACAGGAAACCCATTTCCCACAGCGGTACACCCCCACTTTTTTACATGCCCACTTCCCAGTGATTCATCTAGCCAATGCTGAAAATAAAACCAGAGGAGTAGCAATTTTATTTTCTAAACACTGCAAGTTTAATTTACAGAAGGAATGTGGAGACCCAGAGGGGAGATTCCTGTTGGTGAAAGGTACCATAGATGGGAGGTTGTATACTTTAATATCATATTATGCTCCTAATAGGGGACAAAAGAGATTCTTTAACCAAATGTTTGAAACTCTTCAGCCATTTATAGATGGAGTTATCATTATGGGAGGAGATTCCAACATAGCATTTGATACAGGGCTAGATAAATCTAAACCATTGAAGACTAAAATGATCCGTCCAACCAGGGCTAGTACACAAATTGCTCGCCTACTTCATAGATCCAGATTGACGGCTATATGGAGGGAGCTGAATCCAAAAATCTAATATAAATCCTTAATAAGAAAGAATTATTCACCAAGGTTGGATTAGCAAACTTCAAACATCCCTCCAAAAAACCTTTCATTGGCAGGTAGGCTAAGAGAAAGAAAAAGACAGTAAAGAAAGAAAAGAAAAAAACAAAATCAAATTCATTCAGAAGCAATACATAGTATATCAAAAGGCCAAATAATGGCCCAGAATGAAGGGAGGAATAAGACTTCCTTCCTTCATTCAAAAAATACTCAGTAGTATAGCCCATAAGAAGGGCTAAGTACCCTCCTCTCAGATCGGTAAAAAACAACCGATCCAAGAAGTGGGTGGAGGCCCAATGCCTCAACACCGGCCAGTGACAGCCTCTCAAAAGGTGTGAAAACATCAAACTAAAAGCAAATTCATCTTCGATAAACCGAAAGTCCATAACAGACTATATTTTGTTTTCTAAAACACTAAAAAAAAAAAAAAAAAAAAAAATTTTTCACAATTGCCACCTGAGATATCAGGTAGAGAAGATAAAGTCAAAAAGGAACTTATCATCTCCTCAGGTAACAAGATTATCTTTAAATCTCCTATGTTTGACTATGTTCCAATTAGAAGAGGTTGGGCTTATAGGAGATTGACGTTTGATAGATCCTTGTTGGGCAGGTGTAGTGTCTATGTCCGGTTCCATAGAGATAATCTTCAGGTCCAGCAAAAGATGTTCACCTTCTTGGAAATTATGAACTGAATAGTGTTTGCCATTAAAGGAGAATTTTAGAGCAAAAGGAAAAGCCCATCTGTATTTTATGTCTTTTTTGATAAGGGCCGCCAATAGAGGTTTTAGGGATCTTCTTCTTTGAATAGTGTAAGGAGAAATATCAGAAAATATTTGAATAGTGGCTCCCTGGTATTGTAATAGTTCCTGTTGGCGAGATTTCTTCATTATGTCCTCCTTTATAGAATAATAATGTGGTTTAACTACCACATCCCTTGGTAAACCATCCTTTCTAAGTGGTCCCAGTGACCTATGAGCACGGTCCAATTCCAACTTGTGAGCAGGAATAGATCGTAATAGGATTTTTATGACATCCTGTATAGCAGCATGTACATCAAGGATATTTTCTGGCAATTCCCCTGACCCTAAAATTGTCTCTCCTGGAACGGTTCTCAAGGTCATCAATTCGTGCCTGTGCTGTTTCCAGCTGGTCCTGCATGAATTGTAAATGTTCAGTATTCTGGTCAGTTTTTGCCACAGTGATGTCTAACTTGTGCTCAATATTTTCAATTCTACTACCAAGGGACTGAAATTCAGCTTTAATTTCACCAGTAATTCTTTCAGCATTTAGTGCTAATCCTTTATCCAGCATTTCTGATATTCTCGTGAATAATTCGGATACATTGAAAGTTACATCAAGAGCCTGTTCAGCCTGTGTATGTACTGGGATAGGAGCTAGTGTAGAGACCTCTATTGGGGATACATGGATAAATTCTACAGGGTTCTCCTGTTCCGTGTATTCAGGAGAAGTGATAGAAGGACAAACTACAGAATTAGAAGTCTGAGAAATAAAAGATATAGATGAGGGAGCTAAAACTTGCTTAATAGCTTTGGAGGCCTCAGCAGCTTTCTGTGTGCATGTTTGAGGTACGACGGCCATCTTGGAAAAATTCAGTTTATCCTCAGGCTGTTTAAAACGTTTCTTGCCTCTTTTAGAATATTTACCCGGCATAGACAGGTGCTCTGAAGCTTCCGCTAGCGTTACCCGTTATTCTCAGGCGACAAGGGAGTCTGTAACTGCTTGTATCTCTGCTGTATGTCCGGCGGTTAGCGGAGCTCCGGTCCTAAGCTGCCATCTTAGGAGCTCCCGCCCCCTTTTTCAACATGGGTATCTTTCAAACTACAACCTCCTCTCCACCGAGGTAACCCATTTAAAAATATCATCCATAACAAATGCCAATTGGCTGCTTATATTTAAAAGTGCCTTCTCCCGGCACTGAGGACACTTTCACTTTAAGGTCATCACAGACCATATGCAAGCGAGACTTGCGTATGCGTTCGCTTCTGCACGCGACCTCGGCGGGACAGAGCGCCTTACTTTTTTTTGTATTATTTATTTTACTTTTTTTTTTACATTGTCCAAAAAATTGTAAACATCCCTTGTAATAGAAAAAAAAAGCATGACAGGACCTCTTTAATGTGAGATCTGGGGTCAAAAAGATCTCACATTTAGACTTTATTGCAATAAAATATTATTTAAAAAAATAAAATGTCATTAAAAAAAATAATAAAATCAATTCCCCTTTTAGCATTGGGCGGAATATCCCAGTAAAGAGGGGATGGACCTCTGTGTCCCGTCATGTACTCCAAGAAATGGATTGTACAGGTAAGCTGTAGGAAAAAATAGGATTTTTGTACTTACTGTAAAATCCATTTCTCTGACGTCCATGGACTGACACAGCTGGATACTGTAAACGTGTGGGTATATGTCCCTGCTCGCAGGAGAAGATCTAGGCAGAATGTTAGATGTTAAAACATTCTAGAACAAACCAGAGCTGAACAGCCCCGCCCAGGGGGGCGGTCCCTCCGGACATTACCCTCCCACCTGCAGCTAGCAGACCTCAGTTCGTAACAAAGCAGTACAAACCTTAAAAGGAAGGGTGGGTGCTGTGTCAGTCCATGGACGTCAGAGAAATGGATTTTACGGTGAGTACAAAAATCCTATTTTCTCTTATCGTCCATGGACTGACACAGCTGGATACTGTAAACGTGTGGGACGTCCCAAAGCAGTATCAGAAGGGTGGGAGCGGTAGCAAAGGAACAACCAAAACTTCACTCCAAACAAGCAGAGCTCCTCAACGGAGGAGTTGCGACATTAAACAGCGGCCTGCAATGCTTTGCGGCCGAAGGGAGCATCCGAAGATGCAGCCACATCAACCTTATAAAATCTTGAAAAGGTATGAACGGACGACCAGGTCGTCGCCTTGCACACTTGTGCAACCGACGCTTTATGTTAAAAAGGCCCGGGAAGCACCAATTGCCTTGGTGGAATGCGCCGCGACCGGAAAGGGAGGCGCCCGCCCCTTAAGGGCATAGGCCTGTATGACGGTCTGCCTGATCACCTAAAGACGGTGGCAGACGACACCGCTCGGCCCTGTTTTGGACCAGACACAGATTTCCGAATGGAAACAGTAGCAGACAGGTACACTCGTAAGACTTGTACCCATCTTAATGTATGAAGCGCAAACTCTCAGGGATGCGATGGGTGAGGACACAAGGACGGAAGAACAATGTCCTTCTTAAGGTGAAAGGCCAAGACCATCCTTAGAAAAGAAGGATGCTCGTGGGCGCAACACCAACATATCCTTATGGAGGACCAAGTAAGGCGACCTGCCGGACAAGGCCGCCAACTCAGACACCCGTCTAACCGAAGCAATGGCCACTAAGGCCAACTTCCGGGACAAGGTCAAGAGAGGAATCTCTCTGATAGTCTCAAAGGGATGTTCTTGGAGAACCGAGATGCATCAAAATCAGGCCCCAAGTAGGGAGAGGAGGCTTGACAGGGGGGATCACATGGCGAACCCAATGCACAAAAGGTGCTAATCAAGGAATGGCCCGGTAGCGGTCGTTGAAAAAGACAGCCCGGGCCGAAATCCGACCCTCAAAAAAGTTATGCAAGGCCAGCTTTTGGGTCACACCACGCTGTAAGAACAGCAAAATCCTGGGAACGGAATACATCCGAGGATGCCACTCAAGTTCCTCGCACATAGCGATGTAAGCCTTCCAGGTACGGTGAGATATCTTTCTGGAGGAAGATTCCAGTGTCAACAACATAGAAGAGATGACCGAATACGAGAGAACTTGGTCCTTCAGCACCTGGCTTTAAACAGCCATGCCATTAAAGCCAAGGACTGTAAAGCAGGATGAAGTATGGGATCATGAGACAGAAGGTCCACCCCAATAGGCCGTCGCCAGGAATGTCTGCGACTAGCCGAAGTAGATCGGCGTACCAATGTCGCCGTTCCGGAGAACTGGAATGGCCTCAGCCCCTACTCTGCGAAGCCAGCGAGGTAACAACAGTAGCGGAGGGTAAGCATATATCAGGTGATACTGCCCCCACGGGCTTCCAACGCGTCTGACGCGTCCGCCCAGGGGTCCCTGGACCTGACCACGATCTTGCCACCTTGCGAGTGAGCCGAGAGGCCACAAGGTCCACTTCCGGTGCCCCACCTCCGGTAAAGAAGGTGGAAACACCTCCGGATGCAAGGACCCTTTGCCTGCAATGCACACGGCCGATAGGACCGTCTTGCAGCGAGATGTATGAAAATCCCAAAGAGACTCTGCAATGTATCGGAGAAGGGAGGCCCCAGTGTACAGGGTGCCTCAAATGTTGGCCAATAAAGGCAACTTGACGGAACTTCCCTAGAAACTCGGTAAGAGGACTAGTACCTCAGCCTCCACAGGTGGCGCAAACCCACCCCGGGCACAGAGACCCTAAAGGCTAAAGCAGTTGTAGTGCACCTGCTAGACGACTGATGGATGAAGCAGAGGCTTTTGCCCAGTCATTGAGCTATAAAAAATGCCAGAGACGCAGCCACTAACGGGCGTAACGCTAACCCCAACCTGGCGAACACAGTCCAAGCCAGCGCTTCTGATCACCACTGAAAGCAGGTGGAAAGTGATACCCCTGGAACCAGGGATCCTTGTGACAATGCTCCATCCAGCAGCTACCCATGGATAGGTGCCGATTGTGCAAACACATAGTTTATACTATGTATTGCGTCAAACGCACAAATGGAGAGTGTGGGAGGAAACCCACCCAGCCACAAAGAGCATAATACCACCACATACGGCGTATGTAGTTTAGTATTTGTGGATAAACCTATTAAACACGTATATACTGTGCCAGCGACGAAGGCGCGCACATCATCGGGGCCTGGACGTAAACCAGCCACGCAGATTGCGTACACAACCGTGTAGGTATGTTAGCCTGCGAATAAACAAATTGCACATGTTTATACTGTGCATAGCGCTGAGAATGCGCACACCATTGGAACGCAGGGGAGAAACCTGAGCACCCGGATGAAACCCATGCAGACTGCATGCGCATACCATGTATGGTATTATAGTATGTGTGCTAAACATTTTGCACAAGCCCATGTGTGCATAGCACCGAAGACGCGTACACTGTTGGCGCGTGGGAGGAACCGAAGTACCCCACGCATACTCAGAGAATGCAATACCTACAGCTACTGTAAATGTATTTAGTGTAGTGTATAGACATAATGTGTATGTTTACACCGTGTATTGCACCAAAGGCATGCATGTCATGTAGCGTGGGCAGAAACCCACGCAGACTGCATACGCATACCGTGTAGGTATTATAGTGTGTGTGCTAAACATTTTGCACAAGCTCATGTGTGCATAGCACCGAAGGCGTGCACACCGTTGGCGCGTGGGAGGTACTGAAGTACCCCACGCATACTCAGAGAATGCAATACCTACAACTACTGTGAATGTATTTAGTGTAGTGTATAAACATAATGTGTATGTTTACATTGTGTATTGCACCAAAGGCATACATGTCATGTAGCGTGGGTGGAAACCCACGCAGAGTGCAAAGACATACCGGGTAGGTATGTTAGTATGTGGATATCCAATCGCACAAATTTAGACTGTGCATAGCGCCGAATCGCCAATACCAATGGAGTGTGGGAGGAAACCGGAGTACCCGAAGGAAAACCACACAGACTGCCTACACATACCGTGTAAGTATTATAGCATGCGTGATAAACATTGAACATGTTTAACTGTGCAGAAGGCCAAAGGCGCACATACCGTCAGCGCGTGGGAGGAAACCGGAACACTCGGAGGAACTCCACGCAGACAGCACACAGATACCGTGTAGGAATGATAGCATGTGAATCAACATATTGCACATGTTTATGCTGTGCATTTCCATTGGAGCGTGGGGGGAAACCGGAGTACCCAGGGGAACCCCACGCAAACAGTATACCCATACTGTAAACATGTATAATATGTGCAATAAACATATTGAACATGTCTATACTGTGCAGAGAGCTGAAGCGCACATACCATGAGAGTGCGGGAGGACACCGGAGCCCCCGCCAACCCAGAGAGTATAATACATACATATACTGTGAATGTATCTGGAGTCGTGCATAAACATATTTTGTACGTTTATATCATGTATGGCACTGAAACACAGCATTGGAACGTGGGGACAGCCACGCAGACACAGAGACCAATAACACATACATACACTGTGAATGTATGCAGTGTAGAGGTATAGGATGAGTTAAATTATGGCGCAGAGGCGCATAATCTTCTCTGTATCATTCCAACCTGCTTGACTGTGCTGCCGAAGCAGCATGCAGGTAACAGGTAACCTCTGATCCTCAGACCGTGTGTCTGTCAGAGCTCAAATCATTCCCCAGGAAATGGCGGGAAATGTTACCTCAGGTATCACACATAAGGCTCACAGGGACTACAGACATAAATGAATAAAGTCCTCCCTCATCCATGCTGCTCTTGAGGCAGTGTGAGGAAAACAGTGAGGAAACTGTGTAAAATAAAAGCTTGTCACAGCAATTCCAGCCTGAGAGTGTTTCTCACAATGAGATCACTTACAAGCGCCCTGTCATTCACTGACACAGAACTGGAGTCTTCCTCACAAGGGAATGTCCTGTTCATAAACATTAAATATTCAGAGGTCGGGTCCTGAGCATAGTAGCTAGGCCCATATCTGACTCAGAGCACCCCTTCAGTAAAGATTTTTGTGGGGGGAGGGGGCTTATAGCTCCTTTTGCTTGCACACCGCTTCCATTCTGACAGGAATTATTCCAGGACTGCTGACAACTGGTCCATAAGGACCGCAGGTGCAGGAAACATATGAACATGTTTAACTGTGCAGCACTGCCAGTTGCCCCAGGCAAGTGTGGAGAGCAGGTGTATCAGACTCCATAACGCCACCCTCTGAGACCTTATACACTATACAGTGAATATACAGTCCACCCACTGGCTACGCTGAGGAGGGGATACCCGGGAGGACCCACCAACCCTTAAGGACCGCTCAGTCTGTGAGGAGATTGTGAGGGGATTTGCGCCGCCGCCAGAAATAAATGCGCGGCGGCCACAAGAAAATGGCCGCCGGCGGCAGATATAACTGCGCCACTGAACGCCAAGATGGCCACCGAGCGCGAAATTCAAAGCTCTAATGCGCGCCAATGGCGCACGCAATAATCACCTCACACACCAGAAAAAACTGCAGACATGAGCGCCCAGCCAGGCCAGAGTGACCCCCAAGCACCCCACAGCACAGCACCAGTACAGGGTGCAGAGAGCAGCATAACAGGGGGGAGACAGGGAGAAACCCCTACACACAGAAACACAGCCAGCATGTACTCACCTGCAGTAGGAGAGACTACTTACCCGTCCCTTTCAGGGACCCACTGGCTTGTTTCAGACAGACCTATCACAGAGTCGTACTGCGTAGCTGTCGGCCCGGTCCACCGCGAGAGATACAGTCAGTCAAGTACTGTTCAATCTTGAGAGGACCGCGGGAGCATGAAAGCAACCCGGCCACCCCTGGAGTCATGGGGTATGTCGTGAACTGAGTCTCACGCACACAAGGCGAGGATCAGCACGCTCGATGGTCGGACAGGGAAGACTACGAGGATACCAGTGTACCCAACCTGTTGCCCAGCCGACAGTTGATTGAAGGTCTCAAAAATAAAATAATAAAATTTCCAAAGGAATAAAATTTAAAAGTAAAATCTTCCAGGAGACTGGCTCCTGAGAGAGCCACGTCTTCTCCTTCTGCTAGGCAGAAAAAAACTGAGGTCTGCTAGCTGCAGGTGGGAGGGTAATGTCCGGAGGGACCGCCCCCCTGGGCGGGGCTGTTCAGCTCTGGTTTGTTCTAGAATGTTTTAACATCTAACATTCTGCCTAGATCTTCTCCTGCGAGCAGGGACATATACCCACACGTTTACAGTATCCAGCTGTGTCAGTCCATGGACGATAAGAGAAATCCTATTTTCTTTATCGTACATCATGGGACTCAGAGCAGCTATAGTAATTACTATCTGGGACGTCCTAAAGCAATGCCCCTGAGGGGGGGGGGGACGACACATGCGAAGCAGACCGCCATCAGGCGTGAGGACCTATATTGCTGCCTGCAGCACACTGCGCTCAAATGCAGCATCCTCCTGCCGCCTTACATCCATCTGATAAAATTAAGTAAATGTATGTGCTGATGACCAAGTTGCGGCCTTGCAAATCTGAGCCATATAGGTTTAATAACGCACTGCCCATGAGGCACTTACTCCCCTGATAGAGTGCGCACTCACCCGAAAAGGTAGAACTCTTCTTTTCAAGCCATAAGCCTGAATTATAACTTGGTGAATCCATTGCGAAATAGTCGATTTCGATGCTGCCTGCCTTTTCTTGGGCCCTTCTGGCAGCACAGAGTCGGTCTTCTGCATCTGAGCTGTCATTTTTAGGATAGACTGACAGCTCTCACCACATCGAGAGAATGCAACAATCTCTCTTCCTTTTTCCCAGAACCTCGTTCTGCGGAAGGTAGAGTGATATCCTGGTTCAGGTGAAAGCTGGACACCACCTTTGGCAGAAAAGCCGGATGAAGACGCAACACCACCTTGTCCTGATGAATAATCAAATATGGCTCTTTACAAGAAAAAGCTGCCAACTCTGAAGCCTCGTACACACAACCGGTTTTCTCGGCAAGAAACAACAAGAAAACTGTTGGGAGAGTTTTGCTGAGAAAACCGTGCGTGTGTACGAGGCTTTCAGGTTTCTCGTCAAGAAAACTGCCCAGAATCTCGACGAGAAAAAAAGAAGACCTGCTTTCTTTTTTCTCGTCGGGAGTCTAATTTTTCTCGTCGTGATTCTCGTCAGACTGTATTTGGACGAGAAAACTGTTCGTGTGTATGCTTTTCCGAGTCTTCAAAAACCGCGCATGGTCAGAATCAAGTATGAGACGGGAGCGCACCTTCTTGTAAAACTAGCGTTCGTAATGGAGATAGCACATTCGTCACGCTGGAACGGACTGAAAGCACGAAGTCTGAAAAGCGGAAATCGTCTCTTCCCAAACTTTTACTAACACGAGATTAGCAAAAGCAGCCCAAGGGGTGGCACCATGAGAATGGAACTTCCCCTTTATACTGCCGTCGTACGTGTTGTACGTCACCACGCTTTAGACCGACGAGATTTTGGATTGACAGTGTGTATGCAAGGAAAGCTTGACAAGAATCTCGTCAAGCTTGACAAGAAACCCGTCGAGAAAAACAATGTTTTTTTTTGCGACGAGATTCTCGGTCGTGTGTACGAGGCTTGACACTCTCCTTGCCAAGGTTACTGCGACCAAAAAAAACAATTTCCTTGTCAAAAGGATCAGAGGAATATGCCGATTAGGCCTCGTACACACGACCGATTTTCTCGGCAAGAACCAGCAAGAAACTTGCTGGCAGAGAGGTCTTGCCGAGTAAATCGGTCGTGTGTACGCGGCTATCGGGTTTCTCGTCGAGAAAACCGACAGGTAACCTCGACGAGAAAATAGAGAACCTGCTCTCTATTTTCTCGTCGAGATTCTCGTCAGCATGTTTCTCGACGAGAAAAGTGAGTGTGTGTGCACTTACCTGTCCTCCCGGAAACCCGCGCATGTTCGAAATGAATTTGACGCATGCGCGGTAGCTTCCTAGGCATACGTAGGGTATACCAAGATGGCGGCGACGGCATCGAATGTGACGAGCGCATGCTCGTCGTAGTCGATGACGTCACCGCGTACGCTCCATTCAAAGAACCGCGGGTTCTTTGAAACGAGCGTGTGTACACTCGGCCGGGACAAGTTTCTTGTCCAAGAATTTCGTCGAAAAAAACGACATGTTTTTTTCAACGAGAATCTCGGCCGTGTGTACGAGGCCTTTGGCTCAAAAGGCTGACTCTGCAAAGCAGCCAAGACTAGATTTAAATCCCAGGGACACAAGGCCAGCCTAACTGGTGGAGTTTTTTTTTGTTTAATCTCTCTTTATTACATTTTTTTCTTTACATATATAATTTTACTAACATTTACTAACAAAACACATCCATAATATATTCATATAATAGGTGGTGGCCTCTCCGGTTCTTCCTCAGGGAGAGAAAAGGGGGAAAAAAAAAAAAGTACTTCTTATGGCTTTTGGTTTTCCAATTCCTTTTTTATCATCCATCTATTTCTTGGGTATGTTTTTCACAGATTTCCCAATTTTTTTTTAATTTCTCCATGTCATGTATCCACCTTTCTGCCTCCATTATTGTAACTACTTCCCTTTTCCATTCTTTAAGGGTGGGGCATGTTACTTTCTTCCAATACCTAGGTATTAACCTTTTAGCAGCATTTAATAAGTGTGGTATGACACAATTTTTATAGGCTTTTATGGATCTTGTAGTTCCATGGAACAGGAAATGTAGTGGTACAAACTCTATTATTTCCTTAGACATTTTCCCGATCCATGGAGCCACTTCCTCCAAGAAGACTCTTATCTTTGGGCATGCCCACCAAATATGGAGGTAGGTGCCCCTATCTCCGCATCCCCTCCAACATCGATCATCTGTTGTTGGGTATATCTGTGCTAACCGCACCAGAGTGTTGTACCATCTATCTAACTAAGAACTTATATGCCATTTCCTGAATGGATGAGCTTGTGGATGTAGCATGCGTAATTGCAATTAGTTTCTTTATTTGTAATAGGAGAAATCTACATCCTAGTTCACTTTCCCATTCTTTGATAAAGTAAGGGATTGTTTTATTTTGTTCACTACGTATTAATTTATACATTTGTGACAATAAATGGTCCGCATTTGATATCTTCCTGCATATTTTCTCGAATGTAGTTAGGGAGTTAAGAGTTTTTACTTGGGGATCTAATCGGCTAAAAAAACTTTGCATCTGGTTATATCTCCATCCTGCGATATCAAGTCTGCCTGGGGCATCAAAGCCCCCGATGGTGCATACCTCAGACACATTGTATTCCCTTCTGATTCCCATGGGCCCAGTGCTCCTTTTTCCTCTCCTGGGGGGGAACCATGGGTAACCCCCCCATGGGGCTAATGGGGATGTTCTAGGGGCATATTTGCCCTACCCCTCCTTCTCCCTTACTTTTACATAGGATATCATATGCTATCCTGGCGTAACCCTCCTTCCATATGAATGACATTTTGTATCTTTTTGAAAAATACTTGGGGGAGTGGTATAGGAACCGTGTACAAGATATATAGTAATCTAGGTACTACATTCATTTTCAGGGTATTAATTCTACCAAACCATGTTAGTGTGTTTCCTTTCCATCTATGCAGGTCTTTTGTTATTTCCATGATTAGTTATCCATAGTTACATTCGTATAATATTTTTTTCATCGGCCGTTATATGCACTCCCAAATAATACAATGATTCCTTATTCCATGTATACGAGTATCTAAACTGTAATAATGTAGCTACTGGTAATGGTACATGACTTGGCAGTATTACTGAATTATCTATGTTTATTTTAAAATGAGATATCTTTCCATATCTTATCACCTCTTGCATTAGCTTGTGTACTGATTCTTGTGGGTTTGAGAAAAAAAAAATAAGTCATCGGCATATGCTGCCACTTTATGCTCTCTTGGTCCAATTTCCACACCCACTATTCCCTTATTTCCTCTCACTCTGCATAAAAATGGTTCCAGAGTAAGAGCAAACAAAAACAGGGATAGGGGGCAGCCCTGCCTTGTACTATTACATATATCAATGTTCCATTGACTTTAACTTTGGCTTTAGGCCCTGCATATAATGCTGCTATCCACCCCCTCATCCGATCCCCCATACCTATTCCTTTTAATACTTCCATCATATAAGCCCAATTCACCCTATCAAATGCCTTTTTGGCGTCCATCGATAGGGGTACTCTTGGTGTTTTGTCAGGTCCCTTTTGCATCCAATGGAGTATGTTAAGGGCACGTATTGTGTTGTCTTTTGTTTCCTTCCCCATCATAAACCCTGTTTGGTCCATTTGTACTATGTTTTTTTACCTTGTCCTTTAATCTAGTTGCTATTTATTTTTGAGAATAATTTTGTGTCCGTGTTTGAAAGGGAGATAAGGTCTATAATTTGAGCAATATTGTGGGTCCTTCCCCAGTTTAGGTATGACTGTCAGGAATGCCAGTAGTGCTTCTGAGGGTAGTGGGTTTCCAGCTGTGATCTTATTAAAATAATTATACAGTGGTGAGATTAAGATATCTATATATTTTCTATAATATGCATTGGTTAGGCAATCTGGTCCTGGACTCTTCCCACTCGGGAGATCTTCTATTGCTCTTTTTATTTCTTGTGATCTGTTCTTCCAATTTCTCCACCACATCCACTGACAGGGATGGTAGGTGGACTCCCTGATATATATTCTCTTATTTCTTTCTCTTCCTCCTCTTTTGACCTTGTCATTTGTATATTATATAAACCAGTATAAAAGGGTTGAAATTCCGTGGCTATGTTTTTGGTGTCTTTTATCTGTTTATTATTTGCTCGGATGTTATGGACATGAAATAGTTCCTGTTGGTTTTTCAACTGTCTGGCTAATAGTTTGCCACATTTGTTCCCTTGTTCGTAAGATCTATTTGCAAAAGGTGTATATTTAAGTGTTCTTGCATAGCAAGAGCACTTATTGTTATCTCACATATATATTATTATTAAGTGTTCTTGCATAGCAAGAGCACTTATTGTTATCTCACATATATATTATTATTAAGTGTTCTTGCATAGCAAGAGCACTTATTGTTATCTCACATATATATTATTATTAAGTGTTCTTGCATAGCAAGAGCACTTATTGTTATCTCACATATATATTATTATTAAGTGTTCTTGCATAGCAAGAGCACTTATTGTTATCTCACATATATATTATTAAGTGTTCTTGCAAGTCAATAGCACTTATTGTTATCTCACATATATATTATTATTAAGTGTTCTTGCATAGCAAGAGCACTTATTGTTATCTCACATATATATTCTTATTCTTATTATAGCCAAATTTACCACCCTAACTCCTCCCACAGTTTTTGCACTAAATAGACATGTAATATACCGAAACGTGCGGATAGTTCCTGATTGGTGTGCTATTACTTTGTGGAATGTTTCGCCGAATGGTTCACGAAATATCGTCGTTTTTGCGGCAAAATTTGTCCCATAGGAATGAATGGCGAAACTAGAGTGTGAGCTGACAAAATCTGAAAAATCAAGACATGATTTCTAACCTGCCACCACTCCCTCATTTTTAAGCCCACCTACACAAACACATATCAAAACGTTCAGCTATCCCTGCTGCCACTACACGTGTCCACGGCTAAGCCATAGTCTCGATAGTTTTCACAATATGATGATTTGTTTGCAACTCACGCCACCCATTGACATTCATTTAAACTACCCTCTAGCCACTTCAAATTTGAAGGGCAATTTCTAAACTGCGACTGTGCCTTCAATTTTAATATTTCAGAGACATACTATGTAACAAAATGTAGGTCTGGGTCTTGTGATTCTCACAATATAAAGCTCTTCGCTGTAGGATTTATAGTTTTTAAAATACCACCGTTTGAAGAATGGCAAGAATTCAGGAGAGGCTGAAAATACTGTGACCTGTGGTTAGAGCCTGTATAAACAAACATTGGTTTCCTTGGCAACGCTGAGGGACCTATAGCTCCTCCCACACAGCTCTGAGGGGAGTTTCTGAATCGCAAATTGTTGTAACATGGAGGTTGGCTGTGTTGTCTTTCCCTCAGGACACAGTATGTTCCCAGTTGGGGTTTCTGGGGGGAAAAGACAATGCACGTCGCCTCTTATTTCTCGAAGGCATTTCTAATGTTCAACTTTGTTTACTCTTTTGATTCTGTTATCTGTAAATTAATTACTATGCACCTCTACTACGTACTGTAATATGACGGATACTTTTTTCCGCTGTTTATGACCCCCCCCCCATGAAAAAAGAAAAAGTAATTTTTTATTTTTTTTTGAAAAATAAAAATAATACATTTTTTAAAAAAAAAGTGAAAAAAATATATAATAATTTTTGAAAAAAAAATATTTTTGAAAAAAACATCATTTAAAAATATATATATATTTTTTGGAAAAAAAAAATCATTTTGAAAAAAAAAAAACATTTTTGAAAAAATTGTTCCGCTCTTTCAACTAATGATGGTTAGAGCCTGCATTAACAAACATTGGTTTCCTTAGCAACGCTGAGGGAATTATAGCTCCTCCCACACAGCTCTGAGGGGAGTTTCTGTATCACAAATTGTTGTAACATGGAGGTTGGCTGTGTTGTCTTTCCCTCAGGACACAGTATGTTCCCAGTTGGGGTGTCTGGGGGGAAAGACAATGCACGTCGCCTCTAAGGCATTTCTAATGTTCAACTTTGCTTACCTTTTTTTTATGTTTTTTTTTTCAAAATTTTTTTTTTTTTCAAAAATGTTTTTTTTCCCAAAATTATTTTTTTTTTAAAAAAAACATTATAAAGAAAAATAATTTTTGAAAAAAAATCAATAAAAAAAAATTGAACACATTTTTTTTTAAATCATTTAAAAAAAAATTGAAAAAAAAAATCATTTTTGAAAAAAAAATCATTTAAAAAAACAATTTGAAAAAAAAATAGGATTTTTTACTCACCGTAAAATCCTTTTCTCTGAGTCCATGGACCGACACAGCTTCTCTATTGACAAAGTGGGTATTATCCGTTAATTAGGAGTGACTAGGCAGAAAAACTTGTAAAAAGTGTTGCATCACACCTTCTACAGTACCGCCCAGGGGGCGGACCCTCTGGGTATACCCTCTCAGTCTGCATCTTCGCAGATCAGTTCATCAAAAAGCAGTACAAACTTAAAAGGAGGGGTGGGTGCTGTGTCGGTCCATGGACTCAGAGAAAAGGATTTTACGGTGAGTAAAAAATCCTATTTACTCTTTCGTCCATGGACCGACACAGCTTCTCTATTGACAAAGTGGGACGTCCCAAAGCAGTGTCAGAGAAAAAACGAGGGGTGGTAACAGCATAAAAATAAACTTCACCCCAAACACAAAACAGCACTCCTCCAACGGAGGAGTTGCAACTCTAAACAGCCGCTTGCAAAACCTTGCGGCCAAAAGAGGCATCCGAAGATGCACCTACATCAATTTTGTAGAATTTTGTGAAAGTGTGTGCGGACGACCAAGTCGCCGCTTTACATAATTGGGAAACAGACGCTTGATGTCGGAAAGCCCAAGAGGCACCTATTGCCCTGGTCGAATGCGCCGTGACAGGAAAGGGGGGCGCCTGACCCTTTAAGGCGTAAGCCTGGATTACTGTCGGATCCACCTAGAGATGGTGGCCGATGAGACTGCTTGGCCCTTCTTGGGACCAGCCACCGAAACAAACAGTGAGTCTGACTTCCGGAACAGGGAAGTAGCAGATAGGTATACTCTCAAAGCTCGGACAACGTCCAAGGAATGCAACGCCGACTCCTTAGGATTCGACGGCTGAGGACACAAGGATGGAAGTACAATGTCTTCATTGAGATGAAAAGCCGAAACGACTTTTGGAAGAAAGGAAGGCTGCGGCCGCAGCACCACCTTATCCTTGTGGAAAATCAAATAGGGAGCCTTGCAGGACAAGGCTGCCAGCTCAGAGACTCGTCTAACTGACGTAACAGCCACCAAAAAGACCACTTTCTGAGAAAGTGTCAACAGGGGAATATCTCTAATATTCTCAAACGGTGCCTTCTGAAACACAGAGAGGACCAGGTTCAAGTCCCATGGAGGTAACGGGGGACGGACCGAAGGGGCCACATGTCGGACCCCCTGCACAAATATACTCACGAGAGAGTGAGTCACCAGGGGTCGCTGAAAAAAGACAGCCAGGGCAGATATCTGTCCCTTGAATCGTACGTAGGGCAAGCCCTTGGTCCACCCCATGCTGTAAAAACAGCAGGATTCTGGAAACCAAATAGGTACGCGGATACCATTTCATTTCCTCACACATGGAGATGTAGGCCCTCCAAGTGCGGTGATAGACGTTCCTAGAGGACGGTTTTCGAGCACTTCTCATAGTAGAGATTACTGAGTCTGACAGGCCCCAGTCTTTCAGTACCTGGTTCTCAACAGCCATGCCGTTAAAGCCAATGACTGTAAAGCAGGATGGAATATGGGACCTTGCGATAGCAGGTCCTTCCGTAGTGGTAGGCACCAGGGGACGTCTGCTACCAGACGTACTAGATCGGCGTACCAAGGACGCTGAGGCCAATCTGGAGCGATTAGGATCATTGGAATTCCCTCTGCCTCCACTCTGCGGAGCAGAAGAGGAAGAAGCCTTAAGGGAGGGAAGGCATAGATTAGCCGATACTGACCCCACGATGCTACCAACGCGTCCGTTGCGTCTGCCCATGGGTCTCTTGACCGGGCCACAAATCTCAATACCTTCCGATTGAGTCGGGAAGCCAGAAGATCTACGTCTGGTGTGCCCCATCTTTGGCAGAGGAGTTGGAACACCTCCGGGTGTAAGGACCCTTCTCCCTGGTCCAGCATCTGGCGGCTCAGGTAGTCCGCCTGCCAGTTTTCCACACCCGGAATGTACACGGCCGACAGTGCCGGTACGCTCCTCTCTGCCCACTTCAGGATGCGAGCGATCTCCGATGTTGCAGCTGAGCTTCTTGTTCCTCCTTGATGATTGACATATGCCACTGCTGTGGCGTTGTCTGACTGGATCCTGACTGGACGCCCTTGCAGCCTCTGAGACCATTTGAAGAGGCACAGCCTGATCGCCCGGATTACCAGGACATTGATCGGCAGGAGGGCTTCCTCTGGGGTCCAGCGACCTTGCGCCGACTGAACACCCCAGACTCCCCCCCAACCTGTAAGGCTGGCGTCCGTCGTGATCACTATCCAGTAAACCGGAAGAAATGACTTCCCGGCCATTAGAGCCGGTGCTGTCAGCCACCATACCAGGGATCTCCTGACTATGTGGCTCACTCGGATTTGATAATCCAGAGATGATGGACATCTGTTCCATCTGGACAGAACTTCCTTCTGTAACACTCGAGTGTGGTATTGAGCATATGGAACCGCCTCGAAGGAGGCTACCCTGAGGCCCAACACTCGCATGCAAAAAACGGAGTGACGACCAATTCCTGGAAGTCAGCTGCCGTACTGCAGCCCGGAGGATCTGCAACTTCTCCACAGGGAGGAATACCTTTGCCTCTGAAGAATCCAGAATCAACCCCAGGTACCCTAGGCGTTGAGTGGGCACCAATACTGACTTTTGCGTGTTTAGTATCCAACCACAGTCTCGAAGAGTCTGACAGGTAATGGACACGCTTACCTCTAATTCTGAGCTTGAAGGGGCCTTCAGCAGAAGGTCGTATAAGTAGCCTGTGATAGCGATACCCCGCTGTCTTAGAAGTGCCAGAATCGGAGCGAGCACCTTGGTGAACGTCCTGGGTGCTGAGGCAAGGCCCAACGGGAGGGCCACAAACTGGTAGTGGTCCTTCCCGATAGCAAATCGCAGAAACCTCTGGTGTCTGGAGTATATGGGGACATGCAGGTATGCGTCCTTGATGTCCAAGGAGGCCAGAAAGTCCCCCGGATGGAGAGCCGTGACTACAGATCGAACCGACTCCATCCGAAAACTTTGTACCTTCACAAAGCAATTGAGGGCTCTGAGATCCAAGCTTGGACGAACCCCCTCCTTCTTCGGCACAATGAACAGATTTGAGTAAAAACCCCGTTCCAGTTCTGGAACTGGAATAACTACCCCGCGTTCCAGTAGACCCTGGACCGCCCCATACAGGGCCTCCCGACGGGTCGGTAGTAGCTGGAGATTGGAGGTGTTGAATCTGTCCGGTGGACAAGAGAGAAACTCTATCTTGTAGCCTGAGGAGATTACTTTGCAAACCCACCTGTCGGAGATTAGTGCTGTCCACTGAGTCGCGAATTTGCGAAGACGTCTCCCCACCCGAGAGCTGGGTGGGGGTGGACCTTCATGCGGACGCAAATTTGTCCGCAGGCTTATTGGGTATGCGGGACCAGGGACGCTTTTGTCCTTGGGCAGGCGCTTTATCGGCCTGGGGTCTTTTCCCTGTCGCCCTAGGGGGACGAAAAAACCACTTGTGTGCAGTAAAGGAGGGCCCTTGCCCTTGGCGTGGCCCCTTATCCTTGCTAATTTGGGGAAGCAAAGTGCTTTTACTTCCTGTGGCATCCTTGATGATGTCATCCAGAGAAGCCCCAAAAAGTCTGTCGCCCTTAAAAGGCAGATCCAACAGGGCTTTCTTGGAAGTCTGGTCCGCAGACCAGCCTTTTAGCCAGATCAGGCGGCGTATTGCTACTGCATAAACCGAAGTTTTAGACAGCAGGGGAATTGTATTCATGTCTAACTCGCAGACAAACCTAAGGCCCTGGACCAACAGGTCGGCCAATGTTATCTCATCAGGAGGAGCATCTCGCTCCTTAACCCCTGGAGTAGCAATCTTGCCCATTCAGTAAGTGTGTGAGACACTAGGGCCCCCGCCAATGCCGGGCGTACTGCCGAGCCTACCACTGAGTATAGGTAGCAAGCGAGCGCTTCAGCCTTCTTATCCACAGGGTCCTTGAAAACAGGAGCCCCTTCTACAGGAATTGTGGTGGCTCTATTAAGTCTGAACACCGGAGGGTCCACTATAGGGGGGAGAGGTCCATTTCTTCAGAAAACTCTCCTCAAAAGGGGTACCGTACCGCAAACCTCTTTGGGGCTGTAAAGACCCTCAGTGGGTTCTCCCATTCCTTGTATAAGAGTTTATCAAAAGACACACAAGGGAACACCTTAGCAGTGCGGGCAGGTCTATGAAACCCAAGTGGACCGGAGTCTCTGCTGCTTCTGCAGTATTTTCCAATTTTAGCATATCCCGCACTGCAGTAATAAGGTCAGATACCAAAGCCGTCTCGCGTACTGACCTGGACTTTGAGTCATTCTCACTGTCCGGTCACGGTCTGCAGTCTCTGATGCGTCAGAATCTGGGCCCCGAGCCGTAGCTGGAGCTGGTTCTGCACCAGAATTATCCCCAGAAGCTTGCAGGGGATGGGGCGTTTACTACCCCCTGTATTCCCGTGTGCTGCTTCCACCCTGGCAGCAAACGCCTCTAGGATTGCAGTCATAGCGTTCATAGACACCTCAGGGGTACAAGCTGCTAAATCTGGTGTTTCAGGGGAGAAGACATCTGGCTCAGATGCCATGCTGACCACACGCTGACACTCACAGGGTTCCAGGCAAGATATCAATAGGCCACCCTCCTGTGCTGCAGAGAGGCCGGGTCACCCAGAGGACTCACCACCCTGGATAGGTACTGCTATGCTGCGCCTGTGATGCTGTCCCCCTGCTGCTGTGTCAGTCTGCTTCTTTTATCAGCACTTCCTGTGTGAATTTTCGCGCCAGTGTAATGCACCCTAGAGGCCGGAGGCTCTCGAAAAATGGTTGCCAAAAACGTCTGTATGGAAGATAATGTGGGCTCTAAGAAAATGGCCGCCGACAGAAGATAGAGGTCAAGCAGCCATAGCCCACAAAAAGATGGCCGCCGAACGGCAATATCTGCATACAGGGTGGACAAACATGGCCGCCGATCAGCTGATAGGGGCCAGTGGGTGTGGCCGAACCACAGGAAGATGGCCGCCGGGCAGTCACAAGAGGCCAAACTTGGCATGGACCACCTCAAAATGGCCGCCGACAGCATGGAGGAGGAAGGACACAAACACAGGTAAGAAAAAATGACATTTCTTTTAAATGTTAGTTACAGCCAGCCCCGCTCCAGTGGGACCCCCTAGGTGACCCCCAGCACCCAGCAACCTTTAGCTAGAAGCCCAGGGAGGAGGGAAAGGCAGGGAGAGAGGGAAGAAAGGGGCCACAACCACTTACTTGATCTCTCCAGGAATGTCCAGCTAAATCACCCAGCCGAGGCAGGGGAGTTTTACTTACCTATCCTGCATGTATTCTGCTGGAAGACATTCCAAACAGATCATCGTCCGTGCACGGAAGGTGACTGTTGGCCAGGCATGCTGTGATCATATGTATGCCCTGGAGCATGACGCTCACCGGACAGGCTGCTGCGACTCGGCCGTAAGGTCAGCCGAAGCTGAGCGGTCCGATGCAAGCCTTGGAGCGTAAGCTCACCGGCCAGGCTGCTGCGACTCGGCCGTAAGGTCAGCCGAAGCTGAGCGGTCCGATGCAGGCCCTGGAGCGTAAGCTCACCGGCCACCCGTGGAGCGACGGGCATGTCGTGGAAAACCCAGCACGTAGCTAGGGTCGGCACACGCTCGATGGCCGAAACTGGGGAGACTACAAGGATCTAGGATCCAGCCTGTCACCCAGTCGGCAGTTGATCGAAGATCGCAGGAAACAACAAATGTAGCAAAAAAAAATTAAATATATATATATATCTTTTTTCCCCGGACCAATGGGCCCGAAGGGAGCCATGTCCTACTCCTTGCTAGACAGAAAAAAACTGATCTGCGAAGATGCAGACTGAGAGGGTATACCCAGAGGGTCCGCCCCCTGGGCGGTACTGTAGAAGGTGTGATGCAACACTTTTTACAAGTTTTTCTGCCTAGTCACTCCTAATTACCGGATAATACCCACTTTGTCAATAGAGAAGCTGTGTAGGTCCATGGACGAAAGAGTAAACATTTTTGAAAAAATTGTTCCGCTCTTTCAACTAATGATGGGACTTCTTCAATTTTTTTTCTACTATTTCTACTTTTTAAAATATTAAGCTTTTTAACACTTTTTGCAGTTACTCCAGCCACTCCAACCACACAACAGTTGCTCAAACCACTCCACCCAGTTACTCCGCCCACTCCAGTTGTAGACTACTGGGGGGGGGGCAAGAACACGTCACACAATTTCCCCATAAATTGTAGCTTTTCTAGTTATTATTATTCTTATTATAGCCAAATTTTACCACCCTAACTCCTCCCACAATTTTTACACTACATAGACAAGTAATATACCGAAACGTGCGGATTGTTCCCGATTGGTGTGCTATTACTTTGTGGAACGTTTCGCCAAATCGTTCACGAAATATCGTTGTTTTTGCGGCAAAATTTGTCCCATAGGAATGAATGGCGAAGCTAGAGTGTGAGCTGACAAAATCTGAAAAATCAGGACATGATTTCTAACCTTACAAAAATATCAGAAAGTGCAAAAAATTATCGCGCCCAATATAAATGAAAAAGAATAATAATAATAAATTATTCTAATGTGAAATAGTTGAAAATAAATACAATAAAACAAAACTCATAGAATAAACATCCACTGTAGTGTCTTAGTCCACAACCACCCTAAGTGAGAATCAGGGTGAAGTAGAAATCAAGGAAATCAGTGATTATTAAAAAGTAACCATAAAGTCACAATGAAGTGACGTACAATAATGTAAAAAAAGTCCTTGATAAACTTATTTACAACACCAAAAAATGAAAAAAGAAAAAGAATCAGAAAAAAGAAAAACAAAAAAGAAGGGGAGGGGAAAAACTTGTCCAATGTAATCAATGTTTCACAGAGGAGAAATGGAGGGCTCTTCTAAAGATGTTGAAGACAGAAGAAATATCCCAGGAAAGTCCACACAGACCAAGAGGAATAATCACATCCACCACGGTGAGAATGGTTAGAAGATGGTTACTTTACCAGAAGTGTTGGACCTCCTCTGTGGCAAGGTCTAAAGAGCCTGCAGATACCACCCTCTGCGGGGTACAGATGATGGTTCCTGAAATCCAGAAGATATCACCAAACCGCAATCCTGGTACTAGCTCCTAGTACACACTGTCACTTCAGCTGACACGAAGCAGGCCTCCAAGATCGAATGCAGGCACATGAAGGAAAGAAAAGGGGACTCGAGTAGCGTATTACCTCCAGAAACGTTTATTCCACACTCGCGAGGCATACAAATTCCAAAGTACAAATTTTAAAAAAGCCGGCATAAAATAATAATAGCGTTCGCCCGTGCTGGCGGGGTCACGTAGTAGTGACGTCAGTGCGTTGCACCGCCCTGACTAGTTTCGTTTCCTGTAAACGTTCTCAAAGGGCACGGGCGACGCACTGAAACGTCACTCTATATATACGTAAGAGGCGCATCCACGCCTCATTTTCCTATCAACACCATTGCAGGTGAAATAATGAAGCGCATTCACGCCTCGTTTTCAGAACAGTTGCCATAACAATAAAGTGACGGCAAGCGTCCCATAAGGTTCACCATTAAAAACAAAATAACAGCGAAGAACGCGCCGCCCACATAAATGTTAGGCGACATTTGTGGCTATAGACAAGTTGAAGAGCCACTGGAGGGGGGGTCCTAAGAGGAGAGCAATATCCAAACTCGAAATGAGTTGGATATATAAGTTAAAATGTCTCAGACCTCTTGGATTGAATGTTGACATTGAAATTAATGCGTTTATAGACAACTCTTGATTTTTCTCAATTCTTTTAGTACCCCTTCTTACCAAGTGGCTTCCCCCCCCCCCCTCTTTTTGCCTCCAATTATAATGTGGCATATGGTCATACCTTTTGTATTGAATTAAACATAATTCTAATTCAATCAATGAAGCTTAGAAGTGGTTTTGGGTATTTATTCTACTACCAGTATGTACCACCATTTCCAGCCTAATTCATTTTTTGCATCTGGGTATATAGTGTTGTATTTTTATTAACCTATTCAGTATCATTACATATATGGTTTTCCTAACTTTGCGGGTTTTATCCGTCATAGGGATATCCCTCTAAGCCATTCTTGTGGCTATTCACTATGGGTAATAGTTTATTTTAGTATTTTTAAATTTACATTGTTAGCTGCCATATGAATAATGATCTTTTGTTATTTTACAATTTATTAGTTTGAATAATGGCATATAGATCTCATGTGTGCTAATGTGTTTTAGTTTATCTTTGGCTGTATATTTTATTTATTTTTTATACATATGCAGTCCAATATCTTTTAGGGTCATCTCTATGTTCGCTATGATGAATGCAGACAGCTGCGATATGTTATTTTCCCCTTGTTAATGGGATGTCTAATATTTGGGCGAACATATTGAAGTTATGTCATGCAATGCTGATTCTTAGGATGTATGTAAAAAGGGATTTTTAGTTTCAGCTGTTGCACTTGCGTCGCCTAACATTTATGTGGGCGGCGCGTTCTTCGCTGTTATTTTGTTTTTAATGGTGAACCTTATGGGACGCTTGCCGTCACTTTATTGTTATGGCAACTGTTCTGAAAACGAGGCGTGAATGCACTTCATTATTTCACCTGCAATGGTGTTGATACGAAAATGAGGCGTGGATGCGCCTCTTACGTATATATAGAGTGACGTTTCAGTGCGTCGCCCGTGCCCTTTGAGAACGTTTACAGGAAACGAAACTAGTCAGGGCGGTGCAACGCACTGACGTCACTACTACGTGACCCCGCCAGCACGGGCGAACGCTATTATTATTTTATGCCGGCTTTTTTAAAATTTGTACTTTGGAATTTGTATGCCTCGCGAGTGTGGAATAAACGTTTCTGGAGGTAATACACTACTCGAGTCCCCTTTTCTTTCCTTCATGTGCCTGCATTCGATCTTGGAGGCCTGCTTCGTGTCAGCTGAAGTGACAGTGTGTACTAGGAGCTAGTACCAGGATTGCGGTTTGGTGATATCTTCTGGATTTCAGGAACCATCATCTGTACCCCGCAGAGGGTGGTATCTGCAGGCTCTTTAGACCTTGCCACAGAGGAGGTCCAACACTTCTGGTAAAGTAACCATCTTCTAACCATTCTCACCGTGGTGGATGTGATTATTCCTCTTGGTCTGTGTGGACTTTCCTGGGATATTTCTTCTGTCTTCAACATCTTTAGAAGAGCCCTCCATTTCTCCTCTGTGAAACATTGATTACATTGGACAAGTTTTTCCCCTCCCCTTCTTTTTTTGTTTTTCTTTTTTCTGATTCTTTTTCTTTTTTCATTTTTTGGTGTTGTAAATAAGTTTATCAAGGACTTTTTTTACATTATTGTACGTCACTTCATTGTGACTTTATGGTTACTTTTTAATAATCACTGATTTCCTTGATTTCTACTTCACCCTGATTCTCACTTAGGGTGGTTGTGGACTAAGACACTACAGTGGATGTTTATTCTATGAGTTTTGTTTTATTGTATTTATTTTCAACTATTTCACATTAGAATAATTTATTATTATTATTCTTTTTCATTTATATTGGGCGCGATAATTTTTTGCACTTTCTGATATTTTTGTATAGTTTCACATATTTACTTGTCGCAGCCTAGGTGGTAACTAGCACCATTAGTTTCATCAATCCATTTTCACATTAGCGCAGTAATCCCCCCCTTTGTTCTTCCAATGATTTCTAACCTGCCACCACTCCCTCATTTTCAAGCCCACCTACACAAATTTTATATCAAAACGTTCAGCTATCCCTGCTGCCACTACACGTGTCCACGGCTAAGCCATAGTCCTTAGAGCAGTGGTCCCCAACCTTTTTGGCACCGAGGACCGGCGTTGTGTAATAGAATCGTGCCAAGGCCCGGGGGGGGGGGGTTGGGTTGTTATGTAGCTTTTCGCGGGCAGTTTGTCAGGGAAATGGCTAGTGTTAGCGCCTTAATCATCACAGAACAATGGCTGATATGGTGTTGGGATGATTGAAGCGCATTATTTCTGTCATTGCATTGTAATATAAAATGAAATAGTTCAAACTCACCATAATGCCGAATCTGCCACCAGATGCGGTTTGTCACTTGCCACGTCGCCTTCCACCAGGTGTGGATTGTTGCTTGCCACGTCACCTGCCACCAGGTGTGGATTGTTGCTTGCCACGTCACCTGCCACCAGGTGTGGATTGCCACGTCACCTGCCACCAGGTGTGGATTGCCACGTCGCCTGCCACCAGATGTGGATTGTCGCTTGCCACCTCGCCTGCCACCAGATGTGGATTGTCGCTTGCCACGTCACCTGCCACCAGGTGTGGATTGCCATGTCGCCTGCCACCAGGTGCGGATTGCCACGTCGCCTGCCACCAGGTGCGGATTGCCACGTCGCCTGCCACCAGGTGCGGATTGCCACGTCGCCTGCCACCAGGTGCGGATTGCCACGTCGCCTGCCACGTCACCTGCCACCAGGTGTGGATTGCCACGTCACCTGCCACCAGGTGTGGATTGCCACGTCACCTGCCATCGGGTGTGGATTGCCACGTCACCTGCCACCAGGTGTGGATTGCCACATCACCTGCCACCAGGTGTGGATTGCCACGTCACCTGCCACCAGGTGTGGATTGCCACGTCACCTGCCACCGGGTGTGGATTGCCACGTCACCTGCCACCAGGTGTGGATTGCCACGTCACCTGCCACCTGGTGTGGATTGCCACCTGCCACCAGAGGTGGTTTGCCACCTGCCAGTAGATTTTTTTGTCACCTGCCGTGGTGGCAGCACAGGCAGGTGAGGGAGAACAGCGGTAATGCGGGGCGGGCGGTGAGAGATTCTCTCTCTGCTCCCGCGCCTCGCTGCAGTATAGCAGCCCCGCTGTGTGGGCGGAAGTGCCGCGTTATGGGCGGGCGCCGAGAGATGATCTCATCTCTCTGCTCCCGCGCCTCACCGCAGTATAGGAGCCCCGCTGTGTGGGCGGAAGTGCCGCGTTCCAGGCGGGCGGCGAGAGATGATCTCATCTCTCTGCTCCCGCGCCTCACCGCAGTAGGAGCCCCGCTGTGTGGGCGGAAGTGCCGTGATCCGGGCGGGCGGTGAGAGATGTCATCTCTCTGCTTGCCCGCTGCCGCACCTCACACAGTGCAGCCTTTGCGGCCCATCTGCAAATAGGCCACGGCCCGGCAGTGGGCCGCGGACCGGGGGTTGGGGAACCCTGCCTTAGAGTTTTCACAATATGATGATTTGTTTGCAACTCACGCCACCCATTGACATTCATTGAAACTACCCTCTAGCCACTTCAAATTTGAAGGGCAATTTCTAAACTGTGACTGTGCCTTTAATTTTAATATTTTAGAGACATACTATATATCACAATGTAGGTCTGGGTCTTGTGATTCTCACAATATAAAGCTCTTCGCTGTAGGATTTATAGTTTTTAAAATACGTACGTTTGAAGAATGGCAAGAATTCAGGAGAGTCTGAAAATACTGTGTGACCTGTGGTTAGAGCCTGCATAAACAAACATTGGTTTCCTTGGCAACGCCGAGGGACCTATAGCTCCTCCCACACAGCTCTGAGGGGAGTTTCTGTATCACAAATTGTTGTAACATGGAGGTTGGCTGTGTTGTCTTTCCCTCAGGACACAGTATGTTCCCAGTTGGGGTGTCTGGGGTGAAAGACAATGCATGTCGCCTCTTATTTCTCTAAGGCATTTCTAATGTTCAACTTTGCTTACTTTTTTGATTCTGTTATCTGTAAATGAATTACTATGTACCTCTGCTATGTACTGTAATACGACGGATACTGTTTTCCGCAGTTTATGACCCCCCCCCCCATGAAAAAATAAAGTAATTTTTGAAAAATAAAAATAATAAATAAAATAAAAAAATTTGAAAAAAAATATATAGTAATTTTTGAAAAAAATACATATTTTTGAAAAAAACATCATTTAAAAATATATATATATATATTTTAAAACAAAAATCATTTTGAAAAAAAACAAAACATTATTTCAACTAATGATGGGACTTCTTCAATTTTTTTCTACTATTTCTACTTTTTAAAATATTAAGCTTTTTAACACTTTTCACAACTGTGAACACAACTGTGAACCAAGACACTCCAGCCACTCCAACCACACAACAGTTGCTCAAGCCACTCCACCCACTTACTCCGCCCACTCCAGTTGTAGACTACTGGTGGAGGCAAGAACACGTCACACAATTTCCCCAGAAATTGTAGCTTTTCTAGTTATTATTCTTATTATAGCCAAATTTTACCACCCTAACTCCTCCCACAGTTTTTACACTACATAGACAAGTAATATACCGAAACGTGCGGATTGTTCCCGATTGGTGTGCTATTACTTTGTGGAATGTTTCGCCGAATCGTTCACGAAATATCGTCGTTTTTGCGGCAAAATTTGTCCCATAAGAATGAATGGCGAAACTAGAGTGTGAGCTGACAAAATCTGAAAAATCAGGACATGATTTCTAACCTGCCACCACTCCCTAATTTTTAAGCCCACCTACACAAATTTTATATCAAAACGTTCAGCTATCCCTGCTGCCACTAAACATGTCCACGGCTAAGCCATAGTCATTACAGTTTTCACAATATGATGATTTGTTTGCAACTCACGCCACCCATTGACATTCATTGAAACTCCCCTCTAGCCACTTCAAATTTGAAGGGCAATTTCTAAACTGTGACTGTGCCTTTAATTTTAGGGTTGAAAATATGTTTATTGATATTTTATCAGAGTATACATAAAACAATATGTAAGGTTACAAACTGAAGACAGTCACGGGTATGCCTGCGAGATGAGTCAGCAAGATGGCTATCGCCCATAGCTAGACTCATAGGATTACGCATAACAGTGATAACAACAATGCCCGTAAATCAATCAATAAAAGAGGTAGAGTTGGCTATAATAGCCTCGTCAATCATGGTAAGATTATAACCACCAGATACCGTATAAGGAAGGGATGGTAAAAACAAAAGGAAAGGATAGGGCGATAAAGTAAAAATAAAAATAAAGATAAATTTGGGATTGGTGGATCAGGTGATGGGAGTGGGTTAGGACAGAAAAGAACGGAGAGGGGAAGAAAAGACGGAAAAAGAGGAAGAGAAGAGACAGACAATAGAGAAAGGAGAGGGGAGAGAGTAGAGAGAAGTTTAAGAGCTGCTGAGGAGACATGCACGGAAGGATGATGGTGTTGTGAGGTGGGGGGGACTCTAAAGTGAAAACCCAGACCATTTCAGTGACACGTAACGTGCAGGAATGGTCACGTCGGAGCAGACACCATATTCGTGAGAGTATCGGAGGAGGAGAAGCGAAGCCAGATGAGCCACAATAATTTATATTTGTCAAAGGTGTCGTTGTCAAGGGCCAGCATTTCCTTCATTCTCATAGTGTCGTTCATAATCGAGACCCAATGTGACAAGGGAGGAGTGGTGGTTGTTTTCCAGTAGGATGGGATGAGCTGTCTGGCCGATGACATAAAGAAATGAAGTAGATTCCGTTTCTGTGAGGTAATTGATCCCGGGAGTATAGAGAGAAGGGCAATCTTAGGGGAGGGAGTCAAAGATTCATCGTACAGTGTGTTATAGCAATCAAATACCTGATTCCAGAAGGGGCAGATCCTCTCGCATTCCCACCAGATATGAAAGTAGGTCCCCGTAGAGGCAGAACATCGCCAACAAGAAGGTGAGGTGGACGGGAAAATCTTATGTAGTCTGGAGGGGTCTCTGTACCACCTCGACAGTATCTTGTAGTTTTTTTCCTGCGAGTAACAGGAAATCGTGGACTTATGGGTAAAATGGAACAAGGTCTGCCAATCAGATCGCGGGATGTCCTCACCTAAGTCTGCAGACCACAGCCTGGTGTAAGAAGGTAGATCAGTGAGCGTAAGTGTTTGTAAGAGGCAATATATGGTCGAGAGGAGGTGTCTGGGCGTCTCCGAGAGGGAACACAGACGTTCAAACTCAGTTCTAGGTCGATGTATTTGGGATGAAGAATGTAAATGTTTTGTGAAAGTAGACAAGTGCAGGGCAGTGAGCCAATCGCACGGTCCCGTTGATGTCACAGGTGTCCCTTGTGTCGGGTGTATAAAGGAGTGCGCTTGGGGCCAGTCAGTTCTCTTGAAGGGGCCTATCGTCGTTGTCCCCACACCCTGGGGGAAGGCAGGATTATCAAATAGGGGAGACAATGGTGAGGGTTCGGAGGATAGAGTGGAATTCAATCTCCTATTATACCACAACCTGAGAGAGGCCAGCGTTCGAGGGGAGCAAAAGGGAATACGAGTGAGGTCAGTTTTGTATCCCCATAGTAATGAGATCCACGAGAGCTAAATCCTGTTCTATGGCTACAGAGGCCTTTAAGAAGGGACGAGGGAACCATTCAAGGATGCGCGCTACGTGGGCGGCCTTATAATAGGACTCAAAGTCAGGGAGGCCCGCTCCACCCTGCAGTTTTGGGCGAGTGAGCAAGTTACACCTCACTCTAGGTAACCTCCGGTTCCATAGAAATCTAACAGCGAGGGAGCGTAGTGAGGCAAAGAAAGATTTGGGGACCAGAACAGGGACAGTTTGCAGGAGATACAGAAGCTTGGGCAGGGTGTCCAATTTCAGGGCATTGATTCGTCCAAACCATGGTAAAGAAGACCCCCCCCCCATTCCTCTAGATCCTTCCGCAGACGGGAGAGTAAGGGGACGTAGTTTAAAGAAAAGAGATTGGAGAGGTTAAAGGGTATGACGACCCCTAGGTACGAAACACCCTTCGCCTGCCACTGGAAAGAGAAGTTTGCCCTAAGTACAGACATTGTGGCCGGAGGAAGGGAGATATTGAGAGCTTCAGTCTTAGAAATGTTAAGTTTGAAATTGCTGAACGAGCCAAAGCGATGGAATTCTGAGAAAAGGGATGGCAAGGAAATATGTGGGTGTTGAATATAGACCAGGAGATCATCGGCATAGAGGGACAATTTGTAATGAGAGGAAGGGGTTTGGATTCCGTGTATAGAGGTATTTTGTCTAACGGCGCAGGCTAGGTGTTCTATGACAATGACAAATAAGAGGGGGGAAAGGGGGCATCCTTGTCGGGTACCATTGAAGATATCAAACGGGTCAGAGGCGGCGCCATTGACAAGGATCGAGGCCGAGGGATGGGAGTAAAGAGACATTACCCTAGAGATAAAGGTCCCGCCCAAGCCTAACTGTTCTAATGAGAGCCGGAGAAATCTCCAGTTGACCCGATCGAACGCTTTCTCAGCGTCGAAAGAGAGGAGACAGGCTTTTAGGCCCTTGCGCCGGATAAAAGAGATTAGGTGAATGGTCTTGCTGGTGTTGTCCCGTGCCTCACGACCCGGGACAAATCCTACTTGGTCATTATGAATCACTCCTGGGAGTAGAGGGGATAAGCGATTGGCCAATACCTTTGCAAACAGTTTCAAATCGACATTGAGTAGAGATATTGGCAGATAGCTGCTACATTGAGATGGATCTTTGCCCGGCTTGGGAATAACGGAGATGTTGGCGGACAGTAAGCTTTTAGGTGGCGGGTTGGAGTCATCTATGGCATTGAACGTTTTCGCCAAAAGTGGGGCCAATAGGGGGGCAAAAGTTTTATAAAAACGGGGGGTGTACCCATCCGGGCCAGGGCATTTATCAATTTTCAGGTCTCTGATGGCGCCCATAAATTCGGGCGCGACCAGAGGCCTGTCCAGCTCCTCGACCTCCGGTGAGGCAATGGGGGGTAACGCCGTCTCCATAATGTAATCTCGCATGTCATCAGTCGTGGGGGTGGTGTGTGCGGGTGGGGTAGCGGGCCGTAGGTTGTAGAGTCTGGAGTAGTAGTCCCGGAAGGCAGAGGATATGCCGTTTGTGTTAAACATTTTAGTTTGATTAGAATGTGTAATAAAGGGAATGGAGTATCGGGGAGGTCTAGGATGGAGGACCCTAGCCAGGTGTTTGCCGCATTTATTTGTTAGTGAATAGTGGTAGTTGCGTGCCCTATCTCGTGCGATTAAGGAATGTGCGTCTAGGAGCTGGAGTAGGTCTCTGCGGGCATTCGATAGTCTGACAAAGATGGCGGGGTCTAAGTTTTGTTTGTGGACAGGTTCAAGTTCCGCTATAGTAGAGAGGAGACGGCGAATGTCATCCACTCGTATCTTTTTGAGACGTGAGCCGTGCTGTATAAATACGCCATGGACCACACACTTCAGGGCCTCCCACTGAGTGGGAGGAGAGGTAGTATCTGAGGAGTGATCTGAAATAAAGTTTCGGATGGCCTGGGAGACTTCCGCCACACAGACGGAGTCCCGCAGCAGATTGTCATTAAGCCTCCATTGTGTACCTCTACGGGAAGTTGGGGGACGTGCAAGGGTCAGGAAAATCGGTGCATGGTCAGACCAAAGCAGGTGACCTAGCGTCGCCTGAACGGGCGAATCCAGTAGTGATTGGGATATAAGGAAGTGGTCGAGTCTGCTATATGAATTATGTGCAGCTGAGTAATAGCTGTAATCTCTGTCCGCGGGATGTTGGACGCGCCAAACATCGACTAGGTGGGAGGAATGTAGCAGGGCCTTGATGCGTGTGAGGGTAGAGTGTGGAACAGAGGACTTACCCGAGGAAGAGTCTGCAGACGGGGACATGACGCTATTGAGATCTCCACCAATGATGAAGCATGGGCCCCCGAACAAGGTTAGTCTGGTGAGAACCGACGAGAGGAACCGAGCCTGACCCACATTCGGAACATAAATGTTGGCCACTGTGAAGAGAAAATTGTTTAGTTTCAGTTTGAGAAAGATGAACCGACCATTGACATCAACAAGGGAGTCTAGAACCTCAGGTTTAAACGATTTATGGAAGGCAATGGATACTCCCTTAGATTTGGCTTGGGGATTAGTACTATGGTACCAATGTGTGTAGTACCTGTTACGTATTGTAGGTATGGCATCCGTACGGAAATGCGTTTCCTGCAGCATTAAAATGTTAGAGCATTTTTTATTAAAGTGGTAGAGAATCTGGCTTCGCTTCTCTGGTGTGTTGAACCCCCTACAATTAAAAGACGCTAAACTTATCGGGCAAACCGAAGCCATGATACATCCAGGTGGAGGGGGTGGGGATAGGGGGAGTAGTTAGACAAGGTAGGCGTGTCATAGGTCAGCAGCTCATAGGGAGGAGAACAGTGCCACAGAAGGCCCAGAAAGAGAGAGCGGAAGACGAGAGGTAAGAGAGTAAAAGAGAGAAATGAGGGGAGCAGACAAGAGGGGAGAAGGGGGAGGAGGGGGGTGACATAAATCAGCAGGATCAGGGGAACATAGGAATATTTGGTATCAGCACGGTCACCGTCCCCATCCCTCGCGGTGAGTAACAAAAACATCAAAAAGTATTCAAAAAGGGCCAGTGAGGAAGATGACCAACATATCAAAGTCAGTAGAAAAAATCGAACAATAACAAAAAAGGCCACAAGGTGGCTCCAAAGGACTGCAAATAAGGGACCTATAGCTCCTCCCACACAGCTGTGAGGGGAATTATAGCTCCTCTCACACAGCTCGGAGGGGAGTTTCTGAATCACAAATTGTTGTAACATGGAGGTTGGCTGTGTTGTCTTTCTCTCAGGACACAGTATGTTCCCAGTTGGGGTGTCTGGGGGGCAAAGACAATGCACGTTGCCTCTTATTTCTCTAAGGCATTTCTAATGTTCAAACTGTGCTTACTTTTTTTTTTATGTTTTTTTGTTTTTCAAAATTATAATTTTTTTTTCAAAAAGGTTTTTTTTCCAAAATGTAAAAAAAAAAATTAAATTTGAAAAAAAATTGATAAAAAAAATTGAAAAAAAAAACCTTTTTGAAAAAAAAATCATTAAAAAAAAACAATTTGAAAAAAAAAGCATTTTTGAAAAAATTGTTCCGCTCTTTCAACTAATGATGGGACTTCTTCAATTTTTTTCTACTATTTCTACTTTTTAAAATATTAAGCTTTTTAACACTTTTCACAGTTACTCCAGCCACTCCAACCACACAACAGTTGCTCAAGCCACTCCACCCAGTTACTCCGCCCACTCCAGTTGTAGACTACTGGTGGAGGCAAGAACGCGTCACACAATTTCCCCAGAAATTTTAGCTTTTCTAGCTCTCTTTTACTTTTCTATCTAGGCAGTTAGCAAGTTCCATTCTGAGTGTTTCCAGTTGATTCGCCTCTAGGGTCTAAATAGTTTTTATGTTTTATCTCTGCTTCATATATTTTCTTTAACAAATCTTCTATCTCCTTCCTTTTTAATTTTTTTTTTTTACTCGGGACCCTTGGGCTATTAGTTCCCCCCGTATAACTACCTTGTGGGCTTCTCATACCATTTGCTCTGATATCTCTCCTGTTGTATTTATTTCAAAATATTCTATCATTTTATGCCGTATATCCTCTGCTATCTGTTCATCATCCAGCAGTGTTTAATTTAGTCGCCAAGTTTTCTCCCGGTATCCCACCAAGGCTGGCACAAATGTCAACACTACTGGTGCATGATCAGATATCGTTCTTGGTTCTATTATGACTGTTTTTACATGTTCTAAATAGTACTGGTCTACAAAGAACAGGTCCAACCTTGAGTATACTTTATGTGTTTTTGAATAATAACTATAATCCTTCCATCCCTCGTTTAGTGCTCGCCAGGTATCTACTAAATGATGAGTTCGACAAAGTTTCTTCAGATATTTAAGTGCCCTGTAGGATATTGCTGTTTTCCTTGCTGTTGTGTCTAGTTCGGGGTCTAAAATTATATTAAAATCCCCTCCTAAAACTATAAATCCCTCCCCAAATGTATTCAACCTTCTCAATGTTTTTGTTATGAAGTCTACTGTGCATGTATTGGGAGCATATATAGAGGCAAACGTATACCCCTGTCTGTATAGTGTACCCTTGACCAATAAATACCTCCCCTCAATATCTGCCTGTACCCCTATTGAGGTTAAGGGGAATGTTTTCCCAATGGCTTTAGTGACACCTCTTTCCACTGGTGATGGTGCATGAAACCATTGATTAAAGGGGGACTTTGGTAATTTTGGTATGGAATCTGTCAGGAAATGCGTCTCCTGCAGAAAGAGAATATCCACCGCATGATGTCGCACCTCCTGCCATAAACTACCCCTTTTTTGATAGGAGTTCAAACCCCTTGCATTATATGTCATAATTTTTTAAGAATTCGACATCTCTTCTTTTGTGGTTAGTAACCAATATTTTACGCATTTTCACCTTTTTGCCTTCCATTCTTTTTTCTATGTCTACTAGGGAACTATATCCAACTTCCGGTATCTGAACTTTCTACAGCTTAACACCCAACTACCTCGGGTGTACCATCTATTAGGAAGAGTAGCCCGTGTGGGTTCATCTTGACCCCCCCCCCCCGAACCCTCCCCCCCTTCTGCCTATTGCAGTTTATCCAATCCCTCATCGTGATCCTCCTAATGATGACTAAGGGAGTTTCTCTACTCTCCCCCTTTTCTTACCCCGGGCCCTGCATTTATTTCTCATTTTGTTATACGGCCAACTCTACTATTTATTTGCCCTTTTTTTTCATTTTCAAGATCGGGAGAGGGGAGGGGAGGGGTGTGGGGCCGAGAGAGCAAGAGGGAGAAACGAATATAAAAAAAAACATTTCCTCTTAAAGTATTTTATCTATTTTTTTCTTGACACTTTTGACCAGGCTTCACTCTGTTGTTTTACTATATTTTCACTAGTTGGGAAAAGGGAATTCTTCAAAAAGACTGTTTGTGAACTCACTGTAAAGTATATTCCCATGGGCAATAAGTTTAAAAGGCTAAAAATAAAACCTATGTGGTTCACGGCCAAAGCTAAAAAAGCTATAAACTATAAGAAAAGAGTTTTTAAAAAGTATAAAAATTAAGGAACACTAGTGTCATTTAAATGTTACAAAGAATATAGCAGGATATGTAAAAAGGAAATCAAGGATTCAAAAACCAAAATGAACGACAGATTGCAAAAGATAATAGGACAAACCCCCAAAAAAACTTCAAATATATTAATTGTAAAAAGGTCAAAGTCTGAGCATGTAGGCCCTTTACAAAATAATCTAGAGTGGGTGACTGGGGACAAAGAAAAGGTGAATTTATTAAATACTTCCTTCAGCTCTGTGTATACAAAGGAGCATGGGGGAGTTCATGTTCATAATGGGGGTGGTAGTGACACAGTCCCAAATGTTCCACAATGGCTCAAAAGTGACATTGGCCAGAAATATTTAGACAGAATAAAGGTGGACAAAGCACATAGACCAGATGGCATACACCCACGGATCCTAAAAGAATTTAGCTCTGTAATTTCAAAGCCATTGTATCAAATTTTTAGGGACTCATTAATGACAGGAATAGTACCACTGGATTGGCGCAGGGCCAATGTGGTGCCTATATTTAAGTAACTATAGACCTGCTAGTTTTACTTCTAAAGTTGGGAAGATACTGGAGAGATTAATAAAATACCACATAGATGAGTTCTTGCTGGAAAAAAATATTTTAAGTAGGGATGCACCAAAATTTTGGCCACCAAAACATATCGGCCGCTAATGGCCCTTCGGCAAAAAGCCGAAACAGAATTCTTGCCCATACTGGCGCCGAAAATCGCGCATGCGCAGTAGAGATGGCAGAATCAGCGGGTGACGTCACTAGTTGTGTGAGCGGCGTGCACGCTCCTCGCGATTATGACGCGGCAACGCCGCACTCGTAAGCACGTTCCCTGCTGAGACGCTGGCACCTTCCCCGCGGACGCTCCTCGTGCTTGTAAGACGCTGCTGGGACCCGAGAGATGGTACTGGTACTGGGAAGCAAGAGACACCTTCATAGAGGGCTGCACATTGCATACTCAAGTACAAGACTGGGCACTATCACTCCTGGATGGCTACCATTACTATTCGCCGGTGAGCATTCCTGCTTTTGCCTTCTTAAAAAGACATAAACAAACTTGAAAAACTAGTAATTTTATTTCTTGATAAGTAGCAAAGCTGTATCCTGGCCTAGGCCGACAAGGCCTAGGCCGACAAGGCCCAGGCCTAGGGCAGCACTTTGCAGGGGGGCAGCACGGAAGGAGTCCTTGCCGGCTTGCGCTACACTGTTAGGAAAATTAGTCTAGTGCCCCCATAAAGCGGTCGCACTGCTTCCAGTATGCAGGCGGTTGGCATTCCGCAACTGGGGGGGGGGGCGCTTCTAATTTTGACTGTCCTATCATCCTGGACCACAAACCTTCCTCACTGTGCTATATGTTTTCTGCTGCACCATTGGCATGATTATATCTTCTTATTCCTCTCCATAAAATTATCAGAAATGTGTGCTTAAAGTAGAACTATAGGCAACACATTTTTTTTCATTTTGGATAGAGTAAGGGAGGGTTGTAGCCCCTATCAGTTTATTTTTTTACCATCCCTGTGCCATTGCAGAGATTTCCCTTCACCTCCTGCCCCATAGCCAAACAGGAAGTGAGAGGAAATCTATGCAAATTAAAGGAATTCATTGCCCCCCCCAGGCCCTCAGAACCAGTGTCCCCACTCAAACATTTCAGGGCGGGTCTTAAACAGCAAGGGGCAGGAAGGGGTGGCCTTGGCAGGAAGGGGTGGGTCATATTTAAATTGGGGGGTGCACGAGTTTAGTCAGGCCTAGGGCAGCACAAAACCTAAATACACTACTGATAAGTAGTACTAGTACTGAGTCTGACGATTTAAAATGACTGTGTGTCTGCACTGCAGTACATCTGATCTGACTTGTAGCAGAAAAATATAATTGAACTGAGTGGTTAAATATGATTTGAAATTGAAATGGAATGGATTGCAAATTGCAGGCTATTTTTTTTAGAGCTATTTCTGTAGTATACAGTATATAAAGTTCATACGCTTGCTGTTATTGGATGCGTCACTTACTTTGACAGCGTAGTATAAGTTATACAGTACTGACATGACAGCAAGCGCATTAATTATTATGCAATAAATAAATATATATATATATTATATTTTATAATTCATATAATATATTATAATAAATATTTAAATTTTTATTGCGTACTGTCATGTTTAAAAAATGATTGCGCTTGCTGTCATGACAGTGTCGTATAACTTAATTTCTTTCTCGTAAATCACGGGACACAGAGCGACATAGTCATTACTAATGGGTTATATAGATACCGTCAGGTGCTGGCACTGGCAACTTCCAAAACCGGAAGTACCCTCCCCTATATAAGCCCCTCCCATCCGGGAGCACCTCAGTTTTTTGCCAGTGTCTAAGGTGTTGGCCAAGAAGAAACATGTGTTTTTCACTGAGCTTGCGTACAGGTTCTTTTGGGCCTCAGTAAGCTATTCCGGATCCGACCAAAAAAGCTTCATAGCTAAACGGTCGGTACCCGGGCCTTGCAGCAGAAGAGCAAGGTTTTGCCTGTAATGCTTCTCTTAGGAGAGCTGGACCCTGGGATCCAGAGCTCTGGTCATACCCACGACCAAGATGTTTTCTGTGCAGGGTGCTATACAGGTCCAGGGGAGTGGAATCCTTGGGAACCCGGTCCCTGAAGGTTTGATTACAATGCCTGCCGTGATAGGTGAAGTTTGGGCTTTTGTGGACCAAACAAAGTCCTGCGGCGGGGAACAGGTAAGTGGGGGCCCCCAGGAACTTGGTTCTATTGGGGGACCCCCAAGCCTAATTTGTCTGTTACCTAACGGTATTCCCGCTAATATCTGTGCATGCCTGTAACTACTAAAAAAATGTAATAATTTTAATAGTGGTCAAGAAAAAAAAAAAAAAATTTTATATATATATTTAATGTATTAGACTGCGGTACCTGTGTTTGTCCACTAGAGGCCGCTGTGGAACGTTTCTTGTCATGTGGACTAGTTTCTTTTCATCAGAGCAAGTCCAGGCAGATGGTGAGTTCTCTTATGGGAAACTGCTTCCTCTGCCATGTTGCAATGCTCGTCCATCCCCCGGCCTGCGGCAAAGAGGGGCCCTGGCTCTTGTCCCTAGTTTCCATTTTCGAAATTAGCGCCGAAGGCGCACGTGGCCGTGCGCGTGCACGCGCCTCTATATATAGAGGTGAGCCGGAAAAGGGGGCGGAGCCTGGGGGATGACGCTCTGTGCGCGCCGCAGCGCTTCTGCGCATGTGCGGGCGTCCCAGCATGTTAAAAACCACAATTTTGTGTGGTGAGCTGGCTATGGAGTGCAGAGACAGAGCTGGCAACATTTAAAAAAGGCATACAGCAAGCGGTTGATGCAGGCATCCCCTAGAAAGGCACATTAGTAGACACCAACTGTTACTTATAGCAGCATTTATGCTAGACTATTGTCAGTAAGTGGTGTATTTCGGCTGGAATACCTCAGCTTTGTGGCTTAGGAATATGCCGTCTAAAAACTCCGGGACTAGAAATTCCAGGAGGCATAGGGGGTCTCCATCGGGCTCTGAGGATCTTGGGCATGCTTCGGCTGCACCAGTCTCCCCTGAAGAATCAGAGGTTAGTGACCGTAGAGCACCCTCAGGAGTACCTGGTACTGTGGCTGTCCTCAGTTCACCTGCTCCTGTGTATGTAACAGAGGAGGTTTTTTCCTCAGCTCTGGGAGGGCTGGAAGAGAGATTGTCAGCATTGATCGCTGCTTCCCTGTCACAGGAAAAAAGCGCCCGATCTCCGTCTCCTCCCTCAGAGTGCCTGTTAACAGAGCAACAGTCCCATACAGGGATCGACCTACCTGAAGGGGATCAGGATGAGGTCGATTCGGTTGTAGAGGAATCAACAGTGGAAGAGCCATTCTCAGCATCACATGCTGAAAGGTTATGGGTTCAGTCCCTGACTAATCTGGTCCGATCAGCATTTAAAATGCCCCTTGCGGAGCCATCATCCACTTCTGTCTCCTCGTTGGGGTCGCTAAAAGCTCCCCAGACTGTTTGTTCCTTTCCGATCCATCCTTTACTGGAAGGGCTCATTTACCAGGATTGGGAGCATCCTGATAAAATATTTACTCCCCCCAAGAGATTTCCGGTGGTCTATCCCATGGAGGATAAGTTCATCAGAAAATGGAGGGTCCCTACAGTGGACGCAGCCATCTCTTGTGTGAATAAATCACTGACATGTCCAGTGGATAATGTCCAAATGTTCAGGGACCCAATAGATAAAAAATTGGAGTCCTTATTAAAATCTGCTTTTTCTACAGCAGGATTGGTGACACAACCAGCAGTGGCAGCTATTGGGGTCTGCCAAGCAGTGAAGGATCAGTTGAAACAGGTCTTAAGGGACTTGCCAGATCAGCAGGCTCTTGCCCTAGCCGATCTACCTAGAGCCTTATGCTTTGCGGTGGACGCTATAAAGGATTCAATCCATCAGGCCTCCCGCCTTACGCTGTCTGTAGTACATATGCGCAGGCTTCTATGGCTCAAAAACTGGTCTGCTGAAGCTCCCTGTAAAAAATTGCTGGTCAGCTTCCCATTTCATGGTGAACGCTTATTCGGGGAAGACCTGGACAAATATATCCAGAGAATTTCCAGCGGTAAAAGTACACTTTTGCCGGTTAAAAATAGAGTTAGAGGTCCCTCTTTTAAGAGGCCTGCTTCTCCAGTCCCTAGGACATCGGCTGTGAAACAGTTCCGATGGCCTCCTCGGTCAAATCCCGGAGGTAAAAATCAGGGACAATTGCAGGGTAACAAGAAGCCCTGGAGCAGGAGAGGTACAAAACCTCCCCCAAAGTCAAATGCATGAAGGGTTGCCCCCACTCAATCGGGTGGGGGGAAGACTTCAGTTGTTCACAGAGACCTGGCGGGACACGATCAGAGACAGATGGGTGCTCTCCGCAGTAAATCTGGGATACAAATTGGAGTTAAAAAACTCCCCTCCTTCCCGCTTTATAAGGTCAAACGTGCCAAGGGATCCCCAGAAGAGAGGATCCCTCCTGTTGGCACTAGAACAATTATTGCTCCAAGCAGTAATTATAGAGGTTCCCCTGGAAGAATGGGGGTTTGGGTTTTACTCAAACCTCTTTACAGTCCCGAAGCCAAACGGGGACGTGAGGCCCATATTAAATCTAAAAGGGCTAAACAAATTCCTACATATCAGGACTTTCCGGATGGAGTCGATCCGGTCGGTGGCCACTGCCCTACAAGGGGAGGAATGGTTAGCCTCGATCGACATCAAAGATGCTTATTTGCACATTCCCATCTTTCCAGCCCACCAAAAATTTCTACGCTTTGCGGTAGAAGGGCGCCATTTTCAGTTCAGAGCCTTACCCTTCGGTCTGGCCACAGCACCAAGAGTGTTCACAAAAATTCTGGCCCCATTATTGGCCAATCTAAGAACACGAGGTGTAACGATAATGGCATATCTAGACGACTTGTTGCTGATAGACCACTCAGTGGAAAAACTAGAAGTGGTTGTTCACGAGACAATCAAGTATCTGGAATATCACGGTTGGATTATCAACCGAGACAAGTCAGCCCTAAAACCAGTCAAAAGTCTGGAATACTTGGGGCTAAGGCTGGATTCAGACCAGAGAAAAGTTTTCTTGCCTCAAGAAAAGGGGTCGTCTTTGAGAGATTTGATCCATTTAGTGGGTTCAAAAAGACAGCCATCCATACGCCTGTGCATGAGGCTGCTGGGAAAAATGGTGGCATCATTCGAAGCAGTACCCTACGGTCAATTCCATTCAAGGAATTTGCAAAGGGCCATACTGTCAGCCTGGAACAAAAAGGTTCAGGCTCTGGACTTACCAATGTCCTTGTCCCCTTCCGTTCGCAAGAGCCTCCGCTGGTGGTTGGTTCCCCAGAATCTGGAAAGAGGGAAATCCTTCAGTCCGATTTCCTGGAAGGTGGTCACTACAGATGCCAGCCTTATAGGCTGGGGAGCAGTACTGGAGCAATGGTCTCTCCAGGGCAGATGGTCGGATGCGGAAAAGGCCCTGCCCATCAATCTCTTAGAGATACGAGCAGCCCGGTATGCCCTAGTAGCATGGACATCCAAACTCCAAGGGTCCCCTGTCAGAATTCAATCAGACAATGCCACAGCAGTGGCATATATCAATCGTCAGGGGGCACCAGGAGTCGTGCAGCCCAAAGGGAAGTAAATTACATCCTGAGATGGGAAGAAAGATATGTCCCAGCCATATCTGCGGTATTCATTCCAGGAGTGGAGAATTGGAAGGCGGACTTTCTAAGTCGCCAACAATTATGCTCAGGGGAATGGTCCCTTCATCCCGAGGTTTTCCGGACAATATGTCAGCGGTGGGGAACACCGGATGTAGATCTGCTAGCATCCAGATTCAACACAAAAGTGGACAGGTTTGTCTCTTGGACAAGGAATCCCCTAGCTTGCGGCTCGGATGCCCTAGTGTTCCCTTGGGATCAGTTCAAGCTGATATATGCATTCCCACCGCCACAATTGTTACCTCGATTACTCCGCAGAATCAGGGTAGAAAAGAAACCAGTGATTCTGGTGGCTCCAGCGTGGCCCCGAAGAGCATGGTACGCGGAGATTGTAAAAATGTCTGTGGGGAGTCCTTGGACCCTCCCACATCGTCCGGACCTGCTTTCTCAAGGACCGATATACCACCCTTCCTTACCAGCCCTAGGTTTGACGGCCTGGCTATTGAAGCCCACATTCTAAAAAAGAGAGGGCTCTCTAATGCTGTGGTATCTACCATGATCAATGCCAGGAAGCCGGTATCCAGGCAGATCTACTATAGAGTCTGGAAGGCGTACATCGCCTGGTGTGAGGCCAAGAAATGGCATCCACGTAAATACGTAATAGGTAGGATTCTGGACTTCCTACAATGGGCTGTAGATAGGAAGCTTGCCTTGAGTACTATCAAGGGTCAGATTTCGGCCTTGTCAATATTTTTTCAAAGGCCCTTGGCTTCGCATTCACTAGTCAGAGCCTTTATACAAGGAGTGATGCGTATTAGTCCTCCGGTTAATATTCCCATATGTCCATGGGATCTAAACTTGGTTCTGTCGGTTCTACAGAAACAACCATTTGAACCATTACAGCATATTTCTTTGGTGCTTCTCACCAGGAAATTGATTTTTCTAGTAGCCATTTGTTCGGCTAAAAGAGTGTCGGAATTAGCAGCTATGTCCTGTAAGGAGCCATATTTGGTTATCCATAAGGATAGAGTAGTGTCACGTCCTCATCCAGCCTTTCTTCCTAAGGTGGTATCGAGGTTTCATTTGAACCAAGATGTGGTTCTTCCTTCTCTTTTCCCCAAACCTACTTCGGTAGAGGAAAAGTTATTGCATTCTTTGGATGTAGTAAGAGCAGTTAAAGCTTATCTAAAAGCCACTGCTCAGATTCGCAGAACGGATACTTTGTTTATTCTGCCGGAAGGCCCCAGAAAGGGTCAGGCAGCGTCAAAATCTACTTTAGCCAAGTGGATTCGACAGGTCATAATACAAGCCTATGGCTTGAGAAGGAGACCGCCTCCGTTCAAAGTTAGAGCGCACTCCACGAGAGCAGTTGGAACTTCATGGGCAGTGCATCACCAGGCCTCCCTGGCTCAGATCTGTAAGGCCGCAACATGGTCTTCAGTACACACGTTTACTAGGTTCTACCAGGTGGACGTTAGAAGTCAGGAGGATGTCGCCTTTGGGCGCAGTGTGTTGCAGGCCGCAAAAGATCCTCATGTCTGATAGCGCTCAGCTTATATATGGTGTATCCCCCCCCTCATTGGGCATTGCTTTAGGACATCCCATTAGTAATGACTATGTTGCTCTGTGTCCCGTGATGTACGAGAAAGAAAATAGGATTTTTATAACAGCTTACCTGTAAAATCCTTTTCTTGGAGTACATCACGGGACACAGAGCTCCCGCCCCTCTTTGGGGACACTTATTGCTTTGCTACAAAACTGAGGTGCTCCCGGATGGGAGGGGCTTATATAGGGGAGGGTACTTCCGGTTTTGGAAGTTGCCAGTGCCAGCACCTGACGGTATCTATATAACCCATTAGTAATGACTATGTCGCTCTGTGTCCCGTGATGTACTCCAAGAAAAGGATTTTACAGGTAAGCTGTTATAAAAATCCTATTACTACACTGAGACAAAGGGGTTGATTTACTAAAAACTGGAGAATGAAAAATCTGGTGCAGCTGTGCATAGAAACCAATCAGCTTCCATTTTTTTTTCAAAGCTTAACCCCTTCCTTACTGGGCACATATACCCCCTTCCTGCCCAGGCGAAATTTCAGCTTTCAGCACTGTCACGATTTGAATGACAATTGCGCGGTCGTGCGACGTGGCTCCCAAACAAAATTTACGTCCTTTTTTTCGCACAAATAGAGCTTTCTTTTGGTGGTATTTGATCACCTCGGCGGTTTTTATTTTTTGCGCTATAAACAAAAATAGAGCGACAATTTTGAAAAAAAAGCAATATTTTTTGATTTTTGCTATAATAAATATCCCAATTTTTTTTTTTATATATTTTTTTCCTCAGTTTAGGCCGATACGTATTCTTCTACATATTTTTGGTAAAAAAAAAATCGCAATAAGCGTTTATTGATTGGTTTGCGCAAAAGTTATAGCGTTTACAAAATAGGGGGTAGTTTTATGGCATTTTTATATATATATATTTTTTTATTAGTAATGGCGGCGATCAGTGATTTTTTTCGTGACTGCGACATTATGGCGGACACATCGGACACTTTTGACACTAATTTGGGACCATTCATATTTATACAGCGAACAGTGCTATAAATATGCACTGATTACTGTAGAAATGTGACTGGCAGGGAAGGGGTTAACACTAGGGGGCGAGGAAGGGGTTAAATGTGTTCCCTATGTGTGATTGTTACTGTGGGGGGAGGGGACCGATCTGTGTCCCTATGTACAAGGGACACAGCATTGGTCTCCTCTCCCTGACAGGACATGGATCTGTGTGTTTACACACACAGATCCATGTCCTTGTCTCTGTAACCGCCGATCGCGGGTGCCTGGTGGACATCGCGGCCGCCAGGCACGCGCATCGGCATCTCAGTGATGCGCCGGGCGCGCGCGCGTGCCGCCGGCGGCGCTCGCGCGCCCCCCAGTGGCCAAATAGCTGAGGCCGTATAATAACGGCCTCCCGGCATTTGACAACCACCTTGCGGCCGTATATTCTCGTACGGCGGGCGCGAGGTGGTTAAAGGGGTTGTAAAGGTTTGTTTTTTATTTTCTAAATAGGTTCCTTTAAGCTAGTGCATTGTTGGTTCACTTACCTTTTCCTTCAATTTCCCTTCTAAATGTTTTTTTTTCTTTGTTTTCTTTGTCTGAATTTCTCATTTCCTGTTCCTCCTCAGTAAGTTGTTCAGTAAGCTGTTCTGGCTGACTAAACACGGCTCGGATGATGGTGTGAAGTATACTGAGGAGAAACAGGAAGTGAGAAATTCAGACAAAGAAAAAAAACATTTAGATGGGGAAATCGAAGGAAAAGGTAAGTGAACCAACAATGCACTAGCTTTAGAACCGGTTCACACAGGGGCAACACGACTTCCAGAAGCAACTCAGACACGACTTGAGCATGAATCACAGCGAGACTTGGAGGAGACTTCAGCGTGACTTGTGGTCATTAACAACATGACTTGAAGTAAATTCCTTGTGGCTTCTGGGTAAATTCCTTTCTGCTTCCTGTAAAGTTGCCTTCAAAATGAACAGTGATCAGACTTCTAAGCGACTTCCATTGAAATCAATGGGACAAGTTGCCTACAGGTTGCCTAGAAGTCGTATTGAAGTAGTACAGGAACCTTTTTTTAAGTCGGAGCGACTGCAGTCGTGTACATTAAAACATCTCCATTCACTTCAATTAGTTTTAAAAATAGCGCGACTTGGGGCAACTCGGGGCGACCTGAAGTCGCGTCCGGAGTCGCCCCTGTGTGAAGTGGGTCTAAAGGAACCTATTTAGAAAATAAAAAACAAACCTTTACAACCCCTTTAATTAAACAAACTGAAGTTAAATGGAGGTGGTGGAAGCATCTAGTGAAGGAGTTTCGAAGTGTCGCACAGAGGAAAGTGAGAAACGGTCGCATACTGAGGAGGAACACACTTCCTCCATATCTGATATGTTTGAAGAAATTTTACATGAATGCACCCCAATCCATAGCGGTGCCACAACAAGTGCAGCTACCCAACAGCTGGACATTTATTTAGCCGAACAGCCTATTGCCAGAAGCGACAATCCCCTTGGGTACTGGCGCATCAACAAAGAACGTTTTCCCTTGCTTGCACAGATTGCACGCAGATATTTATCTGCCCCAAGCACCAGTACAGAGAGTGAGAGACTATTCAGTCTAGCATCTCATATTCTTGATGAGAAGAGAAACGTCTCTCCTGTGAGAAAGCTGAACAACTTTTGTTCCTAAAGCGAGCGGATCCCTTGTCCTCGACACAAACCTGTCCAACTTCTTGTTGAACCTGGATTCCAACAGATCTATGTCTGGGGTACCTAACCTTTGGCAAATGGCTTAAAAAACCTTGCGATGTAGGGACCACTCTCCCGGGAAAAACTGCTGGAAAGAAGACTGCTGACAGAAAAGGTACATGTTTCTCTGCCCATGTCAGGATATGGTTCGCCTCTTTCTGGACCGCCTGACTCTTGGTACCCTCTTGGTGGTTGATGTAGGCCACAGCTGTGGCATTGTCGGATTGGATCCTGATGGGACAACCCTGCAAACCGACAGTTTACGACACTAGAGCCAGACGCGGAGTGCCCGAAACTCTAGGATATTGATGGGCACGGCTTTCTCGATTTCTGACCACTTCCCTTGGACAGTGGATTCCTCCAGAACCACTCCCCAGCCCGAGAGGCTGGCATCCGTTGTCACCATCTTCCAAGCCGCTGGCAGGAAGGATTTACCCTTCTGCACATTTCTGGCTACCAACCACCAATTGAGACTCTGCCACACCCTTGGAGACAGATACATCTGATAATCTAATGCTTGGATCTTTTTGTTCCAAGCGGACAGAATACTGTTCTGCAATGGTCTTGAGTGGAATTGGGCGTAGGGAATTGCTTCGAACCAAGCCAGCATCTTCCCTAGAAAACCTCATACAAAGGTGAATTGAAGGTCCCTTCTTTCCCTTGACCACCTGGACAAGATACCTTTGGCACTGAATTTCGTCTGAGGCAAAAATACCTTTTCCAGCCTTTGCACTGGCCGTAAGGCTGACTTCACTAGGTTGAGAACCCAACCCAGGTGTTCCAAATACTAAACCGTGCTGGACACATTCCGGGTTAGTCCTGCAGCCGACTGATCCACAAGTAATAGGTCGTCTAGGTATGTCATTATTGTTATACCCTGGACTCTTGGTCTTGCTAATACCGGAGCCAGAATTTTTGTGAACACCCGATGCAGATTTTGCAGATTTTTGCGGATCTCGCTTTTTGTCACAAAGTTTTGAAAATTGAAAAAAGAAAAAAAAATACAGTTTTCTTTCTTAATTTTCAAAAACAAATGAGAGCTGTAAAATACTCACCATGCCTCTCAGCAAATAGCTTGGGGTGTCTACTTTCCAAAATGGGATAATTTGGGGGGGTTTTGTGCTATCTTGGCATTTTATGGCCTTCAAAACTGTGATAGGTAGTGATAGGTAGTGAGGAGTGAAATCAAAAATTTGCGCCCTTAGAAATCCTGAAGGCGTGATTGGTTTTTGGGGCCCCATACGCGGCTAGGCTCCCAAAAAGTCCCACACATGTTGTATCCCCATACTTAGGAGAAGCAGCAGAATGTATTTTGGCGTGTAATTCCACATATGCCCATGGCATGTGTAAGCAATATATCATTTAGTGACAACTTTGTGCAAAAAAAAAAAAGTTTGCTATTTTCCCGCAACTTGTGGCAAAATATAAAATATTCCATGGACTCAACATGCCTCTCAGCAAATAGCTTGGGTGTCTACTTTCCAAAATGGGGTCATTTGGGGGGGGTTTTGTGCTATTTTGGCATTTTATGGCCTTCGAAACTGAGATAGGTAGTGAAAAGTAAAATAAAAAATTTGCGCCCTTAGAAATCCTGAAGGCGGTGCTTGGTTTTTGGGGCCCCCTACACGGCTAGGCTCCCAAAAAGTCCCACATATGTGGTATCCCCGTACTCAGGAGAAGCAGCAAAATTTATTTTGGGGTGCAATTCCACATATAACCATGGCATGTGTGAGCAATATATCATTTAGTGACAACTTTTTGTAATTTTTTTATTTTTTTTGTCATTATTCAATCACTTGGAACAAAAAAATAAATAAAATATTCAATGGGCTCAACATGCCTCTCAGCAATTTCCTTGGGGTGTCTACTTTCCAAAATGGGGTCATTTAGGGGGGATTTGTACTGCCCTGCCATAACTTTTGCGCGAACCAATAAATATACGCTTATTGACATTTTTTTTACTAAAGACATGTGGCTGAATACATTTTGGCCTAAATGTATGACTAAAATTTAGTTTATTCGATTTTTCTTATAACAAAAAGTAGAAAATATTTTTTTTTTCACAATTTTCGGTCTTTTTCCATTTATATCGCAAATAATAAAAATCACAGAGGCAATCAAATGCCATCAAAAGAAAGCTCTATTTGTGGGAAGAAAAGGACGCCAATTTCGTTTGGGTACAACATTGCATGACCGCGCAATTATCAGTTAAAGCAGCGCAGGGCCAAATTGTAAAAACTACCTCGGGTCCTTAGGCTGCATAATGGTCCGGGTCTTAAATGGTTAATGTCAAATAACACTAGGTATGTAAATAACACTCCACTACCCTCTAGTGGTCATACATAGGCAAGACATGCAGCAAATTAAAGTGAACCACATACGTTCCTTTTGTTTTATTATTTTAAACTTACCATTCCTGCCGCAGGATACTGCTGGAATACGCAGCTAGATCCAATCTTCATCCATCACAGCGGGTCAGGTCTCTTGTTGACCTTCAAGGACCGGGTCCCCCTTGCACTTTGGGGTCCACACCCTCGGACCTGTACAGTACCCTGCCAGGACAGCCTCTGTCTTCTTTGTCTGTCCAAGGGTCCGAATCCCAGGGTCCACTGCCCAAAAGAGGTGCATTACAGGCAAAACCTCGCTTCTTCATCCTCGAGGCTCGGGTACCATCCATCTTGGCCTTTTTTGCCATATTGAATGGATTCAAATGCAGAGCCCCTTGATCCTGACAGGACCTTCCACCGGGACCATCATAGCATAGAGCACTAATCCACTGTGACCATTACCTTGAAGACACTGGCCAAAAAACTGAGGTACTTCCCGTATGGGAGGGGTTACATAGAGGGGGACTTCCTGTATTTTGTCCATTCACCTATAAGTGGCGTATAACCCATATAGTAATTACTATAGCTGCTCTGTGTCCCGTGATGTACGATAAAGAAACAGGACAATCTTAAAAGAAAACCTGTTAAGCCCTGTACACACGATCGGATAACCTATGGTTTTTCGTCCGATGGATTTGTCCATTGGAAATCCGATGAAACTGTTTTTCATCTGTCTTGGCCACACACCATCAGTCAAAAAACCGACGGCAATAAAACTACGGCACGTCCAAAACGTACGACGCGCTATAAAAGGGCCGAACAAATCTAATGGCGCCACCCCTTGGGCTGCTTTTGCTGATTTCGTGTTACCGCGTGTTAGTAAAAGTTTGGTGAGAGCCGATTCGCGCTTTTCAGTCTCCGTGCTTTGCAGATCGTTTCCTGGTGTTCAGTTTGTGTTTGTGGGTTTGTATTTGTGATTCAGTGCGTGCAGTCAGGTCGTTACTGCCTTGCAGTGCCTTCTTGGCCGTTTGTTTACTGTTTTTCAGGTCGTTCTTCTCAGGCCTTGCTGTTCCACGGTGCGTTCTGTTTGAGTGCGTTCTGACCAGCCGACCGGTTTAAAACCATGTTTGAAGTGCGTTCTCATTCTCGAGCTCGTGCTGGCTTTGGACTTGGTGTTGCAGTTAACACTGTAACCGAGTTCAGTCTGTGAACAGGGTGAGGAGGAGTTCATGGACTAAGAATTGGTTGCTCCAGCAGGACCAATTCTCTCATATGCCTCTGCTGGGGGAAATCCATGAGAATAATCCTGATGATTTCAGGAATTATCTCAGGATGACGGACCCCGTATTTTACCGTCTGTTGGATTTGCTGTCCCCCTATATCACGAGGCAGGACACTGTGATGCGCCAGGCCATCACTGCCGAGCAGAGGCTTATTGCCACGTTGAGATACCTGGCGACTGGGAGAAGCTTGCAGGACCTCAAGTTCTCAACAGGCATCTCCCCCCAGGCTCTCGGGATCATTATCCCTGAGACGTGTTCGGCCATTATTCAGGTCCTGCAGAAGGACTATTTGAAGGTAATTTTGCTCCTTTAACCTCACATTATATGTTTTTATTGTTTTAGAATCTTCTTTTTTTTTTTCTCCTAACACAAATTTGCCTGTTTGTAAGATCCTGGTAATGTCCCCATTTTCCCCATGCATGTTTTTACCTGTAAAGGCCTTTTTGGGCCCTACATGCCTATTTCCCTTCACTAACCTCTCCAGCATGCTATCGTGGGTGCAAACCCAGCTAGCCTTCTATTTTCCTTTTCATATTTTTGGGGTCAGTAAGCACGTCCACATAGTGCCACCACCCCGTTCGGGGTCATACTATTTTAACTATAAAGGTTTCAATAGTATTGTGTTAATGGCGGTGGTGTCGGCACGATACGAGTTCCTGTATGTGGACGTGGGAAAGAACGGCCGGATGTCTGATGGCGGAGCATTCGCTGAGACGGAGTTCGCTCACCATCTGCAGGCTGGGGGTCTTGCACTGCCTCCAGATTCAGAGAACGTGGAAGGGCTACCGTTCGTTTTCATCGCGGATGAAGCTTTTGGACTAGGACCACACCTCATGCGGCCCTTTCCCCAATGCACCCTCACCCCGGAGAGGAGGGTTTTTAATTACCGGCTGGCCAGAGCCCGGAGAGTTGTGGAGAATGCCTTCGGGATAATGGCCAGCCGGTTCCGCCTGTTTCAGACAGCTATCAATTTGGTGGAATATAAACTGAACAACATTGTCTATTGCTGCTGCTTATTGCACAACTTTTTGCGAAAATTTTCTGCTAATTATGTGTCATCAGTTGGGCCTGAGGCCGGTCCATCTAAACTGACAAATCTGACCGGCCTCAGCACTGCCCGTACTGGCTTGGCCCCCCAAAGTGCCCGTGAAGTACGTCAGAAATACGTAGAGTACTTCACGGGTAGGGGGGCCATCGCAATGCCAGACCACATCTGACCTTTTATTCTTACCTTTTTCAAATAAAAAAAAAATTGGATTTACTACAAACTTGTGTTGTCATTCTTGTATTTGTGGTTTATGTGTCAACCAGGTTCTAGTAGTGCCAAGTGTATTTGTCCTTAGTAAATACCCTCAAATCTCAGAGGTAAAAACACTGTTTTTCTGCATCTTCAGAACTGCTATTGAGCACAGAAAGAACAAGGCACACCTTTTTTAGACTTCCCAAATTTTTTTATTGATTGCACAACTTTTTTGGTTGTTTTGCGAAATTCTAGTCTTTTTTTTTGTTTGTGCGGCTTTTTTGGAAGAAACATGCATGGGTCAAATGCCAATATATTTTTTCTGAAAAAGTAAAAAAAATAACAGTGAAAAATACAAATGGAAAAACCTGAGATGTGGTGATGTTACCCCTGATCCATCCCAAATGTGAAGAACCACACTTTCTTTTTGGGGCTCCAATGGGTATCTTCAACATGATCCCATGGCTAAGGTAAACATGTGCTATCTGCCATCATGGGGGATCAATGGCTGTGCTTTGGGGGTGAAAACCCCTCCTCTCACCTACTTGAGTAGGGAGGAAGAGGTTGCACCCCCAAAACAGGGACATAGATATTCTGTGACGGCAGATAGCACATGTTGAGTCAGTGTGTGCATCAGCACTTTTGGGCTGGTGGAAATCCCATAGGAAATTTCGGACTCATAGCAAAACACAAAAACAGGGGGGGGGGGGTTCACACTATTCTCCCCAAAATATCTATCATGTTTTTATATTTTGCATCAATCACAATCATTCTATTTCTCATAATGTCCATTTCGCTACTGCATTCCATGATTTCCTGAATGATTATTTTGGCGCTGGCACTCGAGAATGGAGGATTTGGACTTCCTGACACACCCCCACGTTCAGTCCCTAAAAACAAAAAAAAAGTTTAAACTATGCAGGCCTACATCTGTATTTACCTTGAAGTTGTGGTGACAGACACTGACCTGTTGTGCTGATAAGCTCCACCTCTCCTTCCTCCACCTCCCCTTCCTCCACCTCCGCTTTCTCCCCCTCCGCTTCCTGAACCTGCTGATCTTGGTCTGCTTTGTGATCTTCGGGGAGTTTCTGTGGTGTTTGGTTCCTCGTCTCCTGAGCATGGTGTCCTCCCAGTTTCCTCTCCCCTATGGGAATTTAAAAAATAATGTATCCTTTAGCACACAGACTTTTTAGGCCTGAAAATGGATTCTCATTGTTTTGAAGTGGGGTACAATTGATATTTGGCCCTGAGTTTCAAGATGAACATATGAGATCTTGCAAACTCAGCAAAGCAACATGTTATTTTGGAGGACACTCACAAATACACTTGGATAACCACCAAGGTATCCACTGGACCACCTGTGTGTGACACCGTTAAGAAATTTGGTCATGTGGCCCAGAGTATAGTATCTTGATCAAGAACAAAAAAAAGTACACAACTGCTGGAGTGTCATCTCCTTTACCCAGAATACAGTTTATCCTTTCATTCACATTCTAATTTTCCTTACAACACATCATCTTGCCAACAATGTGTAGATAAACATTGTTGAAGTAAAATGAGGCATGCCCACATGTAGTTTACATGGATATGTGCCAAACATGTTTGGGGGAAGAGTAGCAATTTTTTTATAACACACATTTACCAAATAAGTGGACTCTCCACTTAACATAAAAGTTGACTTTTAAAATGTGAAACCAGTCAAGCCAAGCACATGTTGCAAAACATGGAAGAATACATATTACAATGTGAAAGAACACAGTAAAAAAAAACTTACTTTTTTCTATGCTTTTTATAAGCTTCCTATACTGCTCCGGCTCCCTGAGCTTCAGGTCTGACCACCTTTTACAGAGTTGGTCCTTGGATCTCCTGACCCCATATTTTTTATAGAGAGTCTTCGCCACTTTGTCCATAATTTGTGACTTCCGGAGATTAGGTGTGTCGTATGGGCCATGCTTGCAGTCGTAATCCTTCCTCCGCAGAATGTCCACCATCTCCGCCATCTCAGAAAAAGACATATTAGTCGCCTTGTATCTTTTTTTACAGGATCGGGACGTTTCCGCCTCCGGGCTTTCCTCGTCGGTAATTTCTAATAAATAAGCCACCTGGTGTCTGCGACATGTCGCCGTCTCACACTGTGCGCCGATCGTTAAGGGGTGGGGAAATGCAGAAAAAGTCCGTCATGGGCAGGCGACGAGGGCGGAGTTACACGCATGCGCAGGGTATAAAAAGGGGAAAGAAGTTATTAGGGATTTGCGGAGTAAGGACGACCGGAAGTGAACCAATGAACTGAACTAAGGTAAGAAGGGAACTCGGGCCTGCAGTGGCCTATAATGGTTCATGATTGTAATGGGCAATATTGTGATAAGTTGAGGAGAATCAAATCTGAATTTTTTTTTTGTATCCTTGTTTTTTTACTTGCTGATCCAAAAAGATTCATAAACTACGTGAGCCAGAGGTGATGCTGACTTTTATTGAAAAATATAAGGAACAGCGCAACCTGTGGGAACTGAAACACCCTGCGTACCACAAGAGTGATGTACGTCGGGCAACTATTACCAAGTTAGCAGAGGATATGAAGCCATGGATCCCAGATGCAGACTACACTATGATCAATAATAAAATCAACAACCTGCGTAATTCCTATAAAAAAAAATACAAGGAAGTGCGCCAGTCAAAGAGATCAGGAGCAGCAGCCGACGATGTAGTAAAGCCCAAGCTGTGGTACTACAGACATCTTCAAATTCTGGATGACCAGATCGAGGCCAGGGAATCTATTTCCAGCCTTCCCTCAACCCTTCCTTCCACCCTTACCTCCAGCGTTCCTTCCACCCTTCCCTCCACCCCTGCAGAGGCGGAGGAGGAGCCTTCTGAACTTGAAGAGCCAGATCTTCGCATCTTCAGCGAGGTATACTATTTTTGATGATAATTATTGTCCACTAAGTAATATTGTGTTGAACTGTTTGGATTACCCATAAATGATATCATCCCCCCCCCCCAAAAAAAAATATGCACCAGTAATGATATCCAAATTGTGGGTGATAGATTCCCCAAATAATACAATTTTTCTTTTAATTTTATAAACAGGATGAGGCAAGCCAGGAGGAGGCAGGGACAAGTGGAACTCAGCAGGTCCCCAGGCCTAGTGGCAGCACCGTCTCCCAAGTGGCTCCCCTCCACGTCAGACCGCCAATACAACGGCGGATGACACAAGTGGAGGAGGAGTCACTAAAGATGATTCAGTCAAACCGATCGTGTGTACGGGGCTTTAGAGTCTGTAAAAGACTTGCTACTGGGGCGGAGGTTGACCTTCCAGCAGGACAACGACCCTAAACATACAGCCAGAGCTACATATGTTTGATTGGCCCAGTTAAATCCAGACTTAAAGTGGATGTAAATCCCATTCATGAAATCTGACCTGGGCACATATATCTGTAGTGTTTACTTATCTCTCTCCAAAGCTCTAAGTCTTTTTTGCTAAGTCTGTTATCAGCATAACGTCTGACAAGCTCTCCAACACATTAGGGAAATGCAGCTGGAATTTTTTTGTCGGGGAGGGCGCTATATATAGATTAGCAGAGAAGTTGTCTATTCACAGCACAGCTCTGCAAGTTTCTTTGTTCCTATGCCTATGTAGAGGGGGGTGTGTGCCTTTGCTCCAATCAGCTGTCACACAGTGTATGCCCAGACTCCACACCCACTGCTGAAACAGGAAGAGAGATTTGTAACACAATGTGCACTTTTTAGAGAATATAGAAAGCTACAGCAGATATACATGTAAAACTTATGTAGGGAGATTTGTTTCATCTGTGTGTCATCTGAGGCTGTTCACTTCACTGGGTATATATGAGGGTTTACATCCACTTTAAATCTGTGGCAAGACTTGAAAATTGCTGTTCAGATGCTCTCCATCCAATCTGACAGAACTTCAGCTATTTTGCAAAGAAGAATGGGCAAAAATGTAACTCTAGATATGCAAAGCTGGTAGAGACATACCCAAAAAGACTTGCAGCTATAATTGCAGCAAAAGGTGGTTCTACAAATTATTGACTAAAATTACAAATGCATGCCTCGTTTTTCAGATACAGTAAAACCTTGGATTGCAAGCATAATTCGTTCCGGAAGCAAGCTTGTAATCCAAAGCACTCTTATATCAAAGCAAATTTTTCCATAAGAAATTATGGAATCTCAAATGATTCGTTCCACAACCATTTATTCATAAGTCCTTCAGTTTATAGTCCATATAAAAAGTTTATAGCAATGTGACCAGGTTGTGTAACCATAAAATGTCCATCCACAAATGGAAGCCTCCACAAGGGGATTAGAAGCAAAATCCAGCAGGCACTACAGAGTAGTGATGAGCCGAACACCCCCGGGTTCGGTTCGCACCAGAACCCGCGAACGGACCGAAAGTTTGCGCGAATATTAGAACCCTATTAAATACAATGGATGCGAACGTTCGGATTCTAAAGTGCTAATTATAACGACTATTATCCATGTTATTGTCCGAAACAGAGTTTGGGAACCCGGCTTCTGCACCAGGGGACATGTATCAATGCAAAAAGAAGTTTTAAAAACTGACGTTTTCCGGGAGCAGTCATTTTAATGATGCATAAAGTGAAAAAAAAAAGTCAAATATTCCTTTAAATAATGTACCTGGGGGGTGTCTAAAGTATGCCTGTGAAGTGCCACGTGTTTCCCGTGTTTAGAACTGTCCCTGCACAAAATAACATTTCTAAAGGGAAAAAAGTCATTTAAAACTGCTTGCGGCTTTAATGCAATGTCTGGTCCCGGTAATATGGATGAAAATCTTTAGGAAAAATGGCATAGCTACCCCATCAACCCCCCCCCCCTACCCCAGCCCATTACCAGCCCCTTTGGGTCTTGTATGGATATTAAGGGGAACCCCGCACACAAAATAAAAAAGGACCTATATACTCTGAACAGCCGTATACAGGCGGTGCATACAAGACAGGGACTGTAGGTTTGTTCTTATGTAGAATCTGTTTATAATTTTGAACAGCTGCATTGTTTAAGTGGAGCTCCATGGCAAATTCCTTTGTTTTAGTTTTTTGTAAAACATAGGGAACGGTTATCACCCCTGTCACATTTTTTTTGCTGTCTGTGCCCCTGTTCAGAACATTTCACCTCACTTTGCGTCCCAATGACAACTGTTTTTGAAATGTGGTGTTTTTATTGAAACAAGGATTGGTGATAAAGCATCAGTAGAGAGGAGACACCTTTCTCCCATATTAATTCTTACAGGAGAGAATTTTCCTTCCAAGGGGTAGATTTCCTCTCACTTCCTGTTGTCTTCTTCCGTTTGCAAGTAGTAGTAGTTTGTAAGTTGGATGTTTGAAAGTAGGGACCTTCCGTATATACTCTGCAGAAATTGGCCCCTTAGGTGTTGGTGTTGGCACAACACTGAAAGCACTCACAGTTATTCTTGGTGGGTGCTGGAACGCCCTTCTGTCAAGTATAATATCAGGAATTGTAATAACATATAATTGTTGATCAGTGATAGTAAAAATTGGGCCTTTGATGGTGGTGCTAGTGCCCCAACACTGTAAGGCCTGACAGTTACTCTTGGTGGGCGCAATAATGGTCCCTGCTGTGAATTATTAGATCAATAATTATAATTGCATGCCCCTGTTGAACAGGGGCTGAAAAATTGGGCCTTTGGTGGTGATGGTGGTGCTGGTGCCACAACACTGTAAGGCCTGACAGTTACTCTTGGTGGGCGCAGCAATGCTCCCTGCTGTGAATTATTAGATCAATAATTATAATTGCATGCCCCTGTTGAACAGGGGCCTGAAAAATTGGGCCTTTGGTGGTGGTGGTGGTGGTGATGGTGGTGCCACAACACTGTAAGGCCTGACAGTTACTCTTGGTGGGCGCAGCAATGCTCCCTGCTGTGAATTATTAGATCAATAATTATAATTGCATGCCCCTGTTGAACAGGGGCTGAAAAATTGGGCCTTAGGCACTGGTGGCACAACACTGCAACCCCTCACAGATACTGTACTTGGAGCACAGCAATGAGGCCTGTTGCAAAGTATTGCATCAAAAATTTTAATTACACGCCCCTGTTAAACAGGGGCTGAAAAATTGGGCCTTAGCCACTGGTGGCATCACCCATAAACCAAAATGATCTTCCAAGCTATCATCGTTAATCGTATCATTGAGGAGGAGGAGGAGGATAGCCAGTCAACATAACAGCACAGGCACTCAGCATCAGCATCAGTCTTGAAGGGATGTGACATTTTAAAATCAATTAGTCTGTTATATCAGCATCTGGTGTGTGGTAGCTGGTGGTGATCCAAGACTGGTTCATCTTGATGAAAGTCAGTCGATCAACCGAGTCGGTGGACAGGCGCACCCTGTGATCCGTGACAAATCCTCCAGCAGCACTGAATGTGCGTTCTGAAAGAACGCTGGATGCAGGACAGGCCAGTAGCTCAATTGCATACTGTGCAAGCTCTGGCCAGTGATCCATCCTCAAGACCCAGTAAGCCAGAGGATTTTCGGTGGGGAAGGTGTCCAAGTCTGACCTTGCCCCTAGGTATTCCTGCACCATGTATATCAGACGCTGGCGATGGTTGCTGGAACCGATCATACTTTGGGGCTGCGGACTAAAGAATTGTCTGAACGCATCGGTCAGACGGCCACCTTCCCCACCACTCCTTCTTTGACTGCCCGAAGCCTCAGCAACTCGTTGTCCAGGACCAGGAGTTTGTAACCTCCCAGTCTCTGGGAACGCGTTGCACAGACCTTTCTGCAAGGCCTCACGGAGTTGTCTCATCCTCTGCTCCCTCTGCGACGGTACGATAAGGTCCGCAACCTTACCCTTGTACCGTGGATCAAGGAGAGTGGCCAGCCAGTAATGGTCCCTCTCCTTGATCCGAAGAATACGAGGATCCTTCCGCAGACTTTGCAGGATCAGGGAGGCCATGCAGCATAGGTTAGCTGAGGCATTCAGTCCGGAGTCCTCTGGGTCACTAAGGACGACATGATCCGCAGCCACCTCCTCCCAGCCACGTACAAGTCCACTGGTTTCTTGGGACTGTAAATCATCCCTAAAAGACTGCTGCTGATGATGCTGAGTGCCAGCCTCCACCTCCATGCTGACACAATCCTCCTCCTCCTCCTCCTCCTCTTCCTGTGCGATGGGTGGGACAGAAGGAACACTGTCTGGGTAAAGGGGGCCTTGAGAGGCAAGGAAGTCCTCCTCTTCCTGCCTCTGTTCTGCCTCAAGTGCCCTGTCCATTATTCCACGCAGCGTGTGTTCCAACAGGTGGACAAGAGGTACAGTGTCACTGATGCATGCACTGTCACTGCTCACCATCCTCGTGGCCTCCTCAAATGGTGCCAGGACAGTGCATGCATCCCTGATCATGCCCCACTGGCGTGGTGAAAAAAACCCGAGCTCCCCTGACCCTGTCCTGGTGCCATAGTCGCACAGGTACTCATTGATGGCCCTCTGCTGCGTGTGCAGCCGCTGCAGCATGGCCAACGTTGAGTTCCACCTGGTGGGCATGTCACATATAAGGCGGTTCTTGGGCAGGTTCAACTTCTTTTGAAGCTCAGCCAGGCGAGCACTGGCATTATAAGATCTGCGGAAATGCACACAGACTTTCCTGGCCTGCCTCAGGACATCCTGTAAGCCCGGGTACCTGCCCAAGAACCGCTGCACCACCAGGTTAAGGATGTGAGCCATACAGGGCACATGGGTCAGTTGTCCCTGTCGGAGGGCGGAGAGGAGGTTGGTGCCATTGTCGCAAACCACCATTCCTGGCTTAAGCTGGCGTGGCGTCAACCACCTCTCGGCCTGCCCCTGCAGAGCAGACAGGACCTCTGCCCCAGTGTGGCTCCTGTCCCCCAAACACACCAGCGCAAGCACGGCATGGCATCTTTTTGCCTGCGTACTTGCGTAGCCCCTTGAACGCCTACGGAGCACCGCTGGTTCCGAGGACAAACCACAGGAAGAGGCCATGGAGGAAGAAGAAGAGGAGGGGGTGGAGGAGAGAGGTGTGTCACAACCAGTAGTAGCATTTTGGAGGCGTGGCGGTGGAACAACCTCCAACACTACTGCACCTTGTCCTGCATCCTTCCCAGCTGCCAAAAGAGTGACCCAATGGGCCGTGAAAGAAAGGTAACGTCCCTGTCCATGCCTGCTGGACCATGAGTCAGCGGTAATATGCACCTTACCGCTGACCGCCCTGTCCAGCGAGGCCAAGACATTGCCTTCCACATGCCTGTAGAGAGCCGGAATAGCCTTCCGTGTGAAAAAGTGTCGTTTGGGAACCTGCCACTGAGGAACCGCACATTGCACAAACTCACGGAAGGGGGCCGAGTCTACCAACTGAAAAGGCAGCAGTTGAAGCGCTAGCAATTTAGCCAAGCTAGCATTCAACCGCTGGGCATGTGGATGGCTGGGAGTGAGCTTCTTTCGACGGTCCAGCAGCTGGGGCAGGGAAATTTGCCTGCTAGAATCGGACGTTGGTGTACTGCTAGCAGAGTGCCCGCAAGTACTTGCCTGTGACACACCTAATTCTATACCTTCATTCCTCTCAGAGCAGGTTTCAGAGAGGAGTGAAGGTATAGTGGGGTTGGAGATCCCAGCTGATGCGGTGCAAGAAGAGGTCAGCTTTGTTCTTTGGTGTGGGTCTTTAAGGTAGGCTTGCCAACGAGCTGCATGGCAGGTCAACATATGTCTGATCAAGCATGTGGTGCCCAAGCGGCTGATGTTTTGGCCACGCGATATACGCTTGAGACATATGTTGCAAACAGCAGCTGTGCGATCTGATGCACTCGCCTCAAAAAAGGCCCACACCAAAGAACTTTTTGAATGACGGGCAGAGGCAGCGCCCTGCACAGGCGGAGCTCTGTGGTGTGATTCCGTCGGTGTGCTGCCCATACGCTGGCCACTCAAGGGCATCCTGCCTCGTTGGAGATGTGCCTCCTCCTCATCCTCCTCCTCCTCCTCTCTCCTATTAGGCACCCACGTGGAGTCAGTGACCTCATCATCCCCTCCCTCCTCATCACTGGAGCCAATCTGGCAGTATGCTGCAGCTGCTGGAACATGACTGCCAGATTGGTGTCCTTCTTGAGCATCCCCTCTCTCTGCTCTCACGCTGCTGCCTTCCTCTAGCTGGGTATCATCATCAGATCCTTCCAAACGCTGGGCATCCTCCTGGAGCATGTACCCAACACTGTGCTCAAACAGTTCGGGGGACTCCTCAGGAGGAGGGCATGGTGGGTCTAGGGAAGGATTGACTAATGAAGATAATGATACCAGAGAAGAGGACGCTTTGGCAGCTGCTTTGCCAGTACCCTGAGCCTGGGTGAGAGAGGATGAGGAGGATGAGGTGGGCTTGGTCATCCACTCTACCAAGTCTTCGGCATGATGTGGCTCAACATGTCCAGCTGCCGAAAACAAGGACAAGCGTGTCCCATGGCCATGTGCTGATGACAATGCACCGCGTACACGACCAGCACTGTTGCCCCCAGACACAGAGCCTGCTTGCCCTCTTTTTTTGCCTCCTGACTGTCTGCCTCTCCTTGGTTGCCTTCCAGACATTTTAATGGATGGCCTGCAGGGAGATGGGAAAACAGCAATAAGGGCTACCTTCAGGTGTATATTGTGCAGGAGGCTTAGCAACAATGACACTGACACTGTCCCCTGCCTATCCTTCTCTGTCCCTAAACACAAGGATTGAAAATATGGTTCAGCAAAAAAGTTTTAGAACAGAATAGCACACTGACACTTTCCCTCACTGTCCTACTCTGTCCCTCCCTACAAACAAGATTTAGCACAGAATAGCACACTGATAATTTCTACGAGTGTCCTTCTCTGTCCCTCAACTCAAGGATTGAAAATATGGAACAGCAAAATTGGTTTAGAACAGAATAGCACACTGTCAGTTTCACTCACTGTACCTCTCTGTCCCTCAACTCAAGGATTGAAAATATGGTTCAGCAAAATAGTTTTAGAACAGAATAGCACACTGACACTTTCCCTCACTGTCCTACTCTGTCCCTCCCTACAAACAAGATTTAGCACAGAATAGCACACTGATAATTTCTACGAGTGTCCTTCTCTGTCCCTAAACTCAAGGATTGAAAATATGGAACAGCAAAATTGGTTTAGAACAGAATAGCACACTGTCAGTTTCACTCACTGTACCTCTCTGTCCCTCAACTCAAGGATTGAAAATATGGTTCAGCAAAATAGTTTTAGAACACAATAGCACACTGACACTTTCCCTCACTGTACCTCTCTGTCCCTCAACTCAAGGATTGAAAATATGGTTCAGCAAAATAGTTTTAGAACACAATAGCACACTGACACTTTCCCTCACTGTACCTCTCTGTCCCTCAACTCAAGGATTGAAAATATGGTTCAGCAAAATAGTTTTAGAACACAATAGCACACTGACACTTTCCCTCACTGTACCTCTCTGTCCCTTAAAAAATATTAATAAAAATGCCATAAAACTACCCTTTATTTTGTAGACTTAAGTGGCTTAAGTGGTTAATCATCAACCATGTGAGTTGATAAATGTTGTACCTTCATTAAATGTAATCATATTGTTACACTTTATCAATAAAATAACTGCGCTTGTTCAAAATGAGGGGGAGTGGAAAAAGGGGAGAAGAGCAGCAACTATAAATGTTATACAAACACTGAACAAATAGAAAAGAAAAAAAAAGCTGCGCTAATATAAAAGTGAAGGTGAGAAAACAATGATATGCCACATAAATGAAAAGAAGGCTCACATAGCATAAAATCCTTTAGACTTTTAATAAGAAGTACCGTATTTATCGGCGTATAACATGCACTTTTTTCCCCTTAAAATCAGGGGAAAATCGTGGGTGCGTGTTATACGCCGATACCCACTGATCCCGGCGATCTCCGCTGACTGAGCGGAGCGCAGCGATCGCCGCCGAGATACACATAGCCGAGTGTACTCAGCTATACTCGGCTTTTCTCGGCTCTGCTCACAGTCACGCCCAGTCCCGCCATTGGACCTGTGATATGTCCATCATAGGGCGGGACTCGGCGTGACTGTGAGCGAAGCCGAGAAAAGCCGAGTATAGCCGAGTACACTCGGCTATGTGTATCTCGGCTCCGCCCAGTCCCTGCATTCTCGGCGGCGTTCGCCCCGCTCCGCCCAGTCTCTGCGGCGATCTCGGCGGCGCCAATTTTGAAAACTGGGGCAAGGCTGCACTGGACACTGGGCAAAGGCTGCACTTAGCAAAGGCTGCACTGGACACTGGGCAAAGCTGCACTGGGCAAAGGCTGCACTGGACAAAGCTGCACTGGACACTGGGCAAAGGCTGCACTGGGCAAAGGCTGCACTGGGCAAAGGCTGCACTGGACACTTGGTAAAGCTGCACTGGGCAAAGACTGCACTGGACACTGGGCAAAGGCTGCACTGGACACTGGGGCAAGGCTGCTGGCAAGGCTGCACTGACAAGGCTGCAACGGACACTGGTAAGGCTGCATTTAAATGTACGTTTTTTTTTTCCTTAAACTTCCCTCCTAAAAGTTTTTTCCCTAAAATTCCCTCCTAAACTTGGGGTGCGTGTTATACGCCGGTGCGTGTTATACGCCGATAAATACGGTAGATGTTCTACATAATCTGACTTAGGAGAAAAATGTAGACTAAAGGCAAGAACTGTAGTAGGAACAGAACTGAATTGTAAAAAAAAAAAAAAGGAGAATTAATTATGAAGTAACTGCATTAAATAGGACCACATTATTTTAAAGTGCGCATAGAGTATAAGGAGCAGATGGACCCAGCTGTGTGTCCTATTCCAATTCTGATTACTTTCCTTGTGTGTGCAGCTCATTTATTCATCGCAAGCTTACCCCATCCTAAAAAAAAAAGACTGCACTAAAATTTATGGACCGCTGCTCAGCTAAGACAATGCCATTGCTAGACTAAGCTTGACAAGAAATTCACAAAGATGATTCTTAGGAATGAAAAAGAAGTACGAAATAGTTTTTTTTTTATTGCGTCATGGCATATGGGTAAGAACCTGGAAACTGGATTCACACTTTTTTTCCCCCTCTAAAAGATAATGGTTTCTTAAAGCAAAAAAAAAACAGTGCATTTTTAGTGAATGCACAATTTGAGTTATAGTGAAGTGTTAAAAGTCATTTTTAATATAACATTTATATTCTTGACCTTCCGTAAATTTCTTATTGTATTAAATATAGATATTTGTAATTTAGTCACTAGGGGGAGTTTTTAGTACCCAGTGCAATTACATAGTCCTTCCTAGCTGTAGAGAGAGAATACATCTGCATTGGGAGTGCATTGTCTTCAATGAGTCTGCCAGCTCATATGCTTTCATCATAAGGAGGATAAAGACCAACCACCTGTAGCACTGCAAATAGTTTGCGTAGGTAATGAGCAAAAATGACTGCCCCAATTTTCATGTTCCTTCACAAAATTATACATAAAAATATATTTATTTTAAAACACACACACACACATTTATATATATAATTTTTTTTTTTACGCCAAACGGAGAAAAGACAACACATTCATATTTAACACTCAGATATGTCAAAACATACAGTATAAGGCTAAGAGATTTACAAAATTTCTACTGTGTACTAATTCATTTTGACATCCTTTTGAATTTAATAGTTCCCAGTTTAGCCACTCCAATTTTTTTTTGGAATAATAATTAATTGAATATCATTGACATTTATCTGAACCTCTTATTTTCCATTTGAGTAAGGCACACTAGGGTTAGAACCTCTGTTAGGTTTTTCTTACCCTCTCTGTATTAATTGTCTCATCCTCCGTTTGTCCTTTCAAACACTGCAACTGGGACTAAGGGCTGGTTCACACTTGTGCGATGCCAGACATCGCATGTGATTCGCAGCGCACTGCTGTTCACATCACATGCAATTTCTGTGCGATGCGATTGCAGCCATACAGATAGTATGGCTGATATCGCATCGCATTCGGTCCAAACACGCACAGGACCCTTTTTTCTGTTCGGACCAGAATCGGATCGCATGGATGTTCACACCTATACGATCCGATTCATGTCCGAACTGTCTTTTCGCAAGATGGATACGCAAGCTGAAATGGGGGTGTCGTTAACATATAATGACACTCCCCAGCAGTTCGCATATGGCAGTGTGAACTGCCGTACGAGTCAGGTGCGATGCGGGAACCCGCAGTGGATTTGCAGGGTTCTCGCATCGCACCAGTGTGAACCGAGCCTAAAGGAGTAGAGAATCTAAAATTCTAGTTTTTGTTCGTAAAAGCTGAACTCCCAGGAAAAAAAAGTTTTCCCATGCAGTGTGGCTGTGCCCCCCACTGCAAGGGTTAATTGCTGGCTTTTGTCATGAGGAGAGATGAAAGGAGATATACTGTACTTATCTGATCCTTCTTGCACAAGACCAGTCCATGCTCCATAGACTTGCTCTGGATGTGGGGACACCAGGAACAGTCTACCACTGGACGTGTCTGTGGGGGGGGGCACAGTTTGCCAGTGGGGTGGAGGATCAGGTAAGTATAAGGGTTTCTCCTCTCCCCTAGACTTAATCCTTGTGGTTCGGGCACAGCCCCACTGCAAAGGAAAACTTTTTTTGCCAAGAGTTGGGCTTTTTTTTTTTTTTTTTTAACAATTTCTTTTTATTGCTTATTTGAAATTTTTACATGACATCCATACACACACAGCTGACCTGGCTAAAACCGCCAGGTCAGTACTGGACCAAACAGGGCCCAGGACCACTTTATACAGGCATCAAACGAAAAAAACCTGAGTATCTAGCATTGCATCTACCGAACTAATACAACACTTACATATATACCCCTCCCCCCCCTTTTTTTTTTTTTTTGCTCAGTTCCCCCCCCCCCCCCAGTCCAGGAGATTGTGATCAACCAGGAAGGAAAAACACTTAATATCGCCCCACCACCCCCTCCCAACCACCCGACATTATATAGTTATACATTTACACCTTCATACATTAAGACATTAAGACATGCCCCACATAGTTCTGAGAAAGCCCCTTTCCTCTAAACAGGATAGTTAAACAAGCTCCCCCTTGCTACCCATCTTTCTTTAACCCACAGTCTTGTCCGAGTTATACCAGGCCTGCCACACCCTGTCAAATTTCTTTCCACATCCCCTAGATAAGTAAGTGGCTTTGTAATATGGCATTATAGCATTTATCTGGCTTTTCCAGAAGCACACATCCGGTGCCCCTGGCTTGCGCCAGCGTATCAATATGGATTTCCTCCCATAGAACTTTACTGAGCATTCTCCTATTCTATGTGCCCTGGACGGAACGACCTCCTCCACCAGTCCCAGGAGACATACTCTAACTGTTATTGGGATCGGGACCATCAATACCTCTGAAATGCATGAGGTGACCTCCTGCCAAAAATGTTTGACCAGAGGGCAGCTCCAGAACACATGCTCAGCATCCGCCGGAGCATAGGTACATCTCCAACACTCTGCCGACACCATCGGGTAAATGGAGGCCAGTCTAGCCGGCGTATAATATATCTTGTGTAAAAACTTGAAGTGGATCAGTCTATCTCTCGCTGCTACCAGGTGTTGAAAAGGGTGAGACCACATGTCCTCCCAATCCTCCCCCTGAATATCTGGAACCTCGGCCTCCCACCATTCCCTGCACTTACGCATCCTCACAGGGCTCGTCACAAATAGTTTTTTATAAGAAACCGAGAGCGTCTTTGGAAGGTCCTCAGTTGTTAGTAATTTTTCCAGGTCTGACGGGACAGATTCAATCGTCATATGTTTAAATTGCGTGAGAAATGCGTGTTTCAATTGAATATACCGAAAGAAATGAAAATTCGATAGGTCATGTCGGGCTTTTAACTGGTCAAAAGTCATCAACTCTCCAAACACCGTGATGTCTCTAAGAGTTTTTATCCCCATAGACACCCACCCCATTGGGTCATCAAAGGAGTAGAAATGCAACAATTTAGGATTCATCCAAATTGGGGTGGACGGGGAAAAACCCTTGTAATGGGGACACGCCAAACCCACCGCCTCCCCCCACGCTTTAACCGTGGCCTTCATAGATGCTGTCAGCGGAAGGTCCATCCTGACCCCCCTATGAATGGCGAGTTGGGCTTTAAACCAAGAAAATAAGTTGTAAACTATCTTGATAAGGCTGTGGAATAGCCTTTGAATTATAAAGGGTGGTGGTCCCATTGCCTGTCCAAATCTAATGCCGCGTACACACGACCGTTTTTAATGTCATTGAAAAAAACTGCATTTTTCTCGACGCGATTTTTCGTGTTTCCTCTCAAGCCTGCCTTGCATACACACGTGGAAAAAAATGTTCGAGTAAAGCGCGGTGACGTCCAACACGTACGACGGCACTATAAAGGGGAAGTTCCATTCGGATGGCGCCAACCTTCATGTTAGTAAAGTTTGTTGAGCGACGATTTGCGCTTTTCAGCCGCATGCTTTTCAGTCCGTTACAGCGTGACGAATGTGCTATCTCCATTCCGAAAGCTAGTTTTACCAGAACGAGTGCTCCCGTCTCATACTTGATTCTGAGCATGCGCATTTTTTTTTCACGTCGCTAAAGCCCACACACGGACATTTTTCATGACGAGAAAAACGACGATGTAAAAAACGACGTGAAAAATTAGAGCATGTTCCAATTTTTCTCATCGTGATTCTCTGCGTTTTTCGCGTCGGGAAAACTGCTCGTCATTAAAAACGGTCGTGTGTACGCGGCATCATTCTAAAATCTGTATAAACAGATATATTCAGACTGCCACTACTGACCACATTCTACTAGCAGGCTTTTATGGACTTGACTAAAGGTAAAGCTGAACAGAATGAATAAAATCTGACCATTGTAAGCACCCCTGGCATTGTTAAATGATTTGTAAAAAGTTGAAAAAAAAAGTTGGCTAATGCAGTGACCACATTTAATAATTGTTAAACATCAATATAATAAAACTTTTGTTTTTGAGTTTATTACCACTTTAAATGGTCTTGAACATAACATGTTAAGTTTAAATGGGAGCACTGGTTTATCCATTCCACCCCTGAAACGCTTGATTAAGGTATATGTTCCATAATGTGCAAATGCTTCACAAAAATCGGAAAATACTTTTTACTGTGCCGTCTATTCATTTCACTGCTAGTTATTCTTTTTATTTGCTTTCATTTTTCTAGACTTTGCTGGAAAAAAAACACTTAAATGCCCTAATTAAATTACCCTAAAACTATGATGGAAGTGAGACAAAAATTTGGTAAGGTACTTTTTCTGTTTTAACCACTTAAGGACCGTCAGGATTTACCCCTTAACCACTTGCCGACCGCCGCACGCAGATGTACGTCGACACAATGGCACGGGCAGGCAAATGGGCGTACCTGTGCGTCCCTTTAAATTTACCACCCAGCGGGCGCGCGCCCGCCGCGTGCCTCGTGAGTGTGCTCGCGGGTCCCGGGAACTCGATGTTCCCGGGCGGCCCGCGTTTGCGGTCGGCAAAGGCAGAACAGGGGGATGCCTTTGTAAACAAGGCATTCCCCTATTCTGCCTAGTGACAGGTCACTGGTGGCTGTTACCCGTGATCGGGAACGGTCATCAGTGACATGTCACTCGTAGCCACGCCCCATAACAGTAAGAATCACTCCCTAGTACTGACTTAACCCCTTCAGCGCCACCTAGTGGTTAACCCCTTCACTGCCGGTGTAATTTTTACAGTAATCAGTGCATCTTTATAGCACTGATCGCTGGTCCCAAAAATGTGTCAAAAGTGTCCGATTTGTCCACCATAAAGTCGCAGTCAGAATAAAAATCACAGATTGCCACCATTACTAGTGAAAAAAAAAATATTAATAAAAATGCCATAAAACCACCCCCCATTTTGTAGACGCTATTTGCGCAAACCAATCAAACGCTTATTGTGATTTTTTTTACCAAAAATATGTAGAAGAATACGTATCGGCCTAAACTGAGGAAAAAAAATGTTTTTTAAATATATTTTTGGGGGATATTTATTATAGCAAAAAGTAAAAAATATAGCATTTTTTTCAAAATTGTCGCTCTATTTTTGTTTATAGCGCAAAAAAAAACAAAAACGCAGAGGTGATCAAATACCACCAAAAGAAAGCTCTATTTATGGGGGAAAAAAAAGAACATCAATTTTGTTTGGGAGACACGTCGCACGACCGCGCAATTGTCAGTTAAAGTCACGCAGTGCCGAATCGCAAAAAGTGGCCTGGTCTTTGGCCAGCGAAATGGTCCGGAGCTGAAGAGGTTAATGACCAGGCCATTTTTTGCAATATGGCACTGCATTACTTTAACAGACAATTGCCTGGTCGTGCGACACTGTACCCAAACAAAATGTATGTTCTTTTTTCCCCACAAATAGAGCTTTCTTTTTGTGGTATTTGATCACCTCTGTGGTTTTTATTTTTTGCGCTATAAACAAAAAAAAGAGCGACAATTTTTTAAAAAAAAGCAATATTTTCTACTTTTTGCTATAATAAATATCCCCCCAAAAAAATATAAAAAATAATTTTTTTCTCAGTTTAGGCCAATATGTATTCTTCTACATATTTATGGTATATAAAAAAAAAAAAAATCGCAATAAGCGTATATTGGTTTGTGCAAAAGCTATAGCGTCTACAAAACAGGGGAAAGATTTATGGCATTTTTATTATTATTTTTTTTTTACTAGTAATGGCAGTGATCAGCGATTTTTAGTGTGACTGCGACATTGCGGCGGACAGATTGGACACTTTTGACACTTTTTTGGGACCAGTGACATTTATACAGCGATCAGTGCTATAAAAATGCAGTGATTACTGTCTAAATGAAACTGGCAGGGAAGGGGTTAACACTAGTAGTAATAAAGGGGTTAAATGTGTTCCATGGGAGGTGTTTCTAACTGTGGGGGGTGGGTGGACTGACTGGAGGAGGAGAGCGATAGCTGTTCCTGATCTCTAGGAACAGACGATCTCTCTCTACTTACTCCCCTGACGGGGATCTGTTTGTTTACATTGACAGATCCCCGTTCTGGCTCTCTGTGGATAGATCGCGGCCGCCGGTCATGCGCATCGGGTGCCCACTGTATCTATTACACGCACCGACGTACAGCTACGGCGGTTCACGTATTAGAGCCAACCTGCCCCATTATAATGACAGCGGCTGGTCGGCAAGTGGTTAAACATCAAATTCAGGCAAAAAGTATAATCAGTTTTTATGCTGCTATTGTGATTAGAAAAGCAATGCTAAAATTTGAGACTAGGCAATTCACAACAAACATTGGCTGGGGGAGGTTTTTTTTCTTTGTCTGAATTTTTCACTTCCTGTTTCTCCTCAGTAAACTTCACACCATCATCCGAGCGGTGTTTAGTAAGCTTACTGAACAGCTTACTGAGGAGAAACAGGAAGTGAGAAATTCAGACAAAGAAAACAAAGAAAAAAAAACATTTAGAAGGAAAAGGTAAGTGAACCAACAATGCACTAGCTTAAAGGAAGCGATTTAGAAAATAAAAAACAAACCTTTACAACCCCTTTAAGAACCTGGTGCCTTTTTTCTGTGCACACTGCTTTAACAATCACAGGTCATTTCAAGTGTCAGACTTCATTTAAGAGACAGCAGGTAGTCTACAGTAGGGAAATCACTCTCTTGTATTATACACAGGTAAGAAAAGGTGTTCCCAAATCACTGACAAAAAGGATTGTTGGACTGCTAAAGTGTGGACGCAAAACCAAAACCATTAATAGGTAGGCTTAAATAGGTGGGTTGTGTACCCTCTATACATTTTGAGGCGTCAATGTTTGTAAACCACTAAATTAGTAAGACAGCGTTATCACTTCTTAATAAATAACTTCATAACGTGCATCGATATAAAATTTATAAAATGAGAAATTTCACTCAAAAAGTGTTCTGTGCTTTTACATTCAATAAATAATAAAAAAAAAAACTGTTCCAAGCAGTGCATGTGTGAATCACTTTTCTTCCATCCAATAAAGTGTCCCATGCAAAATAGAAAGCGTATTATTAATTCCGTAATTGTAGTGCAAACACAGTTCCACGTCTTCTCGTGCTCCACCTTCAAATGTAGTATCCATCACCAAATCAGTCACTCAAAAGCACAACTTGCTGGTAAAGCCAGCAAACAATGCATGTAAGTGCGGATTGCAGGAATCACAGCTTATCCAGGCTCAGCAGGTCTCCCTCCAGAACCATCACACAGCAGCAGAATGACCATTCAAATTATACACACCCAATGCGACGGAGGAAAAAGCTCTCAGAGTAAAACCATAAAGGCTTTATTCTAAAAACATTACACCAAAACATGTACCGTATATACTCGAGTATAAGCCGAGTTTTTCAGCACTTTTTTTGTGCTGCAAATGCCCCCCTCGGCTTATACTCGAGTCACCTTTTTGCACCTGATCTCCTGAAATTTGGGGACCCGGTACCGGCCGGCCCTAGGTCCCCTGGACCCCGAACCAGGCACACATGTAGCCCCACTTTTCCTCTACAAGTGTGCAAAGTTTGTTGTCCGGGGGACCTATGGCTTGGGAGCAGCGATTTTTCAAAGCCGGGCACCCCTTCCATAGACTCCCATGTTAAACTGTAATTTCTCTGGACCCGGCCGGTCATAGGTCCCCTGGACCCGAAACTTGGCACACATGTAGCCCCATTTCTCCTCTACAAGTGTGAAAAGTTTATTGTCTGGGAGACTCCCATGTTAAATGTCAGCGAGGCATGGACACAGTGAGGCATGGGCACAGTGAGGCATGGGCACAGTGAGGCAAAGTGAGGCACAGTGAGGCATGCAGATGGACACCCTAGGCTTATACTCGAGTCAATACGTTTTCCCATTTTTTTTGTGGTAAAATTAGGTGCCTCGGCTTATATTCGGGTCGGATAATACTCAAGTATATATGGTACATAAACTGGTGTCACAAGTCACACTGGTAAAGAACACTCTATAGTATTACCAGACCATCTACGGCCGCATCCTCAGAATGCGAGTATGGACCTGGCATGTGTGGTGGTGACGTCACATCCACTGCCCCACTCTACACGTTTCGTCATTCAACGTCTTCAAGAGTGCACTTTACCAGTTTATGTAAGTGTTTGGTGTGATGCGTTTAGAATAACACATGCACTGTTTGGAACAGTTATTTTTTTGATTATTTATGGAGTGTAAAAGCACAAGAAATTTTTTGAGTGAAACTGCACTTTATTTTGGCTGCAATATTCAGCACACATGCATTTCATATTTTATAAATTATATATTGATACACGTTATAAAATTATTTATTGAGAAGTGATAGCACTGTCTTACTAATTTTAGGTTTCTTTAATGATCACTTCAGCTGCACTGAGTTATTATTGTCAAAAAAATGTTCAGTTCTGCGCAGTTCTACATTTCTCCTATTTTATTTGGATTGTACCTAAAATATAGACAAGATGTTCTTTTATTTCTGCATGCTGATTATGCATATACAATTATTCATAAAAATATTAAAGAAACCTCCAAACCAATTCCAATTTTTTTTCACTTTCATGAACAAAAGTTTACTCCATAAGAAATCATGCTCAAAGGGATGCCACCATGACAGTTATTGTATATACCTAAGCCCATCATCATTTTGTCTTCCACTTCAGATGTTTTACAGATCATTAGACAATTTATCTGTCTTAGTTAATGATATCTATCTATATATATATATATATTGTGGCAGAGCGAGGCTCTGTCCCAGTGAAAAAAGGGTTAAAGTGGACACAGAGTCTGCATATCGGCTGAGTGCAGAGCTACAGAGCGTAAATTTAAAAAAACAGAGAAAACTGCTCTGGCAGTTTTCTCAGATTTTGCTATTTCTACATGGGGCTTCTATGGCTTGGAGATCCTTCAGAGTCTTGGGTGGGATGGGATCTCCAACCCTGTGTCCGGGTCTTGTAGACAGCCAGCATGGTGTGTGCTCAGGTGCACACAACCAATATAATGAGGGGCTGGTGAGAGTGAAGGAGGGTGAGCAGCTTGCTTACTGCAGTTGCTGCTAGTGAGTGTCTCTGTGTGAGGACAAACGCTGTGTGCGTTGAAGGGCTTTAAGCTGTGTGCGTCCAAGGAGCCAGAAGCTGTGTGCATTAAGGGGCTTTAAGCTGTGTGCGTCCAAGGAGCCAGAAGCTGTGTGCATTAAGGGACTTCAAGCTGTGTGCGTTTAGAAAGCCCAAAGCGGTGTGCATCCAAGACTGTGAGACTGGAAGATCTGGTGGTTTAAAGGTATCAGTACCTAAATCAAGCAGAGGAACTGCTAACAAGAGAGCCAGGAGGCTTGGTATGTTTTTTCTTATTTTTGGACTGCTAAATGAAGTTAAACCCCTGCGTGGGAATCCTGAAGGGACACCTTTCATTTTGTTTTGACTTCTTTTAATAAAAATGGGCAAACAAAGCCCTTAAAAAGAAGAACCAGCGAGTGGCGGTGTCCTTCAAGCTCTACATTTGATGCTAGTCCTTCACAATATACATACACATACATACCTATATACCGGCCACTACATTAGGTACACCTTTCTAGTACCGGGTTGGACGCCCTTTTCCTTCAGAACTGCCTTAAAGTTGATGTAAACCCGAAATTTTGTATTTATTTTTTTTGCTGTCACAATGTAGTGTATAAGATTTCCTATCATCTGTGCACAGTCTTGCCACAAAGAGTTAATCCAGCTCTGAGTAATCCTTTTCTTTTTTCAGTGAGATAAACGGACAAACAGGAGAACACTTTTGTCCGTTCCGCCCCCTTGCTTTGAGTGACAGGTTATTTACATATCTCGTGCACTAAGCTTTAGTTTATTTTTTTAATTCCCACCCCCACTCCTTTTCTGAAGTCCTGTGGTTACTTTTCTGGATTTTGACTGGATGTTAGTGATCATAGCAGAAGGAATACACAGGAGAAAATGCATGTTGACAAGGGGAGTGTAGAGGTGGGCGGGGAGTCTACTGACATCACGACTCCACCCACCGAGCTCCAGACAACAGATCCACCCACAGAATCTGCAGTTTTTCAGGTCTCATAACAGACAGAGGGAAGACATTTGACAGATAAGGATACATGCAGGAGGCATGTATATCCTTATAGATCAGCACTATGGCAGTAGTTTAGAAAGGATGAGAGTGGGTTTACATCCACTTTAATTCTTCGTGGCATAGACTCAACAAGTTGTTGGAAACATTGCTCAGAGATTTTGGTCCATATTGACAGGATAGCATAACACAGTTGCTCAGATTTGTCGGCTGCACATCCATAATGCAAATCTCCTGTTCCACCACATCCCAAAGGTGCTCTATTGGATTGAGATCTGGTGACTGTGGAGGCCATTGGAGTACAGTGAACTTATTGTCATGTTCAAGAAACCAGTTTGAGATGATTTGAGCTTTGTCCTGCTGGAAGTAGCCATCAGAAGATGGGTACACTGTGGTCATAAAAGGATGGACATGGTCAGCGACAATACTCAGGTAGGCCGTGGCGTTTAACAATTTTCAATTGGTACTAAGGGGCCCAAAGTGTGCCAAGAAAATATCCTCCACACCATTACACCACCACCACCAGCCTGAACCATTGATACAAGGCAGGATGGATCCATGCTTTCATGTTGTTTACGTCAAATTCTGACCCTACCATCTGAATGCCGCAGCTGAAATATCAAACCAGGCAACGTTTTTACAATCTTCAATTGTCCAATCTGGGTGAGCCTGTGCAAACTGTAGCCTCCGTTTCCTGTTCCTAGCTGACAGGAGAGGCACCCGGTGTGGTCTTCTGCTGCTGTAGGTTCTTCTTCAAGGTTCGATGTGTTGTGCATTCAGAGATGGTATTTTTGCATACCTTGGTTGTAACGAGTGGTTGAATTATTGTTGCCTTTCTATCATCTCAAACCAGTCTGCCCATTCTCCTCTGATATCAACAAGGCATTTTTGTCCACACAACTGCCTCTCACTGGATATTTTCTCTTTTTTGGACCATTCTCTGTAAACCCTAGAGAGGGTTGTGCGTGAAAATCCCAGTATATCAGCAGGTTTTGAAATACTCAGACCAGTCAGTCTGGCACCAACAACCATGCCACGTTCAAAGTCACTTAAATCCCCTTTCTTCCCCATTATGATGCTCGGTTTGAACTTCAGCAAGTCAGCTTCACCACGTCTAGGTGTCTAAATACATTGAGTTGCTTCCATGTGATTGGCTGATTAGCAATTTGTGTTACCAAGTAATTGAACAGGTGTACCTAATAAAGTGGCCAGTGAATATATATATATATATATATATATATATATATATATATATATATATATATACACACACACACTCACACACACAGATTTACACACATATATATATATATATATTTTATATCTCTATCTATATATATATATATATATATATATATATATATATATATATATATATATAGTGGAACCTCGGTTTAAGAGTAACTTGGATTGAGAGCAATTTGATTTTAGTAACTTTTTTAAAATAATTCTGACTCGGTTTGCGAGTGTTGTCTCGCAAGACGAGCAGAATTCAACCTAATCGGGCCTGCAGTACTGCATTTGGCATGACGTGCGGGGGTGCCGGAGCCAAGCACAGCCGAATAGCGGCGATCGCAGCCGATCGCTGCCGTTCGGCAATGCTCGGAAAGACACGGAAATACACGGAAATACTCCTTTCTGAGCCCTTTCCAAAGTTTGCCAAGGTCAGCCGACGTGTCCTCGGGCCTTTCCGTCCGTTTCCGAGGCTCTCCGGCGCCCCCACCTTTGGCCGCATGCGGTATTGCACCCCATTGAAGTCAATGCGGAACTAATTATTTTCGTTTCCATTGACTTCAATGGGAAAACTTGCTTTGATATGCGAGTACTTTGTTGGATTACGAGCATATTCCTGGAACGGATTATGCTCGTAATCCGAGGTTCTACTATATATATATATATATATATATATATATATATATATATATATATAGTAATTACCAATGTGTCTGTCTTATACTGAAGGCCAGTTCCCTTGTTTCAATACTGCCAGTCACAATAGAAAATCAGGGGCCTCCGTGTTTTTTCTGTTTGTGGGGACCTGTGACAACCAGAAGCCTTCCCAAGCACAAAGCTATCAATAATAGACAAGGTCCATTTTTGCACTTCATAGCATAAGGAAATCATCAGGCCTCATCCATAATGATGGTTTGCACCATGCACTTACCCTATACTGTAGGTATGCTAGTGTAATACACTGCCATTTCAATTATCAGCAAAACAAAAATACCAGCCATACAAAATCCCTATATACCATGTACTCTTCAATATGGTATTCAACTACTTTACAGGTGAGGACATTTTTTTTGTTTCATTTATGGCCATATAGAACATCTTCAGTTTTGTGTTCAAAATAACCACTGAACAAATATTTAATTATATTTTAGGTCTCTACTAACTAAAATCATAACGCTCCTTTCACTTCATTGTTAGGAAGTTTAAATTCCATTGCGTTTTCCTTCTCGTCATTCCAACCAGCCTTATGCCATCTTGAGGAACTCCAAATTTATTGTTGGACCCCATCTGGGCTCTGACCCACAGGTTAAGCACCCAGGCTCTTAAGTGTACCCAAGCAGATTTTGGTTGTTGCTCATCTGTTAAAAGGATATATTTGCTTGTTCTAATATGTGAGAATAATAAAGCATATTAGATTAACAAGATCCACTTTCCCAAACTAGAATGGCTCAGAAATCACCAACTGCCCTTTCACCAACCCTGCAGGATATTTCTAAGAGACCTAATTTTATCCTGGAAATGCATGCTGGGTTTCGCAACAGCTCAAGGGATGCCAGGGTCAGAGCAAGCACTTTACAGGCGCAATCCCAACATATTCTGTTTTCTATAAAAAGAATATTGTAGTTGTGTATATTTTGTAAAATATATATTTTTATTTATTTATTTACTTGTTTTTAAGCCCAAGTCTAACAACAGTCACTGCACGCAATAAGGGAACACTGCCTGGGTGTGCTACAATTCCTGAAATGTAGACAAAAATTGGTTGAGGCATTCACAGGACCAATATAAAAGATAAATAAACATTTGTTGTGTTTCTAATATTTCATTGGGGCACTGCCCAACTTTATCAAGGCCTTGTAATGTCAGATACACAAAAAATGTTTTTTGTTTTTGGAATTGGCCCTGTGTTACATCCTGTAAGTGCCCTGATGTGTATATACACATACACACACTATATTGTTAAAAGTATTGGGGCACCTGCCTTTACCCGCACGAACTTTAATGGCATCCCAGTCTTAGTCCGTAGGGTTCAATATTGAGTTGGCCCACCCTTTGCAGCTATAACAGCTTCAACTCTTCTGGGAAGGCTGTCCACAAGGTTTAGGAGTGTGTCTATGGGAATGTTTGACCATTAATAAGCAAATTTTGTGAGGTCAGGCATTGATGTTGGACGAGAAGGTCTGTCTTGCAGTCTCCACTCTTATTCATCCCAAAAGTGTTCCATCGGGTTGAGGTCAGGACTTTGTGTAGGCCAGTCAAGTTCCTCCACCCATAACTCGCTCATCCATGTCTTTATTGACCTTTATTTGTGCATTGGTCCAAATCATTTGGTGGAGGGGGGATTATGGCGTGGGGTTGTTTTTCAGGGATTGGGCTTGGCTTCTTAGTTCCAGTGAAGGGAACTCTTAAGGCGTAAGACATTTAGGACAATTTCATGCTCCCGACTTTGTGAGGACAGTTGAAGGATGGCCCCTTCCTGTAACAACATGACTGCGCACCAGTGCACAAAGAAAGGTCCATAAAGACATGAATGAGCGTGTTTGGGGTGGAGGAATTTGACTGGGCTGCCCACAGAGTCCTGACCTAAACCGGATATAACACCTTTGGAATGAATTTGAGCGGAGACTGCGAGCCAGGCCTTCTCGTCCAAAATCAGTGCCTGACCTCACAAGTGCTCTTCTGGAAGAATGGTCAAACATTCCCATAGACACACTCCTAAACCTTGTGGACAGCCTTCCCAGAACAGTTGAAGCTTGTATAGCTGCAAAGGGTGGGCCAACTCAATACTGAACTCTACGGACTAATGCTGGCCATACACTATACCAAAAATCAGCCGAAATTCGGTCATTTAGACAGCTCATTCATTTTTCGGACAGTTAATGGGCACAAAATCAATAATTGTTGGGACGTTTTTGAGCTGAAAAAACAAAGGACAAGTTTGGAAATTTTCTGCCGCACGAACAATAAATTGAAAGGTCCGAACTGTCTGCACTAGGAATATGTAAAAAATAAAATAAAAAATGGATTAATTTATGTCCACTGAACGATTTATCGGTCAGTACATGATGGCACTATCGTTTGTGCTCACGGCCAAATGTTCGTTTTTTCGAAAATGGGTTCGGCCAATTTTTCGTATAGTGTATGGCCAGCATAAGACTGGGATGCCATTAAAATTCTCATGCGTCTAAAGGTAGGCGTCCCAATACTTTTTTGACAACACAGTATATATATATATATATATATATATATATATATATATATATATATATATATATATATATACACACACACACACACACAGTATATGTAGAATAATGAACTACATCTAGTGGTAAAAAAGAGATAGTATCATTTAGACTACCCTTTTACGCAGGGATCCCAGAAGCCTGTCAGTGGTCTACTTAGGGTCTGTGATAGGTTACTGGTCCTATTAATCCCAACCATAGTCCAATACGAGCGCAAGTCCTAAGGTTGTCTGAAAATTTTTCGAGGACCTTTCCCTGTTTAATATCAGACAGCTTTACCAGAAAAACACAATGGTAGAATTATAATAATATTTATTAATATATATAGTTAGATTTGTTCCATCAGTTTTCTGGGATCACACTTATGTCCGGCCTTATCATACATCCTTCTTTATTCATATTTTGCTTCCTTTGTGTAATTAGCGATCCCTTAAAAGACAAGTTCTTTAGCCATGTGTGGCGATATGTAAAGTCAAATGAAATGTCCCAATTAAAATTCTGTCCGGCACTGAGTAAATAAAGCACAATAATAATACTCATTACTATCACAACTGTGGCCATTTAACAAAGCTAAAGTGGCTTCACTGGATCCACTAATACACTAAAGTGGTTAAATGTAAAATGCTATTGTCATCTGCTGCAAAAAGGGTTGACACTAGAATTACGGAATATTATTGACTGGTGGTGGCCGACTTTTATGTATGGCTAAACACTGCCATCTAGTGCATTCCGGCTGTCAAAGCAACCTCTAACGCTACTGAAAACTAATGTATAATTTTTGGTAGATAAAATAAAAAAAAAGAACACAGAAGCTGATAACACATATAAATACCAGTAATTACCATTTTATAGCAGTTTTTAGACTGCAGTGCATTTTGGAATTCAGAAAGAGAGCCTAGGAGGAGGAATGTACATGGGTAAGACAGGATTATAATAAGAGAAAATTTAACCCAGATAAGCCTGTAGAATGTCAGTATACAGGGAATTGCTTGGAGGAGAGGGTAAGCAATTTCTGGAATTTCAATAGTTTTATCAAATAAAAATGCAAATTACTAGAGATGATGTTTGGATGCACATTGAATCCTGTTGGTTCAACATTCACAGCCTCTAGAAATGTCTGTGAATTTGACCAAATCTTTTTTTTAGCTGCAAGAACTGCATGGCCTTTTAACCATGGTCAGCCTTTAAAATGACCTAGCCCCTTCTATAAAAGAGGGGTACAGGGCAGCGAGACTGTCAGTATTGGAATCTGCTATAGGAAGAGGGAAAGCAGGCAAACTGCATAGGGAGACAGTAAATCAGTTCGGTAAGAATTGTATCTCTGATTGCTAGCTCTTCGTGCAATCCCCATGGTATTTTGGAAATTTTATTTTGTGTTTTCTTTTCTCACAGTTGGGGTGCTTGGAAGAAAATCCCTAAACCACCTCATATTTTATCTCGCGCATTCACCACATCCTCCTATCCTCAAAGTTAAGCAAAGACTGGTTAGAACTATTCTCTGATTAAATCTGTCCCGTCACTGGTTATTTTTTCTTCTGATCTGTGATCTTCTAATTCTTGTAGTAAACCATCTGCTTGTGCTCTGTTTCTCCAGAAGATTTTTTTTGTGCCGTTGGACAATTTTACACTGCTGTATCATCAGGAGCCTCGTAATTCTTGTAGTAAAACACTGGTCTGTGTATTGTCTCCAGTACATTTCAGCCTAGTTTTGCTCAATAAAACTGTCCTGCCACTGGACAAATTTACATTGCTTTATCATATATGGTGCATCATCTGCATTCTCTTAAAGCGGTAATAAACTCAAAAGCAAACTGAAAATTAATTTATTCAGGGAAGCCTATCCCACACCCTCCTAACAACTGTCCTGAGCCACCCCCATCAAATCATTCCCTGCATCTATTACCTTTTGTATCACCACCCCCTCCCTTTAGAATGTAAGCCCTACGAGCAGGGCCCTCCTGTACCCTCTGTATTGAACTGTACTGTAATTGTGCTGTCCCCCCTATACATTGTAAAGCTCTGCGTAAACTGCTGGCGCTATATAAATCGTGTATAATAATAATATAATAATTTATTATATTGCAGCTTTTCAATTCTAAAGCCTCGTACACACGGTCGGACTTCAAACAAGCTTTTCGGTGGATTTTTGTCCGAAATGAGTTGGCCAGGCACACCCATAACATACACACGGCAGGACTTTTCTGCAAACTTTCCCAAAACGTTCCCAACATCACGTGTTTTTTCTGCTCTTTTCTGCTCTTTACCGCCACCCTTTGGTCAACTTCTGCTATTGTTGGTTGATTTTAACATTGGTTCTGGGCATGCGTATTTGTACTTCGGACAAAAGTCCAATGGATTTCTGTACACACGATAGGACTTTGCACCATAGGACTTTTGTTGCTGAAAAGTTTGTCCGTTTGCAGAGCGAACTTTTGTCCGATGAAAACCAAAAACGTTTGTCCGATGGAGCGTACACACGGTAGGATTTTTTTGAAAACTTGCTCATTTTGAAGTTTGTTGTCAAAAAGTCCTACCGTGTGTATGGGGGCTTTAGATGGTATGGCTGCATTTGTTTTGTTTTTTAGGCTTTCTGTCCTTCGTTTTGACCTGCCGGTAAGTGTGTTGTTTTTCAAAATGACAAACTACTGACACTGATAGGGGTACTTACTTTGTTTTGATCAGCTTTTAATCATTTATGTAAACCTTCATCCCAAAAGGAAAAAAAAAATAGTTTGCTGTAACTGATTATGAAGTGTTTTGTAGCAATTTTGTTACATAATTACAAAGTAGGTAAGGTTGAATAAAGACAATAGTCCATCCAGTTCAACCTGTGTAGGTGCACATGTGTCAGTGTCTATAATGATTTCCCATATCCCTGTATGTTGTGCTCTTTAAGATGCACATCCAAGAGTCTCTTAAAAATATCCATACTCCCCCGCTGCCACCATTTATTTGGCATTGGTATATTCTCCCCATGCCACTGCCCTGCTTCCCATGTTCTTTTGAAGTCCAAGCCTTTTCAGGATCGCTGAATTTTACACAGGATTGGTAATGCCCCCAGCAAATCGAACCCAGGCAAATATGCTCAGATCACATATCAGAATGCTTAGAATGCACAATTTTTTTAAATCTATACTGTAGATTTTTGGGGAATTTGCTCCTGCATTGAGGAACAGTGATCCCATAAGTACAAGATTACCTGTGGAGGAGAGTTGGAGGATCTGAGGAGCAGATAGCCACAGGGTAAGACCCCTGAAAGGGGAAACCGCATTGGGACTTATGAATAGGTCTGAGTTTAAGGTGAGAGCATTCACTGGCTGGTGGTGGATCACGATGCCTTTCTTTTAAGCTGGGGTTACCTGTGGACACATGCAGCTTTCTAGATTCATGTATTGGACGTTTTACTGACAGATTATCATTTTTGCCTCACTCTTTTCACAAAATTTGACTTTTTAGTTGGGAGGTTCCCATCACTATTGTACTTTAGATGTTTTTTGTTTGCTTACATTTTCACACTGAATGTATTATGCTTTAGTTATTATTACTATGTGAATTTTTGTACTTATAGATATTTGCAATACAAATGAACTACAGGAGCGGTTTACACCTGCCCTGCTAAGTTTTATTTTTTTATGTCATTCTCATTTTGACCTGTATTACATGTGAAGTCACATATCACTTGAATTATAGCACTAGAAGTTAATTGGCATTGCAAATATCTGCAGGAGGGTTTTCCACCATTCCTGTTAAAGCGGAAGTAAACCCATCCATAAAACAGTTTCATTTCCGTCACGTGCCGGGAATGTCACACTCCCATTGGTTGTGCTCTCAACCAAACAGTCAAACCATCCAATGGCTGGTGTCTAAACTGATCACATGTGTAGCATCGTGGCAGTTATAGATTAAACAGAGGCAAAGATGGCAGCTTCCTTGGCTGAAAACCATAGGGGGGTTTACTTACACTTTAAGTTTCATTTTTTTATGTTTTATTTTTAGTTTGATATGCATCATATGTGAAGTTACATATCACAGGGACTGGTAATATTCAAGCTCATTGAGCATACCATACACGATGATAGATTACCTATTATAAATAAGGAGTGCATTGTTTGTAATTAGATTGCCTAGTTGTGCATTGTAAGTAGGAGTAAAGCGGAAAGAAAAAAAATCGCCCAATGCCTCAATTTCCTAAACAAATCATTCAGTGTTGATGGCGGAATGCATCCTGCAGCGCTATTGTATTCTGCCAGCGGGGGAGCGCAGGGAGCCTTTCCGGCTGGCAGAACACAACGATTACTGCTAGCATCTATAGCAGTAATCGCATGCCGACAGTAATCGCACGCCAAAAATCCAACAGGGTGGTTGTGCCCAAGTCAATTGATGAATCGACTTGGTACAATCAGCCTACCCATACATGGATCAAAATATTCATCCATGTAATGCCAGCTTAATCATGCACAACCACTGTTTAGCACCACAAATCAGGAGGCAGTGCCTGCGTATACTGTATGATGATCAAATAAGGTGAGTCCATGAACATATATCACTGCAAAATTATACATAGAAACAAAATTCTTAAAACATTTCCACACATCGATAACATTTTTGCATCAAGGATATCTCTTTATATCTTGATGTAAAAAAATCATTGAAACTGTTCACTTCTCAGGTGATTGAGTTTTCTAGGAGTAGCTATAAGAGTTTTCCTATATTTTGAAATAAGAACTGCTGGATCTGAGCAAGAATTATATATTGAATTCAAATTGTTACACGAGGTTCCTTACACAGACAACATTCAGAAATTGGCTGATATTTTTTTATATTCAACAGTCAGAGATAGGAAATCATAAAAGAAATAGAATAGTGCATATGGGGAAAGAATTATCAACTGATAACTAGACTATCAAAGCTCGATTTACGTCTACCATTAGCTAGCATCACACTAGTCAAAGACGGCGGAAAGTAGAAATAAATAAAAGGAACTTTCTCATCGACAAAAAAAATTATCTTTATAGTTAGCAGCTTTTTACGTGTACTGTATCTGGATCTATGCAACAACTTAAAGAGGAGTTCTGCCCTCCCCAGCAAAAAATTAAAAGTCAGGAGCTGCACATACTGTAGTTGCTGACTTTTAATATTAGGACACTCGCCTGTCCTGGAATCCAGCGATGTCGGCACCCCAGCCGATGTTTCCATTGATTCACGGGTGCTGCCGCCGCCATTCATGGTAAGGAAACCCTGCGGTGAAGCTGAATACTGCGCACACGCAGAGCGTGCTGCGCTTTCTGAATGGCCCGGTGGCAGAGGAAGGAGGAGGGGGTCCGGAAACCCGAGTCATTTTCAACCAGCTGTCCTGCCTTTGCATTACCGTAAACCCACCACGTGGCTTGGTATTCATATTACCATCTGATGCAATTACCTTGGTGAGCAACCTCATGTTTACATCTTACCTAGCTTCACCTATCTAGGGTCTTGGGCACCTCCCTCCCTCCCATTCCTTCCCCCTCCCCCTTTTCCCCTCCTACCCTCCCCCCTTTTCCTTCCCCACCCACTTCCACCCTCCCCTTTTTCCCCCCTCGCTGCTCCCCTCTCTCCCCCTCTCTCTGCCTCCCCCCCTCCCCTTCTCCTCCCTGCCCCTCATCTTCCTTTTTCCCCCCTCCTTCCCTACCTTCTTCTTCCTTCTTCCCTTGTCCCCCCTCTTCTCTCTTCCCCTCTCCCCCTCCCCTGCCCCCCACCCCTTCCCTACGGGAGTCTTATCCTGCCCTATTTCATAATTGACAACTATTAGGCTCTTTACCAATATTTTGCCTTTATTTAGAGATTTACAACCCCCCGTCCGCCCCCGTCCGCCGCATGGGGAATCTGCCTGGGCGGCTTGGTGCCGCACATGACCACCTAAATACTGGGTAAGCTATTTCCTTGTTATTACTATTACCCTTTACACACACTGTAGTATTTCTAGTATTGAACCTATTATGTTTGCGTTACTGTAATTTTTGTTTTATAGAATGGTCCTCCTGAGGAAGCGGTCACACCGCAAAACTAGTCAAGACCCAGACCATCCTATATGGTGTGATAACAGATATCTCTTGGGGGAATCCTGAGTTTCTGTTTTCTCAATTTTAAAATGTTTACCTTGTATAATTTTTATATGTAATAAGTTGTTTTTTTATTTCTATATGTATGTCTTGGTTATCAGTACCGAGATGGTCCATTAATTTACGGGGAGGGAACGTTGTTAGGGTCAGAGTCAGCTCCCGTCCCTTTGCCCCATCCCTCTCGTTTCTCTATGGTGTACATTAGGGTGAAAAGCCCTCCTTTTCCATAATCATACATTCTGTTTCCATAGGATTGTAGGAGGTTGGTATTTTTTTGAAAAATAATGAAAAATAAACTAATTAATGGCTAATCCTGGTGGTTCCTACCACATCCCAGAAATTTACTTGGAAGAGAGGAAATGCCCCAAGGGATAGTATGGGAAGGAGACCTCCTGCCCATACTATCCCTTGGGGCATTTCCTCTCTTCCGAGGTTGGAATTTTTAGCCATTATTTAAGGTATTTTTTTATGTTCACCTAGATCACATATGTCAAACACAAGTTCCTGCCACCCAATCTGGAACGCCAGGCCTTGTCATGTGGTCCTTGCACCCAGTTTTGCATCTGGAAAGCGGTGGAACTCCATTCCGCCACCTCTGGCTCTCACCCTCCACTCCCACTTCCTTCGGCTTCTGGGTCACAGGAGTGCACTTGCTTGTGCTCTCTTAGGACCCAAAATCAGCCGACAGCACAAAATATAATCAACAAAATCTGTTGAATAAAATGATATCATGGTAGGGCAACTCTTATATAACTTCAAATAATAAAGCTCAAAGTGACCATATGCATTTTACTTTACTAGAGCTTTATTCCCCTTTCAACATGGCGACTTACGTGGGGGAAAAAAAAAACAAGGTTTTCATAAATTGTAAACATAACACTAAAGGAGTTGATTTACTAAAACTGAAAAGTGAAAAATCTGGTGCAGCTCTGCATAGAAACTAATCAGCTTCCAGGTTTTTTTTTTTGTCAAAGCTTAATTGAACAAGCAAGATGCAATTACCGTATTTATCGGCGTATAACACGCACTTTTTTACCCTGAAAATAGAGGGTAAACCGTGCCTGCGTGTTATACGCCGATATTTTTATTTTTTTACCAGTGGGGGGGGGGGGCGGGGATCGGGCAGTCCGCCCCAGGTGCCACCCATTGGGAGGGTGTCAGGCCGGCCGCCCCGCCTCTCTTGGCCCTGGGACAGAAAACATCACTGCCAGCCCTTCCTCCTGTGTCACTCTCAATACAAATGGAATACTAAGACGCCGCTCTCCTCCTCCCGCTCCGCCTCCTCCTCGAGTGTAGCTTTTGATTGGAGGAGGAGAGCGGTCATGTGACCATCAGCCGAGGAGAGTCACATGACTGGGTCCATGAGAGAGCGACGTCAATCGAGGTACACAGAAGCTTTGTTTTACAAATGACAGTGACACAGGAGCAGTGTAGAAGGGGCTGGCAGTGATCTTCTCTTAACTCTAGAGTAGGCTGGCAATGCTGTCCCAGGAGACTGGGGATCTCCTGGCAGTGCAGGGGGTCCATGTGCTGTGCAGTGCTGTGCAGGGGTCCGTGTGCTGTGCAGTGCTGTGCAGGGGGTCCATGTGCTGTGCAGTGCTGTGCAGGGGGTCCATGTGCTGTGCAGTGCTGTGCAGGGGGTCCGTATGGTGTGTGGGGGTCCGTGTGCTGTGCAGGGGTCCGTGTGCTGTGCGGGGGTCCGTTTGCTGTGCAGTGCCGTGCAGGGGGTCCGTGTGGTGTGTGGGGGTCCGTGTGCTGTGCAGGGGTCCCTGTGCTGTGCAGGGGGTCCGTGTACTGTGCAGTGCTGTGCAGGGGGTCCGTGTGCTGTGCAGTGCTGTGCAGGGGGTCCGTGTGGTGTGTGGGGGTCCGTGTGTTGTGCAGTTCTGTGCAGGGGTCCGTGTGCAGTGCTGTGCAGGGGGTCCGTGTGGTGTGTGGGGGTCCGTGTGCTGTGCAGGGGGTCCGTGTGCAGTGCAGTGCTGTGCAGGGGGTCCGTGCGGTGTGCAGGGGAGTCTGTGTGCTGTGCAGGGGGCTGTGGAAAGTTTTTTTCCCTGAAACTTCCCTCTTAAAGTTAGGGTGCGTGTTATATGCCAGTGCGTGTTATACGCCGATAAATACGGTAATAAAAAGCACACTTACAGACGTAAGATGAAACAAAGCATGTAAAACGATCGAGCCGGCCGGCTCCCCGATCTGGCTGCCCGTATCTTCCGGGTCTAGCGTATGATGCGGTGACGTCAGAACGTCCCTTACCCAACGTTTCGTCTTGTTGTGGAGATTTTTATGGAGATGTATTTAATATGTATTGTCATAGTGTCACCCAGTGTTAGTACTTCCGCAACCCGCTCTAAAAGAGCTGATTGGGGTAGTCTGAGGCTGGTTGAATCCCGTCTGATAGGGGAAAACGTAGTATAATCTTAATATGCGTTATTCTATGGAATAGCGCAGAATAAGAATTCCTATCAACGGTAACTTTAGCCATCATACGTTATTGTATTCATTGTATGTATTATTGTATTGAATCCTTTAATCTATATTTCTTGAGTGGGATTCATGTAAGGCAACCTGTTGGAAGGGATGTCCTTGTATTGTCATCTTCCTGTGTGGAAGGGACATCCTGTGATGTCCCCGCCCATGGGGGAGGGGATTGGTTGCTGCAGCCAATCACCTCCTGTGTGAGATCTTTTGCGTTTAATAAAAGCCTATGATTAGGCGTCGGCTTGGCAGTCATGCTGGTCTGCTGAGAGATGAGAACATAAGCTGTGTGATGCTGCCTTTCTTGGGATGAATGATGGGACGAATGAATGGTGAGTGGATCTTAGCAAACTTAGCTAAAGATAGCATTATTGCAAAAAGATGAATCTAAAGTGTGTGCTTAGATAGCACAGGAATTATAGGCTGTGTGCTCTGCAAGCAACCAATAATTCCACGACAGTCTCAACAGGGATGTGAGCCTTCTTTTCATGTATGTGGCATATCCTGATTGACTACTGTTCATGAGTCATCCAAGCAAGTAGCACTGCCTGCTGAGGAAACCTTTTATTGGGATTATCTGTTTATGCACTGACTGATCTCCTGTAATAAGAGATCATGCACTTCTGGTAAGCGGTAGTGTGTCATTAAGGTGGAAGCACTTTTCTATCACCACTCTTTCTGGATGCTGTGGGTTCATTTGCACAGTGAAGACCCATTTAAAGTTTTATGGACTATATGCAAATATATACTTGGTTTTCATACATCACATATGGACTGCAAGTTTTGCTTCTCTGTTTTTTGCACTTTAGGTCTTATTGACCTCCTACATTGAGTTTTATGCTAATTCATTGTTTTCTCACCTTCACTTTTATATTAGCGCAGCTTTTTTTTTCTTTTCCATATTGTTACACTTAGAGGCGTCTCTCTTCTCTTTTATGCCGCGTACACACGATCGATTTTTTTCGACGGTGAAAACACCATCGAGAAAATCGACGGGAAAAGCGAGGGAATGGTTTGGTTCCCTACACACGTCCGTTTTTCCCGCCATTTTTTTTTTTTGGTCGAGAAAAACGACCGTGTGTGGGCTCCGTGGCAGTGTTTCCCTATGGGAAAACTGCCGCGGAAAAAAACGGCGGGAATCACGACGAGAAAAATTAGAGCATGTTCTAATTTTTCTCGTTGTGATTAATGCCGTTTTTCCCGTCGGGAAAAATGACAAAAAGCCCACACACGGTCGTTTTTCTTGTTAAAATTTTTTTTTAATTTTTCCCGACGGGAAAAATGATCATGTGTACGCGGCATTATACTCAGTTGTGACATGACGCTACTTGTATATCAAGACATCGCTTGTATATCAAGTCAAAATTTATTAAAAAAATTAGCTTGTCTTGCAAAACGAAACCAAGGTTTTACTCTCAAACCAAGGTTTTACTGTATTTATTTGTAAAACATTTTCAAAACCATTTATAATTTTCCTTTCACTTCACAATTATGTGGCACTTTGTGTTAGTCTAGCACAAAAAATCCCAATAAAATACATTTACGTTTTTGGTTGTAACATGACAAAATGTGGAAAATTGTAAGCGGTATGAAGGCGGTATGAAGGCACTGTACATACATATATATATATATATATATATATATATATATATATATATATATATATATATATTGTGGTACCCCACCAGTGTAGTGACCCAGAATTCTCAACTGGACGGGTTGAGGGGCTCCAGGGAGTTTATAATGTACAGAGAAAAACTGGCGGTTCAGTTTCCTCATTATTTAATAAAGTCCACTTTGGGACCTGGAGCCCGGGTGTCAGGGTCACCTGTGGCCAGGTGACAGATGCACACCGTAGGGGGACAGGAGTGCACCGCGAGGTAGTGAACCCTATGGCTGGCTTCTGTGGATAGGAAACTGGGTGGTTGTGGAAAGCGGGACCAGAGGAGCACAACCGGGATCCCAACGGAAGCGAGAGCCAAGATTCCCCAGGGCGCGGAGTCTAAGACCCAGCTGGTCTTCTCCAGGGCCTCTAGTGGTGAGGATGTTACGCTGCAGGCTGGGACCAGGTCGCGGCCCCTGGAGTTTCCTAGCTCACGCCCCGTAGGATAAGGGGAAGCAGCAGCACACGATAGAGAGAACCGAATAACAAGCCGAAGGTCAGGGGCCACAAGCAGACAAGGATAACGAAGAACGAGCCGAAGGTCAAGGGTCACGAGCAGACAGGGATGGTCGGGGACAAGCCAATAACGTAACAGAGAGACAGACGTAGCACACGGCAGGCAGGAACCCAAACACACAATGCCTAACAAACACGTTGATCAGCAAAGCAGGCTTGCAGTGCACAGGTTAATATAGTGTTCAGTGATAGGGCCTGGGGTGGAGTCAGGCTGGGAGGAGATTATAAAGGAAGCCAGGTGAAGGAGGTCTGGTCTCTAGATGAACACATGAGGAGGAAGGTAAGATGGCAGACAAACACTACTGCATATCCATGACACCGGGGATTTCGTAGAGATCCGGGTGGGATGAAATCCCCAGTCCTGGGTCCAGATTTTGAGATTTACCAGCACACTGACTGGTCAGGTGTGTGCTGGCCTATTTGTATACACCTAACCATGGTTCTGGAAGCCAGAGACCCAGGTCTGAGGGTCAGAGCAGTGGACCCAAGTCTGAGGGTCAGAGCAGTGAGGGGCTGCTATCTAAATGGACGGTGTTTCCAATGGAATAGTCTGTAGGAGACAGACCAGAGCCTGAAGTGGAAGGACTGAGCAGCACTGTTGTATGTATAAGCCAGGAGGCTGAATGTCATGTTATTGATGAAAAAGAGTGTTGAAACCCCTGTGAGGGAAACCTTTGATTTTGTTTGAACTTCTTTTAATAAAAATGGGCAAATAAAGCCCTCAAAAAGAAGACCCAGTGAGTGGCATTGTCCTTCAAGCTCTACCTTTGATGCTAGTCCTTCACAATATATATATACACACAATCCTATACCCACAGTTGTGCCAGAGGAAGGCAAAAAAACAAAAACAATAAAAAGCATTATCCAATCTGTTCCAGCAGGGGAAAAAATTCCTTCCTGATCCCCCTGCATGCATACTATCTGCATTTGTTGTTTTGGATTTATGGATTTATTTTGAATTTGGATTTTTTACTTGAAATTTTGGAATAAATAACTGTCTATACAGAGTGCGGCAGTCCAGGGTTTCTTTTTCTCCCATGCATCAGTGCAGAGCCAGCACCTGTGTGAGTGACCGGGCGGAAGCAGCCATTTGGTGAATTCTCAAGCTTTTGATCGGTACGTTTTTCCGATCCCCCAAAAGGCAATCGGATATTCCCTGGATCAACTTTACCTATAAATATTAGGATCCAGTTATATTATGTGTATCTAGGCAAGAATCCAGGTTTTTCCTAAAACAATCCACTGAGCTGGCCAGAACCAGCTTTTGATTGAGTCTATTCCACATTTTCACAGCTCTTACTGTGAAGAAGCCTTTCCATATTTGGAGATTAAATCTCTTTTCCTCCAGACAAAGCATGTCCGCTTGTCCTCTGTGATGACCTTAAAGTGAATAACTCAACACCAAGTTCACTATATGGACCCCTTATGTATTTGTGCATGTTGATTTATATCCCCCCCAATCTCCTCTTCTCAAGAGAGAATAAATTCAGTTCCTCTAATCTTCCCTTATAGCTGAGCTCCTCCATGCTCCTCCATGCATCTTTTCAGTTTGGTTGCCCTTTTTTGCACTTTCTCCAGTTACCCGATATCCTATTTATGAACTGGTGCCCAAAACTGAACTGGGGGGGGAGTGGGACCTGCGGGCCCCCTTATTAAAGGGGGCTTTCCAATTCCAAAAAAAACCCTGCCCGCAGACCCCCACAACCACCACCCAAAATTGTCAAGAAGAGGCCCTTGTCCGCTTTTTTTTTTTTTTTTGGGCGTGGGGTTTTCCTTTACAGTTAATACCAGACCTAAGGTTCTGGTATGGCCTTGGGGATCCTGTTCATTGAAGTCGCATGTAAGTCGGAAATGAAGTCGTAGGGCAAAGTCAGATCGGAAGTCATCCGACTTCCATGTCAGAGCAGTGTGAACCCGACCTTAAAGAAGTTTTGTTCCATAACTGATTAACCTGTTACGAGGTAATTTTTTTATTTTAAAATGTTTTTATCCTTGCTTACTGCTGGTAAATGAAAAGTAAACTGGGGAAAAAAAACGTTCTCTTGCCTGTAAAATCCTTTTCTTGGAGTACATTACCGGACACAAACTATTATTTCTGAAATCTTATGTCCTTTAATGTACGCCAAGGATTTTACAGGTAAGACAAAAATCCTTGTTCTCTTAGTTATACATTAAGGGACACTGAATAGTATTCTGAAACACTGCTATATCCAAAAGCAGTCTAATTAAGAGGTGGGCAACAGCAAATGAAAAACTAACAGGCCCACAAGGAACAAACCAATATGTTAACGAAGGGAGCTCAAGGGAGCCTATAACGCTGCTTGAAGAATCTTATGATTGAAACTAGCATCAGGTGAGGACTGAACATCCACCTGGTAAAACTTAAGACATCTGTGAACAGAAGACTAGGTGGCAGCCTTGTAAATCTAAGCAACAGATCTTCCAATATGGGAAAAAAACAAAAAGCACTAACTGATCTAGTGGGGTGCACCTTGACCAGAAAGGGGGGAACTTGCCCCTGAGGTCATAAGCTTGAATGATGAGCTGATGAATCTACCTGGTGACAGTGGTAGGAGAAGCAGGCAGTCCTAGTTTCTCTGTGCTTCTGCTTTCCCATGTAATACTTGTATAGCACTACCCCCGTAGGACCTGCTGGCTTAAGTTTTGGGCCTATACTCTGCCTATCAACCCCTGTAATTTGGCTCGACTCCCCTTGACACAACTGGATAATAATAATAATAATGTGATTGTGGACCCCTAGAGGCTATAGAGGGCCACAATGATATCACACAACAATAAATGTAATTCAATATTGTTACCTTGTTGTGGTTTGCCTGCCACACAGCTGCAAAAGACAGAGTCCCACACAAGAGTCCCACACAAGACGTAGTTCAACCAAGAAGTAATATGTTTACTTGGTAAAGAAATAGAGATTATACATGTGACATCTGACTCAAACAGATCCCTGTGACAGTTCACTGACATACATACATATGCACAACAGTTCCAGAGTTTCACTTATAGACTAAGAAACCCAAATTAACTCAACTTAAGCCTCGTACACACGGCCGAAAATCTCATCAAGAAAAAACACGTTGTTTTTCTTGACGAGATTCTTGGACAAGAAACTTGTCCCGGCCGAGTGTACACACGCTCGATTCAAAGAACCCACGGTTCTTTGAATGGAGCGAACGCAGTGACGTCATCGAATACGACGAGCGTCACATTCGATGCCGTCGCCGCCATCTTGCTACACCCGATCTATGCCTAGGAAGCTACCGCGCATGCGTCAAAGTCATTTTGAGCATGCGCGGGCTTCCCGGAGGACAGGTAAGTGTACACACACACAATTTTCTCATCGAGAAACAGGCTGACGAGAATCTCGATGAGAAAATAGAGAGCAGGTTCTCTATATTTCTCGTCGAGATTCTTGTCGGTTTTCTTGACGAGAAACCATACACACGAACGAATTTCTCGACAAGAAAGCTATCTCTGCAGTTTTCTTGTAGTTTCTTGCCGAGAAACTCCTTTGTGTGTACGAGGCTTTAGAGTCAGACCTGAAGAAGTGCACGGTGGAGGAATCTCTCACTGCAATGGTATCTATAGTGGGGTACTTCTCCACCAAGTCCAGCCCAGCTCACTAAACAGCACAATGACAGAAAAAAAATTACAACAGTTGATTTACATGTGCAAGTTCAACAAGCTATCTAGCTCCCCCTGGTGGGCAGCTTTACTGGTACGTGACCCGCTGTATCAACCAAATCAGTGAGCTGAACTGATGATTGATACTACAGTAAAAGTCTCCAGCAATCTTCGCTAGCTTTCGTTGGTGCACTTGATTATTTGTAATCCAAGGAAAAAGGGTGAAGAAAGATTAAACAATTAACGTGTGTGGTGAAAAAGGCAAGTGGAAGGCTGATTCTTCCCAAAGCGCTAACTCAATCCTGAATGTAGCATGTCTATGCTTGCGGTACTGCAGTTACCAGCAAGCGTAAGTAAAAGTATGGAAGTCACCTTTCTGCGACACAGTTAGTTATGTTGGTGGGCAGGTGCCCTCTCACCACATGAGGCCTCGCCTCTCTGGTTTCCTCAGACTGGGCCATCTTGGTTCACAGCCTCCGGACGAGTCGTGGTCCCTGGTCCTCTGCTTAGCTGGTCACAAGGCGTCGGTGGATAGGTGACTCTGGATGCTCAGGAGTGTGGAGCTGTCCCTCTCCCTGGTCCGATCAGCCGGGCTATAGCTGGGATCCCTCCGACAGGCGATCCGGCCTCCGTTACTTTAGGCTCAGGCTTCTCCGGCCTAAGCACCCTCGCTGCAGGCCTCTTGCCTCTTGCAAGATGGCGTCCCAAGAGAACGAACACAAGCCTGTCTTAAATAAGTCCTCCCAGCAGGCAGTGCGTGGCGCCACGCTCCTTCGCAGCACAGTGGTGTTGTGGGCCTTGTAGTCTATTTCTGACCCATAGCAATAGAGTCTCTGTCTCTCCGCATCACAAGGTCCATCAGGCATTGTTCTTACCATAGCTGAACCCAACAAATTGCAGCAGTATAAGACAAACGGACAATGAAAAGAGTTAAGTTCTTATAGGCACAAACTGTAGTCCATAAGCTACGTGCAAAAGTGACAACTTGCTACACTTGTATTGTGTCTAATTTCCTGCGTACTGACCGCGACTTCGTCAACCATTTTTGCTTGCCTGCCATGTGCCCTGATCTTGGCCTGTTCTCGGATCCTCTTCTGTCTCCTGCTATCAGTACTCTGCACACGCGAGTGGTCTCTGCATCTTTACCTTGGTGTACCTGGGGGCTGCAACCTGCAAGTCCATCCCAAACATCAGGGGCCCTGGCGAAGAAGCAGGCTAAAACTTAGACTCCACGCCCGGAGAACCGCGAGTTGGCCTTACTCTACAGTTTTCACAGGCAACAGCTGATCAGAATAGGAAATAAGTTTGCTGCTTTCTTTCTCGTACATCACGGGACACAGAGCGACATAGTCATTACTAATGGGTTATATAGATACCGTCAGGTGCTGGCACTGGCAACTTCCAAAACCGGAAGTACCCTCCCCTATATAAGCCCCTCCCATCCGGGAGCACCTCAGTTTTTTGCCAGTGTCTAAGGTGTTGGCCAAGAAGAAACATGTGTTTTTCACTGAGCTTGCGTACAGGTTCTTTTGGGCCTCAGTAAGCTATTCCGGATCCGACCAAAAAAGCTTCATAGCTAAACGGTCGGTACCCGGGCCTTGCAGAGAAGAGCAAGGTTTTGCCTGTAATGCTTCTCTTAGGAGAGCTGGACCCTGGGATCCAGAGCTCTGGTCATACCCACGACCAAGATGTTTTCTGTGCAGGGTGCTATACAGGTCCAGGGGAGTGGAATCCTTGGGAACCCGGTCCCTGAAGGTTTGATTACAATTCCTGCCGTGATAGGTGAAGTTTGGGCTTCTGTGGACCAAACAAAGTCCTGCGGCGAGGAAAAGGTAAGTGGGGGCCCTCAGGAACTTGGTTCTATTGAGGGACCCCCAAGCCTATTTTGTCTTTCTGCCTGTTACCTAAGGTATTCCCGCTAATATTCTGTGTATGCCTGTTACTACTGAGAAAATGTAAAAATTTTAATAGTAGGCAAGAAAAAAAAAAAAAAAAAAATGTAAGACCGCGGTACCTGTGTTAGACACTAGAGGCCGCTATGGTTCTTTTTCTTGTAATGTGGATTTTTTTCTTCCAGAATCAAATCCAGGCAGTTAGTATGTTCTCTGCTGGGAAGCTGTCTCCTCTGCCCTGTTGCTGCGCTCATCCATCCCCGGGCCCTGCGGCAAAGGGGGCCCTGGCTCCCATCTAGCTCCTTATTGTTTTTAAAAAAGGGCGCCGAAGGCGCACGTGCCCGCGCGCGTGCACGCGCCTCTATTCATAGAGGCGATCTGAAAAAAGGGGCGGAGCAGGTGGATGACGCTCAGGTGTGCGCCGCGGCGCTACTGCGCATGTGCGGGCGTCCAGCGTGTTTTAAAGCACATTATAGCTGGCTATTGAATGCACAGACAGAGCTAGCAACAGATAAAGGCACACAGAGGCGGTTGATGCAGGCATCCCCTAGAAAGGCACTTTAGTAGACACCAACTGTGATATAGCAGCAATTGTGCTAGACTATTCTCAGTAAAAGTGGTGTATTACGGCTGGAATACCTCTGCTTTAGGCTTAGGAATATGCCGTCCAGAAGCTCCGGAACTGAATCTTCCAGGAAGCGAAGGGGGTCTCATCGGGCTCTGAGGATCTTGGGCATGCTTCTGCTGCACCAGTCTCCCCTGAAGTTCAGAGGTAAGTGACCATAGAGACCCCGCAGGGGTACTTGGTACTGTGGCTGTCCTCAGTCACCTGCTCCTGTGTATGTAACAGAGGAGGTTTTTTCCTCAGCTCTGGGAGGATTAGAGAGAGATTGTCAACATTGATCGCTGCCTCCCTGTCAGGGAAAGCACGCCGATCTCCGTCTCCTCCTTCAGAGTGCCTGTTAGCAGAGCAACAGTCCCATACAGGGATCGACCTGCCTGAAGGGGATCAGGAGGTTGATTCTGTTATAGAGGAATCAACAGTGGAGGAACCTTTCTCAGCAGCTCAAGCTGAAAGATTATGGGTTCAGTCTCTGACTAACATGGTCCGATCGGCATTTAAAAATGCACCTTGCGGAACCATCAACCACTACTGTATCCTCGTTGGGGTCGCTAGAAGCCCCCAGACTGTCTGTTCTTTTCCACTTCACCCTTTACTGAAAGGGCTTATTTACCAGGATTGGGAACGTCCTGAGAAAATATTTATTCCCCCAAGAGATTTCCGGTGGTCTATCCCATGGAGGATAAGTTCATCAAAAAAAAAAAAATGGAAGGTCCCTACAGTGGACGCAGCCATCTCTTGTATGTATAAATCACTGACATGTCCAGTGGATAATGTCCAAATGTTCAAGAACCCAATAGATAAAAGATTGGAGTCCTTATGAAAGTCTGCTTCTTTCTACAGCAAGCTTGGTGACACAACCAGCAGTAGCAGCTATTGGGGTCTGCTAAGCAGTGAAGGATCAGTTAAAACAGGTCTTGAGGGACTTGACAGATCAGCAGGCCTTGCCCTAGCTGATCTACCTAGAGCCTTAGGCTTTGCGGTTGACGCCATAAAGGATTCAGTCCATCAGGCCTCCCGCCTTACGCTGTCTATAGTACATATGCGTAGGCTTCTATGGCTCAAAAACTGGTCTGCTGAAGCTCCCTGTAAGGAATGGCTGGTTAGCGTCCCATTTCATGGTGAACGCTTATTCAGGGAAAACCTGGACAAATATATCCAGAAAATTTCCAGCGGTAAAAATACGCTCTTGCCGGTTAAAAACAGAGTTAGAGGTCCCTCTTTAAGAGGCCTGCTTCTCCAGTCCCTGGGGCATCGGCTGTGTAACAGTTCCGACGGCCTCCTCGGTCAATTCCCGGGGGTAAAAAACAGGGACAATAGCAGGGTAATGAGAAACCCTGGGTCAGGGGAGGTACAAAACCTCCCCCAAAGTTAAATTCATTGAAGGGTTGCCCCCACTCAGTCGGGTGGGGGGAGGACTCCAGTTGTTCACAAGAGACCTGGCGGGACGCGATCAAGACAGATAGGTACTCTCCGCAGTATGTTTGGGATACAGATTGGAGTTAAGAGACTCTCCTCCTTCCCATTTTTGAGGTCAAACGTGCCAAGGGATCCCCGGAAGAGAGAGTCCCTCCTGTTGGCACTAGAACAACTATTGCTCCAAGGAGTAATTATGGAGGTTCCCCTGGAAGAATGAGGGTTCGGGTTTTACTCAAACCTCTCTACAGTCCCGAAGCAAACGCGGACGGGAGGCCCATATTAATTCTAAAAGGGCTATACAAATTCCTGTATATCAGGACTTTCCGATGAAGTCGATCCGATCGGTGGCCACTGCCCTACAAGGGGAGGATTGGTTAGCCGCGATCGACATCAAAGATGCTTATTTGCACATTCCCATCTTTCCAGGTTTCTACGCTTTGCAGTAGAAGGGCGCCATTTTCAGTTCAGAGCCTTACCCTTCGGTTTGGCCACAGCACCACGAGTGTTTACAAAAATTCTGGCCCTTTATTGGCCAATCTAAGAACACAAGGTGTAATGATAATGGCATATCTAGATGACTTGTTGCTGATAGACCACTCAGTGAAAAAACTAGACGTGGTCGTTCACAAGACAATCAAGTATCTGGAATCTCACGGTTGGATTATCAACCGAGAAAAGTCAGCCCTAAAAACCAGTCAAAAGTCTGGAATACTTGGGGCTAAGGTTGGATTCAGGCCAGAGAAAAATATTCTTGCCTCGAGGAAAGGTGTTGTCTTTGAAAGATTTGATCCACTTAGTGGGTACAAAAAAGACAGCCGTCCATACGCCTGTGCATAAGGCTGCTGGGAAAAATGGTGGCATCATTCGAAGCAGTACCCTACGGTCAATTCCATTCAAGGAATTTGCAGGGGGCCATACTGTCAGCCTGGAACAAAAAAGTTCAGGCCCTAGACTTACAATGTCCTTGTCCCCTTCCGTTCGCAAGAGCCTCCGTTAGTGGTTGGTTCCCCAGAATCTGGAAAAAGGGAAATCCTTCAGTCTGATTTCTTGGAAGGTGGTCACTACAGATGCCAGCCTTATAGGCTGGGGAGCAGTACTGGAGCAATAGTCTCTCCAGGGCAGATGGTCGGATGCAGAAAAGGCCCTGCCCATCAATCTCTTAGAGATACGAGCAGCCCGGTATGCCCTAGTAGCATGGACATCCAAACTCCAAGGGTCCCCTGTCAGAATTCAATCAGACAATGCCACAGCAGTGGCATATATCAATCATCAGGGGGGCACCAGGAGTCGTGCAGCCCAGAGGGAAGTAAATTACATCCTGAAATGGGCAGAAAAATATGTCCCAGCCATATCTGCGGTATTCATTCCAGGAGTGGAGAATTGGAAGGCGGACTTTCTAAGTCGCCAGCAATTATGCCCAGAGGAAGGGTCCCTTCACCCCGAGGTTTTCTGGACAATATGTCAGCGGTGGGGAACATCGGATGTAGATCTTCTAGCATCCAGATTCAACGCAAAGGGGGACAGGTTTGTCTCTCGGACAAGGGATCCCCTAGCTTGCGGCTCGGATGCCCTAGTGTTCCCTTGGGATCAGTTCAAGCTGATATATGCATTCACACCGCCACAATGGTTGCCTCGATTACTCCGCAGAATCAGGGTAGAAAAGAAACCAGTGATTCCGGTGGCTCCAGCGTGGCCCCGAAGAGCGTGGTACGCGGAGATTGTAAAATGTCAGTGGGGAGTCCTTGGACTCTCCCACGTCGTCCGGACCTGCTTTCGCAAGGACCAATATACCACCCTTCCTTACCAGCCCTAGGTTTGACGGCCTGGCTATGGAAGCCCACATTCTAAAAAAGAGAGGGCTCTCTAATCCTGTGGTATCTACCATGATCAATGCCAGGAAGCCGGTATCCAGGCAGATCTAATATAGAATCTGGAAGGCGTACATCGCGTGGTGTGAGGCCAAGAAATGGCATCCACATAAGTACGTAATAGGTAGGATTCTGGACTTCCTACAATGGGCTGTAGATAGGAAGCTTGCCTTGAGTACTATCAAGGGTCAGATTTCGGCCTTGTCAATATTTTTTCAAAGGCCCTTGGCTTCGTATTCACTAGTCAAAGCCTTTATACAAGGAGTGATGCGTATTAGTCCTCCGGTTAATATTCCCATATGTCCATGGGATCTAAACTTGGTTCTGTCGGTTCTACAGAAACAACCATTTGAACCATTACAGCATATTTCTTTGGTGCTTCTCACCAGGAAATTGATTTTTCTAGTAGCCATTTGTTCGGCTAAAAGAGTGTCGGAATTAGCAGCTATGTCCTGTAAGGAGCCATATCTGGTTATCCATAAGGATAGAGTAGTGTTACGTCCTCATCCAACCTTTCTTCCTAAGGTGGTATCGAGGTTTCATTTGAACCAAGATGTGGTTCTTCCTTCTTTTTTCCCCAAACCTACTTCGGTAGAGGAAAAGTTATTGCATTCTTTGGATGTAGTAAGAGCAGTCAAAGCTTATCTAAAGGCCACTGCTCAGATTCGCAGAACGGATACTTTGTTTATTCTGCCGGAAGGCCCCAGAAAGGGTCAGGCAGCGTCAAAATCTACTTTAGCCAAGTGGATTCGACAGGTCATAATACAAGCCTATGGCTTGAGAAGGAGACCGCCTCCGTTCAAAGTTAGAGCGCACTCCACGAGAGCAGTTGGAACTTCATGGGCAGTGCATCACCAGGCCTCCCTGGCTCAAATCTGTAAGGCCGCAACATGGTCTTCAGTTCACACGTTTACTAGGTTCTACCAGGTGGACGTTAGAAGTCAGGAGGATGTCGCCTTTGGGCGCAGTGTGTTGCAGGCCGCAAAAGATCCTCATGTCTGATAGCGCTCAGCTTATATATGGTGTATCCCCCCCCTCATTTGGCATTGCTTTAGGACATCCCATTAGTAATGACTATGTCGCTCTGTGTCCCGTGATGTACGAGAAAGAAAATAGGATTTTTATAACAGCTTACCTGTAAAATCCTTTTCTTGGAGTACATCACGGGACACAGAGCTCCCGCCCCTCTTTGGGGACACTTATTGCTTTGCTACAAAACTGAGGTGCTCCCGGATGGGAGGGGCTTATATAGGGGAGGGTACTTCCGGTTTTGGAAGTTGCCAGTGCCAGCACCTGACGGTATCTATATAACCCATTAGTAATGACTATGTCGCTCTGTGTCCCGTGATGTACTCCAAGAAAAGGATTTTACAGGTAAGCTGTTATAAAAATCCTATTTTTTGGAAGCAAATATCCATGCTGCTTAAGTGATCAACTGAAGATGACTGCCTGTTGGAAGGCAACGTGTTTTATTTCATAATACAAGATGTGTTTGAAATAGTAACTCTGGAGTTTTCTTTCTGGTTGTTTCAACCAGGTGTAGGAAATTTCACTTCCTGGATGGTACAGGCAGATGGCCCCCAAGTTGGAATGTAACCAATTACGCCTCTAACTGTGTAGAACAAAGGGGCCTGGCTCCTTTCCGACTAGCACGATAAGATGAAAACCAGTGATTGCCACTCTGCAAGCAAGCTTCAAAGAGAATTGGATGAAGAGAAAATTCGGGACAGCCGCACTCAAAATCAATGCCTTTATTAAAAAAGAGGTAATAATCAAAAAAATACAAGCCACATTAAACAGTGGCATACAGGAGCTGACGCGTTTCACACTTTCAAAAGTGCTTATTCGTAAGTGATGAAACCACTTTGCAAACCCACTTGTCGGAAAGCAGGGAGGTCCACCGAGCTGCAAACTCGTGAAGGCGACCCCCCACCCGAGATTCGGGCGTGGGAAAACCTTCATGCAGTAGCAGATTTGTTCGCTGGCTTGTTTTGCTTGCAAACCCAGGGACGCTTTTGTCCCTCAGCTGGTCCCTTGTCGGCCTGGGAACGCTTACCTGCGGGCCCAGACTGACGAAAAAAACGCTTCTGAGCGGAAAAGGAGGGCCCTGGCCTACAGCGTGGCTCCTTACCTTTTCTGGATTGTGGGAAGAGCGTGCTCTTACCCCCAGTAACATTCTTAATAATGTCATCCAGCGAGGCTCCAAATAGCCTCTCTCCCTGGAAGGGCAAATCCGCCAGAGCCTTCTTGGAAGTCTGGTCCGCAGACCAGCATTTTAGCTAAATCAGGCGACGCAGTACCACAGCAGATACTGATGCTCTGGAAATCAGGGGAGCTGTATCCAGGGCTGTATCGCAGACATATTTAAGGCCATGCACCAACTGGTCAGACAGTGCTACACAGACCGGGGAAGCCTGTTGCTTCACCAACTCACGGTGCAATAATTTTGCCCATTCTGTAAGTGTTTGTGACACCAGGGCCGCAGCCAATACTGGCCGTAATGCTAACCCCAGCATGGTGAACATGGACCGGGCCACCGCTTCGGACCTCCTGTCTGCAGGATCCTTAAATGCAGGGGTCCCCTCTACCAGAATCATGGTTATCTTGTTTAACCTTGATACCGGGGGGTCCACAACCGGGGGAGAAGCCCATTTTTTCAGAAGGCTCTCCTCAAAATGGTAACGGACCGCCATGCATTTTGGGACCAAAAAGGTCCTCTGCGGTCGTTCCCATTCTTTGTCTATAAACTTATCAAAATAAGTTACATAAGGAAACACCTAAGCAGTGCGGGTTGGCTTGTGGGACCCAAAAGGGACCAACACCTCAGTAGATGCCCCAGCCACATCCTTGAGGGTTTCCCACACTGCGGTGATAAGTGCTCCAACAAGCGCCTTCTCCTGCGCTGACCTGGACACGGAGTCCTCCTCACTGTCCGAATGGCCCTGGTCCGCATCCTCTGACACTTCAGAACAGGGGCCCTGTGTCACAGCCAGGCCCGAGTCTGAGTCAGAGCTTTCCCCAGAAGATGGTGGGGGGAGGGGGCACTTTTTACCCCTCTTTTGCCCACACACCGCCTCCACCCTGGCAACAAATGATTCCAGGACCACCGACAAAGCGTCCATAGGTAACGCAGGTGCAGGGGCACCGCTTACTACCACAGGAATATCTGGGGAAGAAGCGCCAGCTTCTGACGCCATGCTGACCCGCTCACCTGACAGCCACTCAGGGACTAAAGTCAAGGTACAAAAAAGGCCCACCCTCTTAGCTGCTACAGACCGAGGAGTTTCCCAGAGGAATCACCACCCTGACCCAGGCACTGCTCAGCGCTGTGGTCCACTCTATCTCCTGCACAGTGTGTGCCTGAGGTGTCTCTGAGGTAATCTGTAAATTAATATGTTACTAAAGCGCTAATGAAATAAATAGTGAAAAACACAATAAAAAGATAACCAAATGGTGAAAGCTGCAATCAAATAAAGGATTCCTGTGACCGTGATAAATAAATGATTAAACAAATTAATTGATGCGCTAAACACCAACCTAATTATAGTGCACATGTGACAATGTTCAAAAAAATGTCTCCGTGCTAAAGCCCAACGATCTGCAGTGGAAACAATATTGAATTGCCCCTAATCCATAGAATTCATTGTAATGTGTCCAAGGGCAGCATAAATTTCTGCTCCTCACTCAGACTGCTGCTGCTGCGAGCGTCACTAGGCTCCTCCCCCCAGGGAGGAGCAGCAGCAGTCTGAGTGAGGAGCACACTGGAAACTGAGCTGAACAAGCGCTGTTTTGGTTCGGAGGATATGTGAGTGCAAGCCACAGCTGTTACAGGTTTGTGTCTTGTGTAAACTATACTGCGCAATGATTTGTTTCTTTCTTCTTTCTACATATGCATGGTAATGTCCCAGGATCGGGGATATATGCAAGAAGAAGGAGTCTGTCCTAGGAGCCGTTTACTGCTAATGTATAGCGGTGTAAAAAGGATTTTTTGAATTGTATTGTTCAGTGGTCTATATAAATGTGGATTGGGGACAAGCTTCATAAAGAATTTGGTATAGTACGCATTGGAATTTATGCTGCCCTTGGACACATTACAATGAATTCTGAGGTGATCTGTGCCGTTCAGAATGACAAAACCAGCGCTAGAGGCCAAAAGCCATGTTAAAGCCACAAAAAGATGGCCGCCGGCTGCCTCAGGAAAAAAGAGTGCGAGCTACAAGAAAATGGCCACCCGCTGTATTAGCAGTCAGTAGAAACAGCGCAGCTACAAGAAAATGGTCGCCATCTGTATTAGCATTAGGAACAGCACGGCTACAGGAAAATGACACCGGTGCATCCAAAATGGCGCAGATGGTTCTGAGGTAAAAAAAAGGCCACAAAAACACTGGGCCTCCGAGCGGAGGCCCCCCACATAGCAGACCACCCACACTAGAGTGGACCCGGACACACTGCGCAGCCCCCAGCCAGGAACCAGAGCCCCCCGGTTAGGTACACAGCAGGCCCAGCAAATGCATGGGGAGGAGGGATGGATGGGGAGAGAGGAAAGGGAGGGCGAGAGACCCCCTAATTGACCACCCCAGGAATGCCCAGCTGTTCCATCCTGCCAAGACAGGAGGAAGCTTACTTACCCATCACGCGGGGACTGCTGGACACGTTCCTGACAGACCCATCACCGAGCAGTACGGAGTGGCTGTTGGCCACAGCCCACTGTGACTCAGACAGCAGTAGCACGGTCATATGTGAGCCCCGGAGCATATAGCTCACCGGCCACCCCTGGAGCAAACGGGGTATGTCGTGGCCGACCCAGCGCGTAGCTAAAGGCCTGCTCACGCTCGTTGGCCGGACTGGGGAGACTACAAGGATCTATATTATCCAGCCTGTCACCCAGCCGGCAGTTGATAGTAGATCTCAGGATCAAAAAGTAGAAAGAAAAATTAAAAGTAAAAATAAAAGTTATCCAGGACCAATGGGCCCCTAGGGAGCCAGGTCATTCTCCTATACTAGGCAGAAAAAAACTGAGCTGCTGAGTGCAGGGTGAGAGGTTATGACCAGAGGGTACTGTTTCAGCTTTGCTTAATTACATATTTTTAAATGTTAACATGTCTGCCTAGTCCTCTCCTAATAGACGGGAACATAACCCTACTGTCAAGAATATAAGGAAGCTGTGTCCGTCCATGGACGAAAGAGAAATATTGTTTTACTAAGCAGTGTGTTTACTTTCATAGATAACCTTGAATCATTGTGCTTATCAGAGTCTTAATAGATTAACTAATTATAGGGATAGACAAGTTAATAAATATATGCAATAGATAGAGGGAATCCGTAACCATCTTTCGGAAGAATAATTATATAGTTTATTTTATTAGTTTTATATATTGCAACGATTACTTCACTGACTAATGATCATTTATTGAGGCCTGTATATGTCTCATTTCTGGTAAGTGCATAGTTTGGGTGAAGGTGCACTTGTGCAGACATTCAGCACGTTCTTTGGTGTTATCTGGTGGGTATCATTCTCTGCTTGATACTTCTTGAGTGTTTGGTAAGCTCATAGTGCACCTATAGATTATACGCTGGATTGACTTTTCACACTTATGGACTTTTTTACAATTGAATATAATCTTATTTCACCATCACTTGGATTGCTGTATTGAATTCATTGTTGCATATTCTTATTTTGTCACTCTGTTAAGCACTGCACATTTATTATTTTGATTTTTATCACAAGGTTTTGTACAGTCACCTTGCATGCCAGCTGCTATATTGATTGGTACGTTCACCATACTTACTGTTATTTGACTGATGGGTACAGATTGGCAGCACTTGTGGGCACTGTTGGGGCTGCACTGATAATCAATACGCTGATTATCAGTGTAGATGTCCCGCGTGAATTTGCTGTCAGTGTGAGAGGAGGACTGCCGATAACCGGCAAACAATGTTTACACTGTGATCAGCTGTGATTGGACACAGCTGGTCACATGGTAAAGAGCACACAGCAAAGAGCACACAGCAAAGAGCACACAGCAAAGAGCACACAGCAAAGAGCACACAGCAAAGAGCACACAGCAAAGAGCACACAGCAAAGAGCACACAGCAAAGAGCACACATCAAAGAGCACACAGCAAAGAGCACACAGCAATCACAGATCCCTGTTCATGCAGTGTGATCGCGGGAGGACATCCATAGACACCCTCCCGACAATGTGAGCCCACGCTGAAGCTGTCTTTCGGGTATAGCATGGGCATGAAGAGGTTAACCGCTTCCCGACAGCCGAATGAAGATATACGTTGACAGACTGGCATGGACAGGCAAATGGGCGTATATATACGTCCCCTTTAATTTGCCGCCGTGTGGTCGCCGGCGCACTCGCGACCCTGCCGCAAGCTCCGTGACCGTGCCCAAGGGACCCGCGGACTCGATGTCAGCCGGTGTCCCGTGATTGTGTCACGGAGCTGAAGAACGGGGAGATGTTAGTGTAAACACAACATATCCCCGTTCTGCCTAGTGACATGTCACTGATCGTCTGTTCCCTGTCATCGGAAACAGTGATCAGTGACGTGTGATGGCAAGCCACGCCCCCTAACAGTTAGAAGCACACCCTAGGTCACATGTAACCCCTTCAGCCCCTCCTACAGGTTAACCCCTTCACTGCCAGTGTAATTTTTACAGTAATCAGTGCATTTTTATAGCACTGATCGCTGGAAAAATGACAATGGTCCCAAAATGGTGTCAAAAGTATCCGATGTGTCCGCCATATTGTCGCAGTCACGATAAAAATCGCTGATCACTGCCATTACTAGTAAAAAACAAATTATTCATAAAAATGCCATAAAACTACCCCCTATTTTGTAGACGCTATAACTTTTGCGCAAACCAATCAAACGCTTATTTTCGATATTTACCAAAAACATGTAGAAGAATTCTTATCGGCCTAAACTGAGGAAAAAATATGTTTTTTATATATGTTTTGGGGATATTTATTATAGAAAAAAGTAAAAAATATTGCATTTTTTTTCAAAATTGTCGCTCTATTTTTGTTTATAGCGCAAAAAATAAAAACCGCAGAGGTGATCAAATACCACAAAAATAAAGCTCTATTTGTGGGAAAATTTTGTTTGGGAGCCACGTTGCACGACCGTGCAATTGTCAGTTAAAGCGACGCAGTGCCGAATTACAAAGTGGCCTGGTCTTTGGCCAGCGAAATGGTCCGGGGCTTAAGTGGTTAAGGAACAAACCACTGTGGGGAGAAAAGAGGCCCAGGGCTTTAAAACTATCTTGTCCATGTGTAGCACGAGAAATGGTTCTCAACGGGCAGCCAACTGAGAAACTCACCTCACAGAAGTGACAATGATGGGAAAGGCAATCTTGCAAGTAAGGATAGACGCAAGGAATGGATGGACAGATTGTTGGGGTTGAGGACCCAGCTGCCATGGTACATTATGGTACAAATGACAAAGTTAGAGGAAGACAAATGATAGAAGTCTGGTAATTAAAATGGAAAAACTAGAATTTCCGACACGTGAGTGGTGTGATAAAGGCCCCCTAACCTTAAAGTTACTAAACCCACAACAATAAAATCAGCCTGTATATGCAGAATAGCATGCTTGTTATACTCACTGTGAAACTTAAGGGGTAATCCTCTGCATTGTGTAAAAAGGCTGTTTTATCCTGTATGCATAGATCCTTTCCCTCCTGCACTGTCTGGGGAAGGCCAGCTAACACAGGCAGAGTAGCCAACCTGCACATGCTCAGTTGTGTCTGGAGAAAACATTTACTTGTTGATCAGAGCTAGTGCAGGCTGGCTTCTCTACTAGGGATGGAACACTGAAGAAAAGTGGGAGTGTTATATGTTACTCTGGAACCTTTTGGCTGGAACTCCAAAGGGACAAAAAAAAAACAGTAAATTAATTGTAGGGCATGTTATAGGCCCCCTTTACCTTTAAGGTTTCCCGTGACGCACCCGAGGGGGGCGGGGTCACCCGTGACACCACGGGGAAGCCGCCGGAAACCCCCGTTACATCAGAACGGGGCGGGGTCACTCGTCTACGTCACGGGTGGCCCCGCCCTCGGTAATAAAACAAATGTCACACGGCTCACGCGTCATTCGCCCGGGAGCCTTCTATGGAGGAGGCTGTATCATTCGTAGCGGCGGGTCCAGGTCATGGATTTTTTGGGGGAACCCCACACCATTAAAAAAAAAAATACGCAGGGTTCCCCTTAATATCCATACCAGACCTGAAGGGCCTGATATGGAATTTGGGGGGACCCCCACACATTTTTTTTTTTTTTTACATTTTGGTTCCCTGCACAAAATGTTATTTAAAACTACTCGCGCTATTAATGAATTGTCGGGTCTCGGCAATACAGATAAAAGTCATTGAAAAAAATGGCAGGGTTCCCCTTAATATTCATACCAGACCCAAAGGGCCTGGTAATGGACTGGGGGGAGGCCCTGTCATTTTTTTCAATGACTTTTCTCTGTATTGCCGGGACCGACAATTTATGAATAATTAATGGCTTTTTTTCCTTCAGAAATTACACTTTGTGCAGAGACAGTTGTAAACACGGTAAACATGCGCTACTTTACATTCATACTTTAGACACCCCCCAGGTACGAAAATTTAAAGGATTATTTCACTTTTAGGCCTCATGCCCACGGACATTTTTACAGCTGCGTTTTTGAGCGTTTTTTAAAGCTTAAAAACGCCTGTCCATGTTATTGTATAAATTTTTGGACCGTATTTTTTACGAAAAAAACAAACAAAAAAAACCCGCCGGAGCTCAAAAACGCAATTGCGGCGTTTTTGCGCGTTTTTTAACGCATCGCTTTTTTTTATGCCTAACGCCGACGCCAAGGAACGCACTGGTCCTGGGTTTTTTTTACAGCTTAAAAACGCCTATGCTATTTGCAGCTCAAAAACGCCTAGGTGGGCATGAAGCTATAGACGAACATGGACAGGCGTTTCACTTTAAGCATTATTAAAATCACTGCTCCTGAAAAAACTGTAGTTTTTAAAACTTTTTTTGCATTGATACATGTCCCCTGGGGCAGGACCCGGGTCCCCAAACACTTTTTATGACGATAACTTGCATATTAACCTTTAAAATGAGCACTTTTGATTTTTCATGTTCGTGTCCCATAGACTTTAACGGTGTTCACGTGTTCAAATAAATGTTTTGCCTGTTCGCATGTTCTGGTGCAAACCGAACCGGGGGGGGGGGGGTGTTCGGCTCATCCCTACTCCCTACATAGCTGTCTGGCCCCTCATTCTCCTCTAGCAATTGCATGAAGTCCTTTAACTCACTGAAATCTTTCACTGTCACCACCTTCCATTGCTCACTAAGAGCTCCATCACAATTTCAAACTCATCCACTTGTTCAGTGGGACAAAATGTGAGGCCAAGACTTAATACTTCCAACACTGTCTGGGTGAGGTCGTAAGAGGAGAGTTTAATTAAAGACCTTTAAGCCTACGCTGGTTGAGTATCACTACATATTAACCCACAGTGCCTGTTATTTTTTTGTTGCTGTTGTTGCTCGTTTCTGTGAATCCTAAACAAGACTCATTCTGTGTTCTTGAGGGGTTTCTGTTATTCTGCACTATGCTATCCTGGGACCAATTCTGTTTAACTTGTTCATAAACAATATAGAGGTTGGAATAAATATTTCAAGCTCAATGTTTGCTGATGAAGCTAAGCAGGGCAATAACTTCACAACAAGATACATCTTTAAATTTTCACTGTAACATTTGGAGAAGACCATTTATTTTAAGGACTCTAGAACAGTGGTTCTCAACTCCTGTCCTCAGGACCCACTAACAGGCCAGATTTTAAGTATTACCTTGGTGAGATGCAGACTAGAATACTGCAATCCCTGAGCAGCAAATTATATCACCTGTGATGCATTTCAGTTATCTTGCAAACCTGGCCTGTTGGTGGGCCCTGAGGACTGGAGTTGAGAACCACTGCTCTAGAAGAAGACATGCAGCCACACAATGAAGTGAGACGAGAAGCACTTTGAACTTAACTGCATAAGGCAGGGGTCTCAAACTCAAATTACCTGAGGGCCACAAGACAAGTTTTCATATCCCATGGGGGGCCGCATGCAAACATTCAAACTTCAAAAACAGCAGCACTGGTGTCAGCAGACGCACTATTAATCCCCAGCACTGGTGTCAGCAAACGCATTATTAACCCTGACCACTACACTGCACACTGACCACTGCACACTGACCACTACACTACACACTGACCACTACACTGCACACTATACTGCACACTGACCACTACACTGCACACTGACCACTACACTGCACACTGACCACTACACTGCACACTGACCACTACACTGCACACTGACCACTACACTGCACAATGACCACTACACTACACACTACACTACACACTGACCACTACACTACACACTGATCACTACACACTGACCACTACACTGCACACTGACCACTACACTGCACACTGACCACTTCACACTGACCACTACACTGCACACTGACCACTACACACTGACCACTACACTGCACACTGACCACTACACACTGACCACTACACTTCACATTACACTGCACACTGACCACTACACTGCACACTGACCACTCACCATTAGGGCCCAGCACATCAGGGCACAATCAGGGTACATGGGGCACATCAGGGCACAATCAGGGTACATGGGGCACATTTAGGGTACATGGGGCACATTTAGGGTACATGGGGCACAATCAGGGTACATGGGGCACAATCAGGGTACATGGGGCACAGGTCAGCATTTACTTGTTGTCGTTTTCTTCAAATGCAGAGTAGCGCAGGAAGCGTCTGTCATAAGTTCACTTCTCTCTCATGTCACGCTGTTGCTCCCCGGCGGCCCCTCCTCTCTTCATCCATCCCAGATGATGTCACAAACAAATGGGGATGGGCGAGAAGAGAGGAGTGGCCGCTGGGGAGCAACAGTGTGACATGAGAGAGAAGTGAACTTATGACAGACGCTTCCTGCGCTACTCTGCATGCATCTCGATCTACCTGTCAGGCGCCAGCAGTAGCCGATTGACGGGTAAATCGCTGCGGATCTCAGGCCAGTACATGCCTGGCAGTGGAACACTGCCAATTTGGGCCCCCCCTTCCGCGGCACCCCCGCGCTGCCTGCGGGCCATTTATAACCGGTCCGTGGGCCGCAAATGGCCCGCGGGCTGGTACTTTGAAACCCCTGGCATAAGGAGTTCAGTAAGGGTGTGAGCAGTAAGGAATGTAACTCCCTTCAACAGTTGGTGGTGTAAGCAGGGAGAGTAGATAAACTAAAAAAAAAAAATAAGATGTATTTCTTAGCTGGCACAATGTACAGACAAATACACGTTGAACTGAATGGACCTGTGTCTTTATTTAACCTTACTATGTAACTTTAGGTACAGGGGAAAAATGTGTGAAGCACCCTGTAACAAAGGCTTTCACGTGAAATTCAGAAGTGAACTCTGAAAAAGATGCTAAGACTGAGATTTGACACTTGATGATACTCAAGGCCTGATGTTCATTCAGACTAGACTGGAAAAAAGATTTGCCCCAAGAAGTAATTCCTGGGAAGCAAATACCTGGTATCACACAACGGGAAATGCACTTTTCAGGTGCAATGGTAAAAATGTAGGGATAACTGGATCAGGTAGGCCCCGATCACTTAAGATCTAGGCTTTGACAGCTTGAACTGGTGAAGTCAGCGATCAGAATACCAGAATTGGTGTGATGAGAATCACCAGGATGCCTTCCAGCTTGATCCTGAAAAGCAGATGAGTAAGGAGTTTTAGAGAAGGAAAGGTATAAATAAGGTAAAATTAATTCCATTGAGTCATCAGGGAATCTACGGCAAAGGCCAGAAGATCCCTGAACCTGGAGACAAACCTGCCCGGTTTGTTGCTGAATCTGGATATCAGGTCGTCAATGTTTAGCATCCCCCACCTACGACAGGGGTCTAGAAACATCTCAGGGTTAAGAAAACACTCTTTGAAAGGCAGACATTGACGACTGTGGAAGTCTGCCTGCCAATTTTCGATGCTCAGGATGTGCACAGCAGACAGGGCTAAAACATGACTTCCCACATAATTGAGAATTAGATCTGCTTGTCTTCCAGTACCTGCCAGATGGTTGATATAAGCAAACACTGTTGCATTGCATAACTCAATCCTGGCCAATTGATGATCTCCGTGAGGAGAGGGTCACCATTGAGAGCATAATTGAATAGTCCCGAGTTTCAAAACAATGATTAATAGACAAGCTTCCGTCGCCAACAAAGTCCCTTGCACTGAAAGCATCAAGTATCGAGGACTTCTCCCAGGCCAATGGGCTGTCAGCCATCGTGAAAAACGTCTAGAAAATCGGGGGAAAAATGTTACATTTTTTTTAGTGCCAGTCTTGTTATACAGGTAAAGGCAAGTCTAGTTTTTGGGGTCAGGCATATGTCCAGAGGCCCATGCCTGCCGTATGTTGAGCTGCAATAATCTTGCTCATTAGACTGCCTACTGTGAATGGCATCCTCAAGAGAGACTTCTTGCACTGAATCAACTGGCCTGTCAACACAGTAGAGCAGGGTCACAGTTAGGAGCTCCAGATGTTTGAGGACATAAGGATCCCTCTGTAAAGAACCAGAATTTTGATACTTGGTCTTGGATCAGACCTTGGCAGATATCCATGGCAGCAGCAGAAGGTTACATGGCTGGGTCTGTGAGATGCAACAAAGCTTCCAATCATTTATCCATGGAGTCCTTGAACACGGGGATAGCCTCAACAGGGACAGATACAGTCTTACTGAGACAGGAAAGGGTTGGGTCCACAACAAGGACAGCCCACTTATTTTTCCCTTTAATAGGACACTGCTAAGCAAACTGGGAATAGTGGAAACCCACTAAGGCAGAAGCCAGTCACTGTACAAGATAGGATGTAACAGTAAGTGTACAGGGAAGGTTTTAGCAGGCCGAGACATTTTTAGCAAGTCAAGGCCTATGACCTTTGGCAAGGTTGGTGCAAGATGCTTTAAGTCAAGGCACAATCAATAACAACTGAAATGGAGTCGCAAAAGTTTGGCAGAGGTAGGTCTGGCTCTCCTCACGTGCTTAGTCCTCAGAACTATAAAAGCATAATTTCCATATTCTACATCTGAATGAAAACCAGCAGCTGCTTCTAGAGGAAGATTAGAGAAATTTTCCACCATTTTATCATGTTACAACCAAAAACATAAATGTATTTTATTGGGACTTTATTTGATAGACCAACACAAATAGGCACATCATTGTTAAGTTGCAGAAAAATGATAAATGGTTTTCATTTTTTTTTTACAAATAAATATCTGAAAACTGTGGTGTGCCTTTGTATTCAGCCCCCTTTACTCTAATACCCCTAACTAAAATCTAGTGGAACCAATTGCATTCAGAAGTCACTCAATTAGCAAATAAGAGTCTGCAGGTGCATGTAATTTAATCTCAGTATAAAATACAGCTGTTCTGTGAAGCCCTCAGAGGTTTGTTAGAGAACCTTAGTGAACAGACAGCATCATGAAGGCCAAGGAACACACCAAACAGGTCAGGGATAAAGTTGTGGAGAAGTTTAAAGCAGGGTTAGGTTAAAAAAAATAATATCCCAAGCTCTGAACATCTCACAGAGCACTGTTCAATCCATCATCTGAAAATGGAGAGGATGGCACAAACCTACGAAGACATGGCTGTCCACTTAAACTGACCGGGCAAGGAGAGCATTAAATCAGAGAAGCAGCCAAGAGGCCCATGGTAACTCTGACTCTGAAGAAGCTGCAGAGATCCACAGTTTAGGTGCGAGAATCTGTCAACAGGACAACTATTAGTCGTGTACTCCACAAACCAGGTCTTTATGGAAGAGTGGCAAGAAGAAAGCCATTGTTGACAGAAGATCCCATTTGCAGTTTGTGAGAAGCCACATGGGGGACACAGCAAACATGTGAAAAAAGGTGCTCTGGTCAGATGAGACCAAAATGTAACTTTTTGGTCTAAAAGCAAAATGCTACAGTATGTGTGGCAGAAAACGAACACAGCACATCACCCTAAACACACCGTGAAACATGGTGGTGGCAAGCATCATGTTGTGGGGATGTTTTTTTTCAGCAGGGACAGGGAAGCTGGTCAGAGTTGTAGAGAGGCTGGATGGAGCCAAATACAGGGCAATCTTAGAAGTAAATATATTGGTATAACACTGCGCTAGAGTTAAAAGTAAACCAGCAGCTAACACGACAAACAGACAATTTGCAAGAAAAGTAATATAAGTAAAGTGCAGCGCTATATATCAAGTGATCAGAAACCTTAAGCTAGGTCACACAATGGCCATATGATAGGTCCCACAATGATCAATCTAAACAGTGTGAAACACTAAATAAATAGATGCACAGTGATTATGCAATGAAAAAATAAACAATAATAAACATAGAGTCCATAAATGAAACGGAAACCAGATGTGTAATGAGTCCGTGTGACCCTTAAAGGGACAAAAACAAAGTGTTCATAACATAATTTTGATTGGTGAATAACTGGTGAATAATAAGTGAAAGTGAGTGTAGCAAAATACTGAAACTGAGAAATGGTTAGGATCACTTCAAAGGTGACAGCAAAGATTCATTCCAGGAAATGTAGAGACAGAATGTCTACTGATGTCTGAATAAGTAAATTGGGTTAATTGGGGGTCTGAGGTAGCGTTCCATTCATCTATTGTCAGTGTGTTAATGACCACCTATTATCTGCTACGGGATGTAATTACACTCCTAGTAATGTGTCTGGCACGGTTTCATTGTTATGGGTAAATATGCGGGGACAAACGTCTCACGCATACTTGGTTGTTAGAAATAGTTCCAGGTAATTAAATCACTGTCATCTGTTAGTTGTTGAAGGGAATGCCCCTGGAAAATGAGTTAAGAAACCCCTTGCATGGGGAATGATAAAAAGCCAGCTGTGGCAAAATAAAGGGTTGATTTACTCCCAGAACTGTGTGTCGTCCAGTTACTGGGGGGGTAACCGGTTGCCTTGGATAAGTTAGTACTTCCTCAGCTTCAAGGATTTCCCAGCGGACGTTGGAGTTCCGCAACACTGGTTGGCAGCGGTGGGATTAAAGCCTTGCAGCAAGAGGAAGCAGCGTTCATGCAAATTCGTTTACACGAATGGAAGTGTGAATGGAGACAAACTATGCTGGATTAAAACGAGCAACGTTAAAGGATTTGCTGGAAGCAAGAGGGAAGGGCGCCAGCAATAAAACCAAAGCCGAGCTGATTGCAGAACTGACCGAGGGAGATCGGGCACACAGTATGGCTACAGAAGCCATGGAGACCGAGTTAGACCAAGAAGTGAAACGCAGGCTAGCGTTTTATGGAGAAAACCCCTCCACCGAGCTGGTACAGGCAACTTTAGCCCAAGTGGATGCCTTTATCACGGCGAGAGAAGAACGGGAGACCCAACTCCGGCTGGCGGAACAGCCTGCCTCTGGAGAGACTGCTAACGACTACACCGGCACCAGAGACAAAACTAAAAGTACCCCATGATGCCTTTAAAAAGTTTGTGGAAGCAGAGGAAGAGATCGATCGCTTCCTGCAAGATTTTGAACGGCAATGCAAGCTGTACCAAGTACCCCAGACAGACTGGGTACGGATCTTAGCTGGTAAGCTGTCAGGCCGTGCAGCAGAAGCCTACAGAGCCGTGCCAGAGGAGGAAATCGCAAGCTATAGCCAGGTAAAGGAAGTTATTTTGGCAAGGTATGCCATCACCCCAGAAGCATACAGGAGACGCTTCCGGGACACAAAGAAACAGGAGAAGGACTCCCACACCGAATGGGCTTGCCGAATGCAGAGGGCAGCCCTAGCTTGGCTGCAAGCCCGTCAGGCAACCACAACAGATGCGATCACCCAGCTGATTTTACTGGAGCAATTCTTTAATGGACTAAACCCAGAGGTACAGGAGTGGGTAAGGGACCGCAAACCTGCCACTCTCTCGGAAGCGGCCAGGCAAGCTGATGAATATCAAGATGTCCGCAGGCCATCACAGACTAGCTTCAGACCAAACACCAGACCACTGAACAATAACCCAGGGCCACCAGCTACACAATGACCCGGGCTAATCCCTACCCCCCCTGCAAATCGATACTTCGGGCGCAAGGGAGTGCAGTGCCATTCGTGCAAGCAATTTGGGCACTATCAGAGAGACTGCACTCAGAACCAGGACCAAGCGGCATGGATTCAACCAGGGCCACCCCCTCCAGCATGGGCTGCCGCTCATTGCTATCACACGGAAGCGGCCCCAGACAACCGCGGAGCTGAAGAATTGGAGGAACAATGGGGCGTCCTGCACGAGGCTGATCCAATACAAGCAGCTAACCGGGACAACCGGCAGCAACACAGGCAGACTGTCTGGGTCAATGGAAAGGTAGCCAATGGCCTATGTGATACTGGCACCACCATGACCCTACTACAGAAGAACCTCATCCCAGAGAGCCAACACACCGGAGACACTGTAGCCGTAAGAGTAGCGGGAGGCACCGTCTTCCGGCTACCCGTTGCCCGTGTTCACCTGGATTGGGGGGTTGGTTCGGGACACGTGAATGTGGGGGTGATGAAGGATTTGCCAGCGGATGTACTACTGGGGAATGATTTGGCCCCCCTCGTTTCTGCTTACGCCCCGATGGGCCCCGCTGAAGCCAACCCCGTGACTACCTGTGCACAGATCTGTGCTGCTGGAACCGACCCGCGTGCTGCTGAGACCCGGGTAAGACTATCTTCCCCGACAGGTACCGTAGATCAGGCACAATATCACAGTCTAAAATTGGAATGTGACAAGTTGGCCAGTGAGAAATCGGAGATGCAACGACACTACGTCATGTATTATGAGATGTCACATGGCTTGAACATTGAAATGCACAAACAGGCTGAAATTTGCAAAAGGTTAAATGGGATTTGCGCCCAGGTTTTGCCTTACCTCTCCCAAGAGCATCAGCAGCAAGTTTTGGGAGCCATTGAGAGAGCAAAGCAAGTGACTGTCCCAGAACTGAATTCCATTATTCGCCCTGCAACCTTACAACCTCACCGTCAGCTACTGACCCGGGAAACAGAACGGCAATGCTGACGGATTATCGCGGCAAACTGGACTGGAAAACTGATCCGTGAGTACTCTCCGGACATCCCCAAGCCGATCCGTTAAGGATCAGACTGTGTATGCCGGCTTGTGGGTAAAGGGGAGCAGTGTAGCAAAATATTGAAACTGAGAAATGGTTTGGATCACTTCAAAGGTGACAGCTAAGATTCATTCCAGGAAATGTAGAGACAGAATGTCTACTGATGTCTGAATAAGTAAATTGGGTTAATTGGGGGTCTGAGGTAGCGTTCCATTCATCTATTGTCAGTGTGTTAATGACCACCTATTATCTGCTACGGATGTAATTACACTCCTAGTAATGTGTCTGGCACGGTTTCATTGTTATGGGTAAATATGCGGGGACAAACATCTCACGCATACTTGGTTGTTAGAAATAGTTCCAGGTAATTAAATCACTGTCATCTGTTAGTTGTTGAAGGGAATGCCCCTGGAAAATGAGTTAAGAAACCCCTTGCATGGAGAATCATAAAAAGCCAGCTGTGGCAAAATAAAGGGTTGATTTACTCCCAGAACTGTGTGTCGTCCAGTTACTGGGGGGGTAACCGGTTGCCTTGGATAAGTTAGTACTTCCTCAGCTTCAAGGATTTCCCAGCGGACGTTGGAGTTCCGCAACAGTGAGTAATCCGCCACCGATAAGATGAAGGCTTACCAAATGGTTTGAACCCAAAAGGACGTAAGTCCTATGAGTCAAACAAACTTGTATTGGCAAGCGCCAATGTTGGAAACATCAACACTGGAGACCTTTTGACGAATGCACCAATGTGGATGCCAAGCCCCCTCTCTAAAATCTTGCCTAATCGTTTCAATACAGTGATCATGGGAATTTTTGGGGGATTCAGGTCAACTGGGAGTCAGTACTTTTTCCGTTACACCCCTCTGTCCCTCGCATCGATACCCACACACCGCTTCCATGGGTAGGTGAGTTTACATATCTGGGGATTCGAGTAGGGGCAACCATGTCTGTTTACCTGGAGAAGGTGGTTTTTCCCTTTCGCTGTCTCAGTTTGCACGCAGGTGCACCTCCTGGAAGTCTCTTCCCCTAACTCAAGTTGGTCAGATGAATTTATTGAAAATGTTCTTACCTAATTTTCTATACTTTTTTCGCAACACCCGAATATTTATCCCTAAGTTGATTTTTCATAAATTGGATAGTTTGGTTGTGTCTTTTGTCTGGGCTGGGCAGACCCCCCAGCTGGCAAAATCGACCTTGCAGCTACCCTTTTCTCATGGTGATTTGGCTCTGCCCAATTTTCAGCTATATTATTGGGCAGCCGTGCTGGTCCCTGTCCTTTAGTGGTTCTCCCAGCCTAGACATATCCCAGCGGTGATATTGGAGGCAGTCCTACTAAGTTCATATGCGGCCCTGAGCAACTTAGTCTTTAAAGGCCCACGGGCCTATCCATCCATAACTGGGAATATGTAGGGGACTCCGAGTGTGGACCCAGACCCAAAAGTATATACAGAACATCCTCCACCTTTTCCCCACATCTTCCCTTGTGGGGTAATCCCTCGCTCACTCATCTCTACTTGAGCCCTGATCTACAATTGTGGACGCTTCAAGGAGTAACGACATTAAAGCATGTCATCTTAGATGGGAGGATGGTGCCCTTCACCACTTTGAGACAGGAGTACTCCCTACCGAGATCGATGGTGTTTTCGTATGGGCAATTGAAACATGCACTCTGCGCACAATTCCCTGGGCCTATTGTGTTGGAGTCTGACCCGATTGAACGCCTTATTGCCTCACAGGTGATGGGGAAGCCCCTTTTCTCCCTGTATCTTCTCGGGCTGCAGGAGCAGCTTTGTTTTGGGCTCATCCAGCTCCAGGACAAGCAGAAGGGGTGGGGGAGAAGGAATAGTTGCTGATGCTAAACCTGGAGCATACCCACCCAAATATTTGTGGACTATCTCGGTAGTGACGAAGAACAATAAACATTGTTAGATTAAAAAAGTTTATTACAAATAAAAATTACAAAACAAACAATGATGCACATCAAAGATTGGGCGAGGTCTCTACTAGTTTCGTGGGAATACCCCTTCTTCAGGAGAGCCAATCTATAGAATACATAATACAATAAAATCATATAATACAATTCAGCAATAAAGTAGATAATGCATAAAAAGAAGTAGTAGCTTACCCGATGAGTAATAAAACAGGCGCGGAGAAGGGCCGCTCGAATGGTTCCCCCAGCTCCAGGACAAGTAGCCCGGCGGCCTCGGCCAATGTGTGTCCTATAGCCAGTCCGGACCAGGCTAGGTGGATCCATCCCGGCTGTCTCTCTCTATGCACAATGCCGCCCGCCCTGCTCCTCCAATGGCTGCATATCACCAAGGGAGGGAGGCGGACATCAGCATGGTCGCCCCTCGTTCCGGGGAAGGGGTGGGGATCTGACTGCACATTCTCCCCGCCCAGCGACTTTGCAGCCAGCCAGATGGAGCCGCCTCCCGATACACTCCGCACGCACCAGCCACCACCCGCCAAGGGATCCGATCCTCTGGAGAAGACCCAGCAGCTGTGGTTGTACCCCTAGGTGGCAGTGCGCCCTAGGCGGATGCCTAGTTCGCCTAGTGGGAGCACCGGCCCTGTCTCCTTTCCTTCCTTCCCCCTGCCTGTCCCTTCTTTGTTACCTCCTCTACATCCCTTTTTCTATTGTCCGTTCCTCCTTTTAGCGACCCCCCCCCTATCCTTCCGTCTCCTCTTAGATTATATTGTAACAGTGTTGTATTTGACTGTAATGATATGCACTCAATTTCTGTGTACTATTGTATGTGAATAAAGATGAGTACTGTCCTATTCAGTGATCTCCCTCGATCAATTATGTTCTGTATGTTAAGATAGATCGGTTCTGCATATGAGATTTGTACTGTATGTATGATTTCTACTGTACCATTTGCTACTATTTTTTGTCCTACTGTGAGCTGTACAAAGCTTGGACAAACCTTTAATAAAACATTTTCTGTTAAAGTCTGTACACTGAAGGGGTTTTACCAAAAAAGAGGAATTTCAAACCATGAGACATGCTGGATTTACGAGTTTAACCACTTCACATCCCGCCCATTGTCATATGACGTCCGCAGATGGGATCTCCCATCCTGGGCGGGCGTCATATGACGTCCTCGGTATCCTGGCGGTAAAGGGGGTGCGCGCCATGTCACAGAGGAGTCAATGAGCGTGCCCGGCGGCCGCGATGCCTGCCGGGCACCCGTGATGCTTGCCGGGCACCCGTAATCGCTGGTGACAGAGCAGGAACATGGATCTGTGTGTGTATAGCGCAAAAAAATTAAAACCGCAAAGGTGATCAAATACCACCAAAAGAAAGCTCTATTTGTGGGGAAAAAAGTGATCAAAATAGGATTTTTTCGTCATACTTACCTGTAAAATCCTTTTCTTTGAGTACATCATGGGACACAGAGTCAGGCTAATATTCATTACCTGCTGGGTTATACTCCATCTCCTGCTGGGTTATACTCCATCTCTAGGTGAATGAACACTGGTAGACCAAAAGTCTTTAGACAGGAAGTGATCCCCTATATAACCCCTCCCATACAGGAAGCACATCAGTTTTGTAGCAAGCACTGAATGCTCAAAAAAGAGGGAAGGGACCTCTGTGTCTTATGATGTACTTAAAGAAAAGGATTTTACAGGTAAGTATGACGAAGAAAATAGGATTTTTGTACTTCATAAACGGACACAGCACTTAGTCTTGACCTTAGGGTTATCCACCTTCTATCAGGAGAGGACTAGGCAGAACATGTTAAACATCAAACCTGTACACTACCGCCCAGGGGGCGGTCCCTCTGGCTATAACCCCTCACACTGCATTCAGCAGCTCAGTTTGTCAAAAAGCAGTACAAACATAAAAAGGAGGGGTGGGTGCTGTGTCCGTCCATGAACTTCAGAGAAACGGATTTTACGGGGAGTACAAAAATCCTATTTTCTCTTTCGTTCATGGACAGACACAGCACTTAGTCTTGACCTTAGGGACATCCCCAAGCAGTGTAAAAAAAAATGAGGGGTGCGAACAGCAAGCAAACACCCAAAACAAGCAGAGTTACAACCTTAAACAGCCGCCTGCAAAACCTTGTGGCCGAAGCAAGCATCCGCATCCGCAGATGCATTCACATCAACCTTGTAAAACTTAATGAAAGTGTGAACGGACGACCAGGTTGCGGCCTTACACACCTGGGAGACAGACGCTTGATGTCGGAAAGCCCAAGAGGCACCTATTGCCCTGGTTGAATGCGCCATGACAGGAAAGGGAGGCGCCCGCCCTTTTAGGGCTGTCAGGGAAATGGCCGTGGAAGTACTGGCAATCTTGCCAGTAGAAGAAATGGGCACCATAGGCACATCATGTGGATCCCCCTGCTGGCCCATAAAAGGCTGTCACTGTCTGACCCAATTTGCTGGATTGTCGTCAGCTTCCTGCACTCCTGAACCTCTGTGTTACGTTTTGGATCTCCTGTTTTTGACCCGACTTGTTCCAGACCTGTTGACCTCCTCTCCTTGCTCATCCCCTGGCTTGCTCCTTGACCTTCCTTCTGCTGATTATCCGTGCATGACCCTGGCTTTGCTATATGGACTTTGCCTTTGCCTGATAACCTGTGCATGACCCCGGCTTGCTATATGGATTTTGCCCCTGCCTGATTACCTGTGCATGACCCTGGCTTGCTATATGGACTTGCTCCTGCTTGATTACCAGTTTATGACCCCACGAACATGCTCTTGCTTCTGGCCATCCTGTGTTTGACCCTCAGCCGGGCGTCCACTGGCCATCCTGTGTTTGACCCTCAGCCGGGTGTCCACTGCTGTCCTCTGAAGCACGGTCTATTCCAAGCACAGCGTGAAGTTCCTCACCTCCTGTGCACCACCACGCCCTGGCAGTCCTCACAATGTGACACTCTTCTGGACCCATCCAGATCCTGCCAGCAACCCATGCTACTTCGGGCTGTATACCTTCTGTGGCACTTTCAGAGGTATACCGCACCTAGCTGCAAGGGGAGCCCCTCTCTGCATATTGGCTTTGGACCAGGTACGTGAAAAGGGCATAAGCCTGAATCACGATCTGTCTGATCCACATGGAAATGGTGGCCGACAAGACTGTCAGGCCTTTCTTTGGACCAACCACCGGCACAAATAGTGAGTCTGACCTCCGAAACTGAGCCGTAGCAGACAGATACACCCGCAGAGCTTGGACCACGTCCAAGGAATGCAAAGCAACCTCTTTGGGGTGCGACGGCCGAGGACACAAGGATGGAAGCACAATGTCCTCATTTAGATGAACAGCCGAAACAACCTTCAGAAGAAACTAAGGCTGCGGGCGTAGCACTGCTTTATCCTTGTGGATGATCAAGTAGGGAGACTTGCAAGACAAGGCCGCCAACTCAGAAACCCTCCTGACTGATGTATTAGCCACCAGAAAGGCAACTTTCTGAGAGAGTGTAAACAGGGGAATCTCTCTGATGTTCTCAAACTGAGATTTCTGAAGTACCGAGAGCACCAGATTCAAATCCCACGGAGGCAGCGGTGATCGAACCGGAGGGGCCGCATGTCGAATCCCTTACACAAACGTACTCACCAGTAAATGAGCCACCAAGGGACGTTAAAAAAAGACAGCCAAGGCTGATATCTGCCCCTTAATGGTGCTTAAGGCAAGTTTTTGATTCACTCCACGCTGTAAAAACAGCAAGATTCTGGAAACTGAATATGTCCGTGGATGCCACTCCATCTCCTCACACAGAGATGTAGGCCTTCCACGTGCGATGATAAATCTTCTGAGAAGATGACTTCTGTGCCCTCAGCATGGTGGAAATTACCGAATCAGACAGGCCTCGGTCCCTTAGCACCTGACTTTCAACAGCCATGCCGTTAAAGCCAGCGACTGTAAAGCAGGATGAAGTATAGGACCTTGCGACATTAGGTTCTCTAGCATCGGCAGTCGCCAAGGAACATCCGGCACCAGGCGTACTAAGTCGGCATACCAGGGACACAGAGGCCAATCTGGGGCAATTAGAATCATTGGAATCCCCTCTGTCTCTACTCTGCGAAGCAGATGAGGAAGACGTTTTAGCGGGGGTGAGGCATAAATTAGCTGATACTGTCCCCACGGAGCCACCAACGCATCTGCCGCGTCCGCCCAGGGATCTTTGGACCTGGCCACAAACCTCAATACCTTCCGATTGAGTCAAGAAGCCAGGAGATCCACGTCTGGCGTGCCCCATCTCAGGCAAAAGAGTCGAAACACATCCGGGTGTAGCGACCATTCTCCTTGGTCCAGCATCTGGCGACTTAGGTAGTCCACTTGCCAGTTTTCTACGCCCGGAATGTATACGACCAATAGAGCCGGCACACTCCGCTCTGCCCAACTCAGGATGTGAGCGACCTCCAATGCTGCAGCCAAGCTTCTTGTTCCTCCTTGATGGTTGACATAAGCCACTGCCATGGCGTTGTCCGACTGGATCCTGACTGGGCGTCACTGCAGCCTCTGAGACCATGTAGAGAGGCACCGCCTGATCGCCCGAAGTTCCAGCACATTGATTGGCAAGCGGGATTCTACCTGTGTCCAGTGACCCTGTGTCGACTGAATGCCCCAAACTCCCCCCGCAACCGGTCAGGCTGGCGTCCATCGTGATCAACGTCCAGTGAAAAGGAAGGAACGACTTCCCGGACTGAAGGGCCGGAGACCTCAGCCACCAGATCATGGAATACATATAACATAAACAATAAATGGATTGAGCGCACTCTGGATTAGGATTTACAAGATAACTAAACATATAAAGGGGCTGACAGGATAGGAATGGGAACTTCAATAGGCTGTATAAAGACACACATTTAAAGTCCATAACAATTAGTCCATGTGTAGAATAGCTTAGAGACTATCCGCAAGGAAGGCTGCCAGCTTGCAGATGGAAGTAATCTGAAATATGACAGGGAGAGGAAAAAAGCAGCGCCTTCTAAGCGTAGTAGTATCAGAGATTTATTAAAAAAATTATAATTACAGCAGCAAGAGATACACTCACAAACGAGTATAGTATAAGGCTTATCTTAAGTGTTGTCATCCGCTCGACCCGGGAGCTGCGAATCCTGATGTTACAAGCTGAAATCCCACGTAGTTGTTAACGGTGGTAGAAGGAACTTCACTCTCGTGGCCGCGGAGATGGGGAAGAATCCTCACTGGAACACAGCTAGTGGAATCGTCACTTCCGGGTATGATGTCAGCGGGGGATGCACGCGTTCGAAGCATGCGTGCTTCTTCATCAGGCTCATAGGGGCCATCTTAGAGTGGGGCAATTTATACCACACCACAATGCAAGTCAATTAGCTTACTTGGTTGCCATAGAGATAGATATAGGACACGGCTAAAGAACATGGCATGGCGCTGCAATGTGGATTCAAATAGCGCTAATAGGAGTGTTGTCAATTTATAATATAAATAATAATAATGATAAGGATAAGGGGGGGGGGGAAACAAAGAGGAAAAAGAAAAAACACCACCTAGGTACAATGGATTAATACAAGAGGTGAGTACAATAAAAGTATATATATATATATATATATATATATATATATATATACATATACATATATATATATATATATACACACACATATATGCACACATATATATGGAGAAAATGTATAATATAAACATTATAACGATAATGTATAATCAAGCACTCAAGGTGCAGTATTAAAATATATAAAAACACACACATATATCTATAAAATATTAATAAAATATTAGTAAAATTGGGAATCCAAAGTTTACTATAACTTCCCCTAAACGTCACTTTTAGAATCCTTCAATACATCATAATAAAGTAAATAAGAAATAAAAAATAATAAAAAATGAAGCTAATAAAAAATGAAAATGTTAAGAAGAATACAAATTAGAATAAAGTTAATTGGGTAGTATGGTAATATATAATCAGCATCATTATGCTTGAGCTGACGCATGCGCACCTGATACCTTTTCTATTTTTCAATCAACTCAATGTAGGCACCCTAATGGACCATGAAAAGTGTGCCACAAGGAATAGATGTGGCAGACCTATAATGAATATACTGGGTAACACTATATTATAAGAGTATATTAATTTCAATGCCCTCATTAAGGCCCCCAGGAGAGAGGCTATCTAAAGTGTAGATCCAGTAATTTTCCCTCTCACATAGCCTCTTGTAACGTTCTGCCTTGGGCAAGTGTTTGGAGACAGCCTCTATGGCCCAAACACGTAGCCCCTCAGAAGACTGCTGGTGAAATTCTTTGAAATGCCTTGCAACACTGTATTTTTCTAGACCCTTCTCCACAAAATGACGGTGCTCCCCAAACTTTTTGCGGCGGGTGCGAATAGTGCGGCCCACATAGAGTAGGCCACAAGGGCACGTGAGACAATAGACGACATACTCGGAAGAGCACGTGAAAAAATCAGGTATGGTGTATATTTTATCCTTACACGTAAACTCTTTTTGTCTATGAGTGACATGTTTACAGGTGAGACATAGGGATTTCCTGCATTGGTACATCCCCTTTACATTGAAAAATGTCAAAGAGGTGCTAGCAGTAGGCCCTAATTGTATAATTTTATTTGGGGCTATACGTGCCTTCAGGTTTTTAGCTCTTCTATAGCTGACTATTGGTCTTTCAGGGAGTGTTGATTTGAGGTGGGGATCCTCGCTCAAGATTGACCAATGTTTGACCAAGATCCTTTCCATTCGTCTAAACTGACTGTGGAATTGGGTAACAAACCTGACCTGTTCTAAGTTGTCATCTGTGGTAGTAATTCTGTCACTCCTAACCTCAGTGTTGAGGTAATGTTGAAAGGCTCCCTCCACTAACTCATCAGGGTAACCCTTTTCTAAAAACTTAGTCTTCAGGTTTAAGCCATGAGTTGTGTAATCCTGTAGCCTAGTGCAGTTGTGTCTAAGTCTACAAAATTGGCTTTTGGGTATATTATTCACCCAACGTGGATGATGGCAGCTCCCGTAGTGCAAAAAGGAGTTACCCGCAGAGGGCTTGGTGTAATTCTGGGCATGTATGGTGTGATCATCGTGAGACAATTCCAAATCTAGGAAAGCTAGTAACAGAAGTAAATGATAAACCCATGGTGTTAGAGTTACAATAATGTAAAAAGTCTGGAATTGACGTGTCTGGCCCATCCCAAATAATCACCACGTCGTCTATATAGCGACCGTAAAATACCAGATTGGAGGAAAAGGGGTTATTATGCCAAATATGGAAATGTTCCCATTAACCCATTGTGAGGTTCGCATAACTTGGGGCAAAGTTGGCCCCCATAGCTGTACCCTGAATCTGTATATAAAACTCACCATTCGTTTCGAAATAATTATGGGTGAGACAGTATTCTAACATATCAAGGAGAAAATGTATTTGTCTAAGATTTAGTATAGGGTCTTCATTTAAATAGTATTGTGTGGCTAACAAGCCCACGTTATGGGGAATAGACGTATAAAGAGAAACTACGTCTAGTGAGAGCCAACGATATGAGGGCGCCCATCTGTAAGACTGTAACATTTTTAAAAGTTGTATGCCATCTTTGATATATGAAGGAAGATTTTGAACCAAAGGCTGTAGAAAGTGGTCTATATAAATAGAAAAATAACTTGTCACACTTTCCATGGCCGCCACAATCGGTCTCCCGGGCGGGTTGGTCAAATCTTTATGAACTTTCGGGAGGTGGTAAAAATAGGGTCTTTTGTAAAAATCATGTAAAAGGAAAGCGACTTCTGTTTTGGTGACAAGTCCCTCAATCTTGGCCTGATTGACAAGGTCATGGGCCTCCTTAGAGAACCTAGGTAATGGGTCACCAGGAAGTTTTTGGTATATAGTGCTGTCCGAGAGCAACCGAGAGGCCTCCAACTGGTAATCAACAAGATTTTGGACCACTATGCCACCCTCTTTATCAGCTGATCTAATAATGAGCTGTTTGTTCTCTGCTAGCTGTTTAAGGGCAATGGTTTCGGCCTTTGAAAGGTTGGATGATGATTTGTATATTGTCGATTGTTGGCACATACGTAGTATTTCAGTATATACCACCTGGTAGAAACTTTGAATATAAGGGCCCTTAGCAAAGGTGGGGTAAAATATAGATTTAGGGCGAAATTTGGTCTGCTGGATGGGAGGGGAGGTGGGTAGGTGTTGAGTGAGTAACTCAACATAGTCATCAGAATCTTCGGTATATAAGAGTTCCAGATGATCAAGGGCTATGCGTTCCAGAGCGCTGTTTTCCTGGGAATTGTCTATAGATAGATCAGTGTTATCAAAATCATCAGGTGAATCACCCCCCGCACCAGAATCCTTTTTGGCTTGTAGGTTAAAATATCTCTTAATGGTAATGTTTCTAATAAATCTATTTAAGTCCAAAAATAAAGTAAAGGGATTAGGGGGTGCTGTGGGAGCAAACGTAAGACCTCGGGCAAGGAGTGACTCCTCTGGTCTAGACAGAGTGTGATTGGACAAATTAAAAATCTTTACAGTCTGCAGGATTTCCCCCTTCTTTCTGTGTCTACATCGTCCCCCTCTCCTGGGAATCCCTGACTAGCTGGCTCACCCGGATTTGACAACCCAAGGACAACGGAGATTTGTCCCATTTTGACAGGATCTCCTTTTGCAAGACTCGAGTGTGGAATTGGGCATACAGTACCGCCTCGAAGGTGGCTACCATGAGACCCAGGAAATGCAGCGACGACCACGTGCGGGACACCAACAGCTTCACCGCAGTCTGAAGAGTCTGCAACTTCTCAGAAGGGAGAAAAACTCTCGCCTCTGAGGAGTCTAGAATCAAGCCCAGGTATTCCAGGCGCTGAGACAGCACCAACACCGACTTCTGGAGGTTCAGCACCCAACCAAACTCCCAAAGAGTCTGACTGGCGATCGCCACATCCTCCCCTAATTCTGAGGCGGAAGCTGCTCTCAGAAGGAGGTCATCCAGGTAGCCCACAATAGCGATCCCTCGATGCCTCAGTAAGGCCAGAATCGGGGCCATCACCTTGATGAAAACTCCTGGTGCCGATGCCAGGCCAAAAGGGAGAGCTACAAATTGGTTGTGCTCGTCCCCGACTGCAAACAGCAGAAACCTCTGATGCCTGACGCATATCGGGACATGCAAGCATGCATCCTGGATGTCCAAGGACACCAGAAAATCCCCCAGATGGAGTGCAGCGACCACAGAGCAAACGAATTCCATCCTAAACCTTTGTATTTTTACAAATCAGTTGAGGGCCTTGAGATTCAGGATTTGACGGACCCCGTCCTTCTTTGGGACTACAAACAGATTGGAGTAGAATCTCTGAAACCTTTCCGGCGACGGCACAGGTACTATCACCCCGCGTATCAGCAGGTTCTGCACAAATCAAGCGACGTAGCACCACAGCCGATACTGAGGCTCTGGAAAGCAAGGGAGCTGTATCTAAGGCCACATCGCAGACATACTTAAGGCCATGCACCAACTGGTCGGCCAGTTCCACGCAAACCGGGAAAGCGTGTTGCTTTTCCAACTCATAGTGCAACAATTTTGCCCATTCGGAAAGTGTCTGTGACACCAGGGCCGTGGCCAACACTAGCCGCAATGCTGACCCCACTACCGTGAACATGGACCGGGCCACTGCCTCGGCCCTCCTGTCTGCAGGGTCCTTAAAAGCAGGGGTCCCCTCCACCGGAATCGTGGTTGCCTTGTTTAACCTAGATACCAGAGGGTCCACAATCGGGGGAGATGTCCATTTTTTCAGGAAACTTTCCTCAAAGGGGTAACGGACCGCCATGTGTTTTGGGACCAAAAAGGCCTGTTGCGGTCGTTCCCATTCTTTGTACATAAACTTATCAAACAAAGTTATATAGGGAAACACCTTAGCAGTGTGGGCGGGCTTGTGGGACCCAAAAGGGACCGACACCTCAGTAGATGCCCCCGCCGTATTCTCCAATTTTAGGGTATCCCGCACTAAATATCCAGTGGTGTTAAGTGCTTCAACAAGCGCTCTTTCCTGCGCTGACCCGGACACGGAGGCATCCTCACTGTCCGAATGGTCCTGGTCCGCATCCTCTGGCTCTTCAGAACAGGGGTCGTGTGCCACAGCAAGGCCCGAGTCTGAATCAGAGCTTTCCCCAGAAGATGGAGGGGGAGGGGGCGTTTTTTTACCCCCCTTGCACCCGCACACCGCTTCCACCCTGGCAAAAAAGGACTCCAGGACCGCCGACAAAGCGTCCATAGGCACTGCAGGTGCAGGGGCACCGGTTGCCACCACAGCGATGTCTGGGGAAGAAGCGCTAGCTTCTGACACCATGCTGACCCACACTAGCCTGACACCTGTAGGGACCAAGGCAAGGTACACAAAAAGTCCACCCTCCTAGCTGCCACAGACCGAGGGGCCCCCCAGGGGACTCCCCACCCTGACCCAGGTACTGCACAGCGCCGCCGTCCGCCCTCTACCGTGTCTAAGGTGTTCTCCTGCGTCTGAGGTGTTTCTGTGCTGTTTGTGCCGTTCAGAGAGATATTCCCAGCGCTAGAGGCAAAAACTAGGCTGGGGCTACAAGAAAATGGCCGCCGGCCGCCTCAGCAAAACCGTGCGGGCTACAAGAAAATGGCTGCTTCAGCAATACCGAGCGCGGGCTACACGAAAATGGCCGCTGGGCTCTTCCAAAATGGCCGCCGGCCATTTCTGAGGGAAGAAAAAAGGACGCAAACACGCTGAGCCTCTGAGCGGAGGCATCCCACATGGCAGACCAGGAAACACCCCACTATAGAGAGCGGACCCTGAAAACCCTGCGCAGCCCCCAGCCAGGACTCGGAATCCCCCCCGGAGGACCCCCTGCCAGGTACACAGCAGGCCCAGCCACCACAGTGCATGGGGAGGAGGGAAAGGACAGGGAGAGAAGAAAGGACAGGGAGAGAAGAAAGGGAGTGAGAGACCCCCTAGTCGACCTCCCCAGGAATGCCCAGCTGTTCCATCCTGCCGAGACAGGTGGAACCGTACTTACCCGTCCTGCGGGGACTGCTGGACGCATTCCGGACAGACCCATCACCCGAGAGGTACGGGGTGGCTGTGGGCCACGGCACACTGTGAATCAGACAGCAGTAGCCCAGTCATATGTGTGCCCCAGAGCATATAGCTCACCGGCCACCCCTGGAGCAAACGGGGCATGCCGTGGCCGACCCAGCGCGTAGCTAAAGGTCTGCTCACGCTCGATGGCCGGACTGGGGAGACTACCAGGATCTATATTATCCAGCCTGTCACCCAGCCGGCAGTTGATAGTAGATCTCAGGATCAAAAAAGTAGCAAAAAAATCTCCAGGACTAATGGTCCCAACCGGGAGCCAGGTCCTTCTCCTATCCTAGGCAGAAATAAACTGAGCTGCTGGATGCAGTGTGAGGGGTTATAGCCAGAGGGACCACCCCCTGGGCAGTACTGTACAGGTTTGATGTTTGTTAACATGTTCTGCCTAGTCCTCTCCTGATAGAAGGTGGATAACCCTAAGGTCAAGACTAAGTGCTGTGTCCGTCCATGAACGAAAGAGAAATCCTATTTTCTTTTTCATACATTATGGGACACAGAGTCAGGCTAATATTCATTACCTGCTGGGACGTCCCAGAGCAATAGCCTTGAGGGGAGGGAGACACCCTGCCAAACAATAGCCATCAGTTTTTTATACGGCAGCCCGCAGAACACTGCGGCCGAAAGCCAAATCCTTGGCTGCTCGAACATCCACTTGATAAAATTTTGTGAACGTATGCACTGAAGACCAGGTAGCAGCCTTACAAATCTGAGCCACAGATACCTGATGGCGAAAAGCCTGGGAGGTTCCTACACCCCTGGTAGAATGAGCTCTCACCATAAAAGGGAGGAGCTTTATGTTTCAGACCATAGGCCTGAATGACCAATTGACGGACCCAATTGGCAATGGAAGCTTTGGAAGCTGCCTGCCCTTTCCTGGGTCCTTTTGGAAAAAAAGTAAAAAAAAAGTTTGATCCTCGGATCTTCGCAGATCTAGACAAATCAACCTTGACTGCCCGGACAACGTCCAAAGGATGCAGTCTTCTCTCTTCTGCCGAACGAGGCTGAGAGAAAAAAAGAAGGCAAAATAATGTCCTGATTTAAATGAAAGGCCGACACCCCTTTTGGCAAAAAAGGATTGAACAGGTCGTAACATGACTCTGTCATGGTAAAGGATCCCTGCATGAAAGGGTCGCCAACTCCGACATCCTTCTAGCCGAGGTGATAGCCATCAGGAAGGCTAGCTTGCGTGACAGCAAGTCTAATGGAATTTCCTTAATAGGTTCAAATGGTTGTTTCTGTAACACAGACAGCACCAAGTTCAAGTCCCAAGGACACATAGGTGACCTAATGGGGGGAAGAAAACGAGTTGCCCCCTGCATAAAGATTCGGATCAGTGAATGGGAGGCTAAGGGCCTTTGGAAGAATACTGATAGGGCCTAAACTTGACCTCTGATTGTACTCAAAGCCAATTTGATTTCTACAGCTGTCTGTAGAAAAAAGAGAATTCTCCCAATCAAGTATTTCCGTGGATGAAATTTTTTGGCTTCACACCAAGCAATACAAGTCTTCCAGACCTTATGCTAGATCTTCCTAATGACAGCTTTTCTAGCATTTCACTAGGGTAGACACCACTGGTCCCGAGATGCCACGGTCCTTTAATACCCTGGCTTCACTAGACATGCCATAAAATTTAGAGACTGTAAATTGGGGTGGGATATAAGACCTTGAGACAGTAGATCGGGGCGCTGTGGAAGCGTCCATGGCCCATCTATTGTTAGTCTCACAATCTCCAAGAACCAGGGCCTTCTGGGCCAGGCTTGTGCCACCAGAATAACGAACTCCCTCTCTCCGAATCCTGCACAACAAATGTTGAAAGAGAGGGACTGGAGGGAAAGCATAAACCAGGGAGTATTGGCTCCATGGAACTACCAGAACGATTGCTCCGATTGCCAGAGGATCTCTTGTTCAGGACACAAACTGCTGTAGCTTGTTGTTGAACCTGGATGCCAGTAGGTCGACTTCTGGCCATCCCCAACGTTGGCAAATTTCCTGGAACACCCCTGGGTGTAGGGACCATTCCCCCGGGCAGATCTGCTGACGACTGCTATAATTCTGCCTTCCAGTTCTCTACCCCCGGGATATGGACTGTCGATAGGTTTGGCACATGTTCCTCTGCCCAGGCTAGTCTATAGTTCACCTCATTCAGAGCTGAACGACTCCTGGTACCGCCTTGGTGGTTTATTTGGGCCACTGCAATGGCATTGTCGGACTGAACCCTCATAGGGTAGTCCTGAAGCTCCACCGTCCAGGACTGAGAGACTGGCATCTGTACTCAGTACTCTCCAAATTACCGGGAGAAAGTATTTTCCCTTTCATAGGTTCTGATCCCGCAACCATCAGTTTAGGCTTAAACGCACCAGAGGAGATAAGCACATTGGATAATCCAGGGCTTGTCCTCTCCTGTTCCAAGACAACAAGATGTCTTGTTGTAGAGACCTGTAATGGAACTGGGCATAGGGCACCGCCTTGGAGGATACCATCCTCCCTAGAATACTCATACAGAGTCGAATGGAGGGTTGTCTGGTGCCCATTAACTGACGCACCTGATTCTTCAGGGCACAGATCCCTGCGGGTGGCAAGAATACTCTTGCTTGGACCATATCTAGGATCAAATTTAATACTTTAGACTTTGAGCTGGTCTCAAGGTTGACCTTTCTGCATTTATGATCCAGCCTAAACTTTCCAAAAACCGCACTGTACAGGTTATGCTCTGTTCTAGAGCCTGTAGTGAGTGATCTCTGAGCAGGAGGTCGTCCAGATACCCAAGCACCAAGATCCCTTGGGCCCCTTAAAAGACCCAGTAGTGGTGCTAGGACCTTTGTGAACTCCCAGGGAGCTGTAGCAAGCCCGAAGGGTAAAGCCACAAACTGAAAATGACATTCCTCTACTGCAAGTCGCAGGAACCTCTGATGAGGCTGAAAGATAGGTACGTGTAAATACGCATCCTTTATATCGATGGAGGCTAAAAAGTCTTCCATCTGAAACGAAGCTACAACTGAGCGGACAAACTCCATCCCAAAGGACTGGATTAGTAGATACTGGTTCAGGGATCTTAGGTTCAAAAAATGGGCCCTGTGAACCCGTTTGGTGTTTAACCGTAAAATGGGTTCGCTCCTTCGGATACAGGAACCTGTACAATCACTCCCTGCCGCACTAAATGATGTAGTGCCTGAAGCAAAAAATCTCTTTTTGGAGGATCCAGGGGAATGCTGGATCTTAAAAACCTCTGAGGGGAACCCCCCCCCCCCCCGCAACTCCAGCTTATAACCGTGGAATATAATTGAGGTGACCCACGCGTCCTGAATTTTTGTTCTCCAAATGTCCGCAAAGTGCAGCAGCCTTCCCTCCACCCGATAGAGTGGGGACATCTCCTCAAAAGGAGGGCTTGGTGCTGGATTTAGAAGAATCTTGGACCCAGGGCTTTTTCTGGCCCTGGCCATGTTGCTTGCCCCCGGCTCTAGCGCCCTGTTGGCAGCGAACTGCCTTGGCGCTGAGACATTTGATGAAGCAGTCCATGAAGCTTTAAACAAGGGGTGCCTGGTGCTTTTCTTCACAGGAAGTAAAGAACTGTTCCCCCTGGAAATCCTTTTGGATATATCTGTCCAAATGATCACCAATAAACGTTCCCCCTGAAAAGGGAAACCTGCCATAAGGAAGCTTGGCTGACCAGCTCTTAAGCTACAAAAGTCTGTGCACGTGTACAGGCAAGAGAGCCAAATGAAAAACCTGCTGTATTGAATCCTTTTTAAGGCATCAACAGCAAAACACAGCGCTCAAGGAATATCTCTTACTTTTAGGCAGATCATCCTCCTGGTTGAGCCTATCAGTCCATCTGACCTAATCCTTTATGGACTGGCAGATACCAATTGCTGCAGCAGCTGGCTGAATAGCTGAACTGGCTAAAGAAAAATAAGTTTTTAATAATGACTCCAATTTCTTGTCAACAGGGTCCTACAAGCCCTGTGCATTGTACACCGGATAAGTGAAGTTCTTGTTTAAGGAAGAGACAGCTGCATCTATGGCTGGCATGCTCCATTTCTTAACCACTTAATGACCGCTCACTGTATATATACGTCGGCAGAATGGCACGGACAGGCACAATCACGTACCTGTACGTGCCTGCCTTCGTATAGTTGGGGTGTCCCAACGGACCCCCCTTCTATAAAGTGAGCGGTGGTTCTCGGTGCGGGTGCGATTCGTGATGAGGGGACGGCCATTCGTTTCCGGCCACCCCCTCGCGATCGCTCCCGGCGAATGAGAATCTTCCTCTGCCTGTGTAATGTAAACACAGGCAGAGGAAGTGATGTCATCTCTCCATGCGGCGGTCTTTTCGTCCAGGGCGCCGTGGAGAGAAGACATCAGGTTAGTGCACCAACACTACACTAACACGTAGGTACACATAGGCACACATTTCACCCCCCAGATCATCCCCTGCACCCCCAGTCACAGTGTCACTGATTGCAGTGATCATTAATTTACTGATCACTGCATTTAGTGTCATTTGTGACTGTAAAAAGTGTCAAGGCAGTTAGGTTTAGGCCCCTTTAGGTCCAGGGTAGCCCCCAACCCCCCCCTAATCAAGGTTTAACCCCTTGATCGCCCCCCAGGTAACCCTTTCACCCCCTAACGCCAGCGTCACTAAGCGATCGTATTTCCGATCGCTGTATTTAGTGCCGGTGGTGCCCTAGATAGCCAGTTATTTATTTTTAGGTTCGCCGCAGGTTTTTATAGCGTCAGGTACCCCCATATATTATTTTAACCCCCTGATTGCCTCTAGAGTTAACCCTTTCACCAGTGATCACTGTATAAGTTTTACTGGTGACACTGGTTAGCCAGTTAGTTATTTAGGTTACTCGTCAGGTTTTTATATAGCGTCAGGTACCCCCATATATAACCTAATAAAGGCTTTAACCCCCTGATTGCCCCTAGTTAACCCTTTCACCAGTGATCACCATATAAAGTTTTACGGGTGACGCTGGTTGGTTAGTTTGCTTTTTATAGCATCAGGGCACCCGCCGTATATAACCCAATAAAGGTTATATACCCCCTGATCGCCTGGCGGCTGATATCAATCAGGTTTTAGCGCCAGTGAGGGTATGCGTCACCCCAGGCAGCGTTAGGTTAGTGCCAGTAACGCTAACACTCACGCGCAAAGGTATAGTATCTGAACAGATCAATATCTGATCTGATCAGATCTATACTAGCGTCCCCAGCGGTTTAGGGTTCCCAAAAACGCAGTGTTCGCGGGATCAGCCCAGATACCTGCCAGCACCTGTGTTTAGCCCCTCCGCCCAGCCCAGCCCACCCAAGTGCAGTATCGATTGATCACTGTCACTTACCAAACACAACACACATAACTGCAGCATTCGCAGAGACAGTCCTGATCCCTGCGATCGTTAACAGTTTTTTTTTGAAGCGTTTGATACATTTGCTGACAGTCAGGTGCTTTTTTTACCTGTGAATCTTACTAGTGTACCCCTAAATTTAGAGCCCAAAATGGCAAATCGAAGGTACACTAGTAAAGAGGCCTACGAGATTCTGAGCATGACAGATAGTGAAGAGGAGGTCACGCATCTGTCAGATTCAGGCTCAGAAAATCTTCCCGTAGAAGACAGTGAAGTCAGCGGCTCCATGTCAGATACCTCTGACGACGAAGATGAGGTCCCTGCTAAGGTCAGGCGTACCCGATCCCGATCTTCTGAGGTTGTTGAGGAGCAAGAACCACAGGGCTCTCGTATCATGGAGCAGAGTAGTACTAGCGCCGCTATTCCTTCTGGTGAATTGGCAAGCACCAGCGGCCTAGTACAGCCTGGGCGTATATCCAGCACTGCAGTATCACGTGGTGACGTGGCGAGTCCCATAAGTGCAGTTCAAGCTGGCGAGGTGGCAAGCACAAGTAGTGTCCCGCTGCCACCAAGAAGAAGACAAAGGCAGGCCCGTCGTGCCCACAGTGCCCTTCCTGCAGAATTCGCCTATCCTGATTGGGTCCCCACCACAGAACCCGTACTTCCCCCATTCACTGCCCAACCCGGTATTCAGGTGGAAACAGCTGATTTTATGCCATTTGATTTTTATTCGCTGTTTTTCACGGAAGATCTCTATAGATCTATTGTGGACCAGAGTAATTTATATGCTGGTCAATTCATCGCCGCTAGTCCCCAGTTGCCTTCCATTGCCAAAGATTGGAAACCAATTACGGTTTCCGAATTTAAGACCTTTCTGGGCCTTTCCCTCAACATGGGCACATAAATTCCCGTCATTGCGTGCTTATTGGTCCACGCACCCAATTGACCACATGCCCGTGTTCTCTGCCCCCATGCCCATGAAACGATACGAGCAGATCTTGCGGTTCATGCATTTCAACGACAATGAACTTTGTCGTCCACGTGGAGACCCTGAATACGACCGGCTCTACAAAATTCGGCCCCTCATAAACCACTTCAACAAACGTTTTGCAGCCTTGTTTATTCTCGATCAAGTTGTCTGCGTTGATTTGTCCCTGATTAAATTTTCTGGCCGCTTGTCTTTCAAGCAGATACGGGGTCAAGCTCTATAAGTTCTGTGACAGGGCAACAGGCTATGTATGGAGCTTTATGGTTTATGAGGGAAAAGATAGTCAGGTTGAGCCGGTCAACTGCCCAGATTACATGGGGAGCGCTGGCAAGATAGTGTGGAATTTGGTGTCACCCTTATTCGGAAAGGGGTACAACTTGTATGTGGACAATTATTACACAAGCGTGCCACTGTTTAGTCACTTGTTTGATCATCAGATTGGAGCATGTGGCATCGTGCGACCTAATCGCCGGGGCTTTCCCCAGAGGCTTGTAGATTCCCGTCTTAGGCTGGGGGAGAGAGCCTGCTTGAAGTGTAATAACTTGCTCGCTATGAAGTGAAGGGATAATAAGAATGTTTTCCTTCTTACCTCCCTTCATGCAGACACGACAGTCCAAATTCGTACGGCGACTGGTGTTGTGGAGAAACCCCTCTGTGTCCACGAATATAACCAAAATATGGGAGGGGTGGACCTCAACGACCAGTTGTTGGCGCCGTATCTAATTGACCGTAAGGCGAGACGCTGGTACAAAAAAGTGTCTCTATCCTTATTCCAATTGGCTTTGCTGAACGCTCATGTGCTATACAGAGCTTCAGGCGGGACGTTATCTCTCCTAAAATTCCACAATGAGATAGTCCCAGAACTCCTGTATCCAGGCGGTTCTGCACCTCACCATGCCCAACCAAATGCAGTAAGCCGGCTGCATGAGAGGCATTATCCGTATGTCCTCGAGAGTACCCCTACCCAACGAGCCCACCAAAAAAGATGTCGTGTCTGTAGCAAGCGCGGATTTAGGCGTGACACTCGTTATCTTTGTCCACGCTGTCCTGACAATCCTGGTCTTTGCATTGGTAAATGTTTTGAATGCTTTCACTCAAAAGTGAAGTTTTAGCGTAGGGTACAGCATTGCACAGAATAAGACACACTTACACAGGGTCTCCCAAGATGCCATCGCATTTTGAGAGACCGGAACTGTAACGACACCCCCCAATATGAAAGGGGTTAACGCCGTTTAGAATATTCCCTCTCTGAACACACAACCACTATCGACCCTCCACATAGGATTAATCCTTCCAGAGATACGAGACAACGCTCTGTATTTCAAGTTCCAAAACAGGGAATGACTTTATTTTCAAAACACATGGTAACACATTTCTCTTCAAAACCCTTCCCTCCCATCCTTGGGGGAACAGGGCGGGTTAAACTGTCCAATGACAATGGTGATACAGGTCAGGTGTGTTCAAACTTCTCCTTTGATAACCAGTCTTAGCAGGAGGGGTGATTTCCCCCCCCTCCTCACAGAAGACACTTAAACATCCCATAATAATAGGCAGCCAGACGGTCTACTAAGCCCAATCCACATCATCACAATGAAAGGACCTGTAGCATAGGTGAGGTTCATTAGCATTACACAAGCAGATAGGTGACACATCAGCATCTCTCAATTAACCTGTTCAGTTCAGAAACAGTAAATAGTCCTTTACAGATATCCTTGGGGATATGGTGGATAAATATTACAGACCCATTTTAGGTAGCCCAAGATATATTTCTTAATGTCCATTATTTCCTGGCTCACCCTGTGTCCAAAGTGACCCTCCTGTCACAGGAACCATTACAGTTGTTAAAGTTACAAAAAAAGTGTAAAAAAGAAAAAAAAAGGTAAAAACAATAAACACAAAAAAATATAAAAGAAAAAAAACAAAAATAGTTGTCGTTTTCTCTCTCTCTCTCTCTATTTTCTCTCTATTGTTCTGCTCTGCTCTTTTTTACTGTAATATATTCTGCAATGTTTTATCATGCTTGCTTTTCAGGTATGTAATTTTTTGTTTTCAGGTGCGCCATTCAGCTGCAGCACGGAATTATTTATCTTGACAGCAACAGCGTTTTCTCCCACGATACATAAAGCCGTGGCTCCAGTGCTGTAGGAGGTGATTCACCACCACCGTTAAAAAAAAGAGTATATGCCGAAGCATAGGGGCGGAGGGGCGATTTTGCTCCTAATGCCGCGTACATACGGTCGAAATGCCGACGGAGGCTTGCCCGTGGAAAAGTCAGACCGTGTGTACGCGGCATAACTTTATCCTCTTTTTTATTTCATCAAACATTTGGGCAATATAGTGTGTTTTAGTGCATTAAAAATAAAAAAAGTGTGTTATTTCCCCAAAAAATGCATTTGAAAAATCGCTGCACAAATACTGTGTGGAAAAAAAAATGCAACACACACTATTTTAATCTGTAGGGCATTTGCTTTAAAAAAAATTATAATTTTTGGGGGTTCAACGTAATTTTCTTGCAAAAAAAAATATGTTTTCATGTAAACAAAAAGTGTCAGAAAGGGCTTTGTCTTCAAGAGGTTAGAAGAGTGGAAAACCAAGTACCGCCTTCAGGATTTCTAAGGGTGTAAATTTTTGATTTCACTCCTCACTGCCTATCACAGTTTCGGAGGCCATGGAATGCCCAGATGGCACAAACCCCCCCCCCCAAATGACCCAATTTTGGAAAGTAGACACCCCAAGCTATTTGCTGAGAGGTATGTTGAGTATTTTGCAGATCTCGCTTTTTGTCACAAAGTTTTGAAAATTGAAAAAATAAAAAAAATGCCTCTCAGCAAATAGCTTGGAGTGTCTACTTTCCAAAATGGGATCATTTGTGGGGGTTTTGTGCTATCTTGGCATTTTATGGCCTTCAAAACTGTGATAGGTAGTGAGGAGTGAAATCAAAAATTTACGCCCTTAGAAATCCTGAAGGCGGTGCTTGGTTTTCGGGGCCCCGTACACGGCTAGGCTCTCAAAAAGTCCCACACATGTGGTATCCCCGTACTCAGGAGAAGCAGCAAAATGTATTGTGGGGTGCAATTCCACATATAACCATGGCATGTTTGAGCAATATATCATTTAGTGACAACTTTTTGTACATTTTTTTTTTCTTTTTGTCATTATTCAATCACTTGGGATAAAAAAAATATATTCAATGGGCTCAACATGCTTCTCAGCAAATAGCTTGGGGTGTCTACTTTCCAAAATGGGGTCATTTGGGGGGGTTTTGTGCTATTTTGGCATTTTATGGCCTTCGAAACTGTTTTCTGAGGCCCGTACGCGGCTAGGCTCCTAAAAAGTCCCACACATGTGGTATCCCCGTACTCAGGAGAAGCAGCAAAATGTATTTTGGGGTGGAATTCCACATATAACAATGGCATGTGTGAGCAATATATCATTTAGTGACAACTTTTTGTATTTTTTTTTTTTTGTCATTATTCAATCACTTGGGACAAGAAAAAATTCAATGGGCTCAACATGCCTCTCAGCAATTTCCTTGGGGTGTCTACTTTCCAAAATTGGGTCATTTAGGGGGGATTTGTACTGCCCTGCCATTTTAGCACCTCAAGAAATGAGATAGGCAGTCATAATTTAAAAGCTGTGTAAATTCCAGAAAATGTACCCTAGTTTGTAGACGCTATAACTTTTGCGCAAACCAATAAATATACGCTTATTGACATTTTTTTTTACTAAAGACATATGGCTGAATACATTTTGGCCTAAATGTATGACTAAAATTGAGTTTATTCGATTTTTCCTATAACAAAAAGTAAAAAATATCATTTTTTTAAAAAAAATTCAGTCTTTTTCCGTTTATATCGCAAAAAAAAAAAATCGCAGAGGCAATCAAATACCATTAAAAGAAAGCTCTATTTCTGGGAAGAAAAGGATGCAAATTTCGTTTGGGTACAACATTGCATGTCTGCACAATTTCCAGTTAAAGCAGCGCAGTGCCAAATTCTGAAAACACCTCTGGTCTTTAAGCTGCATAATGGTCCGGGGCTTAAGTGGTTAACGAACCTTTGATCCATGGGATATTAAAAGGGAAAACCTCTTAAAGAGGAACAAAATCCTGTCAGGATATTCCCAATCAGCATACACCGCCTGTGCGGCCTGAAGAGGCCTCAGGGATCCCAAGGAGGACCAGGGGGGCTCCGTCGCCTCTGATTTTTTAAGAAGCAACTTAAAGGCAGAACGAACCATTTTGGTCAGAGTTAGGATGAAAGCCTCTATGACTAAGAGGCAGACATCAACTGGATCGCCCTTTGTCCAGATTGCTCGAAAGCAGATTCATCTGCCGGGCACTCCACCGAATCCTGAACTTTTTAGCTCTTCCTCATTCTCAACCCATTCCTGCTCCAAACTAGGAGACTCCAGGGAGGGGGATCTGTCACGCTTCTTGCCACCCTGCGGGATGGAGGTAATCATGCCAGAAATTATGTGCTCTAACCCGGCTAGGGCTTAGGACAGTTCATCCTTAGTGATAAGGGGTGAAGCAGCAGCGTTGTCTGAGGGCACAATACCAGATAGGTGCAGCGGCTCAGATTTCCCGGAAGCCTCTGGTCCTTCAGGGGATACAACACCAGGGATACGACTAGGTTCATAAGGAACTACTGATGACATAGATGTGCCCTTGCCTGTAGTGTTAGTCCCGCTCCTCTTTTTGGAAGACATTTAGAAGCCACAAAGAGTAGTTGGGTGTAGATTAAACACCTCAGAAGGGAGACCCTTTAATAGGGCTCACCAAGGCTCTATGCAACAATCCGGCTAAGCAACATAGCCTGCCAAGCAACACTTGGTGACTCACGTGACCCGGGTAAGGAGAAATTAACCGCTGCAAGTGTCTGTTCAGAACCTGCTCTGTGTCCCACAGCTGCTTTGGAAGCACCGTATGCTTGGCCTACACAGCTTAAATATGGGAATACACCACTCCAGAATGATTAACTCTCCGGAGGTCAGCTGTCTCCCCAATCAAGTAGGGTGCTGGCTCTGTTTGCAACAGAGATAATGAAAAGAAAAAAGCTGGATAGCCGCACTCCGAATATTCACCTTTATTCAAAGTTTAAAATCAAGGTACAGACTAACTGCACTGCCGCTGACATGTTTCACACCAGGCACAGTGCTTAGTCATAGGTAAAGTGCTGTATATATATGTATATGTGTATATATATATATATATATATATATGTATATATATATATATATATATATATACCCAAGTAATTAGACAAATGGACAACACATGTATGCCGTAAGTAACGTAATAGAAAGCACCTTTGAACACCTATAATCCAAAGTTTAACCATTAAGCAGATGGAGAACATCCCCCCTGCTGGAGATTCCACATAACAAAAACATATAATGATAAAGGACAATCTCATGTGTAGGAAAAGAGGCAACGGTGCAACCTAAAAAAAAAAAAAAAAAAAAGACATAACACATAAAATAATAGGATTTTTATAACAGCTTACCTGTAAAATCCTTTTCTTGGAGTACATCACGGGACACAGAGCGACATAGTCATTACTATGTGGGTTATATAGATACCTTCAGGTGCTGGCACTGGCAACTTCCAAAACCGGAAGTACCCTCCCCTATATAAGCCCCTCCCATCCGGGAGTACCTCAGTTTTGTAGCAAAGCAATAAGTGTCCCCAAAAGAGGGGTGGGAGCTCTGTGTCCCGTGATGTACTCCAAGAAAAGGATTTTACAGGTAAGCTGTTATAAAAATCCTAATTTTCTTTCTCGTACATCACGGGACACAGAGCGACATAGTCATTACTATGTGGGATGTCCTAAAGCAATGCCCAATGAGAGGGGGGATACACCATACATAAGCTGAGCGCTATCAGACATGAGGATCTTTTGCGGCCTGCAACACACTGCGCCCAAAGGCGACATCCTCCTGACTTCTAACGTCCACCTGGTAGAACCTAGTAAACGTGTGTACTGAAGACCATGTTGCGGCCTTACAGATTTGAGACAGGGAGGCCTGGTGATGCACTGCCCATGAAGTTCCAACTGCTCTCGTGGAGTGCGCTCTAACTTTGAACGGAGGCGGTCTCCTTCTCAAGCCATAGGCTTGCATTATGACCTGTCAAATCCACTTGGCTAAAGTAGATTTTGACGCTGCCTGACCCTTTCTGGGGCCTTCCGGCAGAATAAACAAAGTATCCGTTCTGCGAATCTGAGCAGTGGCTTTTAGATAAGCTTTAACTGCTCTTACTACATCCAAAGAATGTAATAACTTTTCCTCTACCGAACTAGGTTTGGGAAAAAACGAAGGAAGAAGCACATCTTGGTTCAAATGAAACCTCGATACCACCTTAGGAAGAAAGGCTGGATGAGGACGTAACACTACTCTGTCCTTATGGATAACCAGATATGGCTCCTTACAGGACATAGCTGCTAATTCCGACACTCTTTTAGCCGAACAAATGGCTACTAGAAAAATCAATTTCCTGGTGAGAAGAACCAGGGAAATATGCTGTAATGGTTCAAATGGTTGTTTCTGTAGAACCGACAGAACCAGGTTTAAGTCTCATGGACATATGGGAATATTAACCGGAGGGCTAATACGCATCACTCCTTGTATAAAGGCTTTGACTAGTGAATGCGAAGCCAAGGGCCTCTGAAAAAATATTGACAAGGCCGAAATCTGACCCTTGATAGTACTCAAGGCAAGCTTCCTATCTACAGCCCACTGTAGGAAGTCCAGAATCCTACCTATTACGTACTTACGTGGATGCCATTTCTTGGCCTCACACCAGGCGATGTACGCCTTCCAGATTCTATAGTAGATCTGCCTGGATACCGGCTTCCTGGCATTGATCATGGTAGATACCACAGGATTAGAGAGGCCTCTCTTTTTTAGAATGTGGGCTTCAATAGCCAGGCCGTCAAACCTAGGGCTGGTAAGGAAGGGTGGTATATCGGTCCTTGCGAAAGCAGGTCCGGACGATGTGGGAGAGTCCAAGGACTCCCCACTGACATTTTTACAATCTCCGCGTACCATGCTCTTCGGGGCCACGCTGGAGCCACCAGAATCACTGGTTTCTTTTCTACCCTGATTCTGCGGAGTAATCGAGGTAACAATTGTGGCGGTGGGAATGCATATATCAGCTTGAACTGATCCCAAGGGAACACTAGGGCATCCGAGCCGCAAGCTAGGGGATCCCTTGTCCAAGAGACAAACCTGTCCACCTTTGCGTTGAATCTGGATGCTAGCAGATCTACATCCGGTGTTCCCCACCGCTGACATATTGTCCGAAAAATCTCGGGGTGAAGGGACCATTCCCCTGGGCATAATTGTTGGCGACTTAGAAAGTCCGCCTTCCAATTCTCCACTCCTGGAATGAATACCGCGGATATGGCTGGGACATATCTTTCTGCCCATTTCAGGATGCAATTTACTTCCCTCTGGGCTGCACGACACCTGGTGCCACCCTGATGATTGATATATGCCACTGCTGTGGCATTGTCTGATTGAATTCTGACAGGGGACCCTTGGAGTTTGGATGTCCATGCTACTAGGGCATACCGGGCTGCTCGTATCTCTAAGAGATTGATGGGCAGGGCCTTTTCCGCATCCGACCATCTGCCCTGGAGAGACCATTGCTCCAGTACTGCTCCCCAGCCTATAAGGCTGGCATCTGTAGTGACCACCTTCCAAGAAATCGGACTGAAGGATTTCCCTTTTTCCAGATTCTGGGGAACCAACCACCAACGGAGGCTCTTACGAACGGAAGGGGACAAGGACATTGGTAAGTCTAGGGCCTGAACTTTCTTGTTCCAGGCTGACAGTATGGCCCTTTGCAAATTCCTTGAATGGAATTGACCGTAGGGTACTGCTTCGAATGATGCCACCATTTTTCCCAGCAGCCTCATGCACAGGCGTATGGACGGCTGTCTTTTTGTACCCACTAAGTGGATCAATTCTCTCAAAGACAACACCTTTTTTCGAGGCAATAATATTTTCCTCTGGCCTGAATCTAGCCTTAGCCCCAAGTATTCCAGACTTTTGACTGGTTTTAGGGCTGACTTGTCTCGGTTGATAACCCAACCGTGAGATTCCAGATACTTGATTGTCTTGTGAACGACCACTTCTAGTTTTTTTCACTGAGTGGTCTATCAGCAACAAGTCGTCTAGATATGCCATTATCGTTACACCTTGCGTTCTTAGATTGGCCAATAATGGGGCCAGAATTTTTGTGAACACTCGTGGTGCTGTGGCCAGACTGAAGGGTAAGGCTCTGAACTGAAAATGGCGCCCTTCTACTGCAAAGCGTAGAAATTTTTGGTGGACTGGAAAGATGGGAATGTGCAAATAAGCATCTTTGATGTCGATCGAGGCTAACCATTCCTCCCCTTGTAGGGCAGTGGCCACCGATCGGATCGACTCCATCCGGAAAGTCCTGATATGCAGGAATTTGTTTAGCCCTTTTAGATTTAATATGGGCCTCACGTCCCCGTTTGGCTTCGGGACTGTAAAGAGGTTTGAGTAAAACCCGAACCCCCATTCTTACAGGGGAACCTCCATAATTACTCCTTGGAGCAATAGTTGTTCTAGTGCCAACAGGAGGGACTCTCTCTTCCGAGGATCCCTTGGCACGTTTGACCTTATAAAATGGGAAGGAGGGGAGTCTTTTAACTCCAATTTGTATCCCAGACTTACTGCGGAGAGCACCCATCTGTCTCTGATCGTGTCCCGCCAGGTCTCTGCGAACAACTGGAGTCTTCCCCCCACCCGATTGAGTGGGGGCAACCCTTCATGCATTTGACTTTGGGGGAGGTTTTGTACCTCTCCTGACCCAGGGTTTTTTATTACCCTGCGATTGTCCCTGATTTTTACCCCCGGGATTTGACCGAGGAGGCCGTCGGAACTGTTTCACAGCCGATGCCCCAGGGACTGGAGAAGCAGGCCTCTTAAAAGAGGGACCTCTAACTCTGTTTTTAACCGGCAAGAGTGTACTTTTACCGTTGGAAATTTTCTGGATATATTTGTCCAGGTCTTCCCCAAATAAGCGTTCACCATGAAATGGGAAGCTAACCAGCAATTTTTTACAGGGAGCTTCAGCAGACCAGTTTTTGAGCCATAGAAGCCTGTGCATATGTACTACAGACAGCGTAAGGCGGGAGGCCTGATGGATTGAATCCTTTATGGCGTCAACCGCAAAGCATAAGGCTCTAGGTAGATCAGCTAGGGCAAGGGCCTGCTGATCTGGCAAGTCCCTTAAGACTTGTTTCAACTGATCCTTCACTGCTTGGCAGACCCCAATAGCTGCCACTGCTGGTTGTGTCACCAAGCCTGCTGTAGAAAAAGCAGATTTTAATAAGGACTCCAATTTTTTATCTATTGGGTCCTTGAACATTTGGACATTATCCACTGGACATGTCAGTGATTTATTCACACAAGAGATGGCTGCGTCCACTGTAGGGACCCTCCATTTTTTGATGAACTTATCCTCCATGGGATAGACCACCGGAAATCTCTTGGGGGGAGTAAATATTTTATCAGGATGTTCCCAATCCTGGTACATGAGCCCTTCCAATAAAGGGTGAAGTGGAAAAGAACAGACAGTCTGGGGAGCTTTTAGCGACCCCAGCGAGGAGACAGTAGTGGTTGATGGTTCCGCAAGGTGCATTTTAAATGCTGATCGGACCATGTTAGTCAAAGACTGAACCCATAATCTTTCAGCTTGAGATGCTGAGAAAGGTTCCTCCACTGTTGATTCCTCTATAACAGAATCAACCTCCTCCTGATCCCCTTCAGGGAGGTCGATCCCTGTATGGGACTGTTGCTCCGCTAACAGGTACTCTGAAGGAGGAGACGGAGATCGGGCGTGCTTTCCCTGTGACAGGGAGGCAGCGATTAATGTTGACAATCTCTCTTCTAATCCTCCCAGAGCTGAGGAAAAAACCTCCTCTGTTACATACACAGGAGCAGGTGAACTGAGGACAGCCACAGTACCAGGTACTCCTGCAGGGTCTCTACGGTCACTAACCTCTGAATTTTCAGGGGAGACTGGTGCAGCAGAAGCATGCCCAAGATCCTCAGAGCCCGATGGAGACCCCTTTCGCTTCCTGGAAGATTTAGTTCCGGAGCTTCTGGACGGCATATTCCTAAGCCCAAAGCTGAGGTATTCCAGCCGTAATACACCCCTTTTACTGAGAATAGTCTAGCAAAATTGCTGCTATATATCAGTTGGTGTCTACTAAAGTGCCTTTCTAGGGGATGCCTGCATCAACCGCCTCTGTGTGCCTTTTTACTGTTGCTAGCTCTCTTTGTGCACTTCAATAGCCAGCTTGATTGTTTTTAAACATGCTGGACGCCCGCACATGCGCAGCAGCGCCGCGGCGCACACCGAGCGTCATCCACCCGCTCCGCCCCTTTTTCCAGATCGCCTCTACATAGAGAGGCACGTGCGCCTTCGGTGCCTTTTTTGAAAAAACAAGGAGCTAGATGGGAGCCAGGGTCCCTGCCGCAGGGCCCGGGATGGATGAGCGCAGCAACAGGGCAGAGGAGACAGCTTCCCAGCAGAGAACTTACCAACTGCCTGGATTTGACTTCAGAAGAAAAAAATCCACATTACAAGAAAAAAGAACCATAGCGGCCTCTAGTGTTTAACACAGGTACCGCGGTCTTACACATTTTATTTTTTTTCTTGCCTACTATAAAAAAAATTACATTTTCTCAGTAGTAACAGGCATGCACAGAATATTTAGCGGGAATACCTTAGGTAACAGGCAGAAAGACAAAATAGGCTTGGGGGTCCCCCAATAGAACCAAGTTCCTGAGGGCCCCCACTTACCTTTTCCTCGCCGCAGGACTCTGTTTGGTCCACAGAAGCCCAAACTTCACCTATCACGGCAGGCATTGTAATCAAACCTTCAGGGACCGGGTTCCCAAGGATTCCACTCCCCTGGACCTGTATAGCACCCTGCACAGAAAACATCTTGGTCGTGGGTATGACCAGAGCTCTGGATCCCAGGGTCCAGCCCTCCTAAGAGAGGCATTACAGGCAAAACCTTGCTCTTCTCTTGCAAGGCCCGGGTACCGACCGTTTAGCTATGAAGCTTTTTTGGTCGGATCCGGAATAGCTTACTGAGGCCCACAAGAACCTGTACGCAAGCTCAGTGAAACACATGTTACTTCTTGGCCAACACCTTAGACACTGGCAAAAAACTGAGGTACTCCCGGATGGGAGGGGCTTATATAGGGGAGGGTACTTCCGGTTTTGGAAGTTGCCAGTGCCAGCACCTGAAGGTATCTATATAACCCACATAGTAATGACTATGTCGCTCTGTGTCCCGTGATGTACGAGAAAGAAAATACCATATGTAATAAAAACTCTCATGCACCAACAAATATAAAATATACAACAAGGTAAAAGACAAAACGTTTGTCCCCTATGTATGAATGCCGGTGCATGTAGCTCAAATAATCGAATCCGCTAAAAGATGATACAGTCCCTCCTCAATATTGATACACATCCATATTATCGTACGTAACGAAATTTAAGAAAAGAGGGAACATAGCAAAAAAAATTGAAAATATGTGAGCCAAGCAGAACTAAGATGGAATGCATTGGCAAACAGAGGACAATCATAACACGCCATCAAGAAATATCATAGACATAAAAATGAATAACTATTCCAAGATGGGGAGATCCCATGTGTAACTCAAACCAAAAGTATATATATGCCATCAAATATATCATAAATGCTGGCATATCGAATGTAGAACATCCAGTATAAAGGGGGTATAAATATGATATAGAAGTGATATAAAAAGTGATATAAAATGTGGTGTAAAAAGTCACTCATAAAAGTGTGAGAGATGCCACTCAAAGTTGAGGCCAATGGGCTGCCTGGTATTGAGATGGAATATCCAATAAAACTCCCTCTTACAGAGTAACCTGAATTTATCACCTCTCCTTTTTGATAACATGACCTTTTCAACCCCATGGATCTGTAGGCTACTGACATCTTTATCATGCCATAAATTCCAATGCCTCGCTATGTTAGTGGAATGATTTCTGGATATATCATAAAGATGATCGTATAGCCTATCCCTTAGCCTGCAGGTCGCCCGCCCCACATATTGGACAGAACATTGTTCACAGGTGACTACATACACTACATACGTAGTGTTACAATTGATGAATGAGGATGCCATAAAATCTTTATTTAAGGATCTAGAGTGAATCATGTCGCCTCGTAAAAAATGTGGGGGCAGCACGGGCAACAATTGCCCCCACATCGAAACGATCCTTTAAACTGCAGCCAATGTGAACACTGGGACCTGCTTGTGTAAAAGCTAGGGGACAATGTTCCACCAATAGTGGGAGCTCTGCGTGACACTGATTTGATGCCCTTGGACATCACTTATTTTATGCCCTTGGACATAATCTGAGCATATGTGGGATCATTATACAGGAATGGCAGATATTTTTCTATCGTGCTTCTGATTTTATTAAACTCTAAACTGTAGGGGGTGGAAAAAACGGGAACATTAATGGATTTTACCAATCTGTTTTTTCCTCCGTCTCTGTTTTGATACTTGTTAATATTGTCACGAAGAAGGTGACTTCTTTCAGTCTTATGGGCTATGTTAAACGCCCTACCAAGAAAGAACAGAGGCTGTATATCCCCTCTCCATGAATCGTGTCTTCATGTGAGAAGCCTCTGTTAGGAAAGCTGACTTTATCACTGCATACACGTCTCAGTCTTAAAAATTGACCCACTGGGATGCCTCTAATAGTGTGTTTGAGGTGGCCTGAGTCTGCCCTCAACAGGGAATTACCAGCTGATGGTTTCCTATAAAGCTTGGAGGAGATAGACTCCCCTTCACCTATTAAAACAACGTCCAAAAATGCTATTTGTTTATGGTCCATAATGCCTGTAAATTTGAGATTAAGACTATTGTCATTAAGGCATATGAGCCATTCCTCCATGGCACCCACATCCTTGGTACATATAAAGATCATATCGTCTATGTAACGACTTAACCCTTGAACGATGGGGACAACCAGCGCCAAAAATGCGGGACCTCTCCCACCATCCCATGTATAGATTAGCAAGGGAGGGAGAAAATTTGGCGCCCATCGAGGTCCCGCATTTCTGGAGGTAGTGGTCCCCATCGAACATTAAAAAAATTGTGGGTTAATAAATACTCTAAACAACCTAAAACAAACTCTTGATGTACCATGGAGTAGTGACTATGATGTTTCAGAAAAAAAGCAACAGCCTGGAGTCCCAGGGAGTGGGGGTTAGAGGAATACAGACTAGCTACGCCACAGGTGACCCAGACATAGTCTGGGTCCCACTTAAGGCACTGAACATCTGATAAAAGCCGTTTGGTATCCCTAAGGAAACCAGGTAAAGCAGAAACCAGTGGTTGTAGCTGATGGTCGACCCATTCACCCAACCGCTCATTTAGTGACCCGATGCCTGCCACTATGGGTCTACCTGACAATGGGTGACAGCCTTTGTGTAGCTTAGGTAGGTGATGAAAAATGGGCATGATTGGGGCATCAGGAATGAACATCTCTCTCTCACTTGGAGAAAAGATGCCCGCTGTCACTGCTCTGTCTTGGAGTGGATTGAGATCCTTCTTAAAAGTGGACGTAAGGTCCCCCCTTAATTTCAAATAAGTATTGGCATCCGACAGCTGTCGAAATGCTTCATTCCTATATGTGTCAGAATCTAGCACTACCACAGAGCCCCCCTTATCAGCATTTTTTATCACAATCTCTTTGTTTTTAATGAGATGTATAAGAGCCTCCTTCTCCGAACTAGTTAAATTGTCAGATCTAGAGCGATCCCTGCAGCCGCGCGCCAGGTGAGTAAGGTCCCTCTCAATTAACTTTTGAAAAAGGTCCATATCTTTACCCCTGGAGTTAATCAGGTAGAAGTCCGACCTCAATCGAAAGCGGATGCTCGTGCGACCACCCGACACCTCCATAGGGGCAAGTGCAGACTCAATAGCAAGTTCCTCCAGATCACAAAGAGCACACAGCTCAGAGAAACTGGGGGGCGGGAGGGGGGGACAAAACTCAACCGAGGTAGCGACAGTCGCAGCATCGTGATCTCCAGCATCTGTAGCCAATCCATCATCAGAATTACCAAAATAATGCTTTTTAAAAGGTAAGGGTGCGTATAAATTTATTAATGTCCAAAATAGTCCCAAATAAATCAAAATGTAGATCTGGGCAGAAATTCAAACCCTTTGATAGTAGTGATAATTCTGAAGGATTTAGGGTTTTGTTCGATAAATTCACTACATTCGATGTTACTTCCGGGCCCGATCTCTCAACGAATAACAATCCTTGTTGGTCCCGTTTGTGTCTCTGGCTGCCCCTTCTTGTTTTCTTATGAACTTTTTCTTTTTTCTTTCTGCTGGAGCCCTGTGCGTCCTTGTTTAAACTCAATGTATTTGATACATTCAACTGATTAGCGCTGATCGGCTGACCAGCTGAATCAGGAGAAGAATCGGAAGCAGTGGCAGCTATGGTATCATTCATACTGTCATTTTCTAAATCAGAGAAACTGACCTGTTTTTTAGGAAGATGCTTGCGAGAGCGATTCGGGAAAGTAGTTTTTTTCCATATGTATACAATGTCATTTTCATAATCCATATGATCCCGTGCAAGCTTATAATTTTTCCCAGAGATGACATTTTTCTCCAGCCTATGAGGATTTTTATTTAGGCGTGAATCTAAATCAGTAAAGTCTTTGTGCTGTTGTAGAGATGTTGAACTCTGTTCAATAGTGGTAATTTCATCTCGTAATCGGGTAAGCTCCTCAGTCCCTTAAATCAATGATGATTTGGATAAGTTTAAAAGAGCAGGCAGACAAAGTGTTAGTCCACTCTTTTTTATATTCATAATTATGCAATTCAAACGTAGGGAATTTCTTAATGCGTAACCCGCGAGGGATCTGTTGCAGTCGATTGTATTCAGTCAAAGTATTGATATCCCAAAACGATCTTATTAGCTTAATTAAGCTGGGTGTGCGCCAGAACGGTCGTGCGTGCACACGCATGTGCGCGGACCCGGCGAACGGGCGTGGCTGTATTCGCGTACGATGCAAATCTTTGTGCGTCCAACTATTAGGCTACTGCGCATGTGCTGCGAAGCAAACAAACTGCTAAGTCCAGCTGCGCTTTTGCAAATGCACTTGCGTCACGGCCACCAAACAGCAACTGCTGTGCACAGGATTTCCACTCCGCATGGTCCAATGCCCGGAGGTCACTTAAAGGCAAAACCTTGCAGGATCTCGAGTCCTCTTTGTGAGGCTCGGGTACCATTGATCTAAGCATAAAAGCCCGTGCCAAATGGATCCAATCGGTCAATCTCTTGATTTATTTTTGGAACCATTTGTGGGAATAGAGACCTGGAGCTCAGAGAGCTCAACACACCGTGCCATCCACCTTGCAGACACTGGTAAAAAACTGATGTCCTTCCTGTATGGGAGGGGTTATATAGGGGATCACTTCCTGTCTAAAGACTTTTGGTCTACCAGTGTCCATTCACCTGGAGATGGACTATAACCCAGCAGGTAATGAATATTAGCCTGACTCTGTGTGCCATGATGTATGAAAAATAAAATTTAATTTGGGTACAGTGTTGCATGACCGTGCAATTGTCATTCAAAATGTTACAGCGCTAAAAGCTGAAAATTTGCCTGGGCAGGAAGGGGGTGAAAATGCCCTGGTTAAAGCTTATTTTCCCTTAGTTTGAATGTTGAAATGGGATGTGAGTTGCTTTATTGCCAAGTGACATTAGTTTCCTATAAGGATTAATGTTACATTCCTATATGAAGAATGCAAAATTTCAAGGCTGTAGACCTTTTGAGTGAAAACATTGCAGGTGGCTCATAAAGTCTTTGAGGTCTATTTTTTTTTGGTGAGTGAAATACAGTTTTCAGCTGGAGGTCACTGTTTCCTTCCTTTCAGATTTGGCACTGTTGGTGATATAAGGACATAACAAAGCCCCTGACACCACGATCATATCAAAACAGTAACAAAAGCAGGCTACTCCTGAGACCCTGCTGTACAAGCAAGAATTTAACAGGACAGCAGTACCTTACTGGTCATTAAGTGACTTTTTGGCTGCAAGGCTCGGTGTCTTCAATCATTGGGTTGTTGCCTTATGAGTTTATGTGAAATCTCTATTTATACCTGTAAAATATTGTAATCGTGAATATATTTCAGTTAGCTTTGCAACTATGTAACGAAGCAACCCAGAAGTCTAGGTTAAGCAGACAAGTTGGTGCCTATGCTTGTGTATACAAACAATGGGATCCAAACCTCATTGTTTTACACATACTCACTTCAAAGGATCCCATGCTGGGATATGCAATGAAAAGATGCCAACCCGTAGTCAATACTTCACTTCCCGGAAAAATTCAAGTTAATCTCCTGCTCAGAATAGTCACAAGGATTTGCATTAAAGGGGGCTGACTTATGCAAAGTATAGGGATTGGAGATGTAGCCAGTCCTTAACCAGGAATAGGGTAGCCCTCCAATCAGAGCCACGCTATGCCAACCAATGAGGCATCAGCCTGTAATGATATACACGGACTAGATGGGAGGGAAACACACACTTTATGGGAGAGCAGCCACCAGAATGGAACCTTGGTGCAAAAGGTAAATAATAGGATTTTTATAACAGCTTACCTGTAAAATCCTTTTCTTGGAGTACACCACGGGACACAGAGCTAGTCATTACATAATGGGTTAAGGGTCACCAGCGGTGATTGGACAATGGCACAACCAATGGAAGACAGTTCCCCTCCATATAACCCCTCCCATCAGGGAAGTACCTCAGTTTTGTAGCAAAGCAGTAAGGTTCCCATAAGAAGGGTGGGACCTCTGTGTCCCGTGGTGTACTCCAAGAAAAGGATTTTACAGGTAAGCTGTTATAAAAATCCTATTTTCTTTATCGTACACCACGGGACACAGAGCTAGTCATTACATAATGGGACGTCCCAGAGCAATGCTCATATGAAGGGGGGGAGACACAGATCAAACCGACCGCTTGCGGACCAGAAGCCCTATACTGCTGCCTGCAGCACACTTCGCCCGAAGGCGGAATCCTCATGTCCTTTCACATCTATTTGATAGAATTTGGAAAATGTATGGACTGAGGACCAAGTTGCAGCCTTACAGATCTGAGCCATCGAAGCCTGGTGGTGCACTGCCCATGAAGCACTTATCGCCCTGGTAGAGTGCGCCTTAACAGGAAAAGGAGGAGTCCTGTTCTTTAAACCATAAGCTTGAACAATTACTTGTCTAATCCACCTGGAAATGGTGGATTTTGATACCGTTTGGCCCTTCTTGGGACCATCTGGTAAAATAAACAAAACATCTGTTTTACGTATCTGAGCGGTTGCTTGCAGATACACCCTTACCGCTCTCACTAGATCTAGAGAGTGTAATAATTTTTCCCCCGCCGTCCGCGGGTTTGGAAAAAAGGAAGGCAGAACAATGTCTTGATTCAAGTGAAAAGCCGACACCACCTTAGGCAGAAAAGCCGGATGGGGTCGTAGTACGATCTTGTCCTTGTGACAAATTAGATAAGGCTCTTTACAAGAAAGAGCTGCTAGCTCTGATACTCTCCTAGCAGAAGCTATAGCGATCAGAAAGGCCAATTTCCTACTTAATATAATTAAAGGAATATGGCGAATAGGTTCAAAAGGTTGCTTTTGCAACACTGACAATACCAAATTCAAATCCCATGGACACAAGGGAGACCTGACTGGAGGATTTATCCTCAGTACCCCCCTGAATGAATGTCCGAACTAGGGAGTGAGATGCCAATGGTCTCTGAAAGAAGACTGATAGAGCCGATATTTGCCCTTTGATGGTGCTAAGGGCTAATTTCATATCCACTCCTAACTGGCAAAAAGCAAGAATCCTACTTATTTCATATTTCAGAGGATTCCAACTTCTGGATTCACACCAGGAAACGTATGCTTTCCAGACTCTATGATAGATGAGTCTGGAGGCTGGCTTTCTAGCATTAATGAGCGTAGAAAGAGCCAGGCCAGAGACCCCTCTCTTTTTCAAAATGTGGGTCTCAGCAGCCAGGCCGTCAAATTTAGCCTTTGTAAGGAAGGGTGGAATACTGGACCCTGTGACAACAGGTCGTGTCGAAGTGGAAGCTTCCAGGGCCTTCCTATCGCCATTTTTACGATCTCGGCATACCAAGGCCTCCTGGGCCAGTTTGGGGCCACTAGGATTACTGGTATTCCCTCCTCCTTGATCCTGCGAAGCAGTCTTTGTAGAAGAGGGATCGGAGGGAATGCATAGATCAGTGAGAACTGATTCCATGGAGTTATTAGAGCGTCTGTCCCGTAGGTATAGCTGGGGAGAGAGTGCGTTTAAAACAAGGTCTCTTGTTTTTCTTTCTCTCAGGTAAAAGTGTCGTTTTACCACTTGATATCTTTTGGATATATCTTTCTAAATCTTCCCCAAAAAGGCGTTCGCCATGGAACGGGAAACTTGCCAACAACTTTTTGCATGGGGCTTCCGCTGACCAATGCTTAAGCCAAAGTACTCTGCGCATCTGTACCAGCTGGAGTGTAAGGCGTGATGCCTGTATGATAGAATCTCTCATGGCATCCACTGTGAAGCATAAGGCTTTAGGCAAATTCTCCCAATTTTTAGCCTGCTCTGAAGGCAGCTCCTTCAGCCCCTGCTTTACCTGTTGGCTGACGACCTGACCCATACCGACTGCTGCTACTGCAGGTTGGATAATTGAGCCGGCCAAAAGGAAGGAGGATTTCAGTAAGGATTCCAACTTCTTCTCAGAAGGATCTTTAAACACTTGTACATTATCCACTGGACATGTCAGGTTTTTATTTACACAAGAAATAGCCGCATCTACCGTAGGCAGGCTCCATTTCTTTAAAAAATTTTCCTCCATAGGATAAAGAATGTTAAACTTTTTTGGAGGTGAAAAACGCTTATCTGGATGTTGCCAGTCTGCGTACAATAGATCCTCTAGTAACGGATGAACCGGGAAGGAGCATGCACCTTGCAGGGATCTTAATGATCCTAGGGAGGAGACAGGTGATTCTGTTACCTCCAAAGAGGGTAACCTAAATGCAGCTCGCACGGCTCCTGCATAGCATTGCACCTGTGACTTTAAAATCTGGGATACCGAAAAAGGCTCATCCGATATCCCTGATCCGTCTGACTCCTCATCCTCTGCTGATGTAGCCTCCTCCTCATCCTCCTCCTCCTCAGGTACTTCTGAAGGGAGGTCCAATACTGGAGGAGATCTGCTTCGCTTATTGTCCTTTTTAGAGGATTTAGCGATTAAAGTAGCAATTTTCTCCTCCAGATTATTTAGGGCAGCTGATAAAGTGTCCTCAGTGACATATGCAGGCCCAGGCTTCACTGGGGAAGCCGCCATACCTGACAGAGGTAATGGCTCATCCTGTACAGGTGCTTTTGGCAACACAGGAGAGGAAGGTACCGAGTCAGCACAGCTAGAGCCCCCTGTCTCAGGCGGCGGTGCTCTTTTATCTCTTTTTGTCCGCATTACTTCCCCTGGAAGACTTACTGTTTAGACAAAATACAAGGTACCTAAATGCATATACTACCGTGTTCAGTTTAGCAAATACATTAAGTATGCAACTTTTAACACATAACTATGCATAACATGGATGTCTTCTAGGAAGTACCCAATCCAACCACATGGAGTCTTACGTCCCTGTATAGCTGCTGTGTTTCTCTGCCAGGAACAAGAGAACTAACGAGCTTGCTTGCTGCTGCAGTGCTTTTTACACTGACAGTCTTTTAAATTTGGCGCCGTTTCTGTGCCTGCGCGCGCCACGTGCCCGAGCACGCCTTCGGCCCCCCCCCCCCCCTCCGATAAAGCGCGCGGCCTTTAGCGCTATGGTGGTGGCCATAGTGAGAGAGGACTCTCATCAGCCCCTGTCCCCACTTACCTGCATCTGCAGGTGTCTGTATCGGCCACCGGAAGGAGGAGCGGGGTGCTCAAGCAAGCTCAGCAGCGGAGGTGACGAGCAGTGTACTTCGCCGAAGCCGACACTGAACAGAGTGAGGTGAGTATATTCAGCTCTTTACTCCCCCCAGTGGTGGAAAAAAAGAAGACATCCACTTTTTGAAAAAGGTCCCAACCTAGTTATGGACCTTCTAATCTCACCTTATCCACGCCGCAGGTTTTTCTGCTGAAAGTTTTCAGACAGATACCAAACTTCACCCTTCACGGTGGGCTATGTGTGCCAACCTTCAGGGATATGGGTTCCTATTTAAAGGATACCTCTCCCCTGGGCCTTGTACAAGACTCTTACCAGGACTTTATAGCGAAATAGCGAAAGTGCTGGATCTTAGAGCCCAGTCCTCCGAAGAGAGACATTACAGGCGACGCCTCATGGATGAGGCCCGGATCCCATCCAGATTCAGCTCATTTGTAGGCGTCTTGGATGGATCCGAAAGCATCGCTCTTTTACCCCCAGAGGGTCTCTTTGGTAGAGCTTTCCTTTAGCACCTCCTAACGCGTCCAACACCTTTTGACACTGGCGAAAAAACTGAGGTACTTCCCTGATGGGAGGGGTTATATGGAGGGGAACTGTCTTCCATTGGTTGTGCCAGTGTCCAATCACCGCTGGTGACCCTTAACCCATTATGTAATGACTAGCTCTGTGTCCCGTGGTGTACGATAAAGAAATGGGAAAGGTCTGCCTTTTACTTGTAACTGAATATGTTTGTAGATTAATATTTTAAGGAATATACTCTGTATTCTTTCATGTAACTGTTATTTTAACCCTATAGTTTCTCCCTTAGTGTAGACTATAGATAGATGGTTGTGTATTAGATAGACTTTCAACTACTCAGCAATAAATGTTGTTATTGTGTTAAAGCTTGCACTCTTGGTCAAAGAACTCTCATTTAATCCACATCATATCTTTGAGATATTAAATCTTAAATATAATAAACGGGTAACAGGGTGATGTACTCAGTGGGGTGCTGGCACTCTTTACCAGAGAGCACCTATAAGGCACAAGTGGCTGAGCAATTGATGCACACAGCAATTACCCTACCAAAGTTCAAAACCCCTCCAACAACACTTGGCCCAAGGTACCTGTTATTGAAGGTGAAATTAGAGAAATCCAACTCCATTCGACATTCAACAGCATAAGTGCATTTAGCCATGAGTTCACACTATGAATCGCACGGGAACGCACTTCGCATTCCTGTGCAATTTGCATGTGATTCAGCGTGGTGCAGTTTGAGCCCAATCATTTTCAATAGGCTCAAATCGCACCACATCACACCAAAAGTAGTGCATGCACTACTTTTGGAAAAGCATTGCAACTGGATCACATGATACTTTTGTACCATGAGATCCAGTGCAGGCAAACACACTGTGGTTTTAACCTGCGTTTGGAGTGTCATTAACATTGCCACCCACTGCAGTTTGCAACTGCAGTGTGTTTTAAACCTAGCCTTAGAGGTTTCAATGAATCTCTTAGTCAGGAACTTTAAAAAAGCTCACTGAAAATAACACTTTATATCCCCTTGTTCATCACAGAATTAAAAAGGTTATAGATATGCGGGTGAAGACCCTGTCATCAACTTGGTGACTGTTTCTGACCCTTTATTGAAGGCAGCATCCCATATGGAGATGGGCCTGCCTAGTATCCCGCATTCTGCCCCCATCAGTGACCTCCTTAGGAGTTTCAGAAAGCCCTGACAATTAGGGGCCCATTGCCCTTCACACCTTCATGGAATAACCAGAGCTTCAGGGTCTACAGGGGTTTTCCCCCTGGATGGAGAAAGGAATTTGGTTCTTCCCGCAGCTATATGTGGGGGAGGTGCTGAAAACTTATGAACAAATATGTCAGGAAGAGGCTTTTAAAAATACCTTCAGCTTCGTCATGCCCTGCGCGCACAGCAACAGACCCACTCCCTAGCAGTGTCATCATCGCCTCTGCTGATGGAGGTCCTTTTGGCAGATGCCCGGAAGGGACTCATATCTAAGATATATGCAGAGCTGTTGTCCTCGGTCCAGGATCATGCCTCCATCAAATGCCGTAGCAAGTGGGTGGAGGATATGGGGGATATAGACGGGGACCAGTGGGATATGGCTCTAGAGTCCATTCCTGCGGTGTCTGTCTCAGCTTCACATAAACTGTCACAACTATTTATCTTGCATAGAGTCTACAGAACACCGGTACAGCTCTATAAGTGGGGATGCAGAGATTCTCCCCTATGCCCAAAATGCAAAGTACATCAGAGGGATTTCAGGTGAAGAGAGAAAGTTATCGCTCAAATGTGTCTAATTGAGCCTTTCACTCGATCCAAAGCCGCGGGTGCAGGCAATGCATATAATAATGCGAAAATTGAAGAAGATTTGGACAGCCGCACTCCAAAAAAAGGTGTTCCTTTATTTTAAAATTAGGTCACAAAAATACATGCCACAGCAAAATGAAAAGCAGACGAGCTGACTCGTTTCACACTGTAGTTCAGTGCTATGAGTATGCACTGAACTACAGTGTGAAACGCGTCAGCTCGTCTGATTTTCATTTTGCTGTGGCATGTATTTTTGTGTCCTGATTTTAAAATAGAGGGACTTCATACATCTACTTTGGAGGTGCCGAAGCTCCATCGGTATTGGACAGAGGTCTCCTAATGTATAACTAGACTAGCTCAGGTACCTGTTCCTCTGGACCCCCTGGTGTACTTGCTCGGGGGCAATTGATATTGAAATGTACCCAAGAGGAATGTATTACATAATTACTAGGTTGATGTATCTAGCCAGAAAACTCATAGCAAGGTACTAGATGGCATCTACGGCCCCCACAGGGAAACAGTGGATTAGTTATGTTAACTCTTTACTTCTCAGGGAGCGTTTTGCCTATAACCGTAGGAGGGCTGTGGGTAAATTTGACCTCATATGGCAGCCATGGCTGGAGGATACTAGCCTTGCACCGCCACAGCTGGTAATGGACAGACTCCTTATGTGGTGATCTCCTGCTAGTGTTGGGGGAGGGGGAGAGAAAGAGGGATGGGTAACACAGGTTTACTCGAGTTTAATAGATATGCATTATGATAGACAAAATGACCAATACTGCTATGTTATACTGGGTCATAAGTGCTGGTTAGTGTTTGGGGTTTAGGGGGGGGGTATATAAATTTCATATCTGCATTGTGTCCTGTTATTGCTCAGATATTCTGGACTCCTGAGTCCCGGCGTCATGTGGTTTATCCAGGTATTGTCCTGCTTTATTTACTGCAATAACTGTCTGTACAATTTGAGCAATGTATCAATAAACAAGTTTTGATAAAAAAAAAAAAAAAAAAAAAAGGTTATAGATGATCTATAAAGCACCATCTTTCTTGCCCATCACATCAAGAGCTCTTACCCTTTTAAAAACTTATTGCAAGGGGAAAAAATCTTGCTCCTTCTTACACTGTACTTATGCAGGAAATTCATTATGCTCACAAGCATATAACTCACAGAGAATTCAATGGTCCATTTAAAGCACTTGAATTTTAATTGATTGACAAGAAACACTGTAGAAGGACAAGGGCAGAATTAGCCCAATCCTGGATGGAGTTGGAGCACATTGAACCAATTTGTTCATCTGTTTAATCTTTATGAATTCATGAACCTGTAAATACGCTGTACATCGAACTCTATAACACTTGCTCATATATATCAAAAGAGATTAGTCAAGAGATTCTAAACATAGTTTTTTTGGTTACCGAGTGAAATAGGTTGTAGCATCAGCTTCAGAATCTTGAGGGCGCAAAGCATCATACACATACTTCAAATCCTGCAGATCAGATAGCTCTGGAATACCACATGATAACATCTAAAAGGCAGAAACAGATAACAGGCCCTTAAGTGATTGTAAATGTTCATATAAAAAAAAAAAAAAAAAAACACCAAACATGTTTTACTTACCTGCTCTGTGATAATGGTTTGCACAGAGTGGCTCCAAACCTCCTCTTCTGGGATTCCCTAGCCAACACTCTTGGCTCCTTCTCTTCTTGGCGTGCCACCATGAGAAGCAGCTTTCTATGGTGACACACCTGCGGGCTCGATCCTGAGCTGGGCTGTTGGCATCTACAGACACACACACAGCACGGCTCAGCCCCGTCCCCTGCTCCCTCCTCTCATGATTTGACTGACAGCAGCATGATTCACTGGCCCCTGCTGGTCTCAGCCAAGCCTCTGAGAGCAGCAGGAAGGGAGAGAAGTGAAGCCACACACAGCGCTGGATTGATACAGGACTTGGGTATTGGGGGGGCTGGGCGTGACTGCTGTTGTAAGGTTTTTGTCTGCATTAGGTTAAAAAACTTTAGCCTTTACAGCCACTTTAACTAAAACTAAGCTTAGAAGTACAGGCAGAGAAAGCGGACCTTAGTGTAGAAAGTATATTCTGAAGCAAGGGTAGGCAACCTTTGCCCAAAAAAATTTCCAAAGAAATTGAGAGTGTCGGTATTATAAAACAAAATTGTCAACTTCACACTCTCAATCACGATTTTTTTTTTTTTTTTTAAAGTAAATGCTGTAAACTACTTGAGTAATAGTGATAAATTAACATCCTGCACTTTCATGCCTCCGATCAGCCCCAATTCACACCTCAGATCACTGTTACACCCCCCCCCCCTGTAAATATATATACACACACACACACACACACACACAGTTGTGCTCAAAAGTTTGCTACCCTGGCAGAAATTGTAAAATTTTGGCATTAATATTGAAAATATGACTGATCATGCCAAAAAACTGTCTTTCTCTTATCGTCCATGGACTGACACAGCTGGATACTGTAAACGTGTGGGTATATGTCCCTGCTCGCAGGAGAAGATCTAGGCAGAATGTTAGAAACATTCTAGAACAAACCAGAGCTGAACAGCCCCGCCCAGGGGGGCGGTCCCTCCAGACATTACCCTCCCACCTGCAGTCAGCAGACCTCAGTTTTTTTCTGCCTAGCAGAAGGAGAAGACGTGGCTCTCTCAGGAGCTTGTCTCCTGGAAGATTTTACTTTTACATTTTATTCCTTTGGGAATTTTATTATTTTATTTTTGAGACCTTCAATCAACTGTCGGCTGGGCAACAGGTTGGGTACACTAGTATCCTCGTAGTCTTCCCTGTCCGACCATCGAGCATGCTGATCCTCGCCTTGTGTGCGTGAGACTCAGTTCACGACATACCCCATGGCTCCAGGGGTGGCCGGGTTGCTTTCATGCTCCTGCGGTCCTCTCAAGATTGAACAGTACCTACTGTATCTCTCGCGGTGGACCGGGCCGACAGCTACGCAGTACGACTCTGTGATAGGTCTGTCTGAAACAAGCCAGTGGGTCCCTCTAGGGAAGGTAAGTAGTCTCTCCTGCTGCAAGGTGAGTACATACTGGCTGTGTTTCTGTGTCTGGGGGGTTCTCCCTGTCTCCCCCCCTGTTATGCTGCTCTCTGCACCCTGTACTGGTGCTGTGCTGTGGGGTGCTTGGGGGTCACTCTGGCCTGGCTGGGCGCTCATGTCTGCAGTTTTTTCTGGTGTGTGAGGTGATTATTGCGTGCGCCGTTAGCGCACGCATTAGCGGGAGCTTTGAATTTCGCGCTCGGCGGCCATCTTGGCGTTCAATGGCGCAGTTGTAGCTGCGGCCGGCGCCCATTTTCTTGTGGCTGCTGCGCATTTATTTTCGATTCTAGCGGTGGCGCGAATCCCCTCACAATCTCCTTACAGACTGAGTGGTCCTTAAGGGTTGGTGGGTCCTCCGGGTATCCCCTCCTCAGCCTCAGCGTAGCCAGTGGGTGGACTGTATATTCACTGTATAGTGTATAAGGTCTCAGAGGGTGGCGTTATGGAGTCTGATACACCTGCTCTCCACACTTGCCTGGGGCAACTGGCAGTGCTGCACAGTTAAACATGTTCATATGTTTCCTGCACCTGCGGTCCTTATGGACCAGTTGTCAGCAGTCCTGGAATCATTCCTTGTCAGAATGGAAGCAGTGTGTGAGCAAAAGGAGCTATAAGCCCCCTCCCCCCACAAAAATCTTTAGTGAAGGAGTGCTCTGAGTCAGATATGGGCCTAGCTACTGTGCTCAGGATCCTACCTCTGAATATTTAATGTTTATGAACAGGACATTCCCTTGTGAGGAAGACTCCAGTTCTGTTTCAGTGAATGACAGGGCGCTTGTAAGTGATCTCATTGATATGAGGAACACTCTCAAGCTGGAATTACTGTGACAAGTTTTTCTTTTACACGGCTTCCTCACTGTTTTCCACACACGCTGCCTCAGAGCACCATGGATGATACATGGTGGGGGGGAGGACTTTATTCATTTATGTCTCTAGTCCCTGTGAGCCTTCTGTGTGATATCCTGAGGCAACATTTCCCGCCATTTCCTGGGGAACGCTTGAGCTCCGACAGACACACGGTCTGAGGATCAGAGGTTACCGGTTACCTGCATGCTGCTTCGGCAGCACAGTCAAGCAGGTTGGAATGATACAGAGAAGATTATGCGCCTCTGCGCCATAATTTAAACTCATCCTATACCTCTACACTGCATATATTCACAGTGTATGTATGTGTTATTGGTCTCTGTGTCTGCGTGAGTGTTCCCCCACGTTCCAATGCTGTGTTTCAGTGCCATACATGATATAAACGTACAAAATATGTTTATACACGACTCCAGATACATTTACAGTATATGTATGTATTCTACTCTCTGGTGTCTTCCCGCGCTCTCATTATATGTGCGCTTCGGCTCTCCGCACAGTATAGACATGTTCAATATGTTTTTTGCACATACTATACATGTTTACAGTATGGGTATACTGTTTGCGTGGGGTTCCTCCAGGTACTCCGGTTTCCCCCCACGCTCCAATGGAAATGCACAGCATAAACATGTGCAATATGTTGATTCACATGCTATCATTCCTACACGGTATCTGTGTGCTGTCTGCGTGGAGTTCTTCCGGGTGTTCCGGTTTCCTCCCACGCGCTGACGGTATGTACGCCTTTGGCCTTCTGCACAGTTAAACACGTTCAATGTTTATCACGCATGCTATAATACCTACACGGTATGTGTAGGCAGTCTGTGTGGTTTTCTTCCGGGTACTCCGGTTCCCTCCCACACTCCATTGGTATGTGCGCTTCGGCGTTATGCACAGTCTAAATTTGTGCGATTGGATATCCACATACTAACATACCTACCTGGTATGTCTGTGCAGTCTGCGTGGGTTTCCGCCCACGCTACATGACATGCATGTCTTTGGTGCAATACACGGTGTAAACATACACAATATGTCTATACACTACACCAAATACATTCACAGTAGTTGTAGGTATTGCATTCTCTGAGTATGCGTGGGGTACTTCGGTTCCTCCCACGCGCCAACAGTGTGCGCGCCTTCGGTGCTATGCACACATGGGCTTGTGCAAAATGTTTAGCACACATACTATAATACCTACACGGTATGCAGTCTGCATGGGTTTAATCCGGGTGCTCAGGTTTCTCCCCTGCGTTCCAATGGTGTGCGCATTCTCAGCGCTTTGCACAGTATAAACATGTGCAATCTGTTTATTCGCAGGCTAACATACCTACACGGTTGTGTACGCAATCTGCGTGGCTGGTTTACGTCCAAGCCCCGATGATGTGCGCGCCTTCGTCGCTGGCACAGTATAAACATGTTTAATAGGTTTATCCACACATACTAAACTACATACGCCGTATGTGGTGGTATTATGCTCTTTGTGGCTGTGTGGGTTTCCTCCCACACTCGATTTGCACGTTTGACGCAATACATAGTATAAACTATGTGTTTGTACTATCAGCACTTATCCATGGGTAGCTGCTGGATGGAGCATTGTAACAAGGATCCCTGGTTTCAGGGGTATCACTTTCCACCTGCTTTCAGTGGTGATCAGAAGCGCTGGCTTGGACTGTGTTCGCCAGGCTGAGGTTAGCGTTATGCCCGTTAGTGGCTGCGTCTCTGGCGTTTTTTGTAGCTCAATGACTGGGCAAAAGCCTCTGCTTCATCCATCAGTCGTCTAGCAGGTGCACTGCATCTGCCCTAGCCTTTAGGGTCTCTGTGCCCGGGGTGGGTTTGCGCCACCTGTGGAGGCTGAGGTACTAGTCCTCTGACCGAGTTTCTAGGGAAGTTCTGTCAAGTTGCCTTTATTGGCCAACAGTTGAGGCACCCTGTACACCGGGCCCTCCCTTCTCCGATACATTGCAGAGTCTCTTTGGGATTTTCATACATCTCGCTGCAAGACGGTCCTGTTGGCCGTGTGCATTGCAGGGGAAGGGTCCATGCATCCGGAGGTGTTTCCACCTTCTTTACCAGAGGTGGGGCACCAGAAGTGGACCTTATGGCCTCTCAACTCACTCGCAAGGTGGCAAGATCGTGGTCAGATCCAGGGACCCCTGGGCGGACACGTCAGACGCGTTGGAAGCCCGTGGGGGCAGTATCGACTGATATATGCTTACCCTCCGCTACTGTTGTTGCCTCGCCGGCTTCGCAGAGTAGGGGCTGAGGCCATTCCAGTGCTCCGGAACGGCGACATTGGTACGCCAATCTACTTTGGCTAGTCGCAGACGTTCCTGGCGACTGCCTATTGGGGTGGACCTTCTGTCTCATGATCCCATACTTCATCCTGCTTTACAGTCCTTGGCTTTAATGGCATGGCTGTTTAAAGTCAGGTGCTGAAGGACCGAGTTCTCTCGTATTCGGTCATCTCTTCTATGTTGTTGACACGAGAATCTTCCTTCAGAAAGATATCTCACCGTACCTGGAAGGCTTACATCGCTATGTGCGAGGAACTTGAGTGGCGTCCTCGGATGTATTCCGTTCCCAGGATTTTGCTGTTCTTACAGCGTGGTGTGACCCAAAAGCTGGCCTTGCATACCTTTTTTTGAGGGTCGGATTTCGGCCTGGGCTGTCTTTTTCAACGACCCCTACGTGGCCATTCCTTGATTAGCACCTTTTGTGCAGGGGGTTCGCCATGTGATCCCCCCTGTCAAGCCTCATCTCCCTACTTGGGATCTGAATTTGATGCATCTTGGTTCTCCAAGAACATCCCTTTGAGAATATCAGAGAGATTCCTCTCTTGACCTTGTCCCGGAAGTTGGCCTTCTTAGTGGCCATTGCTTCGGTTAGACGGGTGTCTGAGTTGGCGGCCTTGTCCGGCAAGTCGCCTTACTTGGTCCTCCATAAGGATATGGCGGTGTTGTGCCCACGACCGTCCTTCTTTTCTAAGGATGGTCTCGGCCCTTCACCTTGAGAAGGACATTGTTCTTCTGTCCTTTTGTCCTCACCCATCGCATCCCTGAGAGTTTGCGCTTCATACATTAAGATGGGTACAAGCCTTACGAGTGTACCTGTCTGCTACTGTTTCCATTCGGAAATCTGTGTCTGGTCCAAAACAGGGCCGAGCGGTGTCGTCTGCCACCGTCTCTAGGTGGATCAGGCAGACCGTCATACAGGCCTATGCACTTAAAGGGCGGGCGCCTCCCTTTCCGGTTGCGGCGCATTCTACCAAGGCAATTGGTGCTTCCTGGGCCTTCCAACATCAAGCGTCGGTTACACAGGTTTACAAGGCGACGACCTGGTCGTCCGTTCATACCTTTTCAAGATTTTATAAGGTTGATGTTGCTGCATCTTCGGATGCTCCCTTCGGCCGCAAAGCATTGCAGGCCGCTGTTTAATGTTGCAACTCCTCTGTTCAGGAGCTCTGCTTGTTTGGAGTGAAATTTTGGTTGTTCCTTTACTATTGCTCCCACCCTTCTGATACTGCTTTGGGATGTCAGACACGTTTACAGTATCCAGCTGTGTCAGTCCATGGACGATAAAAGAAAATAGGATTTTTGTACTCACCGTAAAATCCATTTCTCTGACGTCCATGGACTGACACAGCACCCACCCTTCCTTTTAAGGTTTGTACTGCTTTGTTACGAACTGAGGTCTGCTGACTGCAGGTGGGAAAGTAATGTCTGGAGGGACCGCCCCCCTGGGCGGGGCTGTTCAGCTCTGGTTTGTTCTAGAATGTTTCTAACATCTAACATTCTGCCTAGATCTTCTCCTGCGAGCAGGGACATATACCCACACGTTTACAGTATCCAGCTGTATCCCATATCCAGCTGTGTCAGTCCATGGACGTCAGAGAAATGGATTTTACGGTGAGTACAAAAATCCTATTTTTATTTAAGGATAGCAATCACATGAAGCCATTTATTATCACATAGTTTTTTGGATCTTTAAATCATAATAACAGAAATCACCCAAATGGCCCTGATAAAAAGTTTACATGGCACTTAAAAGGTTCATTTCCCACATTTGTGGCTTTTTAAATCACAATTAGTGTCTGTATAAATGGTCAATTAGTTTGTTAGCTCTCACATGGATGCACTAAGCAGGCTATAGACACTGAGCCAAGAGGAGGTAGAAAAGAACAGTCAAAAGACCTGTGTAACAAGGTAATGAAACTTTACAAAGATGGAAAAGGATATAAAATGATATCGAAAGCCTTGAATATGCCAGTCAGTACTGTTCAATCACTTAATAAGAAGTGGAAAATTTGGGGATCTCTTGATACCAAGCCAAGGTCAGGTAGCTCAAGAAAGATTTCAGCCACAACTTAGATGGTGTGGTTGTTTTTAAGGAGCACAATACGATGATACTTGAACAAAAAAGAGCTGCATGGTCAATAAGCCTTTATTGTACAAGTTCCACCAAAAAGCCTGGTTACAATATGCCCAACACTACCTTGACATGCCTCATTGGCTTTTTTGTGGCATTGGAGCAGCAAAGGCTTCCTTCTGGCAGCTCTTTTTTGTTCAAGTATCGACGAATTGTGCTCCTTAAAAACAACCACACCGTCTTTTTTGAGAGCAGCTTGTATTTCTCCTGCGGTTACCTGTGGGGTTTTCTTTGTTCTAAGCAATTCTTCCGCCAGTTGTGGCTGCAGTCTTTCTTGGTCTACCTGACCTTGGCTTGGTATCAAAAGTGCCCCTAATTTTCCACTTCTTAAGTGATGAAATAGTACTAACTGGCATATTCAAGGCTTTGGATATCTTTTTATATCCATTTCCACCTTTGCAAAGTTTCATTACCTTGTTACGCAGGTCTTTTGACTGTTCTTTTCTACCTCCTCATGGCTCATTTTCTAGCCTGCTCATTCACTATTTATACACAGACATCAATTGTGATTTAAAAAGCCACAAATGTGTGAAATTAACTTGTATTTGCCATTTTAACCTGTGTGTGCCACCTGTCTGTACCAAGGCTAAACATTCCAGAGTATGTAAACTTTTTATCGGGGCCATGTAGGCGATTTCTGTTATTATGATTTAAAAAGGATCCAAAAAACGATGTTATAATAAATGGTTTCATGTGATTGCCATCCTTAAATAAAAGACAGTTTTTTGGCATGATCAGTCATATTTTCAATATCAATGCCAAAATTTCTCAATTTCTGCCAGGGTATGCAAACTTTTGAGCAAGACTGTGTGTGTGTGTGTGTGTATATATATATATATATACCGTATATACTCGAGTATAAGCCGAGTTTTTCAGCCCTCTTTTTTAGGCTGAAAATGCCCCCCTCGGCTTATACTCGAGTCATGTACCTACTTGTCTCCGGGGTGTGCGGCAGTCACTCCTCTAGAGCAGGGGTCTCCGTATCCCGGCCCACAGCTGACGTGTATTTCTACAGCTCGCCGTAGCTGACAGCCGCTGCAGTTACTCCCGCCCATGCCGTGCGCTAGGATTGGCTGCTGGGACTGCCATGTCCTAGCAGCCAGTGATCATTGGTGTGGCTCCCCCCGCTACCCGCCCGATGTTTGCATTAAAGATCTTCCTGCAGCGGGCAGGATTCCCGGGTGATGAAGCAGAGCGGAGCTCTAATCAGGGCTTATCAACTGGACTGATAAAGCAACTGTGTCGGCGTCTGGCGGTCACCCTCCCCCCCCCCCCGCTTATCGATTAGAATTGATGGAACCCTCGGCGGCCGGCAGCAACACAGCAACACCACCCCCCAAAATTCCTGATGGCCCTGGCAGTACAGTACAGAGCGGAAGTGAGCTGTAATACAAGGCAAGCAAAATACAGTACATGTAATGGGGACACTTTGATAAAACATTGATGGGGACACACTGATAAAACACTGATGGGGACAGTGTATCCCCATCAGTTTTTTTTATCAGTGTGTCCCCATCAGTGTTTTTTATCATTGTGTCCCCATCAGTGTTTTTTATCAGTGTGTCCCCATCAGTTTTTTTTATCAGTGTGTCCCCATCAGTGTTTTTTATCAGTGTGTCCCCATCAGTGTTTTTTATCAGTGTGTCCCCATCAGTGTTTTTTATCAGTGTGTCCCCATCAGTGTTTTTTATCAGTGTGTCCCCATCAGTGTTTTTTATCAGTGTGTCCCAATCAGTTTTTTTTATCAGTGTGTCCCCATCAGTGTTTTATCAGTGTGTCCCCATCAGTGTTTTATCAGTGTGTCCCCATCAGTGTTTTATCAGTGCTGCATTTCCCACCCTAGGCTTATACTCGAGTCAATACGTTTTCCCAGTTTTTTGTGGTAAAATTAGGTGCCTCGGCTTATATTCGGGTCGGCTTATACTCGAGTATATACAGTATATGAATTTCAACAAAGAAGTAGTCCCTTCTTATTGAGATTGGTAGTGGCATCCAAGCCACAAGAGTCATCTTCCTCTAGATCAGTGGTTCTCAACCTTCTAGTGCTGTGACCCTTTGATAAAATTTCCCAAGTTGTGGGGACCCCTAACGGTAAAATTATTTTCGTAGCCTGGGTTGTCAGCACCCAAGGCAAGACAAGTCATTTGTGACCCTAACCAATGGACATTTAGCACTCCCTGAGTCCCTTCCACTCATACAGTATTAAATTCCCTTATGGTACATTTTAGGATATACCACTCTTTCTCTTTGTTCTCCTTTCTTTCCCTTTTATCTCTCTCTATCCTAATTTCTCCCCCCCCCCCCCCCGTCTCTCTCTCTAGCCATCTTTCTTGTTCCTTCTCTTATTCTTTATCTCCCTTTTTCCTTTCTTCCTCCCCCTCTTTTCCGCTCCCTTCCATGTATTCTCTATTTTTTTTTTCCTTCTCTTACTCCTCGTTGGGGGGATGGGATAAGTGGCAGTGCTGGTGGGGAGTTGGGATGAGTTGCAGTGCTGGCGGGGAGTTGGGATGAGTGGCAGTGCTGGGGGGAGTTGGGATTAGTGGCAGTGCTGGGGGGAGTTCTGATCAGCCAACTTAGGTGCTCTTGATCAAGGTCATCTGCTGATCTGAGAACTGTAGTGGGGACTTTTAATGGCAACTATAATCACAGGTAGTGTTACTCACTGTGTCTCCGACTTTGTGGTGTCTCGCAGCAGTGACACCTATGCCGCAATCAGGAGATAGGGTCTCCTCTAGCCCCTCCCACTTCACATTCCTCACCAGTCAGATGACCTCTAGTCTCTGCCCCCCACCCATGCCGTGAACTGAGTGGGCGGCCGCAAAAAGGCTGGGAGAGCGGTGCGAGCTTCAGGAACAGCCCAGGATTCGGTGACCCCTGGCAAATTATCATTTGACCCCTGAGGGGGTCCCGACCCCCAGGTTGAGAACCACTGCTCTAGATGGTAGATAGGGCTAGCAGGACTGTGAAAGCAGTGGCCAATCATAGTCCTCCTCCTCCTGGAAACAGGGACCACCACCCTTGCAGAACTGCACCCAATCTCTACACCATCAGAAAAGCTGATGATCGCAGCTAAAGCAAAGTTAGAGAACTAAACAATGTTTCCCATCTTGTACAATGTATGGGGGCACAGTGCCTCCCCCTCAGCGTGGCTGCGGCGTGGGGAATTCTGAAATTGAAATGCATTTGTGTGGTAGAAGCTGCGTCTCACTGACAATGAGCTGCTCTGCTGATGGGGAGGGAGTCACGTGCCGACAAAAGAGGCTTTGTGTGCCACAGGTTGCCTTACCCCTGTTATAAAGCATATCATGCTTTATTTAAACTTCCTCCTACCTTGATCAGTATTACTAGATCTCAGCTTCTGGTATTTGGTTTGAGTCATACAAGTTTGTGTGCACGCAGGGATATTTGTGTAGGTGTCAATGTGCTCTTATAATTTCTATTTCCCTATCACACTAGACTGCAGTGCATAGACGTGAACCTGCCCCACAGAAAATATTGAGACTTCTACTTGTATGGCATTTTCATGCATTTTGATTGCTGCGTGAAAAAATATAATATTGTTCGTTATTGTCTGTCGTATCACTTTCTCATATGGTAACAATTTTATTATATAAAATACTGTACATGAAAAACAGGGGATATCACTCTGTAGGTAGAGTGGATTGCATTTCTAGCCAGGGGGCCCAACTCTTTTGCAAACTTTTTTTTAACAGCCAAAGAGCCTTGCCTATTAGTTTGTACACAGGTACTTGATTAATATATCAGAACCAGAGCTTTATTTTAGGGGGGGGATTTCCACTGCAGAACTATTACCTTTTTGACATAAAAGAATAATAAACACAGAGTTTTGTACAATTAGGAAGTTTGGAACATTGTTAGATTTGTTAGCTTACCAGTCCCAGTAGATTGAGAAATAAGTGGGTATGCTTGCGGATCAGATTGTAGGCTTGACAGCATAAATCAACAAAGTCATGGAAGCGGCTTGATGTCTTGTCTCCTCCATTTATGACATATGCCATGTCTGAAGTGAACACAAAAGGAGCACGGTCCCTGCGGTCATTAAAAATATATATTTTTTTTCTTTTGAAGTATGAAATTAATTTAAAATTGCATTTACATTTACTATTTGAGAGTGTGGGTCAAATTTTTTTTTTTTATAAAAGGAAAGTATTTTTGCAATTCTGGTTCGTGAATATGTTAGTAGCGTACATATGATTTTAAGCAAAAACACCTAATTTCTCAAACTCACCGTTTTATGTTCCCAAACATTTGTGCATGCCCTAAAAAGCGTCCAAAGTCTATGTGAAACATATGGCCACTAGTCTTCAGCATGATGTTATCATTGTGCCGATCACATATGCCAAGCACATAGGTGGCTACACAACATCCTGCACACGAATAGATAAAGTTCTCCACTGCCTGGAAAGGAAACGATTACTGTGAATACTACTGGAAATTTAACCTTTTCTATCTTTATATGAGATTTACAGAATACTTGAATCAAACTTCCAACATCAGAAAACATATGACAGAATGACAAGCTCTTGTTATAGAGAAATTCTGCAGAAAGCTAAACAATTCAAATTTTTACTCACATATCATCTGTATATCTCATCCCAAAATAGATTTTATGTATCAACTGACGCCTATTAATAACACTGTAGCAAGAAACAGAACAAATCCAAACCGTTCATTAACCAGCAGTTATGCTGGTTAATGAATTTCAAATTTCCAGCATCGACCACCAACAAAGTTCCCCTTCAGCAAAGTATGTTATACCAAAAAAGATATTATTATATATTGTAATATGCACAGTTTGTCTTCAAGGGACAACAATTAACCCATTGTCAAACTAAGTAAAATAAATAACCGTTGAAATGCATGGCAGTGTAGTTTTCACAAGGATAATAAATAAAGTTTAGAATTTAATGGTGACTATTTTAGAAAATCAACAAAAGTCAGACCATCTAATGATCTAAACCAGCCTCTCTCAACCAAGGTTCTGTGGAACCCTAGGGTTTGTCCAGAGTTTGCTGAGAGTTCCTTGAGGAGGGAGCAGTGGTAGATTAAGCTCTTGACTACATTGGCCACCAATGTAAGGGGTCACTGCAATTTTTTCAGTTTTTTTTCTGATCATATTTATTCTTTATTCCATGAATATCACTGTAGATGATTTTGTCATATAGAGTGGAGGGGTGAGATTAGGTTTAACTTTCCACAACCTACCGATTATGTGAATATACATATAATATGTAGATAGAATTTTTAGTGGAGGTTCCTTATGACCTGCAAACTTTTTCAAGGGTTCCTACAAGGTAAAAAGTTGAAGAAAGGCTGATTTAACCACTTCAGCCCTGGATGGTTAACCCCCCTCCCCCCCCCCCCCCACTTCATGATCAGGCAATTTTTTGCAATATGGCACTGCGCTACTTTAAAGTGGTGTTCCGGCCTAAATTACACTTTTTAAATAAAAATACCCCTAGAATACACAACCTTAATGTATTCTAGTAAAGTTAGTCTGTAAACTGAGGTCCGCTTTGTTAGGTTATTACAGGATATTGAAAGTTTATAAACTAGAAATAGAACGTGGCCATCTTATGTGTGGGCATCTGAAGCCAGACGGTATTACTTCCTGGATTTCATTACTGCAGATCTCGCACATGCTCAGTGCTACACAAGCAGTGTAATAGGTTTCAGGTCAGGTTTCCATAGCAACGGCAGTGTCAGAGGAAGTTGACACTTTTCTATGCAAACCTCTCCTCCCCTCCTCCCTGCAGAAAACAGTAATATACTACATGTTCAAGAAATTATATATAATCTTGTGTATATATATATATCACACATACACACGCTACTTTTTTCTGTACAGCTTTTCATTAAAAAAAAATACTAATCTCATCAACCAAATTAATTTATGCATCTAGATTGCATCTCCAGCACAACGAATCGCATCACCCCAGTACAACAAATCGCATCACCCCAGTACAACAAACCGCATCACCCCGGCACAACGAATCGCATCAACCCGGGTACAACGAATCGCATCAACCCCGGGTACAACGAATCGCATCACCATAGTACAACGAATCGCATCACCATAGTACAACGAATCGCATCACCATAGTACAACGAATCACATCACCCCAGTACAACAAATCGCATCACCCCAGTACAACGAATCGCATCACCCCCGGTACAACGAATCGCATCACCCCCGGTACAAACGAATCGCATCACCCCCGGTACAACGAATCGCATCACCCCCGGTTACAACGAATCGCATCACCCCCGGTACAACGAATCGCATCACCCCCGGTACACGAATCGCATCACCCCCGGTACAACGAATCGCATCACCCCCGGTACAACGAATCGCATCAACCCCAGAACAACGAATCGCATCAACCCCAGAACAACGAATCGCATCAACCCCAGAACAACGAATCGCATCAACCCCAGAACAACGAATCGCATCAACCCCGGTACAACGAATCGCATCAACCCCGGTACAACTAATCGTATCACCCCGGTACAACGAATCGCATCAACCCCGGTACAACAAATCGCATCAACCCCGGTACAAACTAATCGCATCACCCCGGTACAACGAATCGCATCACCCCGGTACAACGAATCGCATCACCCCGGTACAACGAATCGCATCACCCCGGTACAACGAATCGCATCACCCCGGTACAACTAATCGCATCAACCCCGGTACAACGAATCGCATCAACCCCGGTACAACGAATCGCATCACCCCGGTACAACGAATCGCATCAACCCCGGTACAACGAATCACATCAACCCCAGCACAACGAATCGCATCAACCCCCAGCACAACAAATCGCATCAGCCCCGCCCACAGCACCTTGCATCACCCCAGCACAACAAATCGCTTCAACCCCAGCACAACAAATTGCTTCACCCCAGCACAACAAATCGCATCAGCCCCCGCCCACAGCACATTGCATCACCCCAGCACAACAAATCGCTTCAACCCCAGCACAACAAATTGCTTCAACCCCAGCACAACAAATCGCATCAACCCCAGCACAACAAATCGCATCAACCCCAGCACAACAAATCACATCAACCCCCCCACCACACCTCACCTCAGGCTCGGGCTCACACTTCCAGGCGACAGCTGGAGAGGAGGGGAGGGCGGCAGGGCTGGAGTGGTACAAAAATTTGGCTCTGGACTTTACCCAGACCGGCCCACTTAATTTTGCAAACATGCACAAAAACAGTATATAAAACTACACATAATTGCGCAATATGCATACTTTTTGAGTTTGGGATGGGTCTGAGGGAAGCGGTGCGGCCTTTGTATGGGGAAAATTGTCACCTTGCTCCCCCGGTAGATGACCACATTTCCAGACTGCTATTCAGGGACAATTTTACCAAGGACCAGGGGGGGAATGTAGTCTCAGGGTTTACGGGGAATTCAGCAGTGATTTTTCGAGTGAATGGCTGGTGCTGGCAAAGAAAACATCCCGACACCATGCTTAATATGGTGTCAGGATGATCAAATCACATAATTTCTATTACTACATTGTATTATATAATGAAATAGTTCAACTCACCATAATGCCGAATCAGTGGGAACCATTGCCTGTTACCAGATACAGCATGTCATTTGCCACCGCCGCCTGCCACCAGATGCTGCGTGTCACTTGCCACCACATGCAGTGTGTCACGTCGTCTGCTGTCAGAGAGAGGGCAGGGAGAGAGAGGGGGCAGGGAGAGTGAGATTGGAGGGAGAGAGAGACAGAGAGAGGGGGACGGGGAGAGAGAGGGGGCGGGGAGAGAGAGAGGGGACGGGGAGAGAGAGAGTGGAGAGGGGAGGGGGATGGGGAGAGAGAGAGAGAGGGGAGGGGGACGGGGGAGAGGGAGGAGATGGGGGCGGGGAGAGAGAGAGAGAGAGAGAGGGGAGGGGGAGGGGGAGCGAGAGAGGAGAGGGGGACGGGGAGCGAGAGAGAGCGGGATGGGGAGAAAGAGAGGGGGACAGGGAGAGAAGGGGAGCGAGAGACAGGGGGAGAGAGAGAGAGACAGGGGGAGAGAGAGAGAGACAGGGGGAGAGAGAGAGAGACAGGGGGAGGGAGAGAGAGACAGGGGGAGAGAGAGACAGGGGGAGAGAGAGACAGGGGGAGAGAGAGACAGGGGAGAGAGAGACAGGGTGAGAGAGAGACAGGGGAGAGAGAGACAGGGGAGAGAGAGACAGGGGAGAGAGAGACAGGGGAGAGAGAGACAGGGGAGAGAGAGACAGGGTGAGAGAGAGAGACACACACAGGGGAGAGAGAGAGACACACACAGGGGAGAGAGAGAGACACACACACAGGGGGGAGAGAGAGAGAGACACACACACACAGGGGGGAGAGAGAGAGAGACAGGGACACACACACACAGGGGGGAGAGAGAGAGAGACAGGGGGAGAGAGAGAAAGAGACAGAGAGAGACAGGGGGAGAGAGAGAGACAGGGGAGAGAGAGAGAGACAGGGGAGGAGAGAGAGAGACAGGGGAGAGAGAGAGAGAGAGACAGGGGAGAGAGAGAGACAGGGAGAGAGAGAGACAGGGCGAGAGAGAGAGAGAGACAGGGGGAGAGAGAGACAGGAGAGAGACAGGGGAGAGAGAGAGACAGGGGGAGAGAGAGAGACAGGGGAGAGAGAGAGAGACAGGGGAGAGAGAGAGAGACAGGGGAGAGAGAGAGAGACAGGGGAGAGAGAGAGAGACAGGGGAGAGAGAGAGAGACAGGGTGAGAGAGAGAGAGACAGGGGAGAGAGAGAGAGACAGGGGAGAGAGAGAGAGACAGGGGAGAGAGAGAGACAGGGGAGAGAGAGAGAGACAGGGGAGAGAGAGAGAGACAGGGGAGAGAGAGAGACAGGAGAGAGAGACAGGAGAGAGAGAGAGACAGGAGAGAGAGGAGAGAGAGACAGGAGAGAGAGGAGAGAGAGGAGAGAGAGACAGGAGAGAGAGACAGGAGAGAGAGAGAGAGAGACAGGGGGAGAGAGAGGACAGGGGGAGAGAGAGACAGGGGGAGAGAGAGACAGGGGGAGAGAGAGACAGGGGGGAGAGAGAGAGACAGGGGGAGAGAGAGAGAGACAGGGGGAGAGAGAGAGACAGGGGGAGAGAGAGAGAGAGGACAGGGGGAGAGAGAGAGAGAGACAGGGGGAGAGAGAGAGAGAGACAGGGGGAGAGAGAGAGAGAGACAGGGGGAGAGAGAGAGAGAGACAGGGGGAGAGAGAGAGAGAGACAGGGGGAGAGAGAGAGAGACAGGGGGAGAGAGAGAGAGACAGGGGGAGAGAGAGAGAGACAGGGGGAGAGAGAGAGAGACAGGGGGAGAGAGAGAGAGACAGGGGGAGAGAGAGAGAGACAGGGGAGAGAGAGAGAGACAGGGGAGAGAGACAGGGGAGAGAGAGACACACACAGGGGGAGAGAGAGAGACACACAGGGGAGAGAGAGAGACACACACAGGGGGAGAGAGAGAGAGACACACACAGGGGGAGAGAGAGAGAGACAGGGGAGAGAGAGAGAAAGAGACAGGGGAGAGAGAGAAAGAGACAGGGGAGGAGAGAGAGAGACAGGGGAGAGAGAGAGACAGGGGAGAGAGAGAGAGACAGGGGAGAGAGAGAGAGACAGGGGAGAGAGAGAGAGAGACAGGGGAGAGAGAGAGAGAGACAGGGAGAGAGAGAGACAGGGGAGAGAGAGAGACAGGGGAGAGAGAGAGACAGGGGAGAGAGAGAGACAGGGGGAGAGAGAGAGACAGGGGAGAGAGAGAGACAGGGGAGAGAGAGAGACAGGGGGAGAGAGAGAGAGAGACGGGGGAGAGAGAGAGACGGGGGAGGAGAGAGAGACGGGGGAGAGAGAGAGACGGGGGAGAGAGAGAGACGGGGGAGAGAGAGAGACGGGGGAGAGAGAGAGACGGGGGAGAGAGAGACCCACACAGGGGGAGAGAGAGACCCACACAGGGGGAGAGAGAGACAGGGGAGA